>OX451738.1:744540060-745740060 GCA_948472305.1 Vicia faba
TCCATTAGAGTAACAAAAATATCGACAACAGACTACCTTCCATAATGACAAGGTTACCATCCATTGGAATGAAAAAAATCTCGACAACAAACTAGCTTCCATAATGACAAGGCTACCATCCAATGGAATAACTTAAATATCGACAAAAGACTACCTTTCTTAATGAAAAGGCTTCCATCCGTCGGAGTAACAAAAATATCGACAACAAACTATGTTCCAAAATTACAAAGGCTACCATCCATTGGAGTAACAAAAATCTCGACAACAAACTACCTTCCATAATGACAAGGCTACCATCCATTGGAGTAACAGAAATCTTAACAACAGACTACCTTCCATAATGACAAGGCTACCATCCATTGGAGTAACATAAATCTGAACGACAAACTACCTTCCATAATGACAAGGCTATCATCCATTGGAGTAACAAAAATATCACCAACATAATACCTTCCATAATGACAAGGCTAGCATCCATTGTAGTAACAAAAATATCGACAACAGACTATGTTCCATAATTACAAGGCTACCCTCCATTGGAGTAACAAAAATCTCCACAACTGACTATGTTCCATAATGACAAGGCTACCATCCATTGGAGTAACAAAAATATTGACAACAAACTACCTTCCATAATGACAAGGCTACCATCCATTGGAGTAACAAAAATATCGACAACATACTACGTTCCATAATGACAAGGCTACCATCCATTGGAGTAACAAAAATATCGAAAACAGACTACGTTCCATAGAGATAAAGCTACCATCCATTAGAGTAACAAAAATATCAACAATAAACTACCTTCCATAATGACAAGGCTACCATCCATTGGAGTAACAAAAATCTAGATAACAGACTACGTTCCATAATGACAAGGCTACCATCCATTAGAGTAACAAAAATCTCGATAACAGACTACGTTCCTTAATGATAAGGATACCATCCATTAGAATACCAAAAATCTCGACAATAGACTACCTTCCATAATGACAAGGTTACCATCCATTGGAATGTAAAAAATATCGACAACAGACTAGCTTCCATAATGACAAGGCTACCATCCAATGGAATAACTTAAATCTCGACAAAAGACTACATTTCATAATGAAAAGGCTTCCATCCGTTGGAGTAACAAAAATATCGACAACAATTTATGTTCCGAAATGACAAGGCTACCATCCATTGGAGTAACAAAAATCTCGATAACAGACTACCTTCCATAATGACAAGGCTACCATCCATTGGAGTAACAGAAATCTCAACAACAGATTACGTTCCATAATGACAAGGCTACCATCCATTAGAGTAACAAAAATAACGACAACAGATTACGTTCCATAATGATAAGGCTACCATCCATTAGAGTAACAAAAATCTCGATAACAGACTATGTTCCTTAATGATAAGGCTACCATCCATTAGAGTAACAAAAATATCGACAACAGACTACCTTCCATAATGACAAGGTTACCATCCATTGGAATGAAATAAAATCTCGACAACAAACTAGCTTCCATAATGACAAGGCTACCATCCAATGGAATAACTTAAATATCGACAAAAGACTACCTTTCTTAATGAAAAGGCTTCCATCCGTCGGAGTTACAAAAATATCGACAACAAACTATGTTCAAAAATGACAAAGGCTACCATCCATTGGAGTAACAAAAATCTCGACAACAAACTACCTTCCATAATGACAAGGCTACCATCCATTGGAGTAACAGAAATCTCAACAACAGACTAACTTCCATAATGACAAGGCTACCATCCATTGGAGTAACATAAATCTCAACGACAGACTACCTTCCATAATGACAAGGCTATCATCCATTGGAGTAACAAAAATATCAACAACATAATACCTTCCATAATGACAAGGCTAGCATCCATTGTAGTAACAAAAATATCGACAACAGACTACGTTCCATAATGATAAGGCTACCCTCCATTGGAGTAACAAAAATCTCCACAACTGACTATGTTCCATAATGACAAGGCTACCATCCATTGGAGTAACAAAAATATCGACAACAAACTACCTTCCATAATGACAAGGCTACCATCCATTGGAGTAACAAAAATATCGACAACATACTATGTTCCATAATGACAAGGCTACCATCCATTGGAGTAACAAAAATATCGACAACAGACTATGTTCCATAGTGATAAGGCTACCATCCTTTAGAGTTACAAAAATATCAACAATAAACTACCTTCCATATTGACAAAGCTACCATCCATTGGAGTAACAAAAATCTAGATAACAGACTACGTTCCATAATGACAAGGCTACCATCCATTAGAGTAACAAAAATCTCGATAACAGACTATGTTCCTTAATGATAAGGCTACCATCCATTAGAGTAACAAAAATCTCGACAACAGACTACCTTCCATAATGACAAGGTTACCATCCATTGGAATGAAAAAAATCTCGACAACAAACTAGCTTCCATAATGACAAGGCTACCATCCAATGGAATAACTTAAATTTCGACAAAAGACTACCTTTCGTAATGAAAAAGCTTCCATCCGTTGGAGTAACAAAAATATCGACAACAAATTATGTTCCAAAATAACAAGGCTACCATCCAATGGAGTAACAGAAATCTCAACAACAGATTACGTTCCATAATGACAAGGCTAGCATCCATTAGAGTAACAAAAATATCGACAACATATTACGTTCCATAATGACAAGGCTACCATCAATTAGAGTAACAAAAATCTCGATAAGAGACTACGTTCCTAAATGATAAGGCTACCATCCATTAGAGTAACAAAAATATCGACAACAGACTACCTTCCATAATGACAAGTTTACCATCCATTCGAATGAAAAAAATCTCGACAACAAACTAGCTTCCATAATGACAAGGCTACCATCCAATGGAATAACTTAAATATCGACAAAAGACTACCTTTCTTAATGAAAAGGCTTCCATCCGTCGGAGTAACAAAAATATCGACAACAAACTATGTTGCAAAATGACAAAGGCTACCATCCATTGGATTAACAAAAATCTCGACAACAAACTACCTTCCATAATGACAAGGCTACCATCCATTGGAGTAACAAAAATCTCAACGACAGACTAACTTCCATAATGACAAGGCTACCATCCATTGGAGTAACATAAATCTCAACGACAAACTACCTTCCATAATGACAAGGCTATCATCCATTGGAGTAACAAAAATATCAACAACATAATACCTTCCATAATGACAAGGCTAGCATCCATTGTAGTAACAAAAATATCGACAACAGACTACGTTCCATAATGACAAGGATACCCTCTATTGGAGTAACAAAAATCTCCATAACTGACTATGTTCTATATTGACAAGGCTACCATCAATTGGAGTAACAAAAATATCGACAACAAACTACCTTCCATAATGACAAGGCTACCATCCATTGGAGTAACAAAAATAACGACAACATACTACGTTCCATAATGACAAGGCTACCATCCGTTGGAGTAACAAAAATCTCGATAACAGACTACGTTCCTTAATGATAAGGCTACCATCCATTAGAGTAACAAAAATCTGGACAACAGACTACCTTCCATAATGACAAGGTTACCATCCATTGGAATGAAAAAAATATCGACAACAGACTAGCTTCCGTAATGACAAGGCTACCATCCAATGGAATAACTTAAATCTCGACAAAAGACTACCTTTCGTAATGAAAAGGATTCCATCCGTTGGAGTAACAAAAATATCGACAACAAATTATGTTCCAAAATGACAAGGCTACCATCCATTGGAGTAACAAAAATCTCGACAACAGACTACCTTCCATAATGACAAGGCTACCATCCAATGGAGTAACAGAAATCTCAACAACAGATTACGTTCCATAATGACAAGGCTACCATCCATTAGAGTAACAAAAATATCGACAACATATTACGTTCCATAATGACAAGGCTACCATCAATTAGAGTAACAAAAATCTCGATAACAGACTACGTTCCTTAATGATAAGGCTACCATCCATTAGAGTAAAAAAAATATCGACAACAGACTACCTTCCATAATGACAAGTTTACCATCCATTCGAATGAAAAAAATCTCGACAACAAACTAGCTTCCATAATGACAAGGCTACCATCCAATGGAATAACTTAAATATCGACAAAAGACTACCTTTCTTAATGAAAAGGCTTCCATCCGTCGGAGTAACAAAAATATCGACAACAAACAATGTTCCAAAATGACAAAGGCTAAAATCCATTGGATTAACAAAAATCTCGACAACAAACTACCTTCCATAATGACAAGGCTACCATCCATTGGAGTAACAAAAATCTCAACGACAGACTAACTTCCTTAATGACAAGGCTACCATCCATTGGAGTAACATAAATCTCAACGACAAACTACCTTCCATAATGACAAGGCTAGCATCCATTGTAGTAACAAAAATATCGACAACAGACTACGTTCCATAATGACAAGGATACCCTCTATTGGAGTAACAAAAATCTCCATAACTGACTATGTTCTATATTGACAAGGCTACCATCCATTGGAGTAACAAAAATATCGACAACAAACTACCTTCCATAATGACAAGGCTACCATCCATTGGAGTAACAAAAATAACGACAACATACTACGTTCCATAATGACAAGGCTACCATCCGTTGGAGTAACAAAAATCTCGATAACAGACTACGTTCCTTAATGATAAGGCTACCATCCATTAGAGTAACAAAAATCTGGACAACAGACTACCTTCCATAATGACAAGGTTACCATCCATTGGAATGAAAAAAATATCGACAACAGACTAGCTTCCGTAATGACAAGGCTACCATCCAATGGAATAACTTAAATCTCGACAAAAGACTACCTTTCGTAATGAAAAGGATTCCATCCGTTGGAGTAACAAAAATATCGACAACAAATTATGTTCCAAAATGACAAGGCTACCATCCATTGGAGTAACAAAAATCTCGACAACAGACTACCTTCCATAATGACAAGGCTACCATCCATTGGAGTAACAAAAATCTCAACAACAGATTACGTTCCATAATGACAAGGCTACCATACATTAGGGTAACAAAAATATCGACAACAGATTACGTTCCATAATGACAAGGCTACCATCCATTAGAGTAACAAAAATCTCGATAAAAGACTACGTTCCTTAATGATAAGGCTACCATCCATTAGAGTAACAAAAATATCGACAACAGACTACCTTCCATAATGACAAGGTTACCATCCATTGGAATGAAAAAAATCTCGACAACAAACTAGCTTCCATAATGACAAGGCTACCATCCAATGGAATAACTTAAATATCGACAAAAGACTACCTTTCTTAATGAAAAGGCTTCCATCCGTCGGAGTAACAAAAATATCGACAACAAACTATGTTCCAAAATTACAAAGGCTACCATCCATTGGAGTAACAAAAATCTCGACAACAAACTACCTTCCATAATGACAAGGCTACCATCCATTGGAGTAACAGAAATCTTAACAACAGACTACCTTCCATAATGACAAGGCTACCATCCATTGGAGTAACATAAATCTCAACGACAAACTACCTTCCATAATGACAAGGCTATCATCCATTGGAGTAACAAAAATATCACCAACATAATACCTTCCATAATGACAAGGCTAGCATCCATTGTAGTAACAAAAATATCGACAACAGACTACGTTCCATAATTACAAGGCTACTCTCCATTGGAGTAACAAAAATCTCCACAACTGACTATGTTCCATAATGACAAGGCTACCATCCATTGGAGTAACAAAAATATCGACAACAAACTACCTTCCATAATGACAAGGCTACCATCTATTGGAGTAACAAAAATATCGACAACATACTACGTTCCATAATGACAAGGCTACCATCCATTGGAGTAACAAACATATCGAAAACAGACTACGTTCCATAGAGATAAAGCTACCATCCATTAGAGTAACAAAAATATCAACAATAAACTACCTTCCATAATGACAAGGCTACCATCCATTGGAGTAACAAAAATCTAGATAACAGACTACGTTCCATAATGACAAGGCGACCATCCATTAGAGTAACAAAAATCTCGATAACAGACTACGTTCCTTAATGATAAGGATACCATCCATTAGAATACCAAAAATCTCGACAATAGACTACCTTCCATAATGACAAGGTTACCATCCATTGGAATGTAAAAAATATCGACAACAGACTAGCTTCCATAATGACAAGGCTACCATCCAATGGAATAACTTAAATCTCGACAAAAGACTACCTTTCGTAATGAAAAGGCTTCCATCCGTTGGAGTAACAAAAATATCGACAACAATTTATGTTCCGAAATGACAAGGCTACCATCCATTGGAGTAACAAAAATCTCGACAACAGACTACATTCCATAATGACAAGGCTACCATCCATTGGAGTAACAGAAATCTCAACAACAGATTACGTTCCATAATGACAAGGCTACCATCCATTAGAGTAACAAAAATAACGACAACAGATTACGTTCCATAATGACAAGGCTACCATCCATTAAAGTAACAAAAATCTCGATAACAGACTACGTTCCTTAATGATAAGGCTACCATCCATTAGAGTAACAAAAATATCGACAACAGACTACCTTCCATAATGACAAGGTTACCATCCATTGGAATGAAATAAAATCTCGACAACAAACTAACTTCCATAATGACAAGGCTACCATCCAATGGAAGAACTTAAATATCGACAAAAGACTACCTTTCTTAATGAAAAGGTTTCCATCCGTCGGAGTAACAAAAATATCGACAACAAACTATGTTCAAAAATGACAAAGGCTACCATCCATTGGAGTAACAAAAATCTCGACAACAAACTACCTTCCATAATGACAAGGCTACCATCCATTGGAGTAACAGAAATCTCAACAACAGAATAACTTCCATAATAATAAGGCTACCATCCATTGGAGTAACATAAATCTCAACGACATACTACCTTCCATAATGACAAGGCTATCATCCATTGGAGTAACAAAAATATCAACAACATAATACCTTCCATAATGACAAGGCTAGCATCCATTGTAGTAACAAAAATATCGACAACAGACTACGTTCCATAATGACAAGGCTAACCTCCATTGGAGTAACAAAAATCTCCACAACTGACTATGTTCCATAATGACAAGGTTACCATCCATTGGAGTAACAAAAATATCGACAACAAACTACCTTCCATAATGACAAGGCTACCATCCATTGGAGTAACAAAAATATCGACAACATACTATGTTCCATAATGACAAGGCTACCATCCATTAGAGTAACAAAAATAACGACAACAGATTACGTTCCATAATGACAAGGCTACCATCCATTAGAGTAACAAAAATCTCGATAACAGACTACGTTCCTTAATGATAAGGCTACCATCCATTAGAGTAACAAAAATATCGACAACAGACTACCTTCCATAATGACAAGGTTACCATCCATTGGAATGAAATAAAATCTCGACAACAAACTAGCTTCCATAATGACAAGGCTACCATCCAATGGAATAACTTAAATATCGACAAAAGTCTACCTTTCTTAATGAAAAGGCTTCCATCCGTCGGAGTAACAAAAATATCGACAACAAACTATATTCAAAAATGACAAAGGCTACCATCCATTGGAGTAACAAAAATCTCGACAACAAACTACCTTCCATAATGACAAGGCTACCATCCATTGGAGTAACAGAAATCTCAACAACAGACTAACTTCCATAATAATAAGGCTACCATCCATTGGAGTAACATAAATCTCAACGACAGACTACCTTCCATAATGACAAGGCTATCATCCATTGGAGTAACAAAAATATCAACAACATAATACCTTCCATAATGACAAGGCTAGCATCCATTGTAGTAACAAAAATATCGACAACAGACTACGTTCCATAATGACAAGGCTACCCTCCATTGGAGTAACAAAAATCTCCACAACTGACTATGTTCCATAATGACAAGGCTACCATCCATTGGAGTAACAAAAATATCGACAACAAACTACCTTCCATAATGACAAGGCTACCATCCATTGGAGTAACAAAAATATCGACAACATACTACGTTCCATAATGACAAGTCTACCATCCATTGGAGTAACAAAAATATCGAAACCAGACTACGTTCCATAGAGATAAAGCTACCATCCATTAGAGTAACAAAAATATCAACAATAAACTACCTTCCATAATGACAAGGCTACCATCCATTGGAGTAACAAAAATCTAGATAACAGACTACGTTCCATAATGACAAGGCTACCATCCATTAGAGTAACAAAAATCTCGATAACAGACTACGTTCCTTAATGATAAGGATACCATCCATTAGAATACCAAAAATCTCGACAATAGACTACCTTCCATAATGACAAGGTTACCATCCATTGGAATGTAAAAAATATCAACAACAGACTAGCTTCCATAATGACAAGGCTACCATCCAATGGAATAACTTAAATCTCGACAAAAGACTACCTTTCGTAATGAAAAGGCTTCCATCCGTTGGAGTAACAAAAATATCGACAACAATTTATGTTCCGAAATGACAAGGCTACCATCCATTGGAGTAACAAAAATCTCGACAACAGACTACCTTCCATAATGACAAGGCTACCATCCATTGGAGTAACAGAAATCTCAACAACAGATTACGTTCCATAATGACAAGGCTACCATCCATTAGAGTAACAAAAAAAACGACAACAAATTACGTTCCATAATGACAAGGCTACCATCCATTAGAGTAACAAAAATCTCGATAACAGACTACGTTCCTTAATGATAAGGCTACCATCCATTAGAGTAACAAAAATATCGACAACAGACTACCTTCCATAATGACAAGGTTACCATCCATTGGAATGAAATAAAATCTCGACAACAAACTAGCTTCCATAATGACAAGGCTACCATCCAATGGAATAAATTAAATATCGACAAAAGACTACCTTTCTTAATGAAAAGGCTTCCATCCGTCGGAGTAACAAAAATATCGACAACAAACTATGTTCAAAAATGACAAAGGCTACCATCCATTGGAGTAACAAAAATCTCGACAACAAACTACCTTCCATAATGACAAGGCTACCATCCATTGGAGTAACAGAAATCTCAACAACAGACTAACTTCCATAATAATAAGGCTACCATCCATTGGAGTAACATAAATCTCAACGACAGACTACTTTCCATAATGACAAGGCTATCATCCATTGGAGTAACAAAAATATCAACAACATAATACCTTCCATAATGACAAGGCTAGCATCCATTGTAGTAACAAAAATATCGACAACAGACTATGTTCCATAATGACAAGGCTAACCTCCATTGGAGTATCAAAAATCTCCACAACTGACTATGTTCCATAATGACAAGGCTACCATCCATTGGAGTAACAAAAATATCGACAACAAACTACCTTCCATAATGACAAGGCTACCATCCATTGGAGTAACAAAAATATCGACAACATACTATGTTCCATAATGACAAGGCTACCATCCATTAGAGTAACAAAAATAATGACAACAGATTACGTTCCATAATGACAAGGCTACCATCCATTAGAGTAACAAAAATCTCGATAACAGACTACGTTCCTTAATGATAAGGCTACCATCCATTAGAGTAACAAAAATATCGACAAAAGACTACCTTCCATAATGACAAGGTTACCATCCATTGGAATGAAATAAAATCTCGACAACAAACTAGCTTCCATAATGACAAGGCTACCATCCAATGGAATAACTTAAATATCGACAAAAGACTACCTTTCTTAATGAAAAGGCTTCCATCCGTCGGAGTAACAAAAATATCGACAACAAACTATGTTCAAAAATAACAAAGGCTACCATCCATTGGAGTAACAAAAATCTCGACAACAAACTACCTTCCATAATGACAAGGCTACCATCCATTGGAGTAACAGAAATCTCAACAACAGACTAACTTCCATAATAATAAGGCTACCATCCATTGGAGTAACATAAATCTCAACGACAGACTACCTTCCATAATGACAAGGCTATCATCCATTGGAGTAACAAAAATATCAACAACATAATACCTTCCATAATGACAAGGCTAGCATCCATTGTAGTAACAAAAATATCGACAACAGACTACGTTCCATAATGACAAGGCTACCCTCCATTGGAGTAACAAAAATCTCCACAACTGACTATGTTCCATAATGACAAGGCTACCATCCATTGGAGTAACAAAAATATCGACAACAAACTACCTTCCATAATGACAAGGCTACCATCCATTGGAGTAACAAAAATATCGACAACATACTACGTTCCATAATGACAAGGCTACCATCCATTTGAGTAACAAAAATATCGAAAACAGACTACGTTCCATAGAGATAAAGCTACCATCCATTAGAGTAACAAAAATATCAACAATAAACTACCTTCCATAATGACAAGGCTACCATCCATTGGAGTAACAAAAATCTAGATAACAGACTACGTTCCATAATGACAAGGCTACCATCCATTAGAGTAACAAAAATCTCGATAACAGACTACGTTCCTTAATGATAAGGATACCATCCATTAGAATACCAAAAATCTCGACAATAGACTACCTTCCATAATGACAAGGTTACCATCCATTGGAATGTAAAAAATATCGACAACAGACTAGCTTCCATAATGACAAGGCTACCATCCAATGGAATAACTTAAATCTCGACAAAAGACTACCTTTCGTAATGAAAAGGCTTCCATCCGTTGGAGTAACAAAAATATCGACAACAATTTATGTTCCGAAATGACAAGGCTACCATCCATTGGAGTAACAAAAATCTCGACAACAGACTACCTTCCATAATGACAAGGCTACCATCCATTGGAGTAACAGAAATCTCAACAACAAATTACGTTCCATAATGACAAGGCTACCATCCATTAGAGTAACAAAAATAACGACAACATATTACGTTCCATAATGACAAGGCTACCATCAATTAGAGTAACAAAAATCTCGATAACAGACTACGTTCCTTAATGATAAGGCTACCGTCCATTAGAGTAACAAAAATATCGACAACAAACTACCTTCCATAATGACAAGGTTACCATCCATTGGAATGAAATAAAATCTCGACAACAAACTAGCTTCCATAATGACAAGGCTACCATCCAATGGAATAACTTAAATATCGACAAAAGACTACCTTTCTTAATGAAAAGGCTTCCATCCGTCGGAGTAACATAAATATCGAGAACAAACTATGTTCCAAAATGACAAAGGCTACCATCCATTGGAGTAACAAAAATCTCGACAACAAACTACCTTCCATAATGACAAGGCTACCATCCATTGGAGTAACAGAAATCTTAACAACAGACTAACTTCCATAATGACAAGGCTACCATCCATTGGAGTAACATAAATCTCAACAACAGACTACCTTCCATAATGACAAGGCTATCATCCATTGGAGTAACAAAAATATCACCAACATAATACCTTCCATAATGACAAGGCTAGCATCCATTGTAGTAACAAAAATATCGACAACAGACTACGTTCCATAATTACAAGGCTACCCTCCATTGGAGTAACAAAAATCTCCACAACTGACTATGTTCCATAATGACAAGGCTACCATCCATTGGAGTAACAAAAATATCGACAACAAACTACCTTCCATAATGACAAGGCTACCATCCATTGGAGTAACAAAAATATCGACAACATACTACGTTCCATAATGACAAGGCTACCATCCATTGGAGTAACAAAAAGATCGAAAACAGACTACGTTCCATAGAGATAAAGCTACCATCCATTAGAGTAACAAAAATATCAACAATAAACTACCTTCCATAATGACAAGGCTACCATCCATTGGAGTAACAAAAATCTAGATAACAGACTACGTTCCATAATGACAAGGCTACCATCCATTAGAGTAACAAAAATCTCGATAACAGACTACGTTCCTTAATGATAAGGATACCATCCATTAGAATACCAAAAATCTCGACAATAGACTACCTTCCATAATGACAAGGTTACCATCCATTGGAATGTAAAAAATATCAACAACTGACTAGCTTCCATAATGACAAGGCTACCATCCAATGGAATAACTTAAATCTCGACAAAAGACTACCTTTCGTAATGAAAAGGCTTCCATCCGTTGGAGTAACAAAAATATCGACAACAATTTATGTTCTGAAATGACAAGGCTACCATCCATTGGAGTAACAAAAATCTCGACAACAGACTACCTTCCATAATGACAAGGCTACCATCCATTGGAGTAACAGAAATCTCAACGACAGATTACGTTCCATAATGACAAGGCTACCATCCATTAGAGTAACAAAAATAACGACAACAGATTACGTTCCATAATGACAAGGCTACCATCCATTAGAGTAACAAAAATCTCGATAACAGACTACGTTCCTTAATGATAAGGCTACCATCCATTAGAGTAACAAAAATATCGACAACAGACTACCTTCCATAATGACAAGGTTACGATCCATTGGAATGAAATAAAATCTAGACAACAAAACTAGCTTCCATAATGACAAGGCTACCATCCAATGGAATAACTTAAATATCGACAAAAGACTACCTTTCTTAATGAAAAGGCTTCCATCCGTCGGAGTAACAAAAATATCGACAACAAACTATGTTCAAAAATGAAAAAGGCTACCATCCATTGGAGTAACAAAAATCTCGACAACAAACTACCTTCCATAATGACAAGGCTACCATCCATTGGAGTAACAGAAATCTCAACAACAGACTAACTTCCATAATAATAAGGCTACCATCCATTGGAGTAACATAAATCTCAACGACAGACTACCTTCCATAATGACAAGGCTATCATCCATTGGAGTACCAAAAATATCAACAACATAATACCTTCCATAATGACAAGGCTAGCATCCATTGTAGTAACAAAAATATCGACAACAGACTACGTTCCATAATGACAAGGCTACCCTCCATTGGAGTAACAAAAATCTCCACAACTAACTATGTTCCATAATGACAAGGCTACCATCCATTGGAGTAACAAAAATATCGACAACAAACTACCTTCCATAATGACAAGGCTACCATCCATCGGAGTAACAAAAATATCGACAACATACTATGTTCCATAATGACAAGGCTACCATCCATTGGAGTAACAAAAATATCGACAACAGACTATGTTCCATAGTGATAAGGCTACCATCCATTAGAGTAACAAAAATATCAACAATAAACTACCTTCCATATTGACAAGGCTACCATCCATTGGAGTAACAAAAATCTCGATAACAGACTATGTTCCTTAATGATAAGGCTACCATCCATTAGAGTAACAAAAATCTCGACAACAGACTACCTTCCATAATGACAAGGTTACCATCCATTGGAATGAAAAAAATCTCGACAACAAACTAGCTTCCATAATGACAAGGCTACCATCCAATGGAATAACTTAAATCTCGCCAAAAGACTACCTTTCATAATGAAAAGGCTTCCATCCGTTGGAGTAACAAAAATATCGACAACAAATTATGTTCCAAAATTCCAAGGCTACCATCCATTGGAGTAACAAAAATCCCGACAACAGACTACCTTCCATAATGACAAGGCTACCATCCATTAAAGTAACAGAAATCTCAACAACAGATTTCATTCCATAATGACAAGGCTACCATCCATTAGAGTAACAAAAATATCGACAACAGATTACGTTCCACAATGACAAGGCTACCATCCATTAGAGTAACAAAAATCTCGATAACAGACTACGTTCCTTAATGATAAGGCTACCATCAATTAGAGTAACAAAAATATCGACAACAGACTACCTTCCGTAATGACAAGGTTACCATCCATTGGAATGAAAAAAATCTCGACAATAAACTAGCTTCCATAATGACAAGGCTACCATCCAATGGAATAACTTAAATATCGACAAAAGACTACCTTTCTTAATGAAAAGGCTTCCATCCGTCGGAGTAACAAAAATATCGAAAACAAACTATGTTCCAAAATGACAAAGGCTACCATCCATTGGAGTAACAAAAATCTCGACAACAAACTACCTTCCATAATGACAAGGCTACCATCCATTGGAATAACTTAAATATCGACAAAAGACTACCTTTCTTAATGAAAAGGCTTCCATCCGTCGGAGTAACAAAAATATCGACAACAAACTATGTTCCAAAATGACAAAGGCTACCATCCATTGGAGTAACAAAAATCTCGACAACAAACTACCTTCCATAATGACAAGGCTACCATCCATTGGAGTAACAGAAATCTTAACAAGAGACTAACTTCCATAATGACAAGGCTACCATCCATTGGAGTAACATAAATATCAACGACAGACTACCTTCCATAATGACAAGGCTATCATCCATTGGAGTAACAAAAATATCACCAACATAATACCTTCCATAATGACAAGGCTAGCATCCATTGTAGTAACAAAAATATCGACAACAGACTATGTTCCATAATTACAAGGCTACCCTCCATTGGAGTAACAAAAATCTCCACAACTGACTATGTTCCATAATGACAAGGCTACCATCCATTGGAGTAACAAAAATATCGACAACATACTACGTTCCATAATGACAAGGCTACCATCCATTGGAGTAACAAAAATATCGAAAACAGACTACGTTCCATAGAGATAAAGCTACCATCCATTAGAGTAACAAAAATATCAACAATAAACTACCTTCCATAATGACAAGGCTACCATCCATTGGAGTAACAAAAATCTAGATAACAGACTACGTTCCATAATGACAAGGATACCATCCATTAGAGTAACAAAAATCTCGATAACAGACTACGTTCCTTAATGATAAGGATACCATCCATTAGAATACCAAAAATCTCGACAATAGACTACCTTCCATAATGACAAGGTTACCATCCATTGGAATGTAAAAAATATCGACAACACACTAGCTTCCATAATGACAAGGCTACCATCCAATGGAATAACTTAACTCTCGCCAAAAGACTACCTTTCATTATGAAAAGGCTTCCATCCGTTGGAGTAACAAAAATATCGACAACAAATTATGTTCCAAAATTCCAAGGCTACCATCCATTGGAATAACAAAAATCCCGACAACAGACTACCTTCCATAATGACAAGGCTACCATCCATTGGAGTAACAGAAATCTCAACAACAGATTACGTTCCATAATGACAAGGCTACCATCCATTAGAGTAACAAAAATATCGACAACAGATTATGTTCCACAATGACAAGGCTACCATCCATTAGAGTAACAAAAATCTCGATAACAGACTACGTTCCTTAATGATAAGGCTACCATCCATTAGAGTAACAAAAATATCGACAACAGACTACCTTCCATAATGACAAGGTTACCATCCATTGGAATGAAAAAAATCTCGACAATAAACTAGCTTACATAATGACAAGGCTACCATCCAATGGAATAACTTAAATATCGACAAAAGACTACCTTTCTTAATGAAAAGGCTTCCATCCGTCGGAGTAACAAAAATATCGACAACAAACTATGTTCCAAAATGACAAAGGCTACCATCCATTGGAGTAACAAAAATCTCGACAACAAACTACCTTCCATAATGACAAGGCTACCATCCATTGGAGTAACAGAAATCTCAACAACAGACTAACTTCCATAATGACAAGGCTACCATCCATTGGAGTAACATAAATCTCAATGACAGACTACCTTCCATAATGACAAGGCTATCATCCATTGGAGTAACAAAAATATCAACAACATAATACCTTCCATAATGACAAGGCTAGCATCCATTGTAGTAACAAAAATATCGACAACAGACTACGTTCCATAATGATAAGTCTACCCTCCATTGGAGTAACAAAAATCTCCACAACTGACTATGTTCCATAATGACAAGGCTACCATCCATTGGAGTAACAAAAATATCGACAACAAACTACCTTCCATAATGACAAGGCTACCATCCATTGGAGTAACAAAAATATCGACAACATACTATGTTCCATAATGACAAGGCTACCATCCATTGGATTAACAAAAATATCGACAACAGACTATGTTCCATAGTGATAAGGCTACCATCCATTAGAGTAACAAAAATATCAACAATAAACTACCTTCCATATTGACAAGGCTACCATCCATTGGAGTAACAAAAATCTAGATAACAGACTACGTTCCATAATAAAAAGGCTACCATCCATTAGAGTAATAAAAATCTCGATAACAGACTACGTTCCTTAATGATAAGGCTACCATCCATTAGAGTAACAAAAATCTCGACAACAGACTACCTTCCATAATGACAAGGTTACCATCCATTGGAATGAAAAAAATCTCGACAACAAACTAGCTTCCATAATGACAAGGCTACCATCCAATGGAATAACTTAACTCTCGCCAAAAGACTACCTTTCATTATGAAAAGGCTTCCATCCGTTGGAGTAACAAAAATATCGACAACAAATTATGTTCCAAAATTCCAAGGCTACCATCCATTGGAATAACAAAAATCCCGACAACAAACTACCTTCCATAATGACAAGGCCACCATCCATTGGAGTAACAGAAATCTCAACAACAGATTACATTCCATAATGACAAGGCTACCATCCATTAGAGTAACAAAAATATCGACAACAAATTATGTTCCACAATGACAAGGCTACCATCCATTAGAGTAACAAAAATCTCGATAACAGACTACGTTCCTTAATGATAAGGCTACCATCCATTAGAGTAACAAAAATATCGACAACAGACTACCTTCCATAATGACAAGGTTACCATCCATTGGAATGAAAAAAATCTCGACAATAAACTAGCTTACATAATGACAAGGCTACCATCCAATGGAATAACTTAAATATCAACAAAAGACTACCTTTCTTAATGAAAAGGCTTCCATCCGTCGGAGTAACAAAAATATCGACAACAAACTATGTTCCAAAATGACAAAGGCTACCATCCATTGGAGTAACAAAAATCTCGACAACAAACTACCTTCCATAATGACAAGGCTACCATCCATTGGAGTAACAGAAATCTCAACAACAGACTAACTTCCATAATGACAAGGCTACCATCCATTGGAGTAACATAAATCTCAATGACAGACTACCTTCCATAATGACAAGGCTATCATCCATTGGAGTAACAAAAATATCAACAACATAATACCTTCCATAATGACAAGGCTAGCATCCATTGTAGTAACAAAAATATCGACAACAGACTACGTTCCATAATGATAAGTCTACCCTCCATTGGAGTAACAAAAATCTCCACAACTGACTATGTTCCATAATGACAAGGCTACCATCCATTGGAGTAACAAAAATATCGACAACAAACTACCTTCCATAATGACAAGGCTACCATCCATTGGAGTAACAAAAATATCAACAACATACTATGTTCCATAATGACAAGGCTACCATCCATTGGAGTAACAAAAATATCGACAACAGACTATGTTCCATACTGATAAGGCTACCATCCATTAGAGTAACAAAAATATCAACAATAAACTACCTTCCATATTGACAAGGCTACCATCCATTGGAGTAACAAAAATCTAGATAACAGACTACGTTCCATAATAAAAAGGCTACCATCCATTAGAGTAATAAAAATCTCGATAACAGACTACGTTCCTTAATGATAAGGCTACCATCCATTAGAGTAACAAAAATCTCGACAACAGACTACCTTCCATAATGACAAGGTTACGATCCATTGGAATGAAATAAAATCTAGACAACAAAACTAGCTTCCATAATGACAAGGCTACCATCCAATGGAATAACTTAAATATCGACAAAAGACTACCTTTCTTAATGAAAAGGCTTCCATCCGTCGGAGTAACAAAAATATCGACAACAAACTATGTTCAAAAATGAAAAAGGCTACCATCCATTGGAGTAACAAAAATCTCGACAACAAACTACCTTCCATAATGACAAGGCTACCATCCATTGGAGTAACAGAAATCTCAACAACAGACTAACTTCCATAATAATAAGGCTACCATCCATTGGAGTAACATAAATCTCAACGACAGACTACCTTCCATAATGACAAGGCTATCATCCATTGGAGTACCAAAAATATCAACAACATAATACCTTCCATAATGACAAGGCTAGCATCCATTGTAGTAACAAAAATATCGACAACAGACTACGTTCCATAATGACAAGGCTACCCTCCATTGGAGTAACAAAAATCTCCACAACTAACTATGTTCCATAATGACAAGGCTACCATCCATTGGAGTAACAAAAATATCGACAACAAACTACCTTCCATAATGACAAGGCTACCATCCATCGGAGTAACAAAAATATCGACAACATACTATGTTCCATAATGACAAGGCTACCATCCATTGGAGTAACAAAAATATCGACAACAGACTATGTTCCATAGTGATAAGGCTACCATCCATTAGAGTAACAAAAATATCAACAATAAACTACCTTCCTTATTGACAAGGCTACCATCCATTGGAGTAACAAAAATCTCGATAACAGACTATGTTCCTTAATGATAAGGCTACCATCCATTAGAGTAACAAAAATCTCGACAACAGACTACCTTCCATAATGACAAGGTTACCATCCATTGGAATGAAAAAAATCTCGACAACAAACTAGCTTCCATAATGACAAGGCTACCATCCAATGGAATAACTTAAATCTCGCCAAAAGACTACCTTTCATAATGAAAAGGCTTCCATCCGTTGGAGTAACAAAAATATCGACAACAAATTATGTTCCAAAATTCCAAGGCTACCATCCATTGGAGTAACAAAAATCCCGACAACAGACTACCTTCCATAATGACAAGGCTACCATCCATTAAAGTAACAGAAATCTCAACAACAGATTTCATTCCATAATGACAAGGCTACCATCCATTAGAGTAACAAAAATATCGACAACAGATTACGTTCCACAATGACAAGGCTACCATCCATTAGAGTAACAAAAATCTCGATAACAGACTACGTTCCTTAATGATAAGGCTACCATCAATTAGAGTAACAAAAATATCGACAACAGACTACCTTCCGTAATGACAAGGTTACCATCCATTGGAATGAAAAAAATCTCGACAATAAAC
The DNA here is from genome assembly GCA_948472305.1 of Vicia faba. Taxonomy (NCBI): domain Eukaryota; kingdom Viridiplantae; phylum Streptophyta; class Magnoliopsida; order Fabales; family Fabaceae; genus Vicia; species Vicia faba. The sequence goes on from OX451738.1 coordinate 744,559,295, forward strand.
TAGCTTCCATAATGACAAGGCTACCATCCAATGGAATAACTTAAATATCGACAAAAGACTACCTTTCTTAATGAAAAGGCTTCCATCCGTCGGAGTAACAAAAATATCGACAACAAACTATGTTCCAAAATGACAAAGGCTACCATCCATTGGAGTAACAAAAATCTCGACAACAAACTACCTTCCATAATGACAAGGCTACCATCCATTGGAATAACTTAAATATCGACAAAAGACTACCTTTCTTAATGAAAAGGCTTCCATCCGTCGGAGTAACAAAAATATCGACAACAAACTATGTTCCAAAATGACAAAGGCTACCATCCATTGGAGTAACAAAAATCTCGACAACAAACTACCTTCCATAATGACAAGGCTACCATCCATTGGAGTAACAGAAATCTTAACAAGAGACTAACTTCCATAATGACAAGGCTACCATCCATTGGAGTAACATAAATATCAACGACAGACTACCTTCCATAATGACAAGGCTATCATCCATTGGAGTAACAAAAATATCACCAACATAATACCTTCCATAATGACAAGGCTAGCATCCATTGTAGTAACAAAAATATCGACAACAGACTATGTTCCATAATTACAAGGCTACCCTCCATTGGAGTAACAAAAATCTCCACAACTGACTATGTTCCATAATGACAAGGCTACCATCCATTGGAGTAACAAAAATATCGACAACATACTACGTTCCATAATGACAAGGCTACCATCCATTGGAGTAACAAAAATATCGAAAACAGACTACGTTCCATAGAGATAAAGCTACCATCCATTAGAGTAACAAAAATATCAACAATAAACTACCTTCCATAATGACAAGGCTACCATCCATTGGAGTAACAAAAATCTAGATAACAGACTACGTTCCATAATGACAAGGATACCATCCATTAGAGTAACAAAAATCTCGATAACAGACTACGTTCCTTAATGATAAGGATACCATCCATTAGAATACCAAAAATCTCGACAATAGACTACCTTCCATAATGACAAGGTTACCATCCATTGGAATGTAAAAAATATCGACAACACACTAGCTTCCATAATGACAAGGCTACCATCCAATGGAATAACTTAAATCTCGACAAAAGACTACCTTTCATAATGAAAAGGCTTCCATCCGTTGGAGTAACAAAAATATCGACAACAATTTATGTTCCAAAATGACAAGGCTACCATCCATTGGAGTAACAAAAATCTCGACAACAGACTACCTTCCATAATGACAAGGCTACCATCCATTGGAGTAACAGAAATCTCAACAACAGATTACGTTCCATAATGACAAGGCTACCATCCATTAGAGTAACAAAAATAACGACAACAGATTACGTTCCATAATGACAAGGCTACCATCCATTAGAGTAACAAAAATCTCGATAACAGACTACGTTCCTTAATGATAAGGCTACCATCCATTAGAGTAACAAAAATATCGACAACAGACTACCTTCCATAATGACAAGGTTACCATCCATTGGAATGAAAAAAATCTCGACAACAAACTAGCTTCCATAATGACAAGGCTACCATCCAATGGAATAACTTAAATATCGACAAAAGACTACCTTTCTTAATGAAAAGGCTTCCATCCATCGGAGTAACAAAAATATCGACAACAAACTATGTTCAAAAATGACAAAGGCTACCATCCATTGGAGTAACAAAAATCTCGACAACAAACTACCTTCCATAATGACAAGGCTACCATCCATTGGAGTAACAGAAATCTCAACAACAGACTAACTTCCATAATAATAAGGCTACCATCCATTGGAGTAACATAAATCTCAACGACAGACTACCCTCCATAATGACAAGGCTATCATCCATTGGAGTAACAAAAATATCAACAACATAATACCTTCCATAATGACAAGGCTAGCATCCATTGTAGTAACAAAAATATCGACAACAGACTATGTTCCATAATGACAAGGCTACCCTCCATTGGAGTAACAAAAATCTCCACAACTGACTATGTTCCATAATGACAAGGCTACCATCCATTGGAGTAACAAAAATATCGACAACAAACTACCTTCCATAATGACAAGGCTACCATCCATTGGAGTAACAAAAATATCGACAACATACTATGTTCCATAATGACAAGGCTACCATCCATTGGATTAACAAAAATATCGACAACAGACTATGTTCCATAGTGATAAGGCTACCATCCATTAGAGTAACAAAAATATCAACAATAAACTACCTTCCATATTGACAAGGCTACCATCCATTGGAGTAACAAAAATCTAGATAACAGACTACGTTCCATAATGACAAGGCTACCATCCATTAGAGTAACAAAAATCTCGATAACAGACTATGTTCCTTAATGATAAGGCTATCATCCATTAGAGTAAAAAAAATCTCGACAACAGACTACCTTCCATAATGACAAGGTTACCATCCATTGGAATGAAAAAAATCTCGACAACAAACTAGCTTCCATAATGACAAGGCTACCATCCAATGGAATAACTTAACTCTCGCCAAAAGACTACCTTTCATTATGAAAAGGCTTCCATCTGTTGGAGTAACAAAAATATCGACAACAAATTATGTTCCAAAATTCCAAGGCTACCATCCATTGGAATAACAAAAATCCCGACAACAAACTACCTTCCATAATGACAAGGCCACCATCCATTGGAGTAACAGAAATCTCAACAACAGATTACATTCCATAATGACAAGGCTACCATCCATTAGAGTAACAAAAATATCGACAACAGATTACGTTCCACAATGACAAGGCTACCATCCATTAGAGTAACAAAAATCTCGATAACAGACTACGTTCCTTAATGATAAGGCTACCATCCATTAGAGTAACAAAAATATCGACAACATACTACCTTCCATAATGACAAGGTTACCATCCATTGGAATGAAAAAAATCTCGACAATAAACTAGCTTACATAATGACAAGGCTACCATCCAATGGAATAACTTAAATATCAACAAAAGACTACCTTTCTTAATGAAAAGGCTTCCATCCGTCGGAGTAACAAAAATATCGACAACAAACTATGTTCCAAAATGACAAAGGCTACCATCCATTGGAGTAACAAAAATCTCGACAACAAACTACCTTCCATAATGACAAGGCTACCATCCATTGGAGTAACAGAAATCTCAACAACAGACTAACTTCCATAATGACAAGGCTACCATCCATTGGAGTAACATAAATATCAACGACAGACTACCTTCCATAATGACAAGGCTATCATCCATTGGAGTAACAAAAATATCACCAACATAATACCTTCCATAATGACAAGGCTAGCATCCATTGTAGTAACAAAAATATCGACAACAGACTATGTTCCATAATTACAAGGCTACCCTCCATTGGAGTAACAAAAATCTCCACAACTGACTATGTTCCATAATGACAAGGCTACCATCCATTGGAGTAACAAAAATATCGACAACATACTACGTTCCATAATGACAAGGCTACCATCCATTGGAGTAACAAAAATATCGAAAACAGACTACGTTCCATAGAGATAAAGCTACCATCCATTAGAGTAACAAAAATATCAACAATAAACTACCTTCCATAATGACAAGGCTACCATCCATTGGAGTAACAAAAATCTAGATAACAGACTACGTTCCATAATGACAAGGCTACCATCCATTAGAGTAACAAAAATCTCGATAACAGACTACGTTCCTTAATGATAAGGATACCATCCATTAGAATACCAAAAATCTCGACAATAGACTACCTTCCATAATGACAAGGTTACCATCCATTGGAATGTAAAAAATATCGACAACACACTAGCTTCCATAATGACAAGGCTACCATCCAATGGAATAACTTAAATCTCGACAAAAGACTACCTTTCATAATGAAAAGGCTTCCATCCGTTGGAGTAACAAAAATATCGACAACAATTTATGTTCCAAAATGACAAGGCTACCATCCATTGGAGTAACAAAAATCTCGACAACAGACTACCTTCCATAATGACAAGGCTACCATCCATTGGAGTAACAGAAATCTCAACAACAGATTACGTTCCATAATGACATGGCTACCATCCATTAGAGTAACAAAAATAACGACAACAGATTACGTTCCATAATGACAAGGCTACCATCCATTAGAGTAACAAAAATCTCGATAACAGACTACGTTCCTTAATGATAAGGCTACCATCCATTAGAGTAACAAAAATATCGACAACAGACTACCTTCCATAATGACAAGGTTACCATCCATTGGAATGAAAAAAATCTCGACAACAAACTAGCTTCCATAATGACAAGGCTACCATCCAATGGAATAACTTAAATATCGACAAAAGACTACCTTTCTTAATGAAAAGGCTTCCATCCGTCGGAGTAACAAAAATATCGACAACAAACTATGTTCAAAAATGACAAAGGCTACCATCCATTGGAGTAACAAAAATCTCGACAACAAACTACCTTCCATAATGACAAGGCTACCATCCATTGGAGTAACAGAAATCTCAACAACAGACTAACTTCCATAATAATAAGGCTACCATCCATTGGAGTAACATAAATCTCAACGACAGACTACCCTCCATAATGACAAGGCTATCATCCATTGGAGTAACAAAAATATCAACAACATAATACCTTCCATAATGACAAGGCTAGCATCCATTGTAGTAACAAAAATATCGACAACAGACTATGTTCCATAATGACAAGGCTACCCTCCATTGGAGTAACAAAAATCTCCACAACTGACTATGTTCCATAATGACAAGGCTACCATCCATTGGAGTAACAAAAATATCGACAACAAACTACCTTCCATAATGACAAGGCTACCATCCATTGGAGTAACAAAAATATCGACAACATACTATGTTCCATAATGACAAGGCTACCATCCATTGGATTAACAAAAATATCGACAACAGACTATGTTCCATAGTGATAAGGCTACCATCCATTAGAGTAACAAAAATATCAACAATAAACTACCTTCCATATTGACAAGGCTACCATCCATTGGAGTAACAAAAATCTAGATAACAGACTACGTTCCATAATGACAAGGCTACCATCCATTAGAGTAACAAAAATCTCGATAACAGACTATGTTCCTTAATGATAAGGCTACCATCCATTAGAGTAAAAAAAATCTCGACAACAGACTACCTTCCATAATGACAAGGTTACCATCCATTGGAATGAAAAAAATCTCGACAACAAACTAGCTTCCATAATGACAAGGCTACCATCCAATGGAATAACTTAACTCTCGCCAAAAGACTACCTTTCATTATGAAAAGGCTTCCATCCGTTGGAGTAACAAAAATATCGACAACAAATTATGTTCCAAAATTCCAAGGCTACCATCCATTGGAATAACAAAAATCCCGACAACAAACTACCTTCCATAATGACAAGGCCACCATCCATTGGAGTAACAGAAATCTCAACAACAGATTACATTCCATAATGACAAGGCTACCATCCATTAGAGTAACAAAAATATCGACAACAGATTATGTTCCACAATGACAAGGCTACCATCCATTAGAGTAACAAAAATCTCGATAACAGACTACGTTCCTTAATGATAAGGCTACCATCCATTAGAGTAACAAAAATATCGACAACAGACTACCTTCCATAATGACAAGGTTACCATCCATTGGAATGAAAAAAATCTCGACAATAAACTAGCTTACATAATGACAAGGCTACCATCCAATGGAATAACTTAAATATCAACAAAAGACTACCTTTCTTAATGAAAAGGCTTCCATCCGTCGGAGTAACAAAAATATCGACAACAAACTATGTTCCAAAATGACAAAGGCTACCATCCATTGGAGTAACAAAAATCTCGACAACAAACTACCTTCCATAATGACAAGGCTACCATCCATTGGAGTAACAGAAATCTCAACAACAGACTAACTTCCATAATGACAAGGCTACCATCCATTGGAGTAACATAAATCTCAATGACAGACTACCTTCCATAATGACAAGGCTATCATCCATTGGAGTAACAAAAATATCAACAACATAATACCTTCCATAATGACAAGGCTAGCATCCATTGTAGTAACAAAAATATCGACAACAGACTACGTTCCATAATGATAAGTCTACCCTCCATTGGAGTAACAAAAATCTCCACAACTGACTATGTTCCATAATGACAAGGCTACCATCCATTGGAGTAACAAAAATATCGACAACAAACTACCTTCCATAATGACAAGGCTACCATCCATTGGAGTAACAAAAATATCAACAACATACTATGTTCCATAATGACAAGGCTACCATCCATTGGAGTAACAAAAATATCGACAACAGACTATGTTCCATACTGATAAGGCTACCATCCATTAGAGTAACAAAAATATCAACAATAAACTACCTTCCATATTGACAAGGCTACCATCCATTGGAGTAACAAAAATCTAGATAACAGACTACGTTCCATAATAAAAAGGCTACCATCCATTAGAGTAATAAAAATCTCGATAACAGACTACGTTCCTTAATGATAAGGCTACCATCCATTAGAGTAACAAAAATCTCGACAACAGACTACCTTCCATAATGACAAGGTTACCATCCATTGGAATGAAAAAAATCTCGACAACAAAGTAGCTTCCATAATGACAAGGCTACCATCCAATGGAATAACTTAAATATCGACAAAAGACTACCTTTCGTAATGAAAAAGCTTCCATCCGTTGGAGTAACAAAAATATCGACAACAAATTATGTTCCAAAATGACAAGGCTACCATCCAATGGAGTAACAGAAATCTCAACAACAGATTACGTTCCATAATGACAAGGCTACCATCCATTAGAGTAAAAAAAATATCGACAACATATTACGTTCCATAATGACAAGGCTACCATCAATTAGAGTAACAAAAATCTCGATAACAGACTACGTTCCTTAATGATAAGGCTACCATCCATTAGAGTAACAAAAATATCGACAACAGACTACCTTCCATAATGACAAGTTTACCATCCATTGGAATGAAAAAAATCTCGACAACAAACTAGCTTCCATAATGACAAGGCTACCATCCAATGGAATAACTTAAATATCGACAAAAGACTACCTTTCTTAATGAAAAGGCTTCCATCCGTCGGAGTAACAAAAATATCGACAACAAACTATGTTCCAAATTGACAAAGGCTACCATCCATTGGAGTAACAAAAATCTCGACAACAAACTACCTTCCATAATGACAAGGCTACCATCCAATGGAGTAACAAAAATCTCAACAACATACTAACTTCCATAATGACAAGGCTACCATCCATTGGAGTAACATAAATCTCAACGACAGACTACCTTCCATAATGACAAGGCTATCATCCATTAGAGTAACAAAAATATCAACAACATAATACCTTCCATAATGAAAAGGCTAGCATCCATTGTAGTAACAAAAATATCGACAACAGACTACGTTCCATAATGACAAGGATACCCTCCATTGGAGTAACAAAAATCTCCATAACTGACTATGTTCCATATTGACAAGGCTACCATCCATTGGAGTAACAAAAATATCGACAGCAAACTACCTTCCATAATGACAAGGCTACCATGCATTGGAGTAACAAAAATATCGACAACATACTATGTTCCATAATGACAAGGCTACCATCCATTGGAGTAAAAAAATTATCGACAACAGACTACGTTCCATAGTAATAAGGCTATCATCCATTAGAGTAACAAAAATATCAACAATAAACTACCTTCAAAAATGACAAGGCTACCATCCATTGGTGTAACAAAAATCTAGATAACAGACTACGTTCCATAATGACAAGGCTACCATCCATTAGAGTAACAAAAATCTCGATAACAAACTACGTTCCTTAATGATAAGCCTACCATCCATTAGAATAACAAAAATCTCGACAACAGACTACCTTCCATAATGACAAGGTTACCATCCATTGGAATGAAAAAAATCTCGACAACAGACTAGCTTCCATAATGACAAGGCTACCATCCAATGGAATAACTTAAATCTCGACAAAAGACTACCTTTCGTAATGAAAAGGCTTCCATCCGTTGGAGTAACAAAAATATCGACAACAAATTATGTTCAAAAATGACAAGGCTACCATCCAATGGAGTAACAGAAATCTCAACAACAGATTATGTTCCATAATGACAAGGCTACCATCCAATGGAGTAACAGAAATCTCAACAACAGATTACGTTCCATAATGACAAGGCTACCATCAATTAGAGTAACAAAAATCTCGATAACAGACTACGTTCCTTAATGATAAGGCTACCATCCATTAGAGTAACAAAAATCTCGATAACAGACTACCTTCCATAATGACAAGTTTACCATCCATTGGAATGAAAAAAATCTCGACAACAAACTAGCTTCCATAATGACAAGGCTACCATCCAATGGAATAACTTAAATATCGACAAAAGACTACCTTTCTTAATGAAAAGGCTTCCATCCGTCGGAGTAACAAAAATATCGACAACAAACTATGTTCCAAAATGACAAAGGCTACCATCCTTTGGAGTAACAAAAATCTCGACAACAAACTACCTTCCATAATGACAAGGCTACCATCCATTGGAGTATCAAAAATCTCAACAACATACTAACTTCCATAATGACAAGGCTACCATCCATTGGAGTAACATAAATCTCAACGACAGACTACCTTCCATAATGACAAGGCTATCATCCATTAGAGTAACAAAAATATCAACAACATAATACCTTCCATAATGAAAAGGCTAGCATCCATTGTAGTAACAAAAATATCGACAACAGACTACGTTCCATAATGACAAGGATACCCTCCATTGGAGTAACAAAAATCTCCATAACTGACTATGTTCCATATTGACAAGGCTACCATCCATTGGAGTAACAAAAATATCGACAGCAAACTACCTTCCATAATGACAAGGCTACCATGCATTGGAGTAACAAAAATATCGACAACATACTATGTTCCATAATGACAAGGCTACCATCCATTGGAGTAAAAAAATTATCGACAACAGACTATGTTCCATAGTAATAAGGCTATCATCCATTAGAGTAACAAAAATATCAACAATAAACTACCTTCAAAAATGACAAGGCTACCATCCATTGGAGTAACAAAAATCTAGATAACAGACTACGTTCCATAATGACAAGGCTACCATCCATTAGAGTAACAAAAATCTCGATAACAAACTACGTTCCTTAATGATAAGGCTACCATCCATTAGAATAACAAAAATCTCGACAACAGACTACCTTCCATAATGACAAGGTTACCATCCATTTGAATGAAAAAAATCTCGACAACAGACTAGCTTCCATAATGACAAGGCTACCATCCAATGGAATAACTTAAATCTCGACAAAAGACTACCTTTCATAATGAAAAGGCTTCCATCCGTTGGAGTAACAAAAATATCGACAACAAATTATGTTCCAAAATGACAAGGCTACCATCCATTGGAGTAACAAAAATCTCGACAACAGACTACCTTCCATAATGACAAGGCTACCATCCAATGGAGTAACAGAAATCTCAACAACAGATTACGTTCCATAATGACAAGGCTACCATCCATTAGAGTAACAAAAATATCGACAACAGATTACGTTCCATAATGACAAGGCTACCATCAATTAGAGTAAAAAAAATCTCGATAACAGACTACGTTGCTTAATGATAAGGCTACCATCCATTAGAGTAACAAAAATATCGACAACAGACTACCTTCCATAATGACAAGGTTACCATCCATTGGAATGAAAAAAATCTCGACAACAAACTAGCTTCCATAATGACAAGGCTACCATCCAATGGAATAACTTAAATATCGACAAAAGACTACCTTTCTTAATGAAAAGGCATCCATCCGTCGGAGTAACAAAAATATCGACAACAAACAATGTTCCAAAATGACAAAGGCTACCATCCATTGGAGTAACAAAAATCTCGACAACAAACTACCTTCCATAATGACAAGGCTACCATCCATTGGAGTAACATAAATCTCAACAACAGACTAACTTCCATAATGACAAGGCTACCATCCATTGGAGTAACATAAATCTCAACGACAGACTACCTTCCATAATGACAAGGCTATCATCCATTAGAGTAACAAAAATATCAACAACATAATACCTTCCATAATGAAAAGGCTAGCATCCATTGTAGTAACAAAAATATCGACAACAGACTACGTTCCATAATGACAAGGATACCCTCCATTGGAGTAACAAAAATCTCCATAACTGACTATGTTCCATATTGACAAGGCTACCATCCATTGGAGTAACAAAAATATCGACAGCAAACTACCTTCCATAATGACAAGGCTACCATGCATTGGAGTAACAAAAATATCGACAACATACTATGTTCCATAATGACAAGGCTACCATCCATTGGAGTAAAAAAATTATCGAAAACAGACTACGTTCCATAGTAATAAGGCTATCATCCATTAGAGTAACAAAAATATCAACAATAAACTACCTTCAAAAATGACAAGGCTACCATCCATTGGAGTAACAAAAATCTAGATAACAGACTACGTTCCATAATGACAAGGCTACCATCCATTAGAGTAACAAAAATCTCGATAACAAACTACGTTCCTTAATGATAAGCCTACCATCCATTAGAATAACAAAAATCTCGACAATGGACTACCTTCCATAATGACAAGGTTACCATCCATTGGAATGAAAAAAATCTCGACAACAGACTAGCTTCCATAATGACAAGGCTACCATCCAATGGAATAACTTAAATCTCGACAAAAGACTACCTTTCATAATGAAAAGGCTTCCATCCGTTGGAGTAACAAAAATATCGACAACAAATTATGTTCCAAAATGACAAGGCTACCATCCAATGGAGTAACAGAAATCTCAACAACAGATTATGTTCCATAATGACAAGGCTACCATCCAATGGAGTAACAGAAATCTCAACAACAGATTACGTTCCATAATGACAAGGCTACCATCAATTAGAGTAACAAAAATCTCGATAACAGACTACGTTCCTTAATGATAAGGCTACCATCCATTAGAGTAACAAAAATCTCGATAACAGACTACCTTCCATAATGACAAGTTTACCATCCATTGGAATGAAAAAAATCTCGACAACAAACTAGCTTCCATAATGACAAGGCTACCATCCAATGGAATAACTTAAATATCGACAAAAGACTACCTTTCTTAATGAAAAGGCTTCCATCCGTCGGAGTAACAAAAATATCGACAACAAACTATGTTCCAAAATGACAAAGGCTACCATCCATTGGAGTAACAAAAATCTCGACAACAAACTACCTTCCATAATGACAAGGCTACCATCCATTGGAGTATCAAAAATCTCAACAACATACTAACTTCCATAATGACAAGGCTACCATCCATTGGAGTAACATAAATCTCAACGACAGACTACCTTCCATAATGACAAGGCTATCATCCATTAGAGTAACAAAAATATCAACAACATAATACCTTCCATAATGAAAAGGCTAGCATCCATTGTAGTAACAAAAATATCGACAACAGACTACGTTCCATAATGACAAGGATACCCTCCATTGGAGTAACAAAAATCTCCATAACTGACTATGTTCCATATTGACAAGGCTACCATCCATTGGAGTAACAAAAATATCGACAGCAAACTACCTTCCATAATGACAAGGCTACCATGCATTGGAGTAACAAAAATATCGACAACATACTATGTTCCATAATGACAAGGCTACCATCCATTGGAGTAAAAAAATTATCGACAACAGACTACGTTCCATAGTAATAAGGCTATCATCCATTAGAGTAACAAAAATATCAACAATAAACTACCTTCAAAAATGACAAGGCTACCATCCATTGGAGTAACAAAAATCTAGATAACAGACTACGTTCCATAACGACAAGGCTACCATCCATTAGAGTAACAAAAATCTCGATAACAAACTACGTTCCTTAATGATAAGGCTACCATCCATTAGAATAACAAAAATCTCGACAACAGACTACCTTCCATAATGACAAGGTTACCATCCATTTGAATGAAAAAAATCTCGACAACAGACTAGCTTCCATAATGACAAGGCTACCATCCAATGGAATAACTTAAATCTCGACAAAAGACTACCTTTCATAATGAAAAGGCTTCCATCCGTTGGAGTAACAAAAATATCGACAACAAATTATGTTCCAAAATGACAAGGCTACCATCCATTGGAGTAACAAAAATCTCGACAACAGACTACCTTCCATAATGACAAGGCTACCATCCAATGGAGTAACAGAAATCTCAACAACAGATTACGTTCCATAATGACAAGGCTACCATCCATTAGAGTAACAAAAATATCGACAACAGATTACGTTCCATAATGACAAGGCTACCATCAATTAGAGTAAAAAAAATCTCGAGAACAGACTATGTTCCTTAATGATAAGGCTACCATCCATTAGAGTAACAAAAATATCAACAACAGACTACCTTCCATAATGACAAGGTTACCATCCATTGGAATGAAAAAAATCTCGACAACAAACTAGCTTCCATAATGACAAGGCTACCATCCAATGGAATAACTTAAATATCGACAAAAGACTACCTTTCTTAATGAAAAGGCATCCATCCGTCGGAGTAACAAAAATATCGACAACAAACTATGTTCCAAAATGACAAAGGCTACCATCCATTGGAGTAACAAAAATCTCGACAACAAACTACCTTCCATAATGACAAGGCTACCATCCATTGGAGTAACATAAATCTCAACAACAGACTAACTTCCATAATGACAAGGCTACCATCCATTGGAGTAACATAAATCTCAACGACGGACTACCTTCCATAATGACAAAGCTATCTTCCATTGGAGTAACAAAAATATCAACAACATAATACCTTCCATAATGACAAGGATAGCATCCATTGTAGTAACAAAAATATCGACAACAGACTACGTTCCATAATGACAAGGATACCCTCCATTGGAGTAACAAAAATCTCCATAACTGACTATGTTCCATATTGACAAGGCTACCATCCATTGGAGTAACAAAAATATCGACAACAAACTACCTTCCATAATGACAAGGCTACCATCCATTGGAGTAACAAAAATATCGACAACATACTATGTTCCATAATGACAAGGCTACAATCCATTGGAGTAACAAAAATATCGACAACAGACTACGTTCCATAGTAATAAGGCTACCATTCATTAGAGTAACAAAAATATCAACAATAAACTACCTTCCATAATGACAAGGCTACCATCCATTGGAGTAACAAAAATCTAGATAACAGACTACGTTTTATAATGACAAGGCTACCATCCATTAGAGTAACAAAAATCTCGATAACAGACTACGTTCCTTAATGATAAGGCTACCATCCATTAGAGTAACAAAAATCTCGACAACAGACTACCTTCCATAATGACAAGGTTACCATCCATTGGAATGAAAAAAAAATCGACAACAGACTAGCTTCAATAATGACAAGTCTACCATCCAATGGAATAACTTAAATCTCGACAAAAGACTACCTTTCGTAATGAAAAGGCTTCCATCCGTTGGAGTAACAAAAATATCGACAACAAATTATGTTCCAAAATGACAAGGCTACCATCCATTGGAGTAACAAAAATCTCGACAACAGACTACCTTCCATAATGACAAGGCTACCATCCATTGGAGTAACAGAAATCTCAATAACATATTACGTTCCATAATGACAAGGCTACCATCCATTAGAGTAACAAAAATATCGACAACAGATTACGTTCCATAATGACAAAGCTACCATCCATTAGAGTAACAAAAATCTCGATAACAGACTACTTTCCTTAATGATAAGGCTACCATCCATTAGAGTAACAAAAATATCGACAACAGACTAGCTTCCATAATGACAAGGCTACCATCCAATGGAATAACTTAAATCTCGACAAAAGACTACCTTTCGTAATGAAAAGGCTTCCATCCGTTGAAGTAACAAAAATATCGACAACAAATTATGTTCCAAAATGACAAGGCTACCATCCATTGGAGTAACAAAAATCTCGACAACAGACTACCTTCCATAATGACAAGGCTACCATCCATTGGAGTCACAGAAATCTCAACAACAGATTACCTTTCATAATGACAAGGCTACCGTCCATTAGAGTAACAAAAATATCGACAACAGATTACGTTCCATAATGACAAGGCTACCATCCATTAGAGTAACAAAAATCTCGATAACAGACTACGTTCCTTATTGATAAGGCTACCATCCATTAGAGTAACAAAAATATCGACAACAGACTACCTTCCATAATGACAAGGTTACCATCAATTGGAATGAAAAAAATCTCGACAACAAACTAGCTTCCATAATGACAAGGCTACCATCCAATGGAATAACTTAAATTACGACAAAAGACTACCTTTCTTAATGAAAAGGCTTCCATCCGTGGAAGTAACAAAAATATCGACAACAAACTATGTTCCAAAATGACAAAGGCTACCATCCATTGGAGTAACAAAAATCTTGACAACAAACTACCTTCCATAATGACAAGGCTACCATCCATTGGAGTAACAGAAATCTCAACAACAGACTAACTTCCATAATGACAAGGCTACCATCCATTGGAGTAACATAAATCTCAACGACAGTCTACCTTCCATAATGACAAGGCTATCATCCATTGGAGTAACAAAAATATCAACAACATAATACCTTCCATAATGACAAGGCTAGCATCCATTATTGTAACAAAAATATCGACAACAGACTACGTTCCATAATGACAAGGCTACCCTCCATTGGAGTAACAAAAATCTCCACAACTGACTATGTTCCATAATGAAAAGGCTACCATCCATTGGAGTAACAAAAATATCGACAACAAACTACCTTCCATAATGACAAGGCTACCATCCATTTGAGTAACAAAAATATCGACAACATACTATGTTCCATAATGACAAGGCTACCATCCATTGGAGTAATAAAAATATCGACAACAGACTACATTCCATAGTGATAAGGCTACCATCCATTATAGTAACAAAAATATCAACAATAAACTACCTTCCATAATGACAAGGCTACCATCCATTGGAGTAACAAAAATCTAGATAACAGACTATGTTCCATAATGACAAGGCTACCATCCATTAGAGTAACAAAAATCTCGATAACATACTATGTTCCTTAATGATAAGGCTACCATCCATTAGAGTAACAAAAATCTCGACAACAGACTACCTTCTATAATGACAAGGTTACCATCAATTGGAATGAAAAAAATATCGACAACAAACTAGCTTCCATAATGACAAGGCTACCATCCAATGGAATAACTTAAATCTCGACAAAAGACTACCTTTCATAAGGAAAAGGCTTCCATCCGTTGGAGTAACAAAAATATCGACAACAAATTATGTTCCAAAATGACAAGGCTACCATCCATTGGAGTAACAAATATCTCGACAACAGACTACCTTCCATAATGACAATGCTACCATCCATTGGAGTAACAGAAATCTCAACAACAGTTTACCTTTCATAATGACAAGGCTACCCTCCATTAGAGTAACAAAAATATCGACAACAAATTACGTTCCATAATGACAAGGCTACCATCCATTAGAGTAACAAAAATCTCGATACCAGACTACGTTCCTTAATGATAAGGCTACCATCCGTTAGAGTAACAAAAATGTCGACAACAGACTACCTTCCATAATGACAAGGTTACCATCCATTGGAATGAAAAAAATCTCGACAACAAACTAGCTTCCATCATGACAAGGCTACCATCCAATGGAATAACTTAAATATCGACAAAAGACTACGTTTCTTAATGAAAAGGCTTCCATCCGTCGGAGTAACAAAAATATCGACAACAAACTATGTTCCAAAATGACAAAGGCTACCATCCATTGGAGTAACAAAAATCTCGACAACAAACTACCTTCCATAATGACAAGGCTACCATCCATTGGAGTAACAGAAATCTCAACAACAGACTAACTTCCATAATGACAAGGCTACCATCCATTGGAGTAACATAAATCTCAACGATAGTCTACCTTCCATAATGACAAGGCTATCATCCATTGGAGTAACAAAAATATCAACAACATAATACCTTCCATAATGACAAGGCTAGCATCCATTGTAGTAACAAAAATATCGACAACAGACTACATTCCATAATGACAAGGCTACCCTCCATTGGAGTAACAAAAATCTCCACAACTGACTATGTTCCATAATGAAAAGGCTACCATCCATTGGAGTAACAAAAATATCGACAACAAACTACCTTTCATAATGACAAGGCTACCATCCATTGGAGAAACAAAAATATCGACAACATACTATGGTCCATAATGACAAGGATACCATCCGTTGGAGTAATAAAAATATCGACAACAGACTACATTCCATAGTGATAAGGCTACCATCCATTATAGTAACAAAAATATCAACAATAAACTACCTTCCATAATGACAAGGCTACCATCCATTGGAGTAACAAAAATCTAGATAACAGACTACGTTCCATAATGACAAGGCTACCATCCATTAGAGTAACAAAAATCTCGATAACAGACTACGTTCCTTAATGATAAGGCTACCATCCATTAGAGTAACAAAAATCTCGACAACAGACTACCTTCCATAATGACAACATTACCATCCATTGGAAAGAAAAAAATATCGACAACAGACTAGCTTCCATAATGACAAGGCTACCATCCAATGGAATAACTTAAATCTCGACAAAAGACTACCTTTCATAGTGAAAAGGCTTCCATCCGTTGGAGTAACAAAAATATCGACAACAAATTATGTTCCAAAATGACAAGGCTACCATCCGTTGGAGTAACAAAAATCTCGACAACAGACTACCTTCCATAATGACAAGGCTACCATCCATTGGAGTAACAGAAATCTCAATAACATATTACGTTCCATAATGACAAGGCTACCATCCATTAGAATAACAAAAATATCGACAACAGATTACGTTCCATAATGACAAGGCTACCATCCATTAGAGTAACAAAAATATCGACAACAGACTAGCTTCCATAATGACAAGGCTACCATCCAATAGAATAACTTAAATCTCGACAAAAGACTACCTTTCATAGTGAAAAGGCTTCCATCCATTGGAGTAACAAAAATATCGACAACAAACTATGTTCCAAAATGACAAAGGCTACCATCCATTGGAGTAACAAAAATCTCGACAACAAACTACCTTCCATAATGACAAGGCTACCATCCATTGGAGTAACAGAAATCTCAACAACAGACTAACTTCCATAATGACAAGGCTACCATCCATTGGAGTAACATAAATCTCAACGACAGTCTACCTTCCATAATGACAAGGCTATCATCCATTGTAGTAACAAAAATATCGACAACAGACTATGTTCCATAATGACAAGGCTACCCTCCATTGGAGTAACAAAAATCTCCACAACTGACTATGTTCCATAATGACAAGGCTACCATCCATTGGAGTAACAAAAATATCTACAACAGACTACCTTACAAAATGACAAGGCTACCATCCATTGGAGTAACAAAAATATCGACAACATACTACGTTCCATAATGACAAGTCTACCGTCCATTGGAGTAACAAAAATATTGACAACAGACTACGTTCCATAGTGATAAGGCTACCATCCATTAGAGTAACAAAAACACCAACAATAAACTACCTTCCATAATGACAAGGCTACCATCCATTGGAGTAACAAAAATCTAGATAACAGACTACGTTCCATAATGACAAGGCTACCATCTATTAGAGTAACAAAAATCTCGATAACAGACTACGTTCCTTAATGATAAGGCTACCATCCATTAGAGTAACAAAAATCTCGACAACAGACTACCTTCCATAATGACAAGGCTACCATCAATTGGAATGAAAAAAATATCGACAACAAACTACCTTCCATAATGACAAGGCTGCCATCCAATGGAATAACTTAAATCTCGACAAAAGACTACCTTTCGTAATGAAAAGGCTTCCATCCATTGGAGTAACAAAAATATCGACAACAAATTATGTTCCAAAATGACAAGGCTACCATCCATTGGAGTAACAAAAATCTCGACAACAGACTACCTTCCATAATGACAAGGCTACCATCCATTGGAGTAACAGGAATCTCAACAACAGATTACCTTTCATAATGACAAGGCTACCATCCATTAGAGTAACAAAAATATCGACAACAGATTACGTTCCATAATGACAAGGCTACCATACATTAGAGTAACAAAAATCTCGATAACAGACTACGTTCCTTAATGATAAGGCTACCATCCATTAGAGTAACAAAAATATCGACAACAGACTACCTTCCAAAATGACAAGGTTACCATCAATTGGAATGAAAAAAACTCGACAACAAACTAGCTTCCATAATGACAAGGCGACCATCCAATGGAATAACTTAAATATAGTTAAAAGACTACCTTTCTTAATGGAAAGGCTTCCATCCGTCGGAGTAAAAAAAATATCGACAACAAACTATGTTCCAAAATGACAAAGGCTACCATCCATTGGAGTAACAAAAATCTCGACAACAAACTACATTCCATAATGACAAGGCTACCATCCATTGGAGTAATAGAAATCTCAACAACAGACTAACTTCCATAATGACAAGGCTACCATCCATTGGAGTAACATAAATCTCAACGACAGACTACCTTCCATAATGACAAGGCTATCATCCATTGGAGTAACAAAAATATCAACAACATAATACCTTCCATAATGACAAGGCTAGCATCCATTGTAGTAACAAAAATATAGACAGCAGACTATGTTCCATAATGACAAGGCTACCCTCCATTGGAGTAACAAAAATCTCCACAACTGACTATGTTCCATAATGACAAGGCTACCATCCATTGGAGTAACAAAAATATCGACAACAGACTACCTTACAAAATGACAAGGCTACCATCCATTGGAGTAACAAAAATATCGACAACATACTACGTTCCATAATGACAAGGCTACCATCCATTGGAGTAACAAAAATATCGACAACAGACTACGTTCCATAGTGATAAGGCTACCATCCATTAGAGTAACAAAAATATCAACAATAAACTACCTTCCATAATGACAAGGCTACCATCCATTGGAGTAACAAAAATCTAGATAACAGACTACATTCCATAATGACAAGGCTAACATCCTTTAGAGTAACAAAAATCTCGATAACAGACTACGTTCCTTAATGATAAGGCTACCATCCATTAGAGTAACAAACATCTCGACAACAGACTACCTTCCATAATGACAAGGTTACCATCCATTGGAATGAAAAAAATATCGACAATAAACTAGCTTCCATATTGACAAGGCTACCATCCAATGGAATAACTTAAATCTCGACAAAAGACTACCTTTCGTAATGAAAAGGCTTCCATCCGTTGGAGTAACAAAAATATCGACAACAAATTATGTTCCAAAATGACAAGGCTACCATCCATTGGAGTAACAAAAATCTCGACAACAGACTACCTTCCATAATGACAAAGCTACCATCCATTGGAGTAACAGAAATCTCAACAACAGATTACGTTCCATAATGACAAGGCTACCATCCATTAGAGTAACAAAAATCTCGATAACAGACTACGTTCCTTAATGATAAGGCTATCATCCATTAGAGTAACAAAACTATCGACAACAGACTACCTTTCATAATGACAAGGTTACCATCCATTGGAATGAAAAAAATCTCGACAACAAACTAGCTTCCATAATGAAAAGGCAACCATCCAATGGAATATCTTAAATATCGATAAAAGACTACCTTTCTTAATGAAAAGGCTTCCATCCATCAGAGTACCAAAAATATCGACAACAAACTATGTTCCAAAATGACAAAGGCTACTATCCATTGGAGTAACAAAAATCTCGACAACAAACTACCTTCCATAATGACAAGGCTACCATCCATTGGAGTAACAGAAATCTCAACAACAGACTAACTTCCATAATGACAAGGCTACCATCCATTGGAGTAACATAAATCTCAACGACAGGCTACCTTCCATAATGACAAGGCTATCATCCATTGGAGTAACAAAAATATCAACAACATAATACCTTCCATAATGACAAGCCTAGCATCAATTGTAGTAACTAAAATATCGACAACAGACTACGTTCCATAATGACAAGGCTACCCTCCATTGGAGTAACAAAAAATCTCCACAACTGACTATGTTCCATAATGACAAGGCTACCATCCATTGGAGTAACAAAAATATCGACAACAGACTACCTTACAAAATGACAAGGCTACCATCCATTGGAGTAACAAAAATCTGAACAATACCTTCCATAATGACAAGCATACCATCCATTAGAGTAACAAAAATATCGAATACAGGCTACATTCCATAATGACAAAGCTAACATCCATTGTAGTAACAAAAATATCGAAAACAGACTATGTTCCATAATGACAAGGCTACCATCCATTGGAGTAACAAAAATCTCGACAACAGACTACCTTCCATAATGTCAAGGCTACCATCCATTGGAGTAACAAAAATCTTGACAACATACTACCTACCATAATTACCAGGCTACCATCCATTGTGTAACAAAGATATCGACAACATACTACCTTCCATAATGAAAAGGCTACCATCCATTGGAGTAACAAAAATCTCAACGACAGACTACCCTCCCTAATGACAAGGCTACCATCCATTGGAGTAAAAAAATCTCGACAACAGACTACCTTCCATAATGACAAGGTTACCATCCATTGGAATGAAAAAAATCTCGACAAAAAACTACCTTTCATAATGACAAGGCTACCATTCGTTGAATTAACAAAAATCACGACAACAGACTACCTTCCATAATGACAAGGATACCATCAATTGGAGTAGCAAAAATATTGACAACAGACTACCTTCCAAAATTACAAGGCTACCATCCATTGGAATAACAAAAATCTATACAACAGACTACCTTCCACTATGACAAGGCTACCATCCATTGGAATAACATAAATCTCAATGACAGACTACCTTCCATAATGACAAGGCTATCATCCATTGGAATAACAAAAATATCGACAACATAATACCTTCCATAATAACAAGGCTAGCATCCATTGTAGTAACAAAAATATCGACAACAGACTATGTTCCATAATGACAAGGCTACCCTCCATTGGAGTAATGAAAATATCCACAACAGACTTTGTTCCATAATGACAAGGCTACCATCCATTGGAGTAACAAATATATCGAAAATAGACTACCTTCCAAAATGACAAGGCTACCATCCATTTGAGTAACAAAAATCTGAACAATAGACTACCTTCCATAATGACAATGCTACCATCCATTGGAGTAACAAAAATCTCAATGACAAACTACCTTCCATAATGAAAAGGCTACCATCCATTGGAGTAACAAAAATATCGAATACAAACTATGTTCCATAATGACAAGGCTAACATCCATTGAAGTAACAAAAATATCTACAAAATAGACTACCTTTCATAATGAAAAGGCTACCATCCATTGGAGTAACAAAAATATCGACAACAGACTACTTTCCAAAATGACATGGCTGACATGCATTGGAGTAACAAAAATCTCTACAACAGACTATGTTCCATAATGACAAGGCTACCATCCATTGAGTAACAAAGATATCAACAACATACTACCATCCATAATGACAAGGTTATCATCCATTGGAGTAAAAAAAATTTACACAACAAACTACCTTCCATAATGACAAGGTTACCATCCATTTGAATAACAAAAATCTCGACAAAAGACTACCTTCCATAATGACAAGGCTACCGTCCATTGGAGTAACAAAAGTCTCGACAACAGACTACCTTCCATAATGACAAGGTTGCCATCCATTTGAATAACAAAGATATCGACAAGTGACTACCTTCCATAATGACAAGGCTACTATCCATCGGAGTAACAAAAATCTAGATAACAGACTACGTTCCATAATAACAAGGCTACCATCAATTAGAGTAACAAAAATATCGACAACAGACTAACTTCCATAAAGATAAGTCTACCATCCGTTGGAGTAACAAAAATATCGACAAAAAACTATGTTCCTTAATGACAAGGCTACCATCCATTGGAGTAACAAAAATATCGATAAAAGACTATGTTCCTTAATGACAAGACTACAATCCATTAGAGCAACAAAAATATCGACAACAGACAACCTTCCATAAAGACAAGGCAACCATCCATTGGTGTAACAAAAATCTTGGCAACATAATACCTTCCATAAAGACAAGGCTACCGTCCATTGGAGTAACAAAAATATCGACAACAGACTATTTTCCATAATGACAAGGCTACCACCCATTGGAGTAACAAAAATATCGACAACAAATTACCTTCCAAAATGACAAGGCTACCATCAATTGGACTAACAAAAATCCGAACAACAAACTGCCTTCCATAATGACAAGGCTACCATCCATTGGAGTAACAAAAATCTCAACGACATACTACCTTCCATAATGGCAAGGCTACCATCCATTGGAGTAACAAAAATATCAACAACAGACTACCTTCTATAATGACAAGGATAACATCCATTGTAGTAACAAAAATATCGACAACAGACTCCGTTCCATAATGATAAGGCTACCATCCTTTAGAGTAAAAAAAATCTCGAAAACACACTACCTTCCATAATGTCAAAGCTACCATCCATCGGAGTAACAAAAATATCGACAATAGACTATGTTCCATAATGACAAGGCTACCATCCAATGGAATAACTTAAATCTAGACAAAAGACTACCTTTCATAATGAAAAGGCTATCGTCCATCGGAGTAACAAAAATATTGACAATAAATTATGTTCCAAAATGACAAGGCTACCATCCATTGGAGTAACAAAAATCTCGACAACAAACTACCTTCCAAAATGACAAGGCTACCTTCCATTGGAGTAACAAAAATCTATTCAACAGACTACCTTCCACTATGACAAGGTTACTATCCATTAGAATAACAAAAATCTCGACAATAGACTACCTTCCATAATGACAAGGCTACCATCCAATGGAATAACAAAAATCTCGACAACAAACTACCTTTCATAATGACAATGCTACATCCATTGGAGTAACAAAAATATGAACAACAAACTACCTTCCATAATGAGAAGGCAACAATCCATTAGTGTAACAGAAATCTCAACGACAAACTACATTCTATAATGACAAGGCTATCATCCATTGGAGTAACAAAAATATCGAAAACATAATACCTTCCATAATGACAAGGCTACCATCCATTGGAGTAACAAAAATATCGAAAATAGACTACGTTCCATAATGACAAGGCTACCCTCCATTGGAGTAACAAAAATATCGAAAATATACTACCTTCCAAAATGACATGGCTGACAGGCATCGGAGTAACAAAAATCTCTACAACAGACTACCTTCCATAATGACAAGGCTACCATCCATTGAGTAACAAAGATATCGACAACAGACTACCTTCCATAATGACAAGGTTACCATCCATTTGAATAACAAAAATCTCGACAACAGACTACATACCATAATGAAAAGGCTACCATCCATTGGAGTAACAAAAGACTCTACAACAGACTACCTTCCATAATGACAAGGTTGCCATCCATTGGAATAACAAAGATATCGACAACAGACTACCTTCCATAATGACAAGGCTATCATCCATTGGAGTAAAAAAAATCTAGACAACATTCTACCTTCCACAATGACAAGGCTACCATCCATTGGAGTAACAAAAATCTCGACAACATACTATGTTCCATAATGAAAAGGCTACCATCCATTGGAGTAAAAACAATCTTGACAACATACTACCTTTCATAATGACAAGGCTACCATCCATTGGAGTAAAAAAAATCTCGACAACAGACTACCTTCCATATTGACAAGTTTACCATCCATTGGAATGAAAAAAATCACGACAACAAACTACCTTCCATAATGACAAGACTACCATCCAATGGAATAACTTAAATCTCGACAAAAGACTACCTTTCATAATGAAAAGGCTACCATCCATTGGAGTAACAAAAATCTATACAACAGACTACCTTCCACTATGACAAGGTTACCATCCATTAGAATAACAAAAATCTCGAAAACATACTACCTTCCATAATGACAAGGCTACCATCCAATGGAATAACAAAAATCTCGATAACAAATTACCTTTCATAATGACAAGGCTACCATCCATTGGAGTAACAAAAATCAGAACAACAGAATACCTTCCATAATGAGAAGGCAACCATCCATTGGTGTAACAGAAATCTCAACTACAAACTACCTTCCATAATGACAAGGCTATGATCCATTGGAGTAACAAAAATATCGACAACATAATACCTTCCATAATGGCAAGGCTATCATCCATTGTAGTAATAAAAATATCGACAACAGACTACATTCCATAATGACAAGGATTCCCTCCATTAGAGTAACATAAATTTCGACAACAAACTATGTTCCATGATGACAAGGTTATCATCCATTGGAGTAACAAAAATATCGAAAACAGACTACCTTACAAAATGACATGGCTAACATGCATTGGAGAAACAAAAATATCTACAACATACTACCTTCCATAATGACAAGGCTACCATCCATTGAGTAACAAAGATATCGACAACAGACTACCTACCATAATGACAACGCTATCATCCATTGGAGTAAAAAAAATATAGACAACAGACTACCTTCTATAATGACAAGGTTACCATCCATTTGAATAACAAAAATATCGACAACAGACTACCTTCCATAGTGACAAGGCTACCATCCATTGGAGTAACAAAAATATCGACAATAGACTACGTTTCATATTCACAAGGCTACCAACCATTGAGTAACAACGATATCGATAACATATTGCCTTCCATAATGACAAGGCTACCATCCATTGGAGTAACAAAAGTCTCTATAACAGACTACCTTCCATAATGACAAGGTTGCCATCCATTGGAATAACAAAGATATCGACAACAAACTACCTTCCATAATGACAAGGCTACCATCCATTGGAGTAACAAAAATCTTGATAACAGACAACAACCCATAATGACAAGGCTACCATCCATTAGAGTAACAAAAATCTCGACAATAGACTACCTTCCATAAAGACAAGTATACCATCCATTGGAGTAACAAAAATATCGACAACAAACTATGTTCCATAATGACAAGGCTACCATCCATTGGAGTAACAAAAATCTTGATAACAGACTACATTCCTTAATGACAAGGCTACCATCCATTAGAGTAACAAAAATATCGACAACATACTACCTTCCATAATGACAAGGCTACCATCCAATGGAATAACTTAAATCTCGACAAAAGACTACCTTTCATAATGAAAAGGCTATGATCCATTGGAGTAACAAAAATATCGACAACAAACTATGTTCCAAAATGACAAGGCTACCATCAATTGGAGTAACAAAAATCTCGACATTAGACTACCTTCAAAAATGACAAGGCTACTACCCATTGGAGTAACAAAAATCTATACAACAGACTACCTTCCACTATGACAAGGTTACCATCCATTGGAATAACAAAAATCTCGACAACAGACTACCTTCCATAATGACAAGGCTACCATCCAATGGAATAACAAAAATATCGATAACAAATTACCTTTCATAATGACAAGGCTACCATCCAATGGAGTAACAAAAATCAGAACAACAGACTACCTTCCATAATGAGAAGGCAACCATCCATTTGTGTAACTGAAATCTCAACGACAAACTACCTTCCATAATGACAAGGCTATCATCCACTTGAGTAACAAAAATATCGACAACATAATACCTTCCATAATGGCAAGGCTATCATCCATTGTAGTAACAAAAATATCGACAATAGACTACGTTCCATAATGACAAGGCTTCCCTCCGTTGGAGTAACAAAAATCTCGACAACTAACTATTTTCCATAATGACAAGGCTACCATCCATTTGAGTAACAAAAATATCGAAAACAGACTACCTTCCAAAATGACAAGGCTGGCATGCATTGTAGTAACAAAAATCTCTACAACAAACTACCTTCCATATTGACAAGGCTACCATCCATTGAGTAACAAAGATATCGACAACAGACTACCTACCATAATGACAAGGCTATCATCCATTGGAGTAAAAAAAATATAGACAACTGACTACCTTCAATAATGACAAGGTTACCATCCATTTGAATAACAAAAATATCGACAACAGACTACCTTCCATAATGACAAGGCTTCCATCCATTGGAGTAACAAAAATATCGACAACAGACTACCTTGCATATTCACAAGGCTGCCAACCATTGAGTAACAAAGATATAGACAACATATTGCCTTCCACAATGACAAGGCTATCATCCATTGGAGTAAAAAAAATATATACAGCATTCTACCTTCCATAATGACAAGGCTACCATCCATTAGAGTAACAAAAATATCGACAACATACTACCTTCCATAATGACAAGGCTACCATCCATTGGAGTAACAAATATATCGAAAATAGACTACCTTCCAAAATGACAAGGCTACCATCCATTTTAGTAACAAAAATCTGAACAATAGACTACCTTCCATAATGACAATGCTACCATCCATTGGAGTAACAGAAATCTCAATGACAAACTACCTTCCATAATGAAAAGGCTACCATCCATTGGAGTAACAAAAATATTGAATACAAACTATGTTCCATAATGACAAGGCTAACATCCATTGAAGTAACAAAAATATCTACAATAGACTACCTTTCATAATGAAAAGGCTACCATCCATTGGAGTAACAAAAATATCGACAACAGACTACTTTCCAAAATGACATGGCTGACATGCATTGGAGTAACAAAAATCTCTACAACAGACTACGTTCCATAATGACAAGGCTACCATCCATTGAGTAACAAAGATATCAACAACATACTACCATCCATAATGACAAGGTTATCATCCATTGGAGTAAAAAAAATTTAGACAACAAACTACCTTCCATAATGACAAGGTTACCATCCATTTGAATAACAAAAATCTCGACAAAAGACTACCTTCCATAATGACAAGGCTACCGTCCATTGGAGTAACAAAAGTCTCGACAACAGACTACCTTCCATAATGACGAGGTTGCCATCCATTTGAATAACAAAGATATCGACAAGAGACTACCTTCCATAATGATAAGGCTACTATCCATCGGAGTAACAAAAATCTAGATAACAGACTACGTTCCATAATAACAAGGCTACCATCAATTAGAGTAACAAAAATATCGACAACAGACTAACTTCCATAAAGATAAGTCTACCATCCGTTGGAGTAACAAAAATATCGACAAAAAACTATGTTCCTTAATGACAAGGCTACCATCCATTGGAGTAACAAAAATATCGATAAAAGACTATGTTCCTTAATGACAAGACTACAATCCATTAGAGCAACAAAAATATCGACAACAGACAACCTTCCATAAAGACAAGGCAACCATCCATTGGTGTAACAAAAATCTTGGCAACATAATACCTTCCATAAAGACAAGGCTACCGTCCATTGGACTAACAAAAATATCGACAACAGACTATTTTCCATAATGACAAGGCTACCACCCATTGGAGTAACAAAAATATCGACAACAAATTACCTTCCAAAATGACAAGGCTACCATCAATTGGAGTAACAAAAATCCGAACAACAAACTGCCTTCCATAATGACAAGGCTACCATCCATTGGAGTAACAAAAATCTCAACGACATACTACCTTCCATAATGGCAAGGCTACCATCCATTGGAGTAACAAAAATATCAACAACAGACTACCTTCTATAATGACAAGGATAACATCCATTGTAGTAACAAAAATATCGACAACAGACTCCGTTCCATAATGATAAGGCTACCATCCTTTAGAGTAAAAAAAATCTCGAAAACACACTACCTTCCATAATGTCAAAGCTACCATCCATTGGAGTAACAAAAATATCGACAATAGACTATGTTCCATAATGACAAGGCTACCATCCAATGGAATAACTTAAATCTAGACAAAAGACTACCTTTCATAATGAAAAGGCTATCGTCCATCGGAGTAACAAAAATATTGACAATAAATTATGTTCCAAAATGACAAGGCTACCATCCATTGGAGTAACAAATAATCTCGACAACAAACTACCTTCCAAAATGACAAGGCTACCTTCCATTGGAGTAACAAAAATCTATTCAACAGACTACCTTCCACTATGACAAGGTTACTATCCATTAGAATAACAAAAATCTCGACAATAGACTACCTTCCATAATGACAAGGCTACCATCCAATGGAATAACAAAAATCTCGACAACAAACTACCTTTCATAATGACAATGCTACATCCATTGGAGTAACAAAAATCTGAACAACAAACTACCTTCCATAATGAGAAGGCAACAATCCATTAGTGTAACAGAAATCTCAACGACAAACTACATTCTATAATGACAAGGCTATCATCCATTGGAGTAACAAAAATATCGAAAACATAATACCTTCCATAATGACAAGGCTACCATCCATTGGAGTAACAAAAATATCGAAAACAGACTACGTTCCATAATGACAAGGCTACCCTCCATTGGAGTAACAAAAATATCGAAAATATACTACCTTCCAAAATGACATGGCTGACAGGCATCGGAGTAACAAAAATCTCTACAACAGACTACCTTCCATAATGACAAGGCTACCATCCATTGAGTAACAAAGATATCGACAACAGACTACCTTCCATAATGACAAGGTTACCATCCATTTGAATAACAAAAATCTCGACAACAGACTACCTACCATAATGAAAAGGCTACCATCCATTGGAGTAACAAAAGACTCTACAACAGACTACCTTCCATAATGACAAGGTTGCCATCCATTGGAATAACAAAGATATCGACAACAGACTACCTTCCATAATGACAAGGCTATCATCCATTGGAGTAAAAAAAATCTAGACAACATTCTACCTTCCACAATGACAAGGCTACCATCCATTGGAGTAACAAAAATCTCGACAACATACGATGTTCCATAATGAAAAGGCTACCATCCATTGGAGTAAAAACAATCTTGACAACTTACTACCTTTCATAATGATAAGGCTACCATCCATTGGAGTAAAAAAAATCTCGACAACAGACTACCTTCCATATTGACAAGGTTACCATCCATTGGAATGAAAAAAATCACGACAACAAACTACCTTCCATAATGACAAGACTACCATCCAATGGAATAACTTAAATCTCGACAAAAGACTACCTTTCATAATGAAAAGGCTACCATCCATTGGAGTAACAAAAATCTATACAACAGACTACCTTCCACTATGACAAGGTTACCATCCATTAGAATAACAAAAATCTCGAAAACATACTACCTTCCATAATGACAAGGCTACCATCCAATGGAATAACAAAAATCTCGATAACAAATTACCTTTCATAATGACAAGGCTACCATCCATTGGAGTAACAAAAATCAGAACAACAGACTACCTTCCATAATGAGAAGGCAACCATCCATTGGTGTAACAGAAATCTCAACTACAAACTACCTTCCATAATGACAAGGCTATCATCCATTGGAGTAACAAAAATATCGACAACATAATACCTTCCATAATGGCAAGGCTATCATCCATTGTAGTAATAAAAATATCGACAACAGACTACATTCCATAATGACAAGGATTCCCTCCATTGGAGTAACATAAATTTCGACAACAAACTATGTTCCATGATGACAAGGTTATCATCCATTTGAGTAACAAAAATATCGAAAACAGACTACCTTACAAAATGACATGGCTAACATGCATTGGAGTAACAAAAATATCTACAACATACTACCTTCCATAATGACAAGGCTACCATCCATTGAGTAACAAAGATATCGACAACAGACTACCTACCATAATGACAACGCTATCATCCATTGGAGTAAAAAAAATATAGACAACAGACTACCTTCTATAATGACAAGGTTACCATCCATTTGAATAACAAAAATATCGACAACAGACTACCTTCCATAATGACAAGGCTACCATCCATTGGAGTAACAAAAATATCGACAATAGACTACGTTTCATATTCACAAGGCTACCAACCATTGAGTAACAACGATATCGATAACATATTGCCTTCCATAATGACAAGGCTATCATCCATTGTAGTAAAAAAAATCTAGACAACATTCTACCTTCCATAATGACAAGGATACCATCCATTTGAATAACAAAAATCTCGACAACAGACTACCTTTCATAATGAAAAGGCTACCATCCATTGGAGTAACAAAAGTCTCTATAACAGACTACCTTCCATAATGACAAGGTTGCCATCCATTGGAATAACAAAGATATCGACAACAAACTACCTTCCATAATGACAAGGCTACCATCCATTGGAGTAACAAAAATCTTGATAACAGACAACAACCCATAATGACAAGGCTACCATCCATTAGGGTAACAAAAATCTCGACAATAGACTACCTTCCATGAAGACAAGTATACCATCCATTGGAGTAACAAAAATATCGACAACAAACTATGTTCCATAATGACAAGGCTACCATCCATTGGAGTAACAAAAATCTTGATAACAGACTACATTCCTTAATGACAAGGCTACCATCCATTAGAGTAACAAAAATATTGACAACATACTACCTTCCATAATGACAAGGCTACCATCCAATGGAATAACTTAAATCTCGACAAAAGACTACCTTTCATAATGAAAAGGCTACGATCCATTGGAGTAACAAAAATATCGACAACAAACTATGTTCCAAAATGACAAGGCTACCATCAATTGGAGTAACAAAAATCTCGACATTAGACTACCTTCAAAAATGACAAGGCTACTACCCATTGGAGTAACAAAAATATATACAACAGACTACCTTCCACTATGACAAGGTTACCATCCATTGGAATAACAAAAATCTCGACAACAGACTACCTTCCATAATGACAAGGCTACCATCCAATGGAATAACAAAAATATCGATAACAAATTACCTTTCATAATGACAAGGCTACCATCCAATGGAGTAACAAAAATCAGAACAACAGACTACCTTCCATATTGAGAAGGCAACCATTCATTTGTGTAACTAAAATCTCAACGACAAACTACCTTCCATAATGACAAGGCTATCATCCACTTGAGTAACAAAAATATCGACAACATAATACCTTCCATAATGGCAAGGCTATCATCCATTGTAGTAACAAAAGTATCGACAATAGACTACGTTCCATAATGACAAGGCTTCCCTCCATTGGAGTAACAAAAATCTCGACAACTAACTATTTTCCATAATGACAAGGCTACCATCCATTTGAGTAACAAAAATATCGAAAACAGACTACCTTCCAAAATGACAAGGCTGGCATGCATTGTAGTAACAAAAATCTCTACAACAAACTACCTTCCATAATGACAAGGCTACCATCCATTGAGTAACAAAGATATCGACAACAGACTACCTACCATAATTGCAAGGCTATCATCCATTGGAGTCAAAAAAATATAGACAACTGACTACCTTCAATAATGACAAGGTTACCATCCATTTGAATAACAAAAATATCGACAACAGACTACCTTCCATAATGACAAGGCTTCCATCCATTGGAGTAACAAAAATATCGACAACAGACTACCTTCCATATTCACAAGGCTGCCAACCATTGAGTAACAAAGATATAGACAACATATTGCCTTCCACAATGACAAGGCTATCATCCATTGGAGTAAAAAAAATATAGACAGCATTCTACCTTCCATAATGACAAGGCTACCATCCATTAGAGTAACAAAAATCTCGACAATAGACTACCTTCCATAAAGACAAGTATACCATCCATTGGAGTAACAAAAATATCGACAACAAACTATGTTCTATAATGACAAGGCTACCATCCATTGGAGTAACAAAAATCGTGATAACAGACTACGTTCCTTAATGACAAGGCTACCATCCATTAGAGTAACAAAAATATCGACAACATACTACCTTCCATAATGACAAGGCTACCATCCAATGGAATAACTTAAATCTCGACAAATGACTACCTTTCATAATGAAAAGGCTACGATCCATTGGAGTAACAAAAATATCGACAACAAACTATGTTCCAAAATGACAAGGCTACCATCAATTGGAGTAACAAAAATCTCGACATTAGACTACCTTCCAAAATGACAAGGCTACTACCCATTGGAGTAACAAAAATCTATACAACAGACTACTTTCCACTATGACAAGGTTACCATCCATTGGAATAACAAAAATCTCGACAACAGTCTACCTTCCATAATGATAAGGCTACCATCCAATGGAATAACAAAAATATCGATAAAAAATTACCTTTCATAATGACAAGGCTACCATCCAATGGAGTAACAAAAATCAGAACAACAGACTACCTTCCATAATGAGAAGGCAACCATCCATTGGTGTAACTGAAATCTCAACGACAAACTACCTTCCATAATGACAAGGCTATCATCCATTGGAGTAACAAAAATCTTGATAACAGACTACGTTCCTTAATGACAAGGCTACCATTCATTAGAGTAACAAAAATATCGACAACATACTACCTTCCATAATGACAAGGCTACCATCCAATGGAATAACTTAAATCTCGACAAAAGACTACCTTTCATAATGAAAAGGCTACGATCCATTGGAGTAACAAAAATATCG
Source organism: Vicia faba (assembly GCA_948472305.1). Taxonomy (NCBI): domain Eukaryota; kingdom Viridiplantae; phylum Streptophyta; class Magnoliopsida; order Fabales; family Fabaceae; genus Vicia; species Vicia faba. The sequence goes on from OX451738.1 coordinate 744,592,265, forward strand.
ACAACAAACTATGTTCCAAAATGACAAGGCTACCATCAATTGGAGTAACAAAAATCTCGACATTAGACTACCTTCCAAAATGACAAGGCTACTACCCATTGGAGTAACAAAAATCTATACAACAGACTACCTTCCACTATGACAAGGTTACCATCCATTGGAATAACAAAAATCTCGACAACAGACTACCTTCCATAATGACAAGGCAACCATCCAATGGAATAACAAAAATATCGATAACAAATTACCTTTCATAATGATAAGGCTACCATCCAATGGAGTAACAAAAATCAGAACAACAGACTACCTTCCATAATGAGAAGGCAACCATCCATTGGTGTAACTGAAATCTCAACAACAAACTACCTTCCATAATGACAAGGCTATCATCCATTTGAGTAACAAAAATATCGACAACATAATACCTTCCATAATGGCAAGGCTATCATCCATTGTAGTAACAAAAATATCGACAATAGACTACGTTCCATAATGACAAGGCTTCCCTCCATTGGAGTAACAAAAATCTCGACAACTAACTATTTTCCATAATGACAAGGCTACCATCCATTTGAGTAACAAAAATATCGAAAACAGACTACCTTCCAAAATGACAAGGCTGGCATGCATTGGAGTAACAAAAATCTCTACAACAAACTACCTTCCATAATGACAAGGCTACCATCCATTGAGTAACAAAGATATCGACAACAGACTACCTACCATAATGACAAAGGTATCATCCATTGGAATCAAAAAAATATAGACAACTGACTACCTTCAATAATGACAAGGTTACCATCCATTTGAATAACAAAAATATCGACAACAGACTACCTTCCATAATGACAAGGCTTCCATCCATTGGAGTAACAAAAATATCGACAACAGACTACCTTCCATATTCACAAGGCTACCAACCATTGAGTAACAAAGATATCGACAACATATTGCCTTCCACAATGACAAGGCTATCATCCATTGGAGTAAAAAAATATAGACAACATTCTACCTTCCATAATGACAAGGTTACCATCCATTAGAATAACAAAAATCTCGACAACAGACTACCTTTCATAATGAAAAGGCTACCATCCATTGGAGTAACAAAAGTCTCTACAACAGACTACCTTCCATAATGACAAGGTTGCCATCCATTGGAATAAGAAAGATATCGACAACAGACTACCTTCCATAATGACAAGGCTACCATCCATTGGAGTAACAAAAATCTCGACCACAGACTATGTTCCATAATGACAAGGCTACCATCCATTGGAGTAACAAAAATATCTAAAATAGAATACCTTCTAAATTGACATGGTTGACATGCATTAGAGTAACAATAATCTCTACAATAGACTACCTTCCATAATGACATGGCTATCATCCATTGGAGTAAAAAAAATCTAGACAACAGACTACCTTCCATAATGACAAGGTTACCATCCATTTGAATAACAAAAATCTCGACAACTGGGTACCTTCCATAATGACAAGGCTACCATCCATTAAAATAACAAAAATCTCAACAACAAACTACCTTCCATAATCACAAGGCTGCCATCCATTGAGTAACAAAGATATCGACAACACACTACCTTCCATAATTAGAAGGCTATCATCAATTGGAGTAAAAAAATCTAGACAGCAGTCTACCTTCCATAATGACAAGGTTACCATCCATTTGAATAACAAAAATCTCGACAACATACTACCTTCCATAATGAAAAGGCTACCATCCATTGGAGTAACAAAAGTCTCTACAACAGACTACCTACCATAATGACAAGGTTTCCATCCATTGGAATAACAATGATATCGACAACAGACTACCTTCCATAATGACAAGGCTACCATCCATTGGAATAACACAAATCTTGATAAGAGACTGCGTTCCATAATGACAAGGCTAGCATCCATTAGAGTTACAAAAATCTCGACAACAGACTACCTTCCATAAAGATAAGTCTACTATCCATTGGAGTAACAAAAATATCGACAACAAACTATCTTTCATAATGACAAGGCTACCATCCATTGGAGTAACAAAAATCTCGATAACAGACTACGTTCCTTAATCACAAGGCTACCATCCATTAGAGTAACAAAAATATCGACAATAGACTACCTTCCATAATGACAAGGCTACCATCCATTGGAGTAACAAAAATCTCAGCAACAGACTACCTTACATAATGACCAGGATACCATCCATTGAGTAACAATGATATCGACAACAGACTACCTTCCACAATAAAAAGGCTACCATCCATTGCAGTAAAAAAAATCTTGACAACAGACTACCTTCAATAATGACAAGGCTACCATCCATTGGAGTAAAAAAAATCTCGACAACAGACTACCTTCCATAATCACAAGGTTACCATCCATTTAAATAACAAAAATCTCGACAATAAACTACCTTCTATAATGACAAGGCTACCATCTGTTGGAGTAACAAAAATATTGACAATAGACAATGTTCCAAAATGAAAAGGCTACCATCCATTGGAGTAACAAAAATATCGACAACAGACTACCTTCCAAAATGACAAGGCTACCATCCATTGGAGTAATAAAAATCTATACAACAGACTACCTTCCATAATGACCAGGCTACCATCCAATGGAATAACTTAAATTTCGATAAAAGACTACCTTTCATATTGACAAGGCTACCATCCATTGGAGTAACAAAAATCTGAAAAACATACTACCTTCCATAATGACAAGGCTATCATCCATTAGAGTAACAAAAATATTAATGACATACTACCTTCCATAATGACAGGCCTACCATCCATTGGAGTAACAAATATCTCGACAACATACTACCTTCTATAATGACAAGGCTACCATCCATTGGAGTAACAAAAATCTCGACAAAAGACTACCTTCCATAAAGAAAAGTCTACCATCCATTGGCGTAACAAAAATATCGACAATAGACTACCTTCCATAATTACATGGCTACCATCCATTGGAGTAAAAAAATCTCGACAACAGACTACCTTCCATAATGACAAGGCTACCGTCCATTGAGTAACAAAGGTCTCGACAACAGACTACCTTCCATTATGACAAGGCTACCATCCATTGGAGTAAAAAATATCTCGACAACAGACTACCTTCCATAATGACAAGGCTACAATCCATCGGAATAACAAAAATCTCGACAACAGACTACCTTCCATAAAGACATGGCTACCATCCATTGAGTAACAAAGATATCGACAATAGACTACCTTTCATAATGACAAGGGTACCATCCATTGGAGTAAAAAAAATCTTGACAACAGACTACCTACCATAATGACAAGGTTACCATCCATTGGAATGAAAAAAATCTCGACAACAAACTACCTTCCATAATGATAAGGCTACCATCCAATGGAATAATATAAATTTCGAAAAAAGACTACTTTTCACAATGACAAGGCTACCATCCATTGGAGTAACAAAAACATGAAAAACATACTACCTTCCTTAATGACAAGGCTATCATCCATTGGAGTAACAAAAATCTTAACGACAGACTACCTTCCATAATGATAAGGCTACCATCCATTGGAGTAACAAATATCTCGACAACAGACTACCTTCTATAATGACAAGGCTACCATTCATTGGAGTAACAAAAATCTCAGCAAAAGGCTACCTTCCATAAAGAAAAGTCTACCATCCATTGGAGTAACAAAAATATAGACAATAGACTACCTTCCACAATTACATGGCTACCATCCCTTGGAGTAAAAAAATCTCGACAACAGACTACCTTCCATAATGACAAGGCTACCATCCATTGAGTAATAAAGATCTCGACAATAGACTACCTTAAATAATGACAAGGCTACCATCAAATGGAGTAAAAAATATCTCGACAACAGACTACATACCATAATGACAAGGCTACAATCCATTGGAGTAACAAAAATCTCGACAACAGACTACCTTCCATAAAGACAAGGATATCATCCATTGAGTAACAAAGATATCGACAACAAACTACCTTCCATAATGACAAGGGTATCATCCATTAGAGTAAAAAAATCTTGACAACAGACTACCTTCCATAATGACAAGGCTAGCATCCATTGTAGTAACAAAAATATCGACAATAGACTATGTTCCATTATGACAAGGCTACCCTCCATTAGATTAACAAAAATATCGACAACAGACTATGTTCAATAATGAAAAAGCTACCATCCATTGGAGTAACAAAAATATCGAAAACAGACTACCTTCCAAAATGACATGGTTGACATGCATTGGAGTAACAAAAATCTCTAAAACAGACTATCATCCATTGGAGTAAAAAAAAAAAAGACAACAGACTACCTTCCATAATGACAAGGTTACCATCCATTTGAATAACAAAAATCTCGACAACCGGGTACCTTCCATAATGACAAGGCTACCATCCATTGGAATAACAAAAATCTCAACAACAGATTACCATCCATTGAGTAACAAAGATATCGACAACAGACTACCTTCCATAATGACAAGGCTATCATCCATTGGAGTAAAAAAAATCTAGACAGCAGTCTACCTTCCATAATGAAAAGGTTACCATCCATTTAAATAACAAAAATCTCGACAATAAACTACCATCTATAATGACATGGCTACCATCCAATGGAATAACTTTAATCTCGACAAAAGACTACCTTTCATAATGACAAGGCTACCATCTGTTGGAGTAACAAAAATATCGACAATAGACTATGTTCCAAAATGACAAGGCTACCATCCATTGGAGTAGCAAAAATCTCGACAAAAGACTACCTTCCAAAATGACAAGGCTACCATCCATTGGAGTAACAAAAATTTATACAATAGACTACCTTCCATAATGAAAAGACTACCATCCAATGGAATAACTTAAATTTCTACAAAAGACTACCTTTCATAATGTCAAGGCTATCATCCATTGGAGTAACAAAAATCTGAAAAACATACTACCTTCCATAATGACAAGGCTATCATCCATTGGAGTAACAAAAATCTTAACGACACACTACCTTCCATAATGACAGGGCTACCATCCATTGGAGTAACAAATATCTCGACAACAGACTTGCTTCTATAATGACAAGGCTACCATCCATTGGAGTAACAAAAATCTCGACAAAAGACTACCTTCCATAAAGAAAAGTCTACCATCCATTGTAGTAACAAAAATATTGACAATAGACTACCTTCGATAATTAAATGGCTACCATCCATTGGAGAAAAAAAATCTCGACAACAAACTACCTTCCATAATGACAAGGCTACCATCCATTGAGTAACAAAGGTCTCGACAACACACTACCTTCCATTATGGAAAGGCTACCATCCATTGGAGTAAAAAATATCTCGACAACAGAATACCTTCCATAAAGACAAGGCTACAATCCATCAGAGTAACAAAAATCTCGACAACAGACTACCTTCCATAAAGACATGGCTACCATCCATTGAGTAACAAAGATATCGACAACAGACTACCTTCCATAATGACAAGGGTACCATCCATTGGAGTAAAAAAAATCTTAACAACAGACTACCTACCATAATGACAAGGTTACCATCCATTGGAATGAAAAAAATCTCGACAATAAACTACCTTCCATAATGATAAGGCTACCATCCAATAGAATAACATAAATTTTGATAAAAGACTACTTTTCACAATGACAAGGCTACCATCCATTGGAGTAACAAAAATATGAAAAACGTACTACCTTCCTTAATGACAAGGCTATCATCCATTGGAGTAACAAAAATCTTAACGACAGACTACCTTCCATAATGATAAGGCTACCATCCATTGGAGTAACAAATATCTCGACAACAGACTACCTTCTATAATGACAAGGCTACCATTCATTGGAGTAACAAAAATCTCAGCAAAAGGCTACCTTCCATAAAGAAAAGTCTACCATCCATTGGAGTAACAAAAATATAGACAATAGACTACCTTCCACAATTACATGGCTACCATCCCTTGGAGTAAAAAAATCTCGACAACAGACTACCTTCCATAATGACAAGGCTACCATCCATTGAGTAATAAAGATCTCGACAATAGACTACCTTAAATAATGACAAGGCTACCATCCATTGGAGTAAAAAATATCTCGACAACAGACTACATACCATAATGACAAGGCTACAATCCATTGGAGTAACAAAAATCTCGACAACAGACTACCTTCCATAAAGACAAGGATATCATCCATTGAGTAACAAAGATATCGACACCAAACTACCTTCCATAATGACAAGGGTACCATCCATTAGAGTAAAAAAATCTTGACAACAGACTACCTTCCATAATGACAAGGCTAGCATCCATTGTAGTAACAAAAATATCGAAAATAGACTATGTTCCATTATGACAAGGCTACCCTCCATTAGAGTAACAAAAATATCGACAACAGACTATGTTCCATAATGAAAAAGCTACCATCCATTGGAGTAACAAAAATATCGAAAACAGACTACCTTCCAAAATGACATGGTTGACATGCATTGGAGTAACAAAAATCTCTAAAACAGACTATCATCCATTGGAGTAAAAAAAAAAAAGACAACAGACTACCTTCCATAATGACAAGGTTACCATCCATTTGAATAACAAAAATCTCGACAACCGGGTACCTTCCATAATGACAAGGCTACCATCCATTGGAATAACAAAAATCTCAACAACAGATTACCATCCATTGAGTAACAAAGATATCGACAACAGACTACCTTCCATAATGACAAGGCTATCATCCATTGGAGTAAAAAAAATCTAGACAGCAGTCTACCTTCCATAATGACAAGGTTACCATCCATTTAAATAACAAAAATCTCGACAATAAACTACCATCTATAATGACATGGCTACCATCCAATGGAATAACTTTAATCTCGACAAAAGACTACCTTTCATAATGACAAGGCTACCATCTGTTGGAGTAACAAAAATATCGACAATAGACTATGTTCCAAAATGACAAGGCTACCATCCATTGGAGTAGCAAAAATCTCGACAAAAGACTACCTTCCAAAATGACAAGGCTACCATCCATTGGAGTAACAAAAATTTATACAATAGACTACCTTCCATAATGAAAAGACTACCATCCAATGGAATAACTTAAATTTCTACAAAAGACTACCTTTCATAATGTCAAGGCTATCATACATTGGAGTAACAAAAATCTGAAAAACATACTACCTTCCATAATGACAAGGCTATCATCCATTGGAGTAACAAAAATCTTAACGACACACTACCTTCCATAATGACAGGGCTACCATCCATTGGAGTAACAAATAACTCGACAACAGACTAGCTTCTATAATGACAAGGCTACCATCCATTGGAGTTACAAAAATCTTGACAAAAGACTACCTTCCATAAAGAAAAGTCTACCATCCATTGTAGTAACAAAAATATTGACAATAGACTACCTTCGATAATTAAATGGCTACCATCCATTGGAGAAAAAAAATCTCGACAACAAACTACCTTCCATAATGACAAGGCTACCATCCATTGAGTAACAAAGGTCTCAACAACAGACTACCTTCCATTATGGAAAGGCTACCATCCATTGGAGTAAAAAATATCTCGACAACAGACTACCTTCCATAATGACAAGGGTACCATCCATTGGAGTAAAAAAAATCTTGACAACAGACTACCTACCATAATGACAAGGTTACCATCCATTGGAATGAAAAAAATCTCGACAACAAACTACCTTCCATAATGATAAGGCTACCATCCAATGGAATAACATAAATTTCGAAAAAAGACTACTTTTCACAATGACAAGGCTACCATCTATTGGAGTAACAAAAATATGAAAAACATACTACCTTCCTTAATGACAAGGCTATCATCCATTGGAGTAACAAAAATCTTAACGACAGACTACCTTCCATAATGATAAGGCTACCATCCATTGGAGTAACAAATATCTCGACAACAGACTACCTTCTATAATGACAAGGCTACCATTCATTGGAGTAACAAAAATCTCAGCAAAAGGCTACCTTCCATAAAGAAAAGTCTACCATCCATTGGAGTAACAAAAATATAGACAATAGACTACCTTCCACAATTACATGGCTACCATCCCTTGGAGTAAAAAAATCTCGACAACAGACTACCTTCCATAATGACAAGGATATCATCCATTGAGTAACAAAGATATCGACAACAAACTACCTTCCATAATGACAAGGGTACCATCCATTAGAGTAAAAAAATCTTGACAACAGACTACCTTCCATAATGACAAGGCTAGCATCCATTGTAGTAACAAAAATATCGACAATAGACTATGTTCCATTATGACAAGGCTACCCTCCATTAGAGTAACAAAAATATCGACAACAGACTATGTTCCATAATGAAAAAGCTACCATCCATTGGAGTAACAAAAATATCGAAAACAGACTACCTTCCAAAATGACATGGTTGACATGCATTGGAGTAACAAAAATCTCTAAAACAGACTATCATCCATTGGAGTAAAAAAAAAAAAAGACAACAGACTACCTTCCATAATGACAAGGTTACCATCCATTTGAATAACAAAAATCTCGACAACCGGGTACCTTCCATAATGACAAGGCTACCATCCATTGGAATAACAAAAATCTCAACAACAGATTACCATCCATTGAGTAACAAAGATATCGACAACAGACTACCTTCCATAATGACAAGGCTATCATCCATTGGAGTAAAAAAAATCTAGACAGCAGTCTACCTTCCATAATGACAAGGTTACCATCCATTTAAATAACAAAAATCTCGACAATAAACTACCATCTATAATGACATGGCTACCATCCAATGGAATAACTTTAATCTCGACAAAAGACTACCTTTCATAATGACAAGGCTACCATCTGTTGGAGTAACAAAAATATCGACAATAGACTATGTTCCAAAATGACAAGGCTACCATCCATTGGAGTAGCAAAAATCTCGACAAAAGACTACCTTCCAAAATGACAAGGCTACCATCCATTGGAGTAACAAAAATTTATACAATAGACTACCTTCCATAATGAAAAGACTACCATCCAATGGAATAACTTAAATTTCTACAAAAGACTACCTTTCATAATGTCAAGGCTATCATCCATTGGAGTAACAAAAATCTGAAAAACATACTACCTTCCATAATGACAAGGCTATCATCCATTGGAGTAACAAAAATCTTAACGACACACTACCTTCCATAATGACAGGGCTACCATCCATTGGAGTAACAAATATCTCGACAACAGACTAGCTTCTATAATGACAAGGCTACCATCCATTGGAGTAACAAAAATCTTGACAAAAGACTACCTTCCATAAAGAAAAGTCTACCATCCATTGTAGTAACAAAAATATTGACAATAGACTACCTTCGATAATTAAATGGCTACCATCCATTGGAGAAAAAAAAATCTCGACAACAAACTACCTTCCATAATGACAAGTCTACCATCCATTGAGTAACAAAGGTCTCAACAACAGACTACCTTCCATTATGGAAAGGCTACCATCCATTGGAGTAAAAAATATCTCGACAACAGACTACCTTCCATAATGACAAGGGTACCATCCATTGGAGTAAAAAAAATCTTGACAACAGACTACCTACCATAATGACAAGGTTACCATCCATTGGAATGAAAAAAATCTCGACAACAAACTACCTTCCATAATGATAAGGCTACCATCCAATGGAATAACATAAATTTCGAAAAAAGACTACTTTTCACAATGACAAGGCTACCATCTATTGGAGTAACAAAAATATGAAAAACATACTACCTTCCTTAATGACAAGGCTATCATCCATTGGAGTAACAAAAATCTTAACGACAGACTACCTTCCATAATGATAAGGCTACCATCCATTGGAGTAACAAATATCTCGACAACAGACTACCTTCTATAATGACAAGGCTACCATTCATTGGAGTAACAAAAATCTCAGCAAAAGGCTACCTTCCATAAAGAAAAGTCTACCATCCATTGGAGTAACAAAAATATAGACAATAGACTACCTTCCACAATTACATGGCTACCATCCCTTGGAGTAAAAAAATCTCGACAACAGACTACCTTCCATAATGACAAGGATATCATCCATTGAGTAACAAAGATATCGACAACAAACTACCTTCCATAATGACAAGGGTACCATCCATTAGAGTAAAAAAATCTTGACAACAGACTACCTTCCATAATGACAAGGCTAGCATCCATTGTAGTAACAAAAATATCGACAATAGACTATGTTCCATTATGACAAGGCTACCCTCCATTAGAGTAACAAAAATATCGACAACAGACTATGTTCCATAATGAAAAAGCTACCATCCATTGGAGTAACAAAAATATCGAAAACAGACTACCTTCCAAAATTACATGGTTGACATGCATTGGAGTAACAAAAATCTCTAAAACAGACTATCATCCATTGGAGTAAAAAAAAAAGACAACAGACTACCTTCCATAATGACAAGGTTACCATCCATTTGAATAACAAAAATCTCGACAACCGGGTACCTTCCATAATGACAAGGCTACCATCCATTGGAATAACAAAAATCTCAACAACAGATTACCATCCATTGAGTAACAAAGATATCGACAACAGACTACCTTCCATAATGACAAGGCTATCATCCATTGGAGTAAAAAAAATCTAGACAGCAGTCTACCTTCCATAATGACAAGGTTACCATCCATTTAAATAACAAAAATCTCGACAATAAACTACCATCTATAATGACATGGCTACCATCCAATGGAATAACTTTAATCTCGACAAAAGACTACCTTTCATAATGACAAGGCTACCATCTGTTGGAGTAACAAAAATATCGACAATAGACTATGTTCCAAAATGACAAGGCTACCATCCATTGGAGTAGCAAAAATCTCGACAAAAGACTACCTTCCAAAATGACAAGGCTACCATCCATTGGAGTAACAAAAATTTATACAATAGACTACCTTCCATAATGAAAAGACTACCATCCAATGGAATAACTTAAATTTCTACAAAAGACTACCTTTCATAATGTCAAGGCTATCATCCATTGGAGTAACAAAAATCTGAAAAACATACTACCTTCCATAATGACAAGGCTATCATCCATTGGAGTTACAAAAATCTTAACGACACACTACCTTCCATAATGACAGGGCTACCATCCATTGGAGTAACAAATATCTCGACAACAGACTAGCTTCTATAATGACAAGGCTACCATCCATTGGAGTAACAAAAATCTTGACAAAAGACTACCTTCCATAAAGAAAAGTCTACCATCCATTGTAGTAACAAAAATATTGACAATAGACTACCTTCGATAATTAAATGGCTACCATCCATTGGAGAAAAAAAAATCTCGACAACAAACTACCTTCCATAATGACAAGTCTACCATCCATTGAGTAACAAAGGTCTCAACAACAGACTACCTTCCATTATGGAAAGGCTACCATCCATTGGAGTAAAAAATATCTCGACAACAGACTACCTTCCATAATGACAAGGTTACCATCCATTGGAGTAAAAAAAATCATGACAACAGACTACCTACCATAATGACAAGGTTACCATCCATTGGAATGAAAAAAATCTCGACAACAAACTACCTTCCATAATGATAAGGCTACCATCAAATGGAATAACATAAATTTCGAAAAAAGACTACTTTTCACAATGACAAGGCTACCATCTATTGGAGTAACAAAAATATGAAAAACATACTACCTTCCTTAATGACAAGGCTATCATCAATTGGAGTAACAAAAATCTTAACGACAGACTACCTTCCATAATGATAAGGCTACCATCCATTGGAGTAACAAATATCTCGACAACAGACTACCTTCTATAATGACAAGGCTACCATTCATTGGAGTAACAAAAATCTCAGCAAAAGGCTACCTTCCATAAAGAAAAGTCTACCATCCATTGGAGTAACAAAAATATAGACAATAGACTACCTTCCACAATTACATGGCTACCATCCCTTGGAGTAAAAAAATCTCGACAACAGACTACCTTCCATAATGACAAGGATATCATCCATTGAGTAACAAAGATATCGACAACAAACTACCTTCCATAATGACAAGGGTACCATCCATTAGAGTAAAAAAATCTTGACAACAGACTACCTTCCATAATGACAAGGCTAGCATCCATTGTAGTAACAAAAATATCGACAATAGACTATGTTCCATTATGACAAGGCTACCCTCCATTAGAGTAACAAAAATATCGACAACAGACTATGTTCCATAATGAAAAAGCTACCATCCATTGGAGTAACAAAAATATCGAAAACAGACTACCTTCCAAAATTACATGGTTGACATGCATTGGAGTAACAAAAATCTCTAAAACAGACTATCATCCATTGGAGTAAAAAAAAAAAAGACAACAGACTACCTTCCATAATGACACGGTTACCATCCATTTGAATAACAAAAATCTCGACAACCGGGTACCTTCCATAATGACAAGGCTACCATCCATTGGAATAACAAAAATCTCAACAACAGATTACCATCCATTGAGTAACAAAGATATCGACAACAGACTACCTTCCATAATGACAAGGCTATCATCCATTGGAGTAAAAAAAATCTAGACAGCAGTCTACCTTCCATAATGACAAGGTTACCATCCATTTAAATAACAAAAATCTCGACAATAAACTACAATCTATAATGACATGGCTACCATCCAATGGAATAACTTTAATCTCGACAAAAGACTACCTTTCATAATGACAAGGCTACCATCTGTTGGAGTAACAAAAATATCGACAATAGACTATGTTCCAAAATGACAAGGCTACCATCCATTGGAGTAGCAAAAATCTCGACAAAAGACTACCTTCCAAAATGACAAGGCTACCATCCATTGGAGTAACAAAAATTTATACAATAGACTACCTTCCATAATGAAAAGACTACCATCCAATGGAATAACTTAAATTTCTACAAAAGACTACCTTTCATAATGTCAAGGCTATCATCCATTGGAGTAACAAAAATCTGAAAAACATACTACCTTCCATAATGACAAGGCTATCATCCATTGGAGTTACAAAAATCTTAACGACACACTACCTTCCATAATGACAGGGCTACCATCCATTGGAGTAACAAATATCTCGACAACAGACTAGCTTCTATAATGACAAGGCTACCATCCATTGGAGTAACAAAAATCTTGACAAAAGACTACCTTCCATAAAGAAAAGTCTACCATCCATTGTAGTAACAAAAATATTGACAATAGACTACCTTCGATAATTAAATGGCTACCATCCATTGGAGAAAAAAAAATCTCGACAACAAACTACCTTCCATAATGACAAGTCTACCATCCATTGAGTAACAAAGGTCTCAACAACAGACTACCTTCCATTATGGAAAGGCTACCATCCATTGGAGTAAAAAATATCTCGACAACAGACTACCTTCCATAATGACAAGGGTACCATCCATTGGAGTAAAAAAAATCTTGACAACAGACTACCTACCATAATGACAAGGTTACCATCCATTGGAATGAAAAAAATCTCGACAACAAACTACCTTCCATAATGATAAGGCTACCATCCAATGGAATAACATAAATTTCGAAAAAAGACTACTTTTCACAATGACAAGGCTACCATCTATTGGAGTAACAAAAATATGAAAAACATACTACCTTCCTTAATGACAAGGCTATCATCCATTGGAGTAACAAAAATCTTAACGACAGACTACCTTCCATAATGATAAGGCTACCATCCATTGGAGTAACAAATATCTCGACAACAGACTACCTTCTATAATGACAAGGCTACCATTCATTGGAGTAACAAAAATCTCAGCAAAAGGCTACCTTCCATAAAGAAAAGTCTACCATCCATTGGAGTAACAAAAATATAGACAATAGACTACCTTCCACAATTACATGGCTACCATCCCTTGGAGTAAAAAAATCTCGACAACAGACTACCTTCCATAATGACAAGGATATCATCCATTGAGTAACAAAGATATCGACAACAAACTACCTTCCATAATGACAAGGGTACCATCCATTAGAGTAAAAAAATCTTGACAACAGACTACCTTCCATAATGACAAGGCTAGCATCCATTGTAGTAACAAAAATATCGACAATAGACTATGTTCCATTATGACAAGGCTACCCTCCATTAGAGTAACAAAAATATCGACAACAGACTATGTTCCATAATGAAAAAGCTACCATCCATTGGAGTAACAAAAATATCGAAAACAGACTACCTTCCAAAATTACATGGTTGACATGCATTGGAGTAACAAAAATCTCTAAAACAGACTATCATCCATTGGAGTAAAAAAAAAAGACAACAGACTACCTTCCATAATGACAAGGTTACCATCCATTTGAATAACAAAAATCTCGACAACCGGGTACCTTCCATAATGACAAGGCTACCATCCATTGGAATAACAAAAATCTCAACAACAGATTACCATCCATTGAGTAACAAAGATATCGACAACAGACTACCTTCCATAATGACAAGGCTATCATCCATTGGAGTAAAAAAAATCTAGACAGCAGTCTACCTTCCATAATGACAAGGTTACCATCCATTTAAATAACAAAAATCTCGACAATAAACTACCATCTATAATGACATGGCTACCATCCAATGGAATAACTTTAATCTCGACAAAAGACTACCTTTCATAATGACAAGGCTACCATCTGTTGGAGTAACAAAAATATCGACAATAGACTATGTTCCAAAATGACAAGGCTACCATCCATTGGAGTAGCAAAAATCTCGACAAAAGACTACCTTCCAAAATGACAAGGCTACCATCCATTGGAGTAACAAAAATTTATACAATAGACTACCTTCCATAATGAAAAGACTACCATCCAATGGAATAACTTAAATTTCTACAAAAGACTACCTTTCATAATGTCAAGGCTATCATCCATTGGAGTAACAAAAATCTGAAAAACATACTACCTTCCATAATGACAAGGCTATCATCCATTGGAGTTACAAAAATCTTAACGACACACTACCTTCCATAATGACAGGGCTACCATCCATTGGAGTAACAAATATCTCGACAACAGACTAGCTTCTATAATGACAAGGCTACCATCCATTGGAGTAACAAAAATCTTGACAAAAGACTACCTTCCATAAAGAAAAGTCTACCATCCATTGTAGTAACAAAAATATTGACAATAGACTACCTTCGATAATTAAATGGCTACCATCCATTGGAGAAAAAAAAATCTCGACAACAAACTACCTTCCATAATGACAAGTCTACCATCCATTGAGTAACAAAGGTCTCAACAACAGACTACCTTCCATTATGGAAAGGCTACCATCCATTGGAGTAAAAAATATCTCGACAACAGACTACCTTCCATAATGACAAGGTTACCATCCATTGGAGTAAAAAAAATCATGACAACAGACTACCTACCATAATGACAAGGTTACCATCCATTGGAATGAAAAAAATCTCGACAACAAACTACCTTCCATAATGATAAGGCTACCATCAAATGGAATAACATAAATTTCGAAAAAAGACTACTTTTCACAATGACAAGGCTACCATCTATTGGAGTAACAAAAATATGAAAAACATACTACCTTCCTTAATGACAAGGCTATCATCAATTGGAGTAACAAAAATCTTAACGACAGACTACCTTCCATAATGATAAGGCTACCATCCATTGGAGTAACAAATATCTCGACAACAGACTACCTTCTATAATGACAAGGCTACCATTCATTGGAGTAACAAAAATCTCAGCAAAAGGCTACCTTCCATAAAGAAAAGTCTACCATCCATTGGAGTAACAAAAATATAGACAATAGACTACCTTCCACAATTACATGGCTACCATCCCTTGGAGTAAAAAAATCTCGACAACAGACTACCTTCCATAATGACAAGGATATCATCCATTGAGTAACAAAGATATCGACAACAAACTACCTTCCATAATGACAAGGGTACCATCCATTAGAGTAAAAAAATCTTGACAACAGACTACCTTCCATAATGACAAGGCTAGCATCCATTGTAGTAACAAAA
Source organism: Vicia faba (assembly GCA_948472305.1). Classification (NCBI taxonomy): domain Eukaryota; kingdom Viridiplantae; phylum Streptophyta; class Magnoliopsida; order Fabales; family Fabaceae; genus Vicia; species Vicia faba. The sequence continues at coordinate 744,608,418 of OX451738.1, forward strand.
ATATCGACAATAGACTATGTTCCATTATGACAAGGCTACCCTCCATTAGAGTAACAAAAATATCGACAACAGACTATGTTCCATAATGAAAAAGCTACCATCCATTGGAGTAACAAAAATATCGAAAACAGACTACCTTCCAAAATTACATGGTTGACATGCATTGGAGTAACAAAAATCTCTAAAACAGACTATCATCCATTGGAGTAAAAAAAAAAAAGACAACAGACTACCTTCCATAATGACACGGTTACCATCCATTTGAATAACAAAAATCTCGACAACCGGGTACCTTCCATAATGACAAGGCTACCATCCATTGGAATAACAAAAATCTCAACAACAGATTACCATCCATTGAGTAACAAAGATATCGACAACAGACTACCTTCCATAATGACAAGGCTATCATCCATTGGAGTAAAAAAAATCTAGACAGCAGTCTACCTTCCATAATGACAAGGTTACCATCCATTTAAATAACAAAAATCTCGACAATAAACTACAATCTATAATGACATGGCTACCATCCAATGGAATAACTTTAATCTCGACAAAAGACTACCTTTCATAATGACAAGGCTACCATCTGTTGGAGTAACAAAAATATCGACAATAGACTATGTTCCAAAATGACAAGGCTACCATCCATTGGAGTAGCAAAAATCTCGACAAAAGACTACCTTCCAAAATGACAAGGCTACCATCCATTGGAGTAACAAAAATTTATACAATAGACTACCTTCCATAATGAAAAGACTACCATCCAATGGAATAACTTAAATTTCTACAAAAGACTACCTTTCATAATGTCAAGGCTATCATCCATTGGAGTAACAAAAATCTGAAAAACATACTACCTTCCATAATGACAAGGCTATCATCCATTGGAGTTACAAAAATCTTAACGACACACTACCTTCCATAATGACAGGGCTACCATCCATTGGAGTAACAAATATCTCGACAACAGACTAGCTTCTATAATGACAAGGCTACCATCCATTGGAGTAACAAAAATCTTGACAAAAGACTACCTTCCATAAAGAAAAGTCTACCATCCATTGTAGTAACAAAAATATTGACAATAGACTACCTTCGATAATTAAATGGCTACCATCCATTGGAGAAAAAAAAATCTCGACAACAAACTACCTTCCATAATGACAAGTCTACCATCCATTGAGTAACAAAGGTCTCAACAACAGACTACCTTCCATTATGGAAAGGCTACCATCCATTGGAGTAAAAAATATCTCGACAACAGACTACCTTCCATAATGACAAGGTTACCATCCATTGGAGTAAAAAAAATCATGACAACAGACTACCTACCATAATGACAAGGTTACCATCCATTGGAATGAAAAAAATCTCGACAACAAACTACCTTCCATAATGATAAGGCTACCATCCAATGGAATAACATAAATTTCGAAAAAAGACTACTTTTCACAATGACAAGGCTACCATCCATTGGAGTAACAAAAATATGAAAAACATACTACCTTCCTTAATGACAAGGCTATCATCCATTGGAGTAACAAAAATCTTAACGACAGACTACCTTCCATAATGATAAGGCTACCATCCATTGGAGTAACAAATATCTCGACAACAGACTACCTTCTATAATGACAAGGCTACCATTCATTGGAGTAACAAAAATCTCAGCAAAAGGCTACCTTCCATAAAGAAAAGTATACCATCCATTGGAGTAACAAAAATATAGACAATAGACTACCTTCCACAATTACATGGCTACCATCCCTTGGAGTAAAAAAATCTCGACAACAGACTACCTTCCATAATGACAAGGCTACCATCCATTGAGTAATAAAGATCTCGACAATAGACTACCTTAAATAATGACAAGGCTACCATCCATTGGAGTAAAAAATATCTCGACAACAAACTACATACCATAATGACAAGGCTACAATCCATTGGAGTAACAAAAATCTCGACAACAGACTACCTTCCATAAAGACAAGGATATCATCCATTGAGTAACAAAGATATCGACAACAAACTACCTTCCATAATGACAAGGGTGCCATCCATTAGAGTAAAAAAATCTTGACAACAGACTACCTTCCATAATGACAAGGCTAGCATCCATTGTAGTAACAAAAATATCGACAATAGACTATGTTCCAATATGACAAGGCTACCCTCCATTAGAGTAACAAAAATATCGTCAACAGACTATGTTCCATAATGAAAAAGCTACCATCCATTGGAGTAACAAAAATATCGAAAACAGACTACCTTCCAAAATGACATGGTTGACATGCATTGGAGTAACAAAAATCTCTAAAACAGACTATCATCCATTGGAGTAAAAAAAATATAGACAACAGACTACCTTCCATAATGACAAGGTTAGCATCCATTTGAATAACAAAAATCTCGACAACCGGGTACCTTCCATAATGACAAGGCTACCATCCATTGGAATAACAAAAATCTCAACAACAGACTACCATCCATTGAGTAACAAAGATATCGACAACAGACTACCTTCCATAATGACAAGGCTATCATCCATTGGAGTAAAAAAAATCTAGACAGCAGTCTACCTTCCATAATGATAAGGTTACCATCCATTTAGATAACAAAAATCTCGACAATAAACTACCATCTATAATGACATGGCTACCATCCAATGGAATAACTTAAATCTCGACAAAACAATACCTTTCATAATGACAAGGCTACCATTTGTTGGAGTAACAAAAATATCGACAATAGACTATGTTCCAAAATGACAAGGCTACCATCCATTGGAGTAGCAAAAATCTCGACAAAAGACTACCTTCCAAAATGACAAGGCTACCATCCATTGGAGTAACAAAAATTTATACAATAGACTACCTTCCATAATGAAAAGACTACCATCCAATGGAATAACTTAAATTTCTACAAAAGACTACCTTTCATAATGACAAGGCTATCATCCATTGGAGTAACAAAAATCTGAAAAACATACTACCTTCCATAATGACAAGGCTATCATCCATTGGAGTAACAAATATCTCGACAACAGACTAGCTTCTATAATGACAAGGCTACCATCCATTGGAGTAACAAAAATCTCGACAAAAGACTACCTTCCATAAAGAAAAGTCTACCATCCATTGTAGTAACAGAAATATTGACAATAGACTACCTTCGATAATTAAATGGCTACCATCCATTGGAGAAAAAAAATCTCGACAACAAACTACCTTCCATAATGACAAGGCTACCATCCATTGTGTAACAAAGGTCTCGACAACAGACTACCTTCCATTATGGAAAGGCTACCATCCATTGGATTAAAAAATATCTCAACAACAGACTACCTTCCATAATGACAAGGCTATAATCCATCGGAGTAACAAAAATCTCGACAACAGACTACCTTCTATAAAGACATGGCTACCATCCATTGAGTAACAAAGATATCGACAACAGACTACCTTCCATAATGACAAGGGTACCATCCATTGGAGTAAAAATAATCTTGACAACAGACTACCTACCATAATGACAAGGTTACCATCCATTGGAATGAAAAAAATCTCGACAACAAACTACCTTCCATAATGATAAGGCTACCATCCAATGGAATAACATAAATTTCGAAAAAAGACTACTTTTCACAATGATAAGGCTACCATCCATTGGAGTAACAAATATATGAAAAACATACTACCTTCCTTAATGAAAAGGCTATCATCCATTGGAGTAACAAAAATCTTAACGACAGACTACCTTCCATAATGATAAGGCTACCATCCATTGGAGTAACAAATATCTCGACAACAGACTACCTTCTATATTGACAAGGCTACCATTCATTGGAGTAACAAAAATCTCAGCAAAAGGCTACCTTCCATAAAGAAAAGTCTACCATCCATTGGAGTAACAAAAATATAGACAATAGACTACCTTCCACAATTACATGGCTACCATCCCTTGGAGTAAAAAAATCTCGACAACAGACTACCTTCCATAATGACAAGGCTACCATCCATTGAGTAATAAAGATCTCGACAATAGACTACCTTAACTAATGACAAGGCTACCATCCATTGGAGTAAAAAATATCTCGACAACATACTACATACCATAATGACAAGGTTACAATCCATTGGAGTAACAAAAATCTCGACAACAGACTACCTTCCATAAAGACAAGGATATCATCCATTGAGTAACAAAGATATCGACAACAAACTACCTTCCATAATGACAAGGGTACCATCCATTAGAGTAAAAAAATCTTGACAACAGACTACCTTCCATAATGACAAGGCTAGCATCCATTGTAGTAACAAAAATATCGACAATAGACTATGTTCCATTATGACAAGGCTACCCTCCATTAGAGTAACAAAAATATCGTCAACAGACTATGTTCCATAATGAAAAAGCTACCATCCATTGGAGTAACAAAAATATCGAAAACAGACCACCTTCCAAAATGACATGGTTGACATGCATTGGAGTAACAAAAATCTCTAAAACAGACTATCATCCATTGGAGTAAAAAAAATATAGACAACAGACTACCTTCCATAATGACAAGGTTACCATCCATTTGAATAACAAAAATCTCGACAACCGGGTACCTTCCATAATGACAAGGCTACCATCCATTGGAATAACAAAAATCTCAACAACAGACTACCATCCATTGAGTAACAAGGATATCGACAACAGACTACCTTCCATAATGACAAGGCTATCATCCATTGGAGTAAAAAAAATCTAGACAGCAGTCTACCTTCCATAATGATAAGGTTACCATCCATTTAGATAACAAAAATCTCGACAATAAACTACCATCTATAATGACATGGCTACCATCCAATGGAATAACTTAAATCTCGACAAAAGAATACCTTTCATAATGACAAGGCTACCATCTGTTGGAGTAACAAAAATATCGACAATAGACTATGTTCCAAAATGACAAGGCTACCATCCATTGGAGTAGCAAAAATCTCGACAAAAGACTACCTTCCAAAATGACAAGGCTACCATCCATTGGAGTAACAAAAATTTATACAATAGACTACCTTCCATAATGAAAAGACTACCATCCAATGGAATAACTTAAATTTCTACAAAAGACTACCTTTCATAATGACAAGGCTATCATCCATTGGAGTAACAAAAATCTGAAAAACATACTACCTTCCATAATGACAAGGCTATCATCCATTGGAGTAACAAATATCTCGACAACAGACTAGCTTCTATAATGACAAGGCTACCATCCATTGGAGTAACAAAAATCTCGACAAAAGACTACCTTCCATAAAGAAAAGTCTACCATCCATTGTAGTAACATAAATATTGACAATAGACTACCTTCGATAATTAAATGGCTACCATCCATTGGAGAAAAAAAATCTCGACAACAAACTACCTTCCATAATGACAAGGCTACCATCCATTGAGTAACAAAGGTCTCGACAACAGACTACCTTCCATTATGGAAAGGCTACCATCCATTGGAGTAAAAAATATCTCGACAACAGACTACCTTCCATAATGACAAGGCTACAATCCATCGGAGTAACAAAAATCTCGACAACAGACTACCTTCCATAAAGACATGGCTACCATCCATTGAGTAACAAAGATATCGACAACAGACTACCTTCCATAATGACAAGCGTACCATCCATTGGAGTAAAAATAATCTTGACAACAGACTACCTACCATAATGACAAGGTTACCATCCATTGGAATGAAAAAAATCTCGACAACAAACTACCTTCCATAATGATAAGGCTACCATCCAATGGAATAACATAAATTTCGAAAAAAGACTACTTTTCACAATGACAAGGCTACCATCCATTGGAGTAACAAATATATGAAAAACATACTACCTTCCTTAATGAAAAGGCTATCATCCATTGGAGTAACAAAAATCTTAACGACAGACTACCTTCCATAATGATAAGGCTACCATCCATTGGAGTAACAAATATCTCGACAACAGACTACCTTCTATATTGACAAGGCTACCATTCATTGGAGTAACAAAAATCTCAGCAAAAGGCTACCTTCCATAAAGAAAAGTCTACCATCCATTGGAGTAACAAAAATATAGACAATAGACTACCTTCCACAATTACATGGCTACCATCCCTTGGAGTAAAAAAATCTCGACAACAGACTACCTTCCATAATGACAAGGCTACCATCCATTGAGTAATAAAGATCTCGACAATAGACTACCTTAACTAATGACAAGGCTACCATCCATTGGAGTAAAAAATATCTCGACAACATACTACATACCATAATGACAAGGTTACAATCCATTGGAGTAACAAAAATCTCGACAACAGACTACCTTCCATAAAGACAAGGATATCATCCATTGAGTAACAAAGATATCGACAACAAACTACCTTCCATAATGACAAGGGTACCATCCATTAGAGTAAAAAAATCTTGACAACAGACTACCTTCCATAATGACAAGGCTAGCATCCATTGTAGTAACAAAAATATCGACAATAGACTATGTTCCATTATGACAAGGCTACCCTCCATTAGAGTAACAAAAATATCGACAACAGACTATGTTCCATAATGAAAAAGCTACCATCCATTGGAGTAACAAAAATATCGAAAACAGACTACCTTCCAAAATGACATGGTTGACATGCATTGGAGTAACAAAAATCTCTAAAACAGACTATCATCCATTGGAGTAAAAAAAATATAGACAACAGACTACCTTCCATAATGACAAGGTTACCATCCATTTGAATAACTAAAATCTCGAAAACCGGGTACCTTCCATAATGACAAGGCTACCATCCATTGGAATAACAAAAATCTCAACAACAGACTACCATCCATTGAGTAACAAAGATATCGACAACAGACTACCTTCCATAATGACAAGGCTATCATCCATTGGAGTAAAAAAAATCTAGACAGCAGTCTACCTTCCATAATGACAAGGTTACCATCCATTTAAATAATAAAAATCTCGACAATAAACTACCATCTATAATGACATGGCTACCATCCAATGGAATAACTTAAATCTCGACAAAAGACTACCTTTCATAATGACAAGGCTACCATCTGTTGGAGTAACAAAAATATCGACAATAGTTTATGGTCCAAAATGACAAGGCTACCATCCATTGGAGTAGCAAAAATCTCGACAAAAGACTACCTTCCAAAATGACAAGGCTACCATCCATTGGAGTAAAAAAAATTTATACAATAGACTACCTTCCATAATGACAAGACTACCATCCAATGGAAAAACTTAAATTTCTACAAAAGACTACCTTTCATAATGACAAGGCTATCATCCATTGGAGTAACAAAAATCTGAAAAACATACTACCTTCCATAATGACAAGGCTATCATCCATTGGAGTAACAAAAATCTTAACGACACACTACCTTCCATAATGACAGGGCTACCATCCATTGGAGTAACAAATATCTCGACAACAGACTAGCTTCTATAATGACAAGGCTACCATCCATTGGAGTAACAAAAATCTCGACAACAGACTAGCTTCTATAATGACAAGGCTACCATCCATTGGAGTAACAAAAATCTCGACAAAAGACTACCTTCCATAAAGAAAAGTCTACCAACCATTGGAGTAACAAAAATATTGACAATAGACTACCTTCAATAATTAAATGGCTACCATCCATTGGAGAAAAAAAATCTCGACAACAAACTACCTTCCATAATGACAAGGCTACCATCCATTGAGTAACAAAGGTCTCGACAACAGACTACCTTCCATTATGACAAGGCTACCATCCATTGGAGTAAAGAATATCTCGACAACAAACTACCTTCCATAATGACAAGGCTACAATCCATCGGAGTAACAAAAATCTCAACAACAGACTACCTTCCATAAAGACATGGCTACCATCCATTGAGTAACAAAGATATCGACAACAGACTACCTTCAATAATGACAAGGGTACCATCCATTGGAGTAAAAAAAATCTTGACAACAGACTACCTACCATAATGACAAGGTTACCATCCATTGGAATGAAAAAAATCTCGACAACAAACTACCTTCCATAATGATAAGGCTACCATCCAATGGAATAACATAAATTTCAAAAAAAGACTACCTTTCACAATGACAAGGCTACCATCCATTGGAGTAACAAAAATATGAAAAACATACTACCTTCCTTAATGACAAGGCTATCATCCATTGGAGTAACAAAGATCTTAACGACAGACTACCTTCCATAATGATAAGGCTATCATCGATTGGAGTAACAAATATCTCGACAACAGACTAGCTTCTATAATGACAAGGCTACCATCCATTGGAGTAACAAAAATCTCGACAAAAGACTACCTTCCATAAAGAAAAGTCTACCATCCATTGTAGTAACAAAAATATTGACAATAGACTACCTTCGATAATTAAATGGCTACCATCCATTGGAGAAAAAAAATCTCGACAACAAACTACCTTCCATAATGACAAGGCTACAATCCATTGAGTAACAAAGGTCTCGACAACAGACTACCTTCCATTATGGAAAGGCTACCATCCATTGGAGTAAAAAATATCTCGACAACAGACTACCTTCCATAATGACAAGGCTACAATCCATCGGAGTAACAAAAATCTCGACAACAGACTACCTTCCATAAAGACATGGCTACCATCCATTGAGTAACAAAGATATCGACAACAGACTACCTTCCATAATGACAAGGGTACCATCCATTGGAGTAAAAAAAATCTTGACAACAGCCTACCTACCATAATGACAAGGTTACCATCCATTGGAATGAAAAAAATCTCGACAACAAACTACCTTCCATAATGATAAGGCTACCATCCAATGGAATAACATAAATTTCGAAAAAAGACTACTTTTCACAATGACAAGGCTACCATCCATTGGAGTAACCAAAATATGAAAAACATACTACCTTCCTTAATGACAAGGCTATCATCCATTGGAGTAACAAAAATCTTAACGACAGACTACCTTCCATAATGATAAGGCTACCATCCATTGGAGTACCAAATATCTCGACAACAAACTACCTTGTATAATGACAAGGCTACCATTCATTGGAGTAACAAAAATCTCAGCAAAAGGCTACCTTCCATAAAGAAAAGTCTACCATCCATTGGAGTAACAAAAATATCGACAATAGACTACCTTCCACAATTACATGGCTACCATCCCTTGGAGTAAAAAATCCCGACAACAGACTACCTTCCATAATGACAAGGCTACCATCCATTGAGTAACAAAGGTCTCGACAACAGACTACCTTCCATTATGACAAGGCTACCATCCATTGGAGTAAAAAATATCTCGACAACAAACTACCTTCCATAATGACAAGGCTACAATCCATCGTAGTAACAAAAATCTCGACAACAGACTACCTTCCATAAAGACATGCATCCATTGAGTAACAAAGATATCGACAACAGACTACCTTCAATAATGACTAGGGTACCATCCATTGGAGTAAAAAAAATCTTGACAACAGACTACCTACCATAATGACAAGGTTACAATCCATTGGAATGAAAAAAATCTCGACAACAAACTACCTTCCATAATGATAAGGCTACCATCCAATGGAATAACATAAATTTCGAAAAAAGACTACTTTTCACAATGACAAGGCTACCATCCATTGGAGTAATCAAAATATGAAAAACATACTACCTTCCTTAATGACAAGGCTATCATCCATTGGAGTAACAAAAATCTTAACGACAGACTACCTTCCATAATGATAAGGCTACCATCCATTGGAGTAACAAATATCTCGACAACAGACTACCTTCTATAATGACAAGGCTACCATTCATTGGAGTAACAAAAATCTCTGCAAAAGGCTACCTTCCATAAAGAAAAGTCTACCATCCATTGGAGTACCAAAAATTTAGACAATAGACTACCTTCCACAATGACATGGCTACCAGCCCTTGGAGTAAAAATATCTCGACAACAGACTACCTTCCATAATGACAAGGCTACCATCCATTGAGTAATAAAGATCTCGACAATAGACTACCTTCAATAATGACAAGGCTACCATCCATTGGAGTAAAAAGTATCTCGACAACAGACTACATACCATAATGACAAGGCTACAATCCATTGGAGTAACAAAAATCTCGACAACAGATTACCTTCCATAAAGACAAGGATATCATCCATTGAGTAACAAAGATATCGACAACAAACTACCTTCCATAATGACAAGGGTACCATCCATTAGAGTAAAAAAATCTTGACAACAGACTACCTTCCATAATGACAAGGCTAGCATCCATTGTAGTAACAAAAATATCGACAATAGACTATGTTCCATTATGACAAGGCTACCCTCCATTAGAGTAACAAAAATATCGACAACAGACAATGTTCCATAATGAAAAAGCTACCATCCATTGGAGTAACAAAAATATCGAAAACAGACTACCTTCCAAAATGACATGGTTGACATGCATTGGAGTAACAAAAATCTCTAAAACAGACTATCATCCATTGGAGTAAAAAAAATATAGACAACAGACTACCTTCCATAATGACAAGGTTACCATCCATTTGAATAACAAAAATCTCGACAACTGGGTACCTTCCATAATGACCAGGCTACCATCCATTGGAATAACAAATATCTCAACAACAGACTACCATCCATTGAGTAACAAAGATATCGACAACAGACTACCTTCCATAATGACAAGGCTATCATCCATTGGAGTAAAAAAAATCTAGACAGCAGTCTACCTTCCATAATGACAAGGTTACCATCCATTTAAATAACAAAAATCTCGACAATAAACTACCATGTATAATGACATGGCTACCATCCAATGGAATAACTTAAATCTCGACAAAAGACTACCTTTCATAATGACAAGGCTACCATCTGTTGGAGTAACAAAAATATCGACAATAGACTATGTTCCAAAATGACAAGGCTACCATCCATTGGAGTAGCAAAAATCTCGACAAAAGACTACCTTCCAAAATGACAAGGCTACCATCCATTGGAGTAACAAAAATTTATACAATAGACTACCTTACATAATGACAAGACTACCATCCAAAGGAATAACTTAAATTTCTACAAAAGACTACCTTTCATAATGACAAGGCTATCATCCATTGGAGTAACAAAAATCTGAAAAACATACTACCTTCCATAATGACAAGGCTATCATCCATTGGAGTAACAAAAATCTTAACGACACACTACCTTCCATAATGACAGGGCTACCATCCATTGGAGTAACAAATATCTCGACAACAGACTAGCTTCTATAATGACAAGGCTACCATCCATTGGAGTAACAAAAATCTCGACAAAAGACTACCTTCCATAAAGAAAAGTCTACCATCCATTGGAGTAACAAAAATATTGACAATAGACTACCTTCGATAATTAAATGGCTACCATCCATTGGAGAAAAAAAATCTCGACAACAAACTACCTTCCATAATGACAAGGCTACCATCCATTGAGTAACAAAGGTCTCGACAACAGACTACCTTCCATTATGACAAGGCTACCATCCATTGGAGTAAAAAATATCTCGACAACAAACTACCTTCCATAATGACAAGGCTACAATCCATCGGAGTAACAAAAATCTCGACAACAGACTACCTTCCATAAAGACATGGCTACCATCCATTGAGTAACAAAGATATCGACAACAGACTACCTTCAATAATGACAAGGGTACCATCCATTGGAGTAAAAAAAATCTTGACAACAGACTACCTACCATAATGACAAGGTTACCATCCATTGGAATGAAAAAAATCTCGACAACAAACTACCTTCCATAATGATAAGGCTACCATCCAATGGAATAACATAAATTTCGAAAAAAGACTACTTTTCACAATGACAAGGCTACCATCCATTGGAGTAACAAAAATATGAAAAACATACTACCTTCCTTAATGACAAGGCTATCATCAATTGGAGTAACAAAGATCTTAACGACAGACTACCTTCCATAATGATAAGGCTACCATCCATTGGAGTAACAAATATCTCGACAACAGATTACCTTCTATAATGACAAGGCTACCATTCATTGGAGTAACAAAAATCTCAGCAAAAGGCTACCTTCCATAAAGAAAAGTCTACCATCCATTGGAGTAACAAAAATATCGACAATAGACTACCTTCCACAATTACATGGCTACCATCCCTTGGAGTAAAAAAATCTCGACAACAGACTACCTTCCATAATGACAAGGCTACCATCCATTGAGTAACAAAGGTCTCGACAACAGACTACCTCCCATTATGAAAAGGCTATCATCCATTGGAGTAAAAAATATCTCGACAACAAACTACCTTCCATAATGACAAGGCTACAATCCATCGGAGTAACAAAAATCTCGACAACAGACTACCTTCCATAAAGACATGGCTACCATCCATTGAGTAACAAAGATATCGACAACAGACTACCTTCAATAAGTACAAGGGTACCATCCATTTGAGTAAAAAAAATCTTGACAACAGACTACCTACCATAATGACAAGGTTACCATCCATTGGAATGAAAAAAATCTCGACAACAAACTACCTTCCATAATGATAAGGCTACCATCCAATGGAATAACATAAATTTCAAAAAAAGACTACCTTTCACAATGACAAGGCTACCATCCATTGGAGTAACAAAAATATGAAAAACATACTACCTTCCTTAATGACAAGGCTATCATCCATTGGAGTAACAAAGATCTTAACGACAGACTACCTTCCATAATGATAAGGCTATCATCGATTGGAGTAACAAATATCTCGACAACAAACTAGCTTCTATAATGACAAGGCTACCATCCATTGGAGTAACAAAAATCTCGACAAAAGACTACCTTCCATAAAGAAAAGTCTACCATCCATTGGAGTAACAAAAATATTGACAATAGACTACCTTCGATAATTAAATGGCTACCATCCATTGGAGAAAAAAAATCTCGACAACAAACTACCTTCCATAATGACAAGGCTACCATCCATTGAGTAACAAAGGTCTCGACAACAGACTACCTTCCATTATGACAAGGCTACCATCCATTGGAGTAAAAAATATCTCGACAACAAACTACCTTCCATAATGACAAGGCTACAATCCATCGGAGTAACAAAAATCTCGACAACAGACTACCTTCCATAAAGACATGGCTACCATCCATTGAGTAACAAAGATATCGACAACAGACTACCTTCAATAATGACAAGGGTACCATCCATTGGAGTAAAAAAAATCTTGACAACAGACTACCTACCATAATGACAAGGTTACCATCCATTGGAATGAAAAAAATCTCGACAACAAACTACCTTCCATAATGATAAGGCTACCATCCAATGGAATAACATAAATTTCGAAAAAAGACTACTTTTCACAATGACAAGGCTACCATCCATTGGAGTAACAAAAATATGAAAAACATACTACCTTCCTTAATGACAAGGCTATCATCAATTGGAGTAACAAAGATCTTAACGACAGACTACCTTCCATAATGATAAGGCTACCATCCATTGGAGTAACAAATATCTCGACAACAGACTACCTTCTATAATGACAAGGCTACCATTCATTGGAGTAACAAAAATCTCAGCAAAAGGCTACCTTCCATAAAGAAAAGTCTACCATCCATTGGAGTAACAAAAATATCGACAATAGACTACCTTCCACAATTACATGGCTACCATCCCTTGGAGTAAAAAAATCTCGACAACAGACTACCTTCCATAATGACAAGGCTACCATCCATTGAGTAACAAAGGTCTCGACAACAGACTACCTCCCATTATGAAAAGGCTATCATCCATTGGAGTAAAAAATATCTCGACAACAAACTACCTTCCATAATGACAAGGCTACAATCCATCGGAGTAACAAAAATCTCGACAACAGACTACCTTCCATAAAGACATGGCTACCATCCATTGAGTAACAAAGATATCGACAACAGACTACCTTCAATAAGTACAAGGGTACCATCCATTTGAGTAAAAAAAATCTTGACAACAGACTACCTACCATAATGACAAGGTTACCATCCATTGGAATGAAAAAAATCTCGACAACAAACTACCTTCCATAATGATAAGGCTACCATCCAATGGAATAACATAAATTTCAAAAAAAGACTACCTTTCACAATGACAAGGCTACCATCCATTGGAGTAACAAAAATATGAAAAACATACTACCTTCCTTAATGACAAGGCTATCATCCATTGGAGTAACAAAGATCTTAACGACAGACTACCTTCCATAATGATAAGGCTATCATCGATTGGAGTAACAAATATCTCGACAACAGACTAGCTTCTATAATGACAAGGCTACCATCCATTGGAGTAACAAAAATCTCGACAAAAGACTACCTTCCATAAAGAAAAGTCTACCATCCATTGTAGTAACAAAAATATTGACAATAGACTACCTTCGATAATTAAATGGCTACCATCCATTGGAGAAAAAAAATCTCGACAACAAACTACCTTCCATAATGACAAGGCTACAATCCATTGAGTAACAAAGGTCTCGACAACAGACTACCTTACATTATGGAAAGGCTACCATCCATTGGAGTAAAAAATATCTCGACAACAGACTACCTTCCATAATGACAAGGCTACAATCCATCGGAGTAAAAAAAATCTCGACAACAGACTACCTTCCATAAAGACATGGCTACCATCCATTGAGTAACAAAGATATCGACAACAGACTACCTTCCGTAATGACAAGGGTACCATCCATTGGAGTAAAAAAAATCTTGACAACAGCCTACCTACCATAATGACAAGGTTACCATCCATTGGAATGAAAAAAATCTCGACAACAAACTACCTTCCATAATGATAAGGCTACCATCCAATGGAATAACATAAATTTCGAAAAAAGACTACTTTTCACAATGACAAGGCTACCATCCATTGGAGTAACCAAAATATGAAAAACATACTACCTTCCTTAATGACAAGGCTATCATCCATTGGAGTAACAAAAATCTTAACGACAGACTACCTTCCATAATGATAAGGCTACCATCCATTGGAGTACCAAATATCTCGACAACAAACTACCTTCTATAATGACAAGGCTACCATTCATTGGAGTAACAAAAATCTCAGCAAAAGGCTACCTTCCATAAAGAAAAGTCTACCATCCATTGGAGTAACAAAAATATCGACAATAGACTACCTTCCACAATTACATGGCTACCATCCCTTGGAGTAAAAATATCTCGACAACAGACTACCTTCCATAATGACAAGGCTACCATCCATTGAGTAATAAAGATCTCGACAATAGACTACCTTCAATAATGACAAGGCTACCATCCATTGGAGTAAAAAATATCTCGACAACAGACTACATACCATAATGACAAGGCTACAATCCATTGGAGTAACAAAAATCTCGACAACAGACTACCTTCCATAAAGACAAGGATATCATCCATTGAGTAACAAAGATATCGACAACAAACTACCTTCCATAATGACAAGGGTACCATCCATTAGAGTAAAAAAATCTTGACAACAGACTACCTTCCATAATGACAAGGCTAGCATCCATTGTAGTAACAAAAATATCGACAATAGACTATGTTCCATTATGACAAGGCTACCCTCCGTTAGAGTAACAAAAATATCGACAACAGACTATGTTCCATAATGAAAAAGCTACCATCCATTGGAGTAACAAAAATATCGAAAACAGACTACCTTCCAAAATGACATGGTTGACATGCATTGGAGTAACAAAAATCTCTAAAACAGACTATCATCCATTGGAGTAAAAAAAATATAGACAACAGACTACCTTCCATAATGACAAGGTTACCATCCATTTGAATAACAAAAATCTCGACAACTGGGTACCTTCCATAATGACCAGGCTACCATCCATTGGAATAACAAATATCTCAACAACAGACTACCATCCATTGAGTAACAAAGATATCGACAACAGACTACCTTCCATAATGACAAGGCTATCATCCATTGGAGTAAAAAAAATCTAGACAGCAGTCTACCTTCCATAATGACAAGGTTACCATCCATTTAAATAACAAAAATCTCGACAATAAACTACCATCTATAATGACATGGCTACCATCCAATGGAATAACTTAAATCTCGACAAAAGACTACCTTTCATAATGACAAGGCTACCATCTGTTGGAGTAACAAAAATATCGACAATAGACTATGTTCCAAAATGACAAGGCTACCATCCATTGGAGTAGCAAAAATCTCGACAAAAGACTACCTTCCAAAATGACAAGGCTACCATCCATTGGAGTAACAAAAATTTATACAATAGACTACCTTACATAATGACAAGACTACCATCCAATGGAATAACTTAAATTTCAACAAAAGACTACCTTTCATAATGACAAGGCTATCATCCATTGGAGTAACAAAAATCTGGAAAACATACTACCTTCCATAATGACAAGGCTATCATCCATTGGAGTAACAAAAATCTTAACGACACACTACCTTCCATAATGACAGGGCTACCATCCATTGGAGTAACAAATATCTCGACAACAGACTAGCTTCTATAATGACAAGGCTACCATCCATTGGAGTAACAAAAATCTCGACAAAAGACTACCTTCCATAAAGAAAAGTCTACCATCCATTGGAGTAACAAAAATATTGACAATAGACTACCTTCGATATTTAAATGGCTACCATCCATTGGAGAAAAAAAATCTCGACAACAAACTACCTTCCATAATGACAAGGCTACCATCCATTGAGTAACAAAGGTCTCGACAACAGACTACCTTCCATTATGACAAGGCTACCATCCATTGGAGTAAAAAATATCTCGACAACAAACTACCTTCCATAATGACAAGGCTACAATCCATCGGAGTAACAAAAATCTCGACAACAGACTACCTTCCATAAAGACATGGCTACCATCCATTGAGTAACAAAGATATCGACAACAGACTACCTTCAATAATGACAAGGGTACCATCCATTAGAGTAAAAAAATCTTGACAACAGACTACCTTCCATAATGACAAGGCTAGCATCCATTGTAGTAACAAAAATATCGACAATAGACTATGTTCCATTATGACAAGGCTACCCTCCATTAGAGTAACAAAAATATCGACAACAGACTATGTTCCATAATGAAAAAGCTACCATCCATTGGAGTAACAAAAATATCGAAAACAGACTACCTTCCAAAATGACATGGTTGACATGCATTGGAGTAACAAAAATCTCTAAAACAGACTATCATCCATTGGAGTAAAAAAAATATAGACAACAGACTACCTTCCATAATGACAAGGTTACCATCCATTTGAATAACAAAAATCTCGACAACTGGGTACCTTCCATAATGACCAGGCTACCATCCATTGGAATAACAAATATCTCAACAACAGACTACCATCCATTGAGTAACAAAGATATCGACAACAGACTACCTTCCATAATGACAAGGCTATCATCCATTGGAGTAAAAAAAATCTAGACAGCAGTCTACCTTCCATAATGACAAGGTTACCATCCATTTAAATAACAAAAATCTCGACAATAAACTACCATCTATAATGACATGGCTACCATCCAATGGAATAACTTAAATCTCGACAAAAGACTACCTTTCATAATGACAAGGCTACCATCTGTTGGAGTAACAAAAATATCGACAATAGACTATGTTCCAAAATGACAAGGCTACCATCCATTGGAGTAACAAAAATTTATACAATAGACTACCTTACATAATGACAAGACTACCATCCAATGGAATAACTTAAATTTCTACAAAAGACTACCTTTCATAATGACAAGGCTATCATCCATTGGAGTAACAAAAATCTGGAAAACATACTACCTTCCATAATGACAAGGCTATCATCCATTGGAGTAACAAAAATCTTAACGACACACTACCTTCCATAATGACAGGGCTACCATCCATTGGAGTAACAAATATCTCGACAACAGACTAGCTTCTATAATGACAAGGCTACCATCCATTGGAGTAACAAAAATCTCGACAAAAGACTACCTTCCATAAAGAAAAGTCTACCATCCATTGGAGTAACAAAAATATTGACAATAGACTACCTTCGATAATTAAATGGCTACCATCCATTGGAGAAAAAAAATCTCGACAACAAACTACCTTCCATAATGACAAGGCTACCATCCATTGAGTAACAAAGGTCTCGACAACAGACTACCTTCCATTATGACAAGGCTACCATCCATTGGAGTAAAAAATATCTCGACAACAAACTACCTTCCATAATGACAAGGCTACAATCCATCGGAGTAACAAAAATCTCGACAACAGACTACCTTCCATAAAGACATGGCTACCATCCATTGAGTAACAAAGATATCGACAACAGACTACCTTCAATAATGACAAGGGTACCATCCATTAGAGTAAAAAAATCTTGACAACAGACTACCTTCCATAATGACAAGGCTAGCATCCATTGTAGTAACAAAAATATCGACAATAGACTATGTTCCATTATGACAAGGCTACCCTCCATTAGAGTAACAAAAATATCGACAACAGACTATGTTCCATAATGAAAAAGCTACCATCCATTGGAGTAACAAAAATATCGAAAACAGACTACCTTCCAAAATGACATGGTTGACATGCATTGGAGTAACAAAAATCTCTAAAACAGACTATCATCCATTGGAGTAAAAAAAATATAGACAACAGACTACCTTCCATAATGACAAGGTTACCATCCATTTGAATAACAAAAATCTCGACAACTGGGTACCTTCCATAATGACCAGGCTACCATCCATTGGAATAACAAATATCTCAACAACAGACTACCATCCATTGAGTAACAAAGATATCGACAACAGACTACCTTCCATAATGACAAGGCTATCATCCATTGGAGTAAAAAAAATCTAGACAGCAGTCTACCTTCCATAATGACAAGGTTACCATCCATTTAAATAACAAAAATCTCGACAATAAACTACCATCTATAATGACATGGCTACCATCCAATGGAATAACTTAAATCTCGACAAAAGACTACCTTTCATAATGACAAGGCTACCATCTGTTGGAGTAACAAAAATATCGACAATAGACTATGTTCCAAAATGACAAGGCTACCATCCATTGGAGTAGCAAAAATCTCGACAAAAGACTACCTTCCAAAATGACAAGGCTACCATCCATTGGAGTAACAAAAATTTATACAATAGACTACCTTACATAATGACAAGACTACCATCCAATGGAATAACTTAAATTTCTACAAAAGACTACCTTTCATAATGACAAGGCTATCATCCATTGGAGTAACAAAAATCTGGAAAACATACTACCTTCCATAATGACAAGGCTATCATCCATTGGAGTAACAAAAATCTTAACGACACACTACCTTCCATAATGACAGGGCTACCATCCATTGGAGTAACAAATATCTCGACAACAGACTAGCTTCTATAATGACAAGGCTACCATCCATTGGAGTAACAAAAATCTCGACAAAAGACTACCTTCCATAAAGAAAAGTCTACCATCCATTGGAGTAACAAAAATATTGACAATAGACTACCTTCGATAATTAAATGGCTACCATCCATTGGAGAAAAAAAATCTCGACAACAAACTACCTTCCATAATGACAAGGCTACCATCCATTGAGTAACAAAGGTCTCGACAACAGACTACCTTCCATTATGACAAGGCTACCATCCATTGGAGTAAAAAATATCTCGACAACAAACTACCTTCCATAATGACAAGGCTACAATCCATCGGATTAACAAAATCTCGACAACAGACTACTTTCCTTAAAGACATGGCTACCATCCATTGAGTAACAAAGATATCGACAACAGACTACCTTCAATAATGACAAGGGTACCATCCATTGGAGTAAAAAAAATCTTGACAACAGACTACCTACCATAATGACAAGGTTACCATCCATTGGAATGAAAAAAATCTTGACAACAAACTACCTTCCATAATGATAAGTCTACCATCCAATGGAATAACATAAATTTCGAAAAAAGACTACTTTTCACAATGACAAGGCTACCATCCATTGGAGTAACAAAAATATGAAAAACATACTACCTTCCTTAATGACAAGGCTATCATCCATTGGAGTAACAAAGATCTTAACGACAGACTACCTTCCATAATGATAAGGCTACCATCCATTGGAGTAACAAATATCTCGACAACAGACTACCTTCCATAATGATAAGGCTACCATTCATTGGAGTAACAAAAATCTCAGCAAAAGGCTAACTTCCATAAAGAAAAGTCTACCATCCATTGGAGTAACAAAAATATCGACAATAGACTACCTTCCACAATTACATGGCTACCATCCCTTGGAGTAAAAAAATCTCGACAACAGACTACCTTCCATAATGACAAGGCTACCATCCATTGAGTAACAAAGGTCTCGACAACAGACTACCTCCCATTATGAAAAGGCTATCATCCATTGGAGTAAAAAATATCTCGACAACAAACTACCTTCCATAATGACAAGGCTACAATCCATCGGAGTAACAATAATCTCGACAACAGACTACCTTCCATAAAGACATGGCTACCATCCATTGAGTAACAAAGATATCGACAACAGTCTACCTTCAATAATGACAAGGGTACCATCCATTTGAGTAAAAAAAATCTTGACAACAGACTACCTACCATAATGACAAGGTTACCATCCATTGGAATGAAAAAAATCTCGACAACAAACTACCTTCCATAATGATAAGGCTACCATCCAATGGAATAACATAAATTTCGAAAAAAGACTACTTTTCACAATGACAAGGCTACCATCCATTGGAGTAACAAAAATATGAAAAACATACTACCTTCCTTAATGACAAGGCTATCATCCATTGGAGTAACAAAAATCTTAACGACAAACTACCTTCCATAATGATAAGGCTACCATCCATTGGAGTAACAAATATCTCGACAACAGACTACCTTCTATAATGACAAGGCTACCATTCATTGGAGTAACAA
Source organism: Vicia faba (assembly GCA_948472305.1). Classification (NCBI taxonomy): domain Eukaryota; kingdom Viridiplantae; phylum Streptophyta; class Magnoliopsida; order Fabales; family Fabaceae; genus Vicia; species Vicia faba. The sequence goes on from OX451738.1 coordinate 744,629,535, forward strand.
AAATCTCAGCAAAAGGATACCTTCCATAAAGAAAAGTCTACCATCCATTGGAGTAACAAAAATATCGACAATAGACTACCTTCCACAATTACATGGCTACCATCCCTTGGAGTAAAAAAATCTCGACAACAGACTACCTTCCATAATGACAAGGCTACCATCCATTGAGTAATAAAGATCTCGACAATAGACTACCTTAAATAATGACAAGGCTACCATCCATTGGAGTAAAAAATATCTCGACAACAGACTACATACCATAATGACAAGGCTACAATCCATTGGAGTAACAAAAATCTCGACAACAGACTACCTTCCATAAAGACAAGGATATCATCCATTGAGTTACAAAGATATCGACAACAAACTACCTTCCATAATGACAAGGGTACCATCCATTAGAGTAAAAAAATCTTGACAACAGACTACCTTCCATAATGACAAGGTTACCATCCTTGGAATGAAAACAATTTCGACAAGAAACTACCTTCCATAATGACAAGGCTACCATCTAATGGAATAAATTAAATCTCGACAAAAGACTACCTTTCATAATGACAAGGCTACCATCTGTTGGAGTAACAAAAATATCGACAATAGACTATGTTCCAAAATGACAAGGCTACCATGCATTGGGGTAACAAAAATCTCGACAACAGACTACCTTCCAAAATGATAAGGCTACCATCCATTGGAGTAACAAAAATCTATACAACAAAATACCTTGCATAATGACAAGGCTACCATCCAATGGAATAACATAAATCTCGACAAAAGACTACCTTTCATAATGACAAGGCTACCATCTGTTGGAGTAACAAAAATATCGACAATAGACTATGTTCCAAAATGACAAGGCTACCATCCATTGGGGTAACAAAAATCTCGACAACAGACTACCTTCCAAAATGATAAAGCTACCATCCATTGGAGTAACAAATATCTTAACAACAGACTACCTTCTATAATGACAAGCATACCATCCATTGGAGTAACAAAAATCCCGACAAAAGACTACTTTCCATAAAACAAAGTCTACCATCCATTGGAGTAACAAAAATATCGACAATCGTCTACCTTCCATAATTACATGGCTACCATCCATTGGAGTAACAAAAATCTCGACAATAGACTTCCTTACATAATGACAACGCTACCATCCGTTGGAGTAAAAAAATCTCGACAACAGACTACCTTCCATAATGACAAGGCTACCATCAATTGAGTAACAAAGATCTCGACAACAGACTACCTTCTATAATGACAAGGCTACCATACATTGGAGTAACAAAAATATCGACAATAAACTACCTTCCATAATTACATGGCTACCATCCATTGGAGTAAAAAAATCTCGACAACAGACTACCTTCCATAATGACAAGGCTACCATCCATTGAGTAAAAAAGATCTCGACAATAGACTACCTTCCATTATGACAAGGCTACCATCCATTGGAGTAAAAAATATCTCGACAACAACCTACCTTCCATAATTACAAGTCTACAATCCATTAGAGTAACAAAAATCTCGACAACAGACTACCTTCTATAAAGACAAGGCTACCATCCATTGAGTAACAAAGATATCGACAACAGACTACCTTCCACAATGACAAGGGTACGATCCATTGGAGAAAAAAAATCATGACAACAGACTACCTTCCATAATGACAAGGTTACCATCCATTAGAATGAAAAAAATCTCGACAACAAACTACCTTCCTTAATGACAAGGCTACCATCCAATGGAATCACTTAAATCTCGACAAAAGACTACCTTTCATAATGACAAGGCTACCATCCGTTTGAGTAACAAAAATATCGACAATAGACTATGTTCCAAAATTACAAGGCTACCATCCATTGGAGTAACAAAAATCTCGACAACAGACTACCTTCCAAAATGACAAGGCTACCATCCGTTGGAGTAACAAAAATATATATATATATAACAAACTACCTTCCATAATTACAAGGCTACCATCCTATGGAATAACTTAAATTTCGACAACAGACAACCTTTCACAATGACAAGGCTACCATCCATTGGAGTAACAAAAATATGAAAAACATACTACCTTCCATAATGACAAGGCTATCATCCATTGGAGTAACAAAAATATTAACGACAGACTACCATCCATTAGAGTAACAAATATCTCGACAATAGACTACCTTCCATAATGATAAGGCTACCATCCAATGGAATAACATAAATCTCGACAAAAGACTACCTTTCATAATGACAAGGCTACCATCTGTTGGAGTAACAAAAATATCGACAATAGACTATGTTCCAAAATGACAAGGCTACCATCCATTGGGGTACCAAAAATCTCGACAACAGACTACCTTCCAAAATGATAAGGCTACCATCCATTGGAGTAACAAAAATCTATACAACAAACTACCTTCCATAATGACAAGGCTATCATCAATTGGAGTAACAAATATCTTAACAACATACTACCTTCTATAATGACAAGGATACCATCCATTGGAGTAAGAAAAATCCCGTCAAAAGACTAGCTTCCATAAAGCAAAGTGTACCATCCATTGGAGTAACAAAAATATCGACAATAGTCTACCTTCCATAATTACATGGCTACCATCCATTGGAGTAACAAAAATCTTGACAATAGACTTCCTTACATAATGACAACGCTACCATCCGTTGGAGTAAAAAAATCTCGACAACAGACTACCTTCCATAATGACAAGGCTACAATCAATTGAGTAACAAAGATCTCGACAACAGACTACCTTCTATAATGACAAGGATACCATACATTGGAGTAACAAAAATATCGACAATAAACTACCTTCCATAATTACATGGCTACCATCCATTGGAGTAAAAAAATCTCGACAACAGACTACCTTCCATAATGACAAGGCTACCATCCATTGAGTAAAAAAGATCTCGACAATAGACTACCTTCCATTATGACAAGGCTACCATCCATTGGAGTAAAAAATATCTCGACAAAAACCTACCTTCCATAATTACAAGTCTACAATCCATTAGAGTAGCAAAAATCTCGACAACAGACTACCTTCTATAAAGACAAGGCTACCATCCATTGAGTAACAAAGATATCGACAACAGACTACCTTCCACAATGACAAGGGTACCATCCATTAGAGAAAAAAAATCATGACAACAGACTACCTTCCATAATGACAAGGTTACCATCCATTAGAATGAAAAAAATCTCGACAACAAACTACCTTCCTTAATGACAAGGCTACCATCCAATGGAATAACTTAAATCTCGACAAAAGACTACCTTTCATAATGACAAGGCTACCATCTGTTTGAGTAACAAAAATATCGATAATAGACTATGTTCCAAAATGACAAGGCTACCATCCATTGGAGTAACAAAAATCTCGACAACAGACTACCTTCCAAAATGACAAGGCTACCATCCGTTGGAGTAACAAAAATATATATATATATATAACAAACTACCTTCCATAATTACAAGGCTACCATCCTATGGAATAACTTAAATTTCGACAAAAGACAACCTTTCACAATGACAAGGCTACCATCCATTGGAGTAACAAAAATCTGAAAAACATACTACCTTCCATAATGACAAGGCTATCATCCATTGGAGTAACAAAAATATTAACGACAGACTACCATCCATTAGAGTAACAAATATCTCGACAATAGACTACCTTCCATAATGATAAGGCTACCATCCAATGGAATAACATAAATCTCGACAAAAGACTACCTTTCATAATGACAAGGCTACCATCTGTTGGAGTAACAAAAATATCGACAATAGACTATGTTCCAAAATGACAAGGCTACCATCCATTGGGGTACCAAAAATCTCGACAACAGACTACCTTCCAAAATGATAAGGCTACCATCCATTGGAGTAACAAAAATCTATACAACAAACTACCTTCCATAATGACAAGGCTATCATCAATTGGAGTAACAAATATCTTAACAACATACTACCTTCTATAATGACAAGGATACCATCCATTGAAGTAAGAAAAATCCCGTCAAAAGACTAGCTTCCATAAAGCAAAGTGTACCATCCATTGGAGTAACAAAAATATCGACAATAGTCTAACTTCCATAATTACATGGCTACCATCCATTGGAGTAACAAAAATCTCGACAATAGACTTCCTTACATAATGACAACGCTACCATCCGTTGGAGTAAAAAAATCTCGACAACAGACTACCTTCCATAATGACAAGGCTACAATCAATTGAGTAACAAAGATCTCGACAACAGACTACCTTCTATAATGACAAGGATACCATACATTGGAGTAACAAAAATATCGACAATAAACTACCTTCCATAATTACATGGCTACCATCCATTGGAGTAAAAAAATCTCGACAACAGACTACCTTCCATAATGACAAGGCTACCATCCATTGAGTAAAAAAGATCTCGACAATAGATTACCTTCCATTATGACAAGGCTACCATCCATTGGAGTAAAAAATATCTCGACAACAACCTACCTTCCATAATTACAAGTCTACAATCCATTAGAGTAACAAAAATCTCGACAACAGACTACCTTCTATAAAGACAAGGCTACCATCCATTGAGTAACAAAGATATCGACAACAGACTACCTTCCACAATGACAAGGGTACCATCCATTGGAGAAAAAAAATCATGACAACAGACTACCTTCCATAATGACAAGGTTACCATCCATTAGAATGAAAAAAATCTCGACAACAAACTACCTTCCTTAATGACAAGGCTACCATCCAATGGAATAACTTAAATCTCGACAAAAGACTACCTTTCATAATGACAAGGCTACCATCTGTTTGAGTAACAAAAATATCGACAATAGACTATGTTCCAAAATGACAAGGCTACCATCCATTGGAGTAACAAAAATCTCGACAACAGACTACCTTCCAAAATGACAAGGCTACCATCCGTTGGAGTAACAAAAATATATATATATATATAACAAACTACCTTCCATAATTACAAGGCTACCATCCTATGGAATAACTTAAATTTCGACAAAAGACAACCTTTCACAATGACAAGGCTACCATCCATTGGAGTAACAAAAATCTGAAAAACATACTACCTTCCATAATGACAAGGCTATCATCCATTGGAGTAACAAAAATATTAACGACAGACTACCATCCATTAGAGTAACAAATATCTCGACAATAGACTACCTTCCATAATGATAAGGCTACCATCCAATGGAATAACATAAATCTCGACAAAAGACTACCTTTCATAATGACAAGGCTACCATCTGTTGGAGTAACAAAAATATCGACAATAGACTATGTTCCAAAATGACAAGGCTACCATCCATTGGGGTACCAAAAATCCCGACAACAGACTACCTTCCAAAATGATAAGGCTACCATCCATTGGAGTAACAAAAATCTATACAACAAACTACCTTCCATAATGACAAGGCTATCATCAATTGGAGTAACAAATATCTTAACAACATACTACCTTCTATAATGACAAGGATACCATCCATTGGAGTAACAAAAATCCCGACAAAAGACTAGCTTCCATAAAGCAAAGTGTACCATCCATTGGAGTAATGAAAATATCGACAATAGTCTACCTTCCATAATTACATGGCTACTATCCATTGGAGTAACAAAAATCTCGACAATAGACTTCCTTACATAATGACAACGCTACCATTCGTTGGAGTAAAAAAATCTCGACAACAGACTACCTTCCATAATGACAAGGCTACCATCAATTGAGTAACAAAGATCTCGACAACAGACTACCTTCTATAATGACAAGGCTACCATACATTGGAATGAAAACAATCTCGACAACAAACTACCTTCCATAATGACAAGGCTACCATCCTATGGAATAACTTAAATTTCGACAAAAGACAACCTTTCACAATGACAAGGCTACCATCCATTGGAGTAACAAAAATCTGAAAAACATACTACCTTCCATAATGACAAGGCTATCATCCATTGGCGTAACAAAAATCTTAACGACAGACTACCATCCATTAGAGTAACAAATATCTCGACAATAGACTACCTTCCATAATGACAAGGCTACCATCCAATGGAATAACATAAATCTCGACAAAAGACTACCTTTCATAATGACAAGGCTACCATCTGTTGGAGTTACAAAAATATCGACAATAGACTATGTTCCAAAATGACAAGGCTACCATCCATTGGGGTAACAAAAATCTCGACAACAGGCTACCATCCATTGGAGTAACAAAAATCTATACAACAAACTACCTTCCATAATGACAAGGATATCATCCATTGGAGTAACAAATATCTTAACAACATGCTACCTTCTATAATGACAAGGATACCATCCATTAGAGTTACAAAAATCCCGACAAAAGACTACCTTCCATAAAGCAAAGTCTACCATCCATTAGAGTAACAAAAATATCGACAATAGTGTACCTTCCATAATTACATGGCTACCATCCATTGGAGTAACAAAAATCTCGACAATAGACTTCCTTACATAATGACAACGCTGCCATCCGTTGGAGTAAAAAAATCTCGACAACAGACAACCTTCCATAATGACAAGGCTATCATCAATTGAGTAACAAAGATCTCGACAACAGACTACCTTCTATAATGACAAGGCTACTATACATTGGAGTAACAAAAATATCGACAATAAACTACCTTCCATAATTACATGGCTACCATCCATTGGAGTAAAAAAATCTCAACAACAGACTACCTTCCATAATGACAAGGCTACCATCCATTGAGTAAAAAAGATCTCGACAATAGACTACCTTCCATTATGACAAGGCTACCATCCATTGGAGTAAAAAATATCTCGACAACAACCTACCTTCCATAATTACAAGTCTACAATCCATTAGAGTAACAAAAATCTCGACAACAGACTACCTTCTATAAAGACAAGGCTACCATCCATTGAGTAACAAAGATATCGACAACAGACTACCTTCCACAATGACAAGGGTACGATCCATTGGAGAAAAAAAATCATGACAACAGACTACCTTCCATAATGACAAGGTTACCATCCATTAGAATGAAAAAAATCTCGACAACAAACTACCTTCCTTAATGACAAGGCTACCATCCAATGGAATCACTTAAATCTCGACAAAAGACTACCTTTCATAATGACAAGGCTACCATCCGTTTGAGTAACAAAAATATCGACAATAGACTATGTTCCAAAATTACAAGGCTACCATCCATTGGAGTAACAAAAATCTCGACAACAGACTACCTTCCAAAATGACAAGGCTACCATCCGTTGGAGTAACAAAAATATATATATATATAACAAACTACCTTCCATAATTACAAGGCTACCATCCTATGGAATAACTTAAATTTCGACAACAGACAACCTTTCACAATGACAAGGCTACCATCCATTGGAGTAACAAAAATATGAAAAACATACTACCTTCCATAATGACAAGGCTATCATCCATTGGAGTAACAAAAATATTAACGACAGACTACCATCCATTAGAGTAACAAATATCTCGACAATAGACTACCTTCCATAATGATAAGGCTACCATCCAATGGAATAACATAAATCTCGACAAAAGACTACCTTTCATAATGACAAGGCTACCATCTGTTGGAGTAACAAAAATATCGACAATAGACTATGTTCCAAAATGACAAGGCTACCATCCATTGGGGTACCAAAAATCTCGACAACAGACTACCTTCCAAAATGATAAGGCTACCATCCATTGGAGTAACAAAAATCTATACAACAAACTACCTTCCATAATGACAAGGCTATCATCAATTGGAGTAACAAATATCTTAACAACATACTACCTTCTATAATGACAAGGATACCATCCATTGGAGTAAGAAAAATCCCGTCAAAAGACTAGCTTCCATAAAGCAAAGTGTACCATCCATTGGAGTAACAAAAATATCGACAATAGTCTACCTTCCATAATTACATGGCTACCATCCATTGGAGTAACAAAAATCTTGACAATAGACTTCCTTACATAATGACAACGCTACCATCCGTTGGAGTAAAAAAATCTCGACAACAGACTACCTTCCATAATGACAAGGCTACAATCAATTGAGTAACAAAGATCTCGACAACAGACTACCTTCTATAATGACAAGGATACCATACATTGGAGTAACAAAAATATCGACAATAAACTACCTTCCATAATTACATGGCTACCATCCATTGGAGTAAAAAAATCTCGACAACAGACTACCTTCCATAATGACAAGGCTACCATCCATTGAGTAAAAAAGATCTCGACAATAGACTACCTTCCATTATGACAAGGCTACCATCCATTGGAGTAAAAAATATCTCGACAAAAACCTACCTTCCATAATTACAAGTCTACAATCCATTAGAGTAGCAAAAATCTCGACAACAGACTACCTTCTATAAAGACAAGGCTACCATCCATTGAGTAACAAAGATATCGACAACAGACTACCTTCCACAATGACAAGGGTACCATCCATTAGAGAAAAAAAATCATGACAACAGACTACCTTCCATAATGACAAGGTTACCATCCATTAGAATGAAAAAAATCTCGACAACAAACTACCTTCCTTAATGACAAGGCTACCATCCAATGGAATAACTTAAATCTCGACAAAAGACTACCTTTCATAATGACAAGGCTACCATCTGTTTGAGTAACAAAAATATCGATAATAGACTATGTTCCAAAATGACAAGGCTACCATCCATTGGAGTAACAAAAATCTCGACAACAGACTACCTTCCAAAATGACAAGGCTACCATCCGTTGGAGTAACAAAAATATATATATATATATAACAAACTACCTTCCATAATTACAAGGCTACCATCCTATGGAATAACTTAAATTTCGACAAAAGACAACCTTTCACAATGACAAGGCTACCATCCATTGGAGTAACAAAAATCTGAAAAACATACTACCTTCCATAATGACAAGGCTATCATCCATTGGAGTAACAAAAATATTAACGACAGACTACCATCCATTAGAGTAACAAATATCTCGACAATAGACTACCTTCCATAATGATAAGGCTACCATCCAATGGAATAACATAAATCTCGACAAAAGACTACCTTTCATAATGACAAGGCTACCATCTGTTGGAGTAACAAAAATATCGACAATAGACTATGTTCCAAAATGACAAGGCTACCATCCATTGGGGTACCAAAAATCTCGACAACAGACTACCTTCCAAAATGATAAGGCTACCATCCATTGGAGTAACAAAAATCTATACAACAAACTACCTTCCATAATGACAAGGCTATCATCAATTGGAGTAACAAATATCTTAACAACATACTACCTTCTATAATGACAAGGATACCATCCATTGAAGTAAGAAAAATCCCGTCAAAAGACTAGCTTCCATAAAGCAAAGTGTACCATCCATTGGAGTAACAAAAATATCGACAATAGTCTAACTTCCATAATTACATGGCTACCATCCATTGGAGTAACAAAAATCTCGACAATAGACTTCCTTACATAATGACAACGCTACCATCCGTTGGAGTAAAAAAATCTCGACAACAGACTACCTTCCATAATGACAAGGCTACAATCAATTGAGTAACAAAGATCTCGACAACAGACTACCTTCTATAATGACAAGGATACCATACATTGGAGTAACAAAAATATCGACAATAAACTACCTTCCATAATTACATGGCTACCATCCATTGGAGTAAAAAAATCTCGACAACAGACTACCTTCCATAATGACAAGGCTACCATCCATTGAGTAAAAAAGATCTCGACAATAGATTACCTTCCATTATGACAAGGCTACCATCCATTGGAGTAAAAAATATCTCGACAACAACCTACCTTCCATAATTACAAGTCTACAATCCATTAGAGTAACAAAAATCTCGACAACAGACTACCTTCTATAAAGACAAGGCTACCATCCATTGAGTAACAAAGATATCGACAACAGACTACCTTCCACAATGACAAGGGTACCATCCATTGGAGAAAAAAAATCATGACAACAGACTACCTTCCATAATGACAAGGTTACCATCCATTAGAATGAAAAAAATCTCGACAACAAACTACCTTCCTTAATGACAAGGCTACCATCCAATGGAATAACTTAAATCTCGACAAAAGACTACCTTTCATAATGACAAGGCTACCATCTGTTTGAGTAACAAAAATATCGACAATAGACTATGTTCCAAAATGACAAGGCTACCATCCATTGGAGTAACAAAAATCTCGACAACAGACTACCTTCCAAAATGACAAGGCTACCATCCGTTGGAGTAACAAAAATATATATATATATATAACAAACTACCTTCCATAATTACAAGGCTACCATCCTATGGAATAACTTAAATTTCGACAAAAGACAACCTTTCACAATGACAAGGCTACCATCCATTGGAGTAACAAAAATCTGAAAAACATACTACCTTCCATAATGACAAGGCTATCATCCATTGGAGTAACAAAAATATTAACGACAGACTACCATCCATTAGAGTAACAAATATCTCGACAATAGACTACCTTCCATAATGATAAGGCTACCATCCAATGGAATAACATAAATCTCGACAAAAGACTACCTTTCATAATGACAAGGCTACCATCTGTTGGAGTAACAAAAATATCGACAATAGACTATGTTCCAAAATGACAAGGCTACCATCCATTGGGGTACCAAAAATCCCGACAACAGACTACCTTCCAAAATGATAAGGCTACCATCCATTGGAGTAACAAAAATCTATACAACAAACTACCTTCCATAATGACAAGGCTATCATCAATTGGAGTAACAAATATCTTAACAACATACTACCTTCTATAATGACAAGGATACCATCCATTGGAGTAACAAAAATCCCGACAAAAGACTAGCTTCCATAAAGCAAAGTGTACCATCCATTGGAGTAATGAAAATATCGACAATAGTCTACCTTCCATAATTACATGGCTACTATCCATTGGAGTAACAAAAATCTCGACAATAGACTTCCTTACATAATGACAACGCTACCATTCGTTGGAGTAAAAAAATCTCGACAACAGACTACCTTCCATAATGACAAGGCTACCATCAATTGAGTAACAAAGATCTCGACAACAGACTACCTTCTATAATGACAAGGCTACCATACATTGGAATGAAAACAATCTCGACAACAAACTACCTTCCATAATGACAAGGCTACCATCCTATGGAATAACTTAAATTTCGACAAAAGACAACCTTTCACAATGACAAGGCTACCATCCATTGGAGTAACAAAAATCTGAAAAACATACTACCTTCCATAATGACAAGGCTATCATCCATTGGCGTAACAAAAATCTTAACGACAGACTACCATCCATTAGAGTAACAAATATCTCGACAATAGACTACCTTCCATAATGACAAGGCTACCATCCAATGGAATAACATAAATCTCGACAAAAGACTACCTTTCATAATGACAAGGCTACCATCTGTTGGAGTTACAAAAATATCGACAATAGACTATGTTCCAAAATGACAAGGCTACCATCCATTGGGGTAACAAAAATCTCGACAACAGGCTACCATCCATTGGAGTAACAAAAATCTATACAACAAACTACCTTCCATAATGACAAGGATATCATCCATTGGAGTAACAAATATCTTAACAACATGCTACCTTCTATAATGACAAGGATACCATCCATTAGAGTTACAAAAATCCCGACAAAAGACTACCTTCCATAAAGCAAAGTCTACCATCCATTAGAGTAACAAAAATATCGACAATAGTGTACCTTCCATAATTACATGGCTACCATCCATTGGAGTAACAAAAATCTCGACAATAGACTTCCTTACATAATGACAACGCTGCCATCCGTTGGAGTAAAAAAATCTCGACAACAGACAACCTTCCATAATGACAAGGCTATCATCAATTGAGTAACAAAGATCTCGACAACAGACTACCTTCTATAATGACAAGGCTACTATACATTGGAGTAACAAAAATATCGACAATAAACTACCTTCCATAATTACATGGCTACCATCCATTGGAGTAAAAAAATCTCAACAACAGACTACCTTCCATAATGACAAGGCTACCATCCATTGAGTAAAAAAGATCTCGACAATAGACTACCTTTCATTATGACAAGGCTACCATCCATTGGAGTAAAAAATATCTCGACAATAGACTACCTTCCATAATGACAAGGCTACCATCAATTGAGTAACAAAGATCTCAACAACAGACTACCTTATATAATGACAAGGCTACCATACATTGGAGTAACAAAAATATCGACAATAAACTACCTTCCATAATTACATGGCTACCATCCATTGGAGTAAAAAAATCTCGACAACAGACTACCTTCCATAATGACAAGGCTACCATCCATTGAGTAAAAAAGATCTCGACAATAGACTACCTTCCATTATGACAAGGCTACCATCCATTGGAGTAAAAAATATCTCGACAACAGACTACCTTCCATAATTACAAGTCTACAATCCATTAGAGTAACAAAAATCTCGACAACAGACTACCTTATATATAGACAAGGCTACCATCCATTGAGTAACAAAGATATCGACAACAGACTACCTTCCACAATGACAAGGGTACCATCCATTGGAGTAAAAAAAATCATGACAACATACTACCTTCCATAATGACAAGGTTACCATCCATTGGGATGAAAACAATCTCGACAACAAACTACCTTCCTTAATGACAAAGCTACCATCCAATGGAATAACTTAAATCTCGACAAAAGACTACCTTTCATAATGACAAGGATACCATCTGTTTAAGTAACAAAAATATCGACAATAGACTATGTTCCAAAATGACAAGGCTACCATCCATTGGAGTAACAAAAATCTCGACAACATACTACCTTCCAAAATGACAAGGCTACCATCCGTTGGAGTAACAAAAATATATACATAACAAACTACCTTCCATAATGACAAGGCTACCATCCTATGGAATAACTTAAATTTCGACAAAAGACAACCTTTCACAACGACAAGGCTACCATCCATTGGAGTAACAAAAATCTGAAAAACATACTACCTTCCATAATGACAAGGCTATCATCCATTGGCGTAACAAAAATCTTAACGACAGACTACCATCCATTAGAGTAACAAATATCTCGACAATAGACTACCTTCCATAATGACAAGGCTACCATCCAATGGAATAACATAAATCTCGACAAAAGACTACCTTTCATAATGACAAGGCTACCATCTGTTGGAGTAACAAAAATATCGACAATAGACTATGTTCCAAAATGACAAGGCTACCATCCATTGGGGTAACAAAAATCTCGACAACAGGCTACCATCCATTGGAGTAACAAAAATCTATACAACAAACTACCTTCCATAATGACAAGGCTATCATCCATTGGAGTAACAAATATCTTAACAACATACTACCTTCTATAATGACAAGGATACCATCCATTAGAGTTACAAAAATCCCGACAAAAGACTACCTTCCATAAAGCAAAGTCTACCATCCATTGGAGTAACAAAAATATCGACAATAGTGTACCTTCCATAATTACATGGCTACCATCCATTGGAGTAACAAAAATCTCGACAATAGACTTCCTTACATAATGACAACGCTGCCATCCGTTGGAGTAAAAAAAATCTCGACAACAGACAACCTTCCATAATGACAAGGCTATCATCAATTGAGTAAAAAAGATCTCGACAACAGACTACCTTCCATTATGACAAGGCTACCATCCATTGGAGTAAAAAATATCTCGACAACAGACTACCTTCCATAATTACAAGTCTACAATCCATTAGAGTAACAAAAATCTCGACATCAGACTACCTTCTATAAAGACAAGGCTACCATCCATTGAGTAACAAAGATGTCGACAACAGACTACCTTCCACAATGACAAGGGTACCATCCATTGGAGTAAAAAAAATCATGACAACAGACTACCTTACATAATGACAACGCTGCCATCCGTTGGAGTAAAAAAAATCTCGACAACAGACTACCTTCCATAATGACAAGGCTACCATCAATTGAGTAACAAAGATCTCGACAACAGACTACCTTCTATAATGACAAGGCTACCATACATTGGAGTAACAAAAATATCGACAATAAACTACCTTCCATAATTACATGGCTACCATCCATTGGAGTAAAAAAATCTCGACAACAGACTACCTTCCATAATGACAAGGCTACCATCCATTGAGTAAAAGAGATCTCGATAATAGACTACCTTCCATTATGACAAGCCTACCATCCATTGGAGTAAAAAATATCTCGACAACAGACTACCTTCTATAATTATAAGTCTACAATCCATTAGAGTAACAAAAATCTCGACAACAGACTACCTTCTATAAAGACAAGGCTACCATCCATTGAGTAACAAAGATATCGACAACAGACTACCTTCCACAATGACAAGGGTACCATCCATTGGAGTAAAAAAAATCATGACAACAGACTACCTTCCATAATGACAAGGTTACCATCCATTGGAATGAAAACAATCTCGACAACAAACTACCTTCCTTAATGACAAGGCTACCATCCATTGGAATAACTTAAATCTCGACAAAAGACTACCTTTCATAATGACAAGGCTACCATCTGTTTGAGTAAAAAAAATATCGACAATACACTATGTTCCAAAATGACAAGGCTACCATCCATTGGAGTAACAAAAATCTCGACAACAGACTACCTTCCAAAATGACAAGGCTACCATCCGTTGGAGTAACAAAAATATATATATAACAAACTACCTTCCATAATTACATGGCTACCATCCTTTGGAGTAACAAAAATCTAGACAACAGACTTCCTTACATAATGACAAGGCTACCATCTGTTGGAGTAAAAAAATCTCGACAACAGACTACCTTCCATAATGACAAGGCTACAATCAATTGAGTAACAAAGATCTCGACAACAGACTACCTTCTATA
This sequence comes from Vicia faba, assembly GCA_948472305.1. Classification (NCBI taxonomy): domain Eukaryota; kingdom Viridiplantae; phylum Streptophyta; class Magnoliopsida; order Fabales; family Fabaceae; genus Vicia; species Vicia faba. The sequence goes on from OX451738.1 coordinate 744,644,579, forward strand.
ATGACAAGGCTACCATACACTGGAGTAACAAAAATCTCGACAAAAGGCTACCTTCCATAATGAAAAGTCTACCATACATTTGAGTAACAAAAATATCGACAAGAAACTACCTTCCATAATAACTTGGCTACCATCCATTGGAGTAAAAAAATCTCGACAACAGACTACCTTCCATAATGACCAGGCTACCATCCATTGAGTAAAAAAGATCTCGACAACAGACTACCTTCCATTATGACAAGGCTAACATCCATTGGAGTAAAAAATATCTCGATAATAGACTACCTTCCATAATGACAAGGCTACAATCCATTGGAGTAACAAAAATCTCGACAACAGACTACCTTCCATAAAGACAAGACAACAAACAACGTTCCATAATGACAAGGTTACCATCCATTGGAATGAAAAAAATCTCGACAACAAACTACCTTCCATAATGACAAGGCTACCATCCAATGGAATAACTTAAATCTCGACAAAAGACTACCTTTCATAATGACAAGGCTACCATCTGTAGGAGTAACAAAAATATCGACAATAGACTATGTTCCAAAATGACAACGCTACCATCCATTGGAGTAACAAATATCTCGACAACAGACTACCTTCCACAAAGAAAAGTCTACCATCCATTGGAGTAACAAATATATCGACAATAGTCTACCTTCCATAATTACATGGCTACCATCCATTGGAGTAACAAAAATATCGACAACAGACTACCTTACATAATGACAAGGCTGCCATCCATTGGAGTAAAAAAATCTCAACAATAGACTACCTTCCATAATGACAAGGCTACCATCCATTGAGTAACAAAGATCTCGACAACAAACTACCTTCCATTCTGACAAGGCTATTATCCATTGGAGTAAAAAATATCTCGACAACAGACTACCTTCCATAATGACAAGGCTACCATCCATTGGAGTAAAAAAAATCTCGACAACAAACTACCTTCCATAAAGACAAGGCTACCATCCATTGAGTAACAAAGATATCGACAATAGATTACCTTCCATAATGATAAGGGTACCATCCATTGGAGTAAAAAATATTGGCAACAGACTACCTTCCATAATGACAAGGCTACCATCCATTGGAATGAAAAAAATCTCGACAACAAACTACCTTCCATAATGACAAGGCTACCATCCAATGGAATAACATAAATCTCGATAAAAGACTACCTTTCATAATGACAAGGCTACCATCTGTTGGAGTAACAAAAATATCGATAATAGACTATGTTCCAAAATGACAAGGCTACCATCCATTGGAGTAACAATAATGTCGACAACAGACTACCTTCCTAAATGACAAGGCTACCATCCAATGGAATAACTCAAATTTCGACAAAAGACTACCTTTCACAATGACAAGGCTACCATCTATTGGAGTAACAAAAATCTGAAAAACATACTACCTTCCATAATGACAAGTCTATCATCCATTGGAGTAACAAAAATCTTAACGACATAGTACCTTCCATAATGACAAGGCAACCATCCATTGGAGTAACAAATATCTTGACAACAGACTACCTTCTATAATGACAAGGCTTCCATATATTGGAGTAATAAAAATTGTGACAAAAGACTACCTTCCATAAATAAATGTCTACCATCCATTGGAGTAACAAAAATATCGACAATAGTCTACCTTCCATAATTACATGGCTACCATCCATTGGAGTAACAAAAATCTCGACAACAGACTTCCCTACATAATGACAAAGCTACCACCTGTTGGAATAAAAAAATCTCGACAATAGACTACCTTCCATAATGACAAGGCTACCATCAATTGAGTAACAAAGATCTCGACAACAGACTACCTTCTATAATGACAAGGCTACAATACATTGGAGTAACAAAAATCTCGACAAAAGACTACCTTCCATAATTACATGGCTACCATCCATTGGAGTAAAAAAATCTCGACAATAGAGTACCTTCCATAATGACCAGTCTACCATCCATTGAGTAAAAATGATCTCGACAACAGACTACCTTCCATTATGACAAGGCTAACATCCATTGGAGTGAAAAATATCTCGACAACAGACTACCTTCCATAATGACAAGGCTACAATCCATTGGAGTAACAAAAATCTCGACAACAAACTACCTTCCATAAAGACAAGGGTACCATCCATTGAGTAACAAAGATATCGACAACAGACTACCTTTCACAATGACAAGGGTACCATCCATTGGAGTAAAAAAAATCTTGACAACAGACTACGTTCCATAATGACAAGGTTACCATCCATTGGAATGAAAAAAATCTCGACAAGAAACTACGTTCAATAATCACAAGGCTACCATCCAATGGAATAACCTAAATCTCGAAAAAAGACTACCTTTCATAATGACAAGACTACCATTTGTTGGAGTAACAAAAATATCAGCAATAGACTATGTTCAAAAATGACAAGGCTACCATCCATTGGAGTAACAAAAATCTCGACAACAGACTACCTTCCAAAATGACAAGGCTACCATCCATTGGAGTAACAAAAATATATACAACAAAGTACCTTCCATAATGACAAGGCTATTATCCTATGGAATAACTTAAATTTCGACAAAAGACAACCTTTCACAATGACATGGCTACCATCAATTGGAGTAACAAAAATCTGAAAAACATACTACCTTCCATAATGACAAGGCTATCATACATTGGAGTAACAAAAAACTTAACGACATACTACCTTCCATAATGACAAGGCGACCATCCATTAGAGTAACAAATATCTCGACAACTGACTACCTTCCATAAAGAAAGTTCTACCATCCATTGGAGTAACAAAAATATCGACAATAGTCTACCTTCCATAATTACATGGCTACCATCCATTGGAGTAACAAAAATATCGACAATAGACTACCTTACATAATGACAAGGCTACCATCCATTGGAGTAAAAAAATCTCGACAACAGACTACCTTCCATAATGACAAGGCTACCATCCATTGGAGTAAAAAAAATCTCGACAACAAACTACCTTCCATAAAGACAAGGCTACCATCCATTGAGTAACAAAGATTTCGACAACAGATTACCTTCCATAATGATAAGGGTACCATCCATTGGAGTAAAAAAATATTGACAACAGACTACCTTCCATAATGACAAGGCTACCATCCATTGGAATGAAAAAAATCTCGACAACAAACTACCTTACATAATGACAAGGCTACCATCCAATGGAATAACTTAAATCTCGATAAAAGACTACCTTTCATAATGACAAGGCTACCATCTGTTGGAGTAACAAAAATATCGACAATAGACTATGTTCCAAAATGACAAGGCTGCCATCCATTGGAGTAACAATAATGTCGACAACAGACTACCTTCCTAAATGGCAAGGCTACCATCCAATGGAATAACTCAAATTTCGACAAAAGACTACCTTCCACAATGACAAGGCTACCATCCATTGGAGTAACAAAAATCTGAAAAACATACTACCTTCCATAATGACAAGTCTATCATCCATTGGAGTAACAAAAATCTTAACGACATACTACCTTCCATAATGACAAGGAAACCATCCATTGGAGTAACAAATATCTTGACAACAAACTACCTTCTATAATGACAAGGCTTCCATCTATTGGAGTAAAAAAAATCCCGACAAAAGACTACCTTCCATAAATAAATGTCTACCATCAATTGGAGTAACAAAAATATCGACAATGGTCTACCTTCCATAATTACATGGCTACCATCCATTGGAGTAACAAAAGTCTCGACAACAGACTTCCTTACATAATGACAAGGCTACCACCTGTTGGAGTAAAAAAATCTCGACAATAGACTACCTTCCATAATGACAAGGCTACCATCAATTGAGTAACAAAGATCTCGACAACAGACTACCTTCTATAATGACAAGGCTACCATACATTGGAGTAACAAAAATCTCGACAAAAGACTGCCTTCCATAAAGAAAAGTCTACCATCCATTGGAGTAACAAAACTATCGACAAGAAACTACCTTCCATAATTAGATGGCTACCATCCATTGGAGTAAAAAAATCTCGACAACAGACTACCTTCCAAAATGACCAGTCTACCATCCATTGAGTAAAAATGATCTCGACAACAGACTACCTTCCACTATGACAAGGCTAACATCCATTGGAGTAAAAAATATCTCGACAACAGACTACCTTCCATAATGACAAGGCTACAATCCATTGGAATAACAAAAATCTCGACAACAAACTACCTTCCATAAAGACTAGGCTACCATCCATTGAGTAACAAAGATATCGACAACAGACTACCTTTCACAATGACAAGGGTACCATCCCTTGGAGTAAAAAAAATCTTGACAACAGACTACCTTCTATAATGACAAGGTTACCATCCATTGGAATGAAAAAAAACCTCGACAACAAACTACCTTCCATAATGACAAGGCTACCATCCAATGGAATAACCTAAATCTCGACAAAAGACTACCTTTCATAATGACAAGGCTACCATCTGTTGGAGTAACAAAAATATCGACAATAGACTATGTTCAAAAATGACAAGGCTACCATCCATTGGAGTAACAAAAATCTCGACAACAGACTACCTTCCAAAATGACAAGGCTACCATCCATTGGAGTAACAAAAATATATACAATAAAGTACCTTCCATAATGACAAGGCTACCATCCTATGGAATAACTTAAATTTCGACAAAAGACAACCTTTCACAATGACATGGCTACCATCCATTGGAGTAACAAAAATCTGAAAAACATACTACCTTCCATAATGACAAGGCTACCATCCATTAGAGTAACAAATATCTCGACAACAGACTACCTTCCATAAAGAAAAGTCTACCTTCCATTGGAGTAACAAAAATATCGACAATAGTCTACCTTCCATAATTACATGGCTACCATCCATTGGAGTAACAAAAATATCGACAACAGACTACCTTTCATAATGACAAGGCTACCATCCATTGAGTAACAAAGATCTCGACAACAGACTACCTTCCATTCTGACAAGGCTATTATCCATTGGAGTAAAAGATATCTCGACAACAGACTACCTTCCATAATGACAAGGCTACCATCCATTGGAGTAACATAAATCTCGACAACAGACTACCTTCCATAAAGACAAGGCTACCATCCATTGAGTAACAAAGATATCGACAACAGACTACCTTCCATAATGACAAGGGTACCATCCATTGGAGTAAAAAAATATTGACAATAAACTACCTTCCATAATGACAAGGATACCATCCATTGAAGTATAAAAAAATCACGACAACAGACTACCTTACATAATGACAAGGCTATCATCCATTGGAGTAAAAAAATCTCGACAACAGACTACCTTCCATAATGACAAGGCTACTATCCATTGAGTAACAATGATCTCGACAACAGACTACCTTCCATTATGACAAGGCTACCATCCATTGGAGTAAGAAAAATCTTGACAACAGACAACCTTCTATAATGACAAGGCTACCATTCAATGGAGTAAAAAAATCTCGACAACAAACTACCTTACATATTGACAAGGCTACCATCCATTGGAGTAAAAAAATATCGACAACAGACTACCTTCCATAATGACAAGGCTACCATCCATTGAGTAACAAAGATCTCGACAACAGACTACCTTCCATTATGACAAGGCTACCATCCATTGGAGTAACAAAAATCTCGACAACAGACTACCTTCCATAATGACAAGGCTACCATCCATTGAGTAACAAAGATCTCGACAACAGACTACCTTCCATTATGACAAGGCTACAATCCATTGGAGTAACAAAAATCTCGACAATAGACTACCTTCCATAAAGATAAGGCTACCATCCATTGAGTAACAAAGATATCGACAACAGACTACCTTCCACAATGACAAGGGTACCATCCATTGGAGTAAAAAAAATCTTGACAACAGACTACCTTCCATAATGACAAGGTTACCATCCATTGGAATGAAAAAAATGTCGACAACAAACTACCTTCCATAATGACAAGGCTACCATCCAATGGAATAACTTAAATCTCGATAAAAGACTACCTTTCATAATGACAAGGCTACCATCTGTTGGAGTAACAAAAATATCGACAATAGACTATGTTCCAAAATTACAAGGCTACCATCCATTGGAGTAACAAAAATCTCGACAACAAACTACCTTCCAAAATGACAAGGCTACCATCCATTGGAGTAACAAAAATATATACAACAAACTACCTTCCATAATAACAAGGCTACCATACAATGGAATAACTTAAATTTCGACAAAAGACTACCTTTCACAATGACAAGGCTACCATCCATTGGAGTAACAAAAATCTGAAAAACATACTACCTTCCATAATGACAAGGCTATCATCCATTTGAGTAACAAAAATCTTAACGACATACTACCTTCCATAATGACAAGGCAACCATCCATTGGAGTAACAAATATGTTGACAACAAACTACCTTCTATAATGACAAGGCTACCATCCATTGGAGTAACAAAAATCTAGACAAAAGACTACCTTCCATAAAGAAAAGTCTACCATCCATTGGAGTAACAAAAATATCGACAATAATCTACCTTCCATAATTACATAGCTACCATCCATTGGAGTAACAAAAATCTCGACAACAGACTTCCTTACATAATGACAAGGCTACCATACGTTGGAGTAAAAAAATCTTGACAACAGACTACCTTCCATAATGACAAGGCTACCATTCATTGGAGTAAAAAAATCTCGACAACAAACTACGTTACATAATGACAAGGCTACCATCCATTGGAGTAAAAAAATCTCGACAACAGACTACCTTCCATAATGACAAGGCTACCATCCATTGAGTAACAAAGATCTCGACAACAGACTACCTTCCATTATGACAAGGCTACCATCCATTGGAGTAACAAAAATCTCGACAATAGACTACCTTCCATAATGACAAGGCTACCATCCATTGAGTAACAAAGATCTCGACAACAGCCTACCTTCCATTATGACAAGGCTACCATCCATTGGAGTAACAAAAATATCGATAATAGACTACCTTCCATAAAGATAAGGCTACCATCCATTGAGTAACAAAGATATCGACAATAGACTACCTTCCACAATGACAAGGGTACCATCCATTGGAGTAAAAAAAATCTTGACAACAGACTACCTTCCATAATGACAAGGTTACCATCCATTGGAATGAAAAACATGTCGACAACAAACTACCTTCCATAATGACAAGGCTACCATCCAATGGAATAACTTAAATCTCGATAAAAGACTACCTTTCATAATGACAAGGCTACCATCTGTTGGAGTAACAAAAATATCGACAATAGACTATGTTCCAAAATGACAAGGCTACCATCCATTGGAGTAACAATAATCTCGACAATAGACTACTTCCAAAATGACAAGGCTTCCATCCATTGGAGTAACAAAAATATAAATAACAAACTACCTTCCATAATGACAAGGCTACCATCCAATGGAATAACTTAAATTTCGACAAAAGACTACCTTTCACAATGACAAGGCAACCATCCATTGGAGTAACAAAAATCTGAAAAACATACTACCTTCCATAATGACAAGTCTATCCATTGGAGTAACAAAAATATCGACAACAGACTACCTTCTATAATGACAAGGCTTCCATCCATTGGAGTAACAAAAATCCAGAAAAAAGACTACCTTCCATAAAGAAATGTCTACCATCCATTAGAGTAACAAAAATATCGACAATAGTCTACCTTCCATAATTACATGGCTACCATCCTTTGGAGTAACAAAAATATAGACAACATACTTACTTACATAATGACAAGGCTACCATCTGTTGGAGTAAAAAAATCTCGACAACAGACTACCTTCCATAATGACAAGGCTACAATCAATTGAGTAACAAAGATCTCGACAACAGACTACCTTCTATAATGACAAGGCTACCATACATTGGAGTAACAAAAATCTCGACAAAAGGCTACCTTCCATAAAGAAAAGTCTACCATACATTGGAGTAACAAAAATATCGATAAGAAACTACCTTCCATAATAACATGGCTACCATCCATTGGAGGAAAAAAATCTCGACAACAGACTACCTTCCATAATGACCAGGCTACCATCCATTGAGTAAAACAGATCTCGACAACAGACTACCTTCCATTATGACAAGGCTAACATCCATTGGAGTAAAAAATATCTCGACAACAGACTACCTTCCATAATGACAAGGCTACAATCCATTGGAGTAACAAAAATATCGACAACAGACTACCTTCCATAAAGACAAGGCTACCATCCATTGAGTAACAAAGATATCGACAATAGACTACCTTTCACAATTACAAGGGTACCATCCATTGGAGTAAAAAAAATCTTGACAACAGACAACGTTCCATAATGACAAGGTTACCATCCATTGGAATGAAAAACATCTCGACAACAAACTACCTTCCATAATGACAAGGCTACCATCCAATGGAATAACTTAAATCTCGACAAAGAACTACCTTTCATAATGACAAGGCTATCATCTGTAGGAGTAACAAAAATATCGACAATAGACTATGTTCCAAAATGACAAGGCTACCATCCATTGGAGTAACAAATATCTCGACAACAGACTACCTTCCACAAAGAAAAGTCTACCATCCATTGGAGTAACAAAAATATCGACAATAGTCTACCTTCCATACTTACATGGCTACCATCCATTGGAGTAACAAAAATATCGACAACAGACTACCTTACATAATGACAAGGCTACCATCCATTGGAGTAAAAAAATCTCAACAATAGACTACCTTCCATAATGACAAGGCTACCATCCATTGACTAACAAAGATCTCGACAACAGACTACCTTCCATTCTGACAATGTTATTATCCATTGGAGTAAAAAATATCTCGACAACAGACTACCTTCCATAATGACAAGGCTACCATCCATTGGAGTAAAAAAAATCTCGACACTAAACTACCTTCCATAAAGACAAGGCTACCATCCATTGAGTAACAAAGATATCGACAACAGATTACCTTCCATAATGATAAGGGTACCATCCATTGGAGTAAAAAAATCTCGACAACAGACTACCTTTCATAATGACAAGGCTACCATCCATTGAGTAACAAAGATCTCGACAACAGACTACCTTCGATTCTGACAAGGCTATTATCCATTAGAGTAAAAGATATCTCGACAACAGACTACCTTCCATAATGACAAGGCTACCATCCATTGGAGTAACAAAAATATCGACAACAGACTACCTTCCATAAAGACAAGGCTACCATCCATTGAGTAACAAAGATATCGACAACATATTACCTTCCATAATGATAAGGGTACCATCCATTGGAGTAAAAAATATTGACAACAAACTACCTTCCATAATGACAAGACTACCATCCATTGGAATGAAAAAAATCTCGACAACAAACTACCTTCCATAATGACAAGGCTACCATCCAATGGATTAACTCAAATCTCGATAAAAGACTACCTTTCATAATGACAATGCTACCATCTGTTGGAGTAACAAAAATATCGACAATAGACTATTTCCAAAATGACAAGGCTACCATCCATTGGAGTAACAATAATGTCGACAACAGACTACCTTCCTAAATGACAAGGCTACCATCCAATGAAATAACTCAAATTTCGACAAAAGACTACCTTTCACAATGACAAGGCTACCATCCATTGGAGTAACAAAAATCTGAAAAACATACTACCTTCCATAATGACAAGTCTATCATCCATTGGAGTAACAAAAATCTTAACGACATAGTACCTTCCATAATGACAAGGCAACCATCCATTGGAGTAACAAATATCTTGACAACAGACTACCTTCTATAATGACAAGGCTTCCATCTATTGGCGTAAAAAAAATCCCGACAAAAGACTACCTTCCATAAATAAATGTCTACCATCCATTGGAGTAACAAAAATATCGACAATAGTCTACCTTCCATAATTACATGGCTACCATCCATTGGAGTAACAAAAATCTCGAAAACAGACTTCCTTACATAATGACAAGGCTACCACCTGTTGGAGTAAAAAAATCTCGACAATAGACTACCTTCCATAATGACAAGGCTACCATCAATTGAGTAACAAAGATCTCGACAACAGACTACCTTCTATAATGACAAGGCTACCATACATTGGAGTAACAAAAATCTCGACAAAAGACTACCTTCCATAAAGAAAAGTCTACCATCCATTGGAGTAAAAAAAATAACGACAAGAAACTAACTTCCATAATTACATGGCTACCATCCATTGGAGTAAAAAAATCTCGACAACAGACTACCTTCCATAATGACCAGTCTACCATCCATTGAGTAAAAATGATCTCGACAACAGACTACCTTCCATTATGACAAGGCTAACATCCATTGGAGTGAAAAATATATCGATAATAGACTACCTTCCATAATGACAAGGCTACAATCCATTGGAGTAACAAAAATATCGACAACGAACTACCTTCCATAAAGACAAGGCTACCATCCATTGAGTAACAAAGATATCGACAACAGGCTACCTTTTACAATGACAAGGGTACCATCCATTGGAGTAAAAAAAATCTCGACAACAGACTACCTTCCATAATGACAAGGTTATCATCCATTGGAATGAAAAAAATCTCGACAATAAACTACCTTCCATAATGACAAGGCTACCATCCAATGGAATAACCTAAATCTAGACAAAAGACTACCTTTCATAATGACAAGGTTACCATCTGTTGGAGTAACAAAAATATCGACAATAGACTATTTTCAAAAATGACAAGGCTACCATCCATTGGAGTAACAAAAATCTCGACAACAGACTACCTTCCAAAATGACAAGGCTACTATCCATTGGAGTAACAAAAATATATACAATAAAGTACCTTCCATAATGACAAGGCTACCATCCTATGGAATAACTTAAATTTGGACAACAGACAACCTTTCACAATGACATGGCTACCATCCATTGGAGTAACAAAAATCTGAAAAACATACTACCTTCCATAATGACAAGGCTATCATCCTTTGGAGTAACAAAAATCTTAACGACAGACTACGTTCCATAATGACAAGGCTACCATCCATTAGAGTAATAAATATCTCGACAACAGACTAACTTTCATAAAGAAAAGTCTACCATCCATTGGAGTAACAAAAATATCGACAATAGTCTACCTTCCATAATTACATGGCTACCATCCATTGGAGTAACAAAAATATCGACAATAGACTACCTTACATAATGAAAAGGCTACCATCCATTGGAGTAAAAAAATCTTGACAACAGACTACCTTCCATAATGACAAGGCTACCATCCATTGAGTAACAAAGATCTCGACAACAGACTACCTTCCATTCTGACAAGGCTATTATCCATTGGAGTAAAAGATATCTCGACAACAGACTACCTTCCATAATGACAAGGCTACTATCCATTGGAGTAACAAAAATCTCGACAACAGACTACCTTCCATAAAGACAAGGCTACCATCCATTGAGTAACAAAGATATCAACAACAGACTACCTTCCATAATGACAAGGGTACCATCCATTGGAGTAAAAAAATCTTGACAATAAACTACCTTCCATAATGACAAGGCTACCATCCATTGAAGTATAAAAAAATCACGACAACAGACTACCTTACATAATGACAAGGCTATCATCCATTGGAGTAAAAAAATATCGACAACAGACTACCTTCCATAATGACAAGGCTACTATCCATTGAGTAACAAAGATCTCGACAACAGACTACCTTCCATTATGACAAGGCTACCATCCATTGGAGTAACAAAAATCTTGACAACAGACAACCTTCCATAATGACAAGGCTACCATCCATTGGAGTAAAAAAATCTCGACAACAGACTACCTTCCATAATGACAAGGCTACCATTCATTGAGTAACAAAGATCTCGACAACAGACTACCTTCCATTATGACAAGGCTACCATCCATTGGAGTAACAAAAATCTCGACAACAGACTACCTTCCATAATGACAAGGCTACCATCCATTGAGTAACAAAGATCTCGACAACAGACTACCTTCCATAATGACAAGGTTACCATCCATTGGAATGAAAAAAATGTCGACAACAAACTACCTTCCATAATGACAAGGCTACCATCCAATGGAATAACTTAAATCTCGATAAAAGACTACCTTTCATAATGACAAGGCTACCATCTGTTGGAGTAACAAAAATATCGACAATAGACTATGTTCCAAAATTACAAGGCTACCATCCATTGGAGTAACAAAAATCTCGACAACAAACTACCTTCCAAAATGACAAGGCTACCATCCATTGGAGTAACAAAAATATATACAACAAACTACCTTCCAAAATAACAAGGCTACCATTCAATGGAATAACTTAAATTTCGACAAAAGACTACCTTTCACAATGACAAGGCTACCATCCACTGGAGTAACAATAATCTGAAAAACATACTACCTTCCATAATGACAAGGCTATCATCCATTTGAGTAACAAAAATCTTAACGACATACTACCTTCCATAATGACAAGGGAACCATCCATTGGAGTAACAAATATGTTGACAACAAACTACCTTCTATAATGACAAGGCTACCATCCATTGGAGTAACAAAAATCTACACAAAAGACTACCTTCCATAAAGAAAAGTCTACCATCCAATGGAGTAACAAAAATATCGACAATAATCTACCTTCCGTAATTACATAGCTACCATCCATTGGAGTAACAAAAATCTCGACAACAGACTTCCTTACATAATGACAAGGCTACCATACGTTGGAGTAAAAAAATCTTGACAACAGACTACCTTCCATAATGACAAGGCTACCATTCATTGGAGTAAAAAAATCTCGACAACAAACTACCTTACATAATGACAAGGCTACCATCCATTGGAGTAAAAAAATCTCGACAACAGACAACCTTCCATAATGACAAGGCTACCATCCATTGAGTAACAAAGATCTCGACAATAGACTACCTTCCATTATGACAAGGCTACCATCCATTGGAGTAACAAAAATCTCGACAACAAACTACCTTCCATAATGACAAGGCTACCATCCATTGAGTAACAAAGATCTCGACAACAGACTACCTTCCATTATAACAAGGCTACCATCCATTGGAGTAACAAAAATCTCGACAATAGACTACCTTCCATAAAGATAAGGCTACCATCCATTGAGTAACAAAGATATCGACAACAGACTACCTTCCACAATGACAAGGGTACCATCCATTGGAGTAAAAAAAATCTTGACAACAGACTACCTTCCATAATGACAAGGTTACCATCCATTGGAATGAAAAAAATGTCGACAACAAACTACCTTCCATATTGATAAGGCTACCATCCAATGGAATAACTTAAATCTCGATAAAAGACTTCCTTTCATAATGACAAGGCTACCATCTGTTGGAGTAACAAAAATATCGACAATAGACTATGTTCCAAAATGACAAGGCTACCATCCATTGGAGTAACAAAAATCTCGACAACAAACTACCTTCCAAAATGACAAGGCTACCATCCATTTGAGTAACAAAAATATATATAACAAACTACCTTCCATAATAACAAGGCTACCATCCAATGGAATAATTTAAATTTCGACAAAAGACTACCTTTCACAATGACAAGGCTACCATCCATTGGAGTAACAAAAATCTGAAAAACATACTACCTTCCATAATGACAAGGCTATCATCCATTTGAGTAACAAAAAGCTTAACGACATACTACCTTCCATAATGACAAGGCAACCATCCATTGGAGTAACCAATATGTTGACAACAAACTACCTTCTATAATGACAAGGCTACCATCCATTGGAGTAACAAAAATCTAGACAAAAGAGTACCTTCCATAAGGAAAAGTCTACCATCCAATGGAGTAACAAAAATATCGACAATAATCTACCTTCCGTAATTATATAGCTACCATCCATTGGAGTAACAAAAATCTCGACAATAGACTTCCTTACATAATGACAAGGCTACCATACGTTGGAGTAAAAAAATCTTGACAACAGACTACCTTCCATAATGACAAGGCTACCATCAATTGAGTAACAAAGATCTCAACAACAGACTACCTTCTATAATAACAAGGCTACCATACATTGGAGTAACAAAAATCTCGACAAAAGACTACCTTCCATAAATAAAAGTCTACCATCCATTGGAGTAACAAAAATATTGACAATAAACTACCTTCCATAATTACATGGCTACCATCCATTGGAGTAAACAAATCTCGACAACAAACTACCTTCCATAATGTCAAGGCTACCATCCATTGAGTAAAAAAGATCTCGACAACAGACTACCTTCCATTATGACAAGGCTACCATCCAATGGAGTAAAAAATATCTCGACAACATACTACCTTCCATAATGACAAGGCTACAATCCATTGGAGTAACAAAAATCTCGACAATAGACTGCATTCCATAAAGACAAGGCTACCATCCATTGAGTAATAAAGATATCGACAACAGACTACCTTTCACAATGAGAATGGTACCATCCATTGGAGTAAAAAAAATATTGACAACAGACTACCTTCGATAACGACAAGGTTACCATCCATTGGAATGAAAAAAATCTCGACAATAAACTACCTTCCATAATAACAAGGCTACCATCCAATGGAATAACTTAAATTTCGATAAAAGACTACCTTTCACAATGACAAGGCTACCATCCATTGGAGTAACAAAAATCTGAAAAACATACTACCTTCCATAATGACAAGGCTATCATCCATTTGAGTAACAAAAATCTTAACGACATACTACCTTCCATAATGACAAGGCAACCATCCATTGGAGTAACAAATATGTTGACAACAAACTACCTTCTATAATGACAAGGCTACCATCCATTGGAGTAACAAAAATCTAGACAAAAGACTACCTTCCATAAAGAAAAGTATACCATCCAATGGAGTAACAAAAATATCGACAATAATCTACCTTCCGTAATTACATAGCTACCATCCATTTGAGTAATAAAAATCTCGACAACAAACTTCCTTACATAATGACAAGGCTACCATACGTTGGAGTAAAAAAATCTTGACAACAGACTACCTTCCATAATGACAAGGCTACCATTCATTGGAGTAAAAAAATCTCGACAACAAACTACCTTACATAATGACAAGGCTACCATCCATTGGAGTAAGAAAATCTCGACAACAGACTACCTTCCATAATGACAAGGCTACCATCCATTGAGTAACAAAGATCTCGACAATAGACTACCTTCCATAATGACAAGGCTACCATCCATTTAGTAAAAAAGATCTCGACAACAGACTACCTTCCATTATGACAAGGCTACCATCCATTGGAATAAAAAATATCTCAATAACATACTACCTTCCATAATGACAAGGCTACAATCCATTGGAGTAACAAAAATCTCGACAATAGACTGCCTTCCATAAAGACAAGGCTACCATCCATTGAGTAACAAAGATATCGACAACAGACTACCTTTCACAATGAGAATGGTACCATCCATTGGAGTAAAAAAAATATTGACAACAGACTACCTTCGATAATGACAAGGTTACCATCCATTGGAATGAAAAAAATCTCGACAACAAACTACCTTCCATAATGACAAGGCTACCATCCAATGGAATAACTTAAATCTCGATAAAAGACTACCTTTCATAATGACAAGGCTACCATCTGTTGGAGTAACAAAAATATCGACAATAGACTATGTTCCAAAATGACAAGGCTACCATCCATTGGAGTAACAAAAACCTCGACAACAGACTACCTTCCAAAATGACAAGGCTACCATCCATTGGAGTAACAAAAATATATACAACAAACTACATTCCATAATAACAAGGCTACCATCCAATGGAATAACTTAAATTTCGACAAAAGACTACCTTTCACAATGACAAGGCTACCATCCATTGGAGTAATAAAAATCTGAAAAACATACTACCTTCCATAATGACAAGGCTATCATCCATTGGAGTAACAAAAATCTTAACGACATACTACCTTCCATAATGACAAGGCAACCATCCATTGGAGTAACAAATATCTTGACAACAAACTACCTTCTATAATGACAAGGCTACCATCCATTGGAGTAACAAAAAACTAGACAAAAGACTACCTTCCATAGAGAAAAGTCTACCATCCATTGGAGTAACAAATATATCGACAATAATCTACCTTCCATAATTACATAGATTCCATCCATTGGAGTAACAAAAATCTCGACAACAGACTTCCTTGCTTAATGACAAGGCTACCATCCGTTGGAGTCAAAAAATCTTGTCAACAGACTACCTTCCATAATGACAAGGCTACCATCAATTGAGTAACAAAGATCTCAACAACAGACTACCTTCTATAATGACAAGGCTACCATACATTGGAGTAACAAAAATATCGACAAAAGACTACCTTCCATAAAGAAAAATCTACCATCCATTGGAGTAACAAAAATATTGACAATAAACTACCTTCCATAATTACATGGCTACCATCCATTGGAGTAAAAAAATCTCGACAACAAACTACCTTCCATAATGACAAGGCTACCATCCATTGAGTAAAAAAGATCTCGACAACAGTCTACCTTCCATTATGACAAGGCTACCATCCATTGGAGTAAAAAATATCTCGACAACATACTACCTTCCATAATGACAAGGCTACAATCCATTGGAGTAACAAAAATCTCGACAATAGACTGCCTTCCATAAAACAAGGCTACCATCCATTGAGTAACAAAGATATCGACAAGAGACTACCTTTCACAATGAGAATGGTACCATCCATTGGAGTAAAAAAAATATTGACAACAGACTACCTTCGATAATGACAAGGTTACCATCCATTGGAATGAAAAAAATCTCGACAACAAACTACTTTCCATAATGACAAGGCTACCATCCAATGGAATAACTTAAATCTCGATAAAAGACTACCTTTCATAATGACAAGGCTACCATCTGTTGGAGTAACAAAAATATCGACAATAGACTATGTTCCAAAATGACAAGGCTACCATCCATTGGAGTAACAAAAACCTCGACAACAGAATACCTACCAAAATGACAAGGCTACCAGCCAATGGAGTAACAAAAATATATACAACAAACTACATTCCATAATAACAAGGCTACCATCCAATGGAATAACTTAAATTTCGACAAAAGACTACCTTTCACAATGACAAGGCTACCATCCATTGGAGTAATAAAAATCTGAAAAACATACTACCTTCCATAATGACAAGGCTATCATCCATTGGAGTAACAAAAATCTTAACGACATACTACCTTCCATAATGACAAGGCAACCATCCATTGGAGTAACAAATATCTTGACAACAAACTACCTTCTATAATGACAAGGCTACCATCCATTGGAGTAACAAAAAACTAGACAAAAGACTACCTTCCATAGAGAAAAGTCTACCATCCATTGGAGTAACAAATATATCGACAATAATCTACCTTCCATAATTACATAGATTCCATCCATTGGAGTAACAAAAATCTCAACAACAGACTTCCTTGCTTAATGACAAGGCTACCATCTGTTGGAGTCAAAAAATCTTGTCAACAGACTACCTTCCATAATGACAAGGCTACCATCAATTGAGTAACAAAGATCTCAACAACAGACTACCTTCTATAATGACAAGGCTACCATACATTGGAGTAACAAAAATATCGACAAAAGACTACCTTCCATAAAGAAAAATCTACCATCCATTGGAGTAACAAAAATATTGACAATAAACTACCTTCCATAATTACATGGCTACCATCCATTGGAGTAAAAAAATCTCGACAACAAACTACCTTCCATAATTACAAGGCTACCATCCATTGAGTAAAAAAGATCTTGACAACAGTCTACCTTCCATTATGACAAGGCTACCATCCATTGGAGTAAAAAATATCTCGACAACATACTACCTTCCATAATGACAAGGCTACAATCCATTGGAGTAACAAAAATCTCGACAATAGACTGCCTTCCATAAAGACAAGGCTACCATCCATTGAGTAACAAAGATATCGACAACAGACTACCTTTCACAATGAGAATGGTACCATCCATTGGAGTAAAAAAAATATTGACAACAGACTACCTTCGATAATGACAAGGTTACCATCCATTGGAATGAAAACAATCTCGACAACAAACTACCTTCCATAATGACAAGGCTACCATCCAATGGAATAACTTAAATCTCGATAAAAGACTACCTTTCATAATGACAAGGCTACCATCTGTTGGAGTAACAAAAATATCGACAATAGACTATGTTCCAAAATGACAAGGCTACCATCCATTGGAGTAACAAAAATCTCGACAACAAACTACCTTCCAAAATGACAAGGCTACCATCCATTGGAGTAACAAAAATATATACAACAAACTACCTTCCATAATAACAAGGCTACCATCCAATGGAATAACTTTCGACAAAAGACTACCTTTCACAATGACAAAGCTACCATCCATTGGAGTAACAAAAATCTGAAAAACATACTACCTTCCATAATGACAAGGCTATCATCCATTTGAGTAACAAAAATCTTAACGACATACTACCTTCCATAATGACAAGGCAACCATCCATTGGAGTAACAAATATGTTGACAACAAACTACCTTCTATAATGACAAGGCTACCATCCATTGGAGTAACAAAAATCTAGACAAAAGACTACCTTCCATAAAGAAAAGTCTACCATCCAATGGAGTAACAAAAATATCGACAATAATCTACCTTCCGTAATTACATAGCTACCATCCATTGGAGTAACAAAAATCTCGACAACAGACTTCCTTACATAATGACAAGGCTACCATACGTTGGAGTAAAAAAATCTTGACAACAGACTACCTTCCATAATGACAAGGCTACCATTCATTGGAGTAAAAAAATATCGACAACAAACTACCTTACATAATGACAAGGATACCATCCATTGGAGTAAAAAAATCTCGACAACAGACTACCTTCCATAATGACAAGGCTACCATCCATTGAGTAACAAAGATCTCGGCAATAGACTACCTTCCATTATGACAAGGCTACCTTCCATTGGAGTAAAGAAAATCTCGACAACAAACTACCTTCCATAATGACAAGGCTACCATCCATTGAGTAACAAAGATCTCGACAACAGACTACCTTCCATTATGACAAGGCTACCATCCATTGGAGTAACAAAAATCTCGACAATAGACTACCTTCCATAAAGATAAGGCTACCATCCATTGAGTAACAAAGATATCGACAACATACTACCTTCCACAATGACAAGGGTACCATCCATTGGAGTAAAAAAAATCTTGACAACAGACTACCTTCCATAATGACAAGGTTACCATCCATTGGAATGAAAAAAATGTCGACAACAAACTACCTTCCATAATGACAAGGCTACCATCCAATGGAATAACTTAAATCTCGATAAAAGACTATCTTTCATAATGAAAAGGCTACCATCTTTTGGAGTAACAAAAATATCGACAATAGACTATGTTCCAAAATGACAAGGCTACCATCCATTGGAGTAACAAAAATCTCAACAACAAACTACCTTCCAAAATGACAAGGCTACCATCCATTGGAGTAACAAAAATATATACAACAAACTACCTTCCATAATAACAAGGCTACCATCCAATGGAATAACTTAAATTTCGACAAAAGAATACCTTTCACAATGACAAGGCTACCATCCATTGGAGTAACAAAAATCTGAAAAACATACTACCTTCCATAATGACAAGGCTATCATCCATTTGAGTAACAAAAATCTTAACGACATATTACCTTCCATAATGACAAGGCAACCATCCATTGGAGTAACAAATATGTTGACAACAAACTACCTTCTATAATGACAAGGCTACCATCCATTGGAGTAACAAAAATCTAGACAAAAGACTACCTTCCATAAAGAAAAGTCTACCATCCAATGGAGTAACAAAAATATCAACAATAATCTACCTTCCGTAATTACATAGCTACCATCCATTGGAGTAACAAAAATCTCGACAATAGACTTCCTTACATAATGACAAGGCTACCAAACATTGGAGTAAAAAAATCTTGACAACAGACTACCTTCCATAATGACAAGGCTACCATCAATTGCGTAACAAAGATCTCAACAACAGACTACCTTCTATAATGACAAGGCTACCATACATTGGAGTAACAAAAATCTCGACAAAAGACTACCTTCCATAAATAAAAGTCTACCATCCATTGGAGTAACAAAAATATTGACAATAAACTACCTTCCATAATTACATGGCTACCATCCATTGGAGTAAAAAAATCTCGACAACAAACTACCTTCCATAATGACAAGGCTACCATCCATTGAGTAAAAAAGATCTCGACAACAGACTACCTTCCATTATGACAAGGCTACCATCCATTGGAGTAAAAAATATCTCGACAACATACTACCTTCCATAAAGACAAGGCTACCATCCATTGAGTAACAAAGATATCGACAACAGACTACCTTTCACAATGAGAATGGTACCATCCATTGGAGTAAAAAAAATATTGACAACAGACTACCTTCGATAATGACAAGGTTACCATCCATTGGAATGAAAAAAATCTCGACAACAAACTACCTTCGATAATGACAAGGTTACCATCCATTGGAATGAAAAAAATCTCGACAACAAACTACCTTCCATAATGACAAGGCTACCATCCAATGGAATAACTTAAATCTCGATAAAAGACTACCTTTCATAATGACAAGGCTACCATCTGTTGGAGTAACAAAAATATCGACAATAGACTATGTTCCAAAATGACAAGGCTACCATCCATTGGAGTAACAAAAACCTCGACAACAGACTACCTTCCAAAATGACAAGGCTACCATCCATTGGAGTAACAAAAATATATACAACAAACTACCTTCCATAATAACAAGGCTACCATCCAATGGAATAACTTAAATTTCGACAAAAGACTACCTTTCACAATGACAAGGCTACCATCCATTGGAGTAATAAAAATCTGAAAAACATACTACCTTCCATAATGACAAGGCTATCATCCATTGGAGTAACAAAAATCTTAACGACATACTACCTTCCATAATGACAAGGCAACCATCCATTGGAGTAACAAATATCTTGACAACAAACTACCTTCTATAATGACAAGGCTACCATCCATTGGAGTAACAAAAATCTAGACAAAAGACTACCTTCCATAGAGAAAAGTATACCATCCATTGGAGTAACAAATATATCGACAATAATCTACCTTCCATAATTACATAGATTCCATCCATTGGAGTAACAAAAATCTCGACAACAGACTTCCTTGCTTAATGACAAGGCTACCATCCGTTGGAGTCAAAAAATCTTGTCAACAGACTACCTTCCATAATGATAAGGCTACCATCAATTGAGTAACAAAGATCTCAACAACAGACTACCTTCTATAATGACAAGGCTACCATACATTGGAGTAACAAAAATCTCGACAAAAGACTACCTTCCATAAATAAAAGTCTACCATCCATAGGAGTAACAAAAATATTGACAATAAACTACCTTCCATAATTACATGGCTACCATCCATTGGAGTAAAAAAATCTCGACAACAAACTACCTTCCATAATGACAAGGCTACCATCCATTAAGTAAAAAAGATATCGACAACAGACTACCTTCCATTATGACAAGGCTACCATCCATTGTTGTAAAAAATATCTCGACAACATACTACCTTCCATAATGACAAGGCTACAATCCATTGGAGTAACAAAAATCTCGACAATAGACTGCCTTCCATAAAGACAAGGCTACCATCAATTGAGTAACAAAGATATCGACAACAGACTACCTTTCACAATGAGAATGGTACGATCCATTGGAGTAAAAAAAATATTGACAACAGACTACCTTTGATAATGACAAGGTTACCATCCATTGGAATAAAAAAATCTCGACAACAAACTACCTTCCATAATGACAAGGCTACCATCCAATGGAATAACTTAAATCTCGATAAAAGACTACCTTTCATAATGACAAGGCTACCATCCATTGTAGTAACAAAAATCTCGACAACAGACTACCTTCCAAAATGACAAGGCTACCATCCATTGGAGTAACAAAAATTTATACAACAAACTACCTTCCATAATAACAAGGCTACCATCCAATGGAATAACTTAAATTTCGACAAAAGACTACCTTTCACAATGACAAGGCTACCATCCATTGGAGTAATAAAAATATGAAAAACATACTACCTTCCATAATGACAAGGCTATCATCCATTGGAGTAACAAAAATCTTAACGACATACTACCTTCCATAATGACAAGGCAACCATCCATTGAGGTAACAAATATCTTGACAACAAACTACCTTCTATAATGACAAGGCTACCATCCATTGGAGTAAAAAAAATCTAGACAAAAGACTACCTTCCATAGAGAAAAGTCTACCATCCATTGGAGTAACAAATATATCGACAATAATCTACCTTCCATAATTACATAGATTCCATCCATTGGAGTAAAAAAAATCTCGACAACAGACTTCCTTGCATAATGACAAGGCTACCATCCGTTGGAGTAAAAAAATCTTGAAAACAAACTACCTTCCATAATGACAAGGCTACCATCAATTGAGTAACAAAGATCTCAACAACAGACTACCTTCTATAATGACAAGGCTACCATACATTGGAGTAACAAAAATATCGACAAAATACTACCTTCCATAAAGAAAAGTCTACCATCCATTGGAGTAACAAAAATAATGACAACAGACTACGTTCGGTAATGACAAGGTTACCATCCATTGGAATGAAAAAAATCTCGACAACAAACTACCTTCCATAATGACAAGGCTACCATCCAATGGAATAACTTAAATCTCAATAAAAGACTACCTTTCATAATGACAAGGCTACCATCTGTTGGAGTAACAAAAATATCGACAATAGACTATGTTCCAAAATGACAAGGCTACCATCCATTGGAGTAACAAAAATCTCGACAACAGACTACCTTCCAAAATGACAAGGCTACCATCCAGTGGAGTAACAAAAATATATAAAACAAACTACCTTCCATAATAACAAGGCTACCATCCAATGGAATACCTTAAATTTCAACAAAAGACTACCTTTCACAATGACAAGGCTACCATCCATTGGAGTAATAAAAATCTGAAAAACATACTACCTTCCATAATGACAAGGCTATCATCCATTGGAGTAACAAAAATCTTAACGACATACTACCTTCCATAATGACAAGTCAACCATCCATTGGAGTAACAAATATCTTGACAACAAACTACCTTCTATAATGACAAGGCTACCATCCATTGGAGTAACAAAAATCTAGACAAAAGACTACCTTCCATAGAGAAAAGTCTACCATCCATTGGAGTAACAAATATATCGACAATAATCTACCTTCCATAATTACATAGATTCCATCCATTGGAGTAACAAAAATCTTGACAACAGACTTCCTTGCATAATGACAAGGCTACCATCCGTTGGAGTAAAAAAATCTTGACAACAGACTACCTTCCATAATGACAAGGCTACCATCAATTGAGTAACAAAGATCTCAACAACAGACTACCTTCTATAATGACAAGGCTACCATACATTGGAGTAACAAAAATATCGACAAAAGACTACCTTCCATAAAGAAAAGTCTACCATCCATTGGAGTAACAAAAATATTGACAATAAACTACCTTCCATAATTACATGGCTACCATCCATTGGAGTAAAAAAATCTCGACAACAAACTACCTTCCATAATGACAAGGCTACCATCCATTGAGTAAAAAAGATCTCGACAACAGACTACCTTCCATTATGACAAGGCTACCATCCATTGGAGTAAAAAATATCTCGACAACATACTACCTTCCATAATGACAAGGCTACAATCCATTGGAGGAACAAAAATCTCGACAATAGACTGCCTTCCATAAAGACAAGGCTACCATCCATTGAGTAACAAAGATATCGACAACAGACTACCTTTCACAATGAGAATGGTACCATCCATTGGAGTAAAAAAAATATTGACAACAGACTACCTTCGATAATGACAAGGTTACCATCAATTGGAATGAAAAAAATCTCGACAACAAACTACCTTCCATAATGACAAGGCTACCATCCAATGGAATAACTTAAATCTCGATAAAAGACTACCTTTCATAATGACAAGGCTACCATCTGTTGGAGTAACAAAAATATCGACAATAGACTATGTTCCAAAATGACAAGGCTACCATCCATTGGAGTAAGAAAATTATCGACAACAGACTACCTTCCAAAATGACAAGGCTACCATCCATTGGAGTAACAAAAATATATACAACAAACTACCTTCCATAATAACAAGGCTACCATCCAATGGAATAACTTAAATTTCGACAAAAGACTACCTTTCACAATGACAAGGCTACCATCCATTGGAGTAATAAAAATCTGAAAAACATACTACCTTCCATAATGACAAGGCTATCATCCATTGGAGTAACAAAAATATTAACGACATACTACCTTCCATAATGACAAGGCAACCATCCATTGGAGTAACAAATATCTTGACAACAAACTACCTTCTATAATGACAAGGCTACCATCCATTGGAGTAACAAAAATCTAGACAAAAGACTACCTTCCATAGAGAAAAGTATACCATCCATTGGAGTAACAAATATATCGACAATAATCTACCTTCCATAATTACATAGATTCCATCCATTGGAGTAACAAAAATCTCGACAACAGACTTCCTTGCTTAATGACAAGGCTACCATCCGTTGGAGTAAAAAAATCTTGTCAACAGACTACCTTCCATAATGATAAGGCTACCATCAATTGAGTAACAAAGATCTCAACAACAGACTACCTTCTATAATGACAAGGCTACCATACATTGGAGTAACAAAAATCTCGACAAAAGACTACCTTCCATAAATAAAAGTCTACCATCCATAGGAGTAACAAAAATATTGACAATAAACTACCTTCCATAATTACATGGCTACCATCCATTGGAGTAAAAAAATCTCGACAACAAACTACCTTCCATAATGACAAGGCTACCATCCATTAAGTAAAAAAGATCTCGACAACAGACTACCTTCCATTATGACAAGGCTACCATCCATTGGAGTAAAAAATATCTCGACAACATACTACCTTCCATAATGACAAGGCTACAATCCATTGGAGTAACAAAAATCTCGACAATAGACTGCCTTCCATAAAGACAAGGCTAACATCCATTGAGTAACAAAGATATCGACAACAGACTACCTTTCACAATGAGAATGGTACAATCCATTGGAGTAAAAAAAATATTGACAACAGACTACCTTCCATAATGACAAGGTTACCATCCATTGGAATAAAAAAATCTCGACAACAAACTACCTTCCATAATGACAAGGCTACCATCCAATGGAATAACTTAAATCTCGATAAAAGACTACCTTTCATAATGACAAGGCTACCATCTGTTGGAGTAACAAAAATATCGACAATAGACTATGTTCGAAAATGACAAGGCTACCATCCATTGGAGTAACAAAAATCTCGACAACAGACTACCTTCCAAAATGACAAGGCTACCATCCATTGGAGTAACAAAAATTTATACAACAAACTACCTTCCATAATAACAAGGCTACCATCCAATGGAATAACTTAAATTTCGACAAAAGACTACCTTTCACAATGACAAGGCTACCATCCATTGGAGTAATAAAAATATGAAAAACATACTACCTTCCATAATGACAAGGCTATCATCCATTGGAGTAACAAAAATCTTAACGACATACTACCTTCCATAATGACAAGGCAACCATCCATTTAGGTAACAAATATCTTGACAACAAACAACCTTCTATAATGACAAGGCTACCATCCATTCGAGTAACAAAAATCTAGACAAAAGACTACCTTCCATAGAGAAAAGTCTACCATCCATTGGAGTAACAAATATATCGACAATAATCTACCTTCCATAATTACATAGATTCCATCCATTGGAGTAACAAAAATCTCGACAACAGACTTCCTTGCATAATGATAAGGCTACCATCCGTTGGAGTAAAAAAATCTTGACAACAGACTACCTTCCATAATGACAAGGCTACCATCAATTGAGTAACAAAGATCTCAACAACAGACTACCTTCTATAATGACAAGGCTACCATACATTGGAGTAACAAAAATATCGACAAAATACTACCTTCCATAAAGAAAAGTCTACCATCCATTGGAGTAACAAAAATATTGACAACAGACTACGTTCGGTAATGACAAGGTTACCATCCATTGGAATGAAAAAAATCTCGACAACAAACTACCTTCCATAATGACAAGGCTACCATCCAATGGAATAACTTAAATCTCAATAAAAGACTACCTTTCATAATGACAAGGCTACCATCTGTTGGAGTAACAAAAATATCGACAATAGACTATGTTCCAAAATGACAAGGCTACCATCCATTGGAGTAACAAAAATCTCGACAACAGACTACCTTCCAAAATGACAAGGCTACCATCCATTGGAGTAACAAAAATATATAAAACAAACTACCTTCCATAATAACAAGGCTACCATCCAATGGAATACCTTAAATTTCAACAAAAGACTACCTTTCACAATGACAAGGCTACCATCCATTGGAGTAATAAAAATCTAAAAAACATACTACCTTCCATAATGACAAGGCTATCATCCATTGGAGTAACAAAAATCTTAACGACATACTACCTTCCATAATGACAAGGCAACCATCCATTGGAGTAACAAATATCTTGACAACAAACTACCTTCTATAATGACAAGGCTACCATCCATTGGAGTAACAAAAATCTAGACAAAAGACTACCTTCCATAGAGAAAAGTCTACCATCCATTGGAGTAACAAATATATCGACAATAATCTACCTTCCATAATTACATAGATTCCATCCATTGGAGTAACAAAAATCTCGACAACAGACTTCCTTGCATAATGACAAGGCTACCATCCGTTGGAGTAAAAAAATCATGACAACAGACTACCTTCCATAATGACAAGGCTACCATCAATTGAGTAACAAAGATCTCAACAACAGACTACCTTCTATAATGACAAGGCTACCATACATTGGAGTAACAAAAATATCGACAAAAGACTACCTTCCATAAAGAAAAGTCTACCATCCATTGGAGTAACAAAAATATTGACAATAAACTACCTTCCATAATTACATGGCTACCATCCATTGGAGTAAAAAAATCTCGACAACAAACTACCTTCCATAATGACAAGGCTACCATCCATTGAGTAAAAAAGATCTCGACAACAGACTACCTTCCATTATGACAAGGCTACCATCCATTGGAGTAAAAAATATCTCGACAACATACTACCTTCCATAATGACAAGGCTACAATCCATTGGAGTAACAAAAATCTCGACAATAGACTGCCTTCCATAAAGACAAGGCTACCATCCATTGAGTAACAAAGATATCGACAACAGACAACCTTTCACAATGAGAATGGTACCATCCATTGGAGTAAAAAAAATATTGACAACAGACTACCTTCGATAATGACAAAGTTACCATCAATTGGAATGAAAAAAATCTCGACAACAAACTACCTTCCATAATGACAAGGCTACCATCCAATGGAATAACTTAAATCTCTATAAAAGACTACCTTTCATAATGACAAGGCTACCATCTGTTGGAGTAACAAAAATATCGACAATAGACTATGTTCCAAAATGACAAGGCTACCATCCATTGGAGTAACAAAATTATCGACAACAGACTACCTTCCAAAATGACAAGGCTACCATCCATTGGAGTAACAAAAATATATACAACAAACTACCTTCCATAATAACAAGGCTACCATCCAATGGAATAACTTAAATTTCGACAAAAGACTACCTTTCACAATGACAAGGCTACCATCCATTGGAGTAACAAAAATCTGAAAAACATACTACCTTCCATAATGACAAGGCTATCATCCATTGGAGTAACAAAAATCTTAACGACATACTACCTTCCATAATGACAAGGCTACCATCCATTGGAGTAACAAATATCTTGACAACAAACTACCTTCTATAATGACAAGGCTACCATCCATTGGAGTAACAAAAATCTAGACAAAAGACTACCTTCCATAGAGAAAAGTCTATCATCCATTGGAGTAACAAAAATATCGACAATAATCTACCTTCCATAATTACATAGCTACCATCCATTGGAGTAACAAAAATCTTGACAACAGACTTCCTTGCATAATGACAAGGCTACCATCCGGTTGAGTAAAAAAATCTTGACAACAGACTACCTTCCATAATGACAAGGCTACCATCAATTGAGTAACAAAGATCTCAACAACAGACTACCTTCTATAATGACAAGGCTACCATACATTGGAGTAACAAAAATATCGACAAAAGACTACCTTCCATAAAGAAAAGTCTACCATCCATTGGAGTAACAAAAATATTGACAATAAACTACCTTCCATAATTACATGGCTACCATCCATTGGAGTAAAAAAATCTCGACAACAAACTACCTTCCATAATGACAAGGCTACCATCCATTGAGTAAAAAAGATCTCGACAACAGACTACCTTCCATTATGACAAGGCTACCATCCATTGGAGTAAAAAATATCTCGACAACATACTATCTTCCATAATGACAAGGCTACAATCCATTGGAGGAACAAAAATCTCGACAATAGACTGCCTTCCATAAAGACAAGGCTACCATCCATTGAGTAACAAAGATATCGACAACAGACTACCTTTCACAATGAGAATGGTACCATCCATTGGAGTAAAAAAAATATTGACAACAGACTACCTTCGATAATGACAAGGTTACCATCAATTGGAATGAAAAAAATCTCGACAACAAACTACCTTGCATAATGACAAGGCTACCATCCAATGGAATAACTTAAATCTCGATAAAAGACTACCTTTCATAATGACAAGGCTACCATCTGTTGGAGTAACAAAAATATCGACAATAGACTATGTTCCAAAATGACAAGGCTACCATCCATTGGAGTAACAAAATTATCGACAACAGACTACCTTCCAAAATGACAAGGCTACCATCCATTGGAGTAGCAAAAATATATACAACAAACTACCTTCCATAATAACAAAGCTACCATCCAATGGAATAACTTAAATTTCGACAAAAGACTACCTTTCACAATGACAAGGCTACCATCCATTGGAGTAACAAAAATCTGAAAAACATACTACCTTCCATAATGACAAGGCTATCATCCATTGGAGTAACAAAAATCTTAACGACATACTACCTTCCATAATGACAAGGCTACCATCCGTTGGAGTAACAAATATCTTGACAACAAACTACCTTCTTTAATGACAAGGCTACCATCCATTGGAGTAACAAAAATCTAGACAATAGACTACCTTCCATAGAGAAAAGTCTACCATCCATTGGAGTAACAAAAATATCGACAATAATCTACCTTCCATAATTACATAGCTACCATCCATTGGAGTAACAAAAATCTCGACAACAGACTTCCTTGCATAATGACAAGGCTACCATCCGTTGGAGTAAAAAAATCTTGACAACAGACTACCTTCCATAATGACAAGGCTACCATCAATTGAGTAACAAAGATCTCAACAACAGACTACCTTCTATAATGACAACGCTACCATACATTGGAGTAACAAAAATATCGACAAAAGACTACCTTCCATAAAGAAAAATCTACCATCCATTGGAGTAACAAAAATATTGACAATAAACTACCTTCCATAATTACATGGCTACCATCCATTGGAGTAAAAAAATCTCGACAACAAACTACCTTCCATAATGACAAGGCTACCATCCATTGAGTAAAAAAGATCTCGACAACAGACTACCTTCCATTATGACAAGGCTACCATCCATTGGAGTAAAAAATATCTCGACAACATACTACCTTCCATAATGACAAGGCTACAATCCATTGGAGTAACAAAAATCTCGACAATAGACTGCCTTCCATAAAGACAAGGCTACCATACATTGAGTAACAAAGATATCGACAACAGACTACCTTTCACAATGAGAATGGTACCATCCATTGGAGTAAAAAAAATATTGACAACAGACTACCTTCGATAATGACAAGGTTACCATCCATTGGAATGAAAAAAATCTCGACAACAAACTACCTTCCATAATGACAAGGCTACCATCCAATGGAATAACTTAAATCTCAATAAAAGACTACCTTTCATAATGACAAGGCTACCATCTGTTGGAGTAACAAAAATATCGACAAAAGACTATGTTCCAAAATGACAAGGCTACTATCCATTGGAGTAAAAAAAATCTCGACAACAGACTACCTTCCAAAATGACAAGGCTACCATCCATTGGAGTAACAAAAATATATACAACAAACTACCTTCCATAATAACAAGGCTACCATCCAATGGAATAACTTAAATTTCGACAAAAGACTACCTTTCACAATGAAAAGGCTACCATCCATTGGAGTAATAAAAATCTGAAAAACATACTACCTTCCATAATGACAAGGCTATAATCCATTGGAGTAACAAAAATCTTAACGACATACTACCTTCCATAATGACAAGGCAACCATCCATTGGAGTAACAAATATCTTGACAACAAACTACCTTCTATAATGACAAGGCTACCATCCATTGGAGTAACAAAAATCTAAACAAAAGACTACCTTCCATAGAGAAAAGTCTACCATCCATTGGAGTAACAAATATATCGACAATGATCTACCTTCCATAATTACATAGATTCCATCCATTGGAGTAACAAAAATCTCGACAACAGACTTCCTTGCATAATGACAAGGCTACCATCCGTTGGAGTAAAAAAATCTTGACAACAGACTACCTTCCATAATGACAAGGCTACCATCAATTGAGTAACAAAGATCTCAACAACAGACTACCTTCTATAATGACAAGGCTACCATACATTGGAGTAACAAAAATATCGACAAAACACTACCTTCCATAAAGAAAAGTCTACCATCCATTGGAGTAACAAAAATATTGACAATAAACTACCTTCCATAATTACATGGCTACCATCCATTGGAGTAAAAAAATCTCGACAACAAACTACCTTCCATAATGACAAGGCTACCATCCAATGAGTAAAAAAGATCTCGACAACAGACTACCTTCCATTATGACAAGGCTACCATCCATTGGAGTAAAAAATATCTCGACAACATACTACCTTCCATAATGACAAGGCTACAATCCATTGGAGTAACAAAAATCTCGACAATAGACTGGCTTCCATAAAGACAAGGTTACCATCCATTGATTAACAAAGATATCGACAACAGACTACCTTTCACAATGAGAATGGTACCATCCATTGGAGTAAAAAAAATATTGACAACAGACTACCTTCGATAATGACAAGGCTACCATCCATTGGAATGAAAAAAATCTCGACAACAAACTACCTTCCATAATGACAAGGTTACCATCCAATGGAATAACTTAAATCTCGATAAAAGACTACCTTTCATAATGACAAGGCTACCATCTGTTGGAGTAACAAAAATATCGACAATAGACTATGTTCCAAAATGACAAGGCTACCATTCATTGGAGTAACAAAAATCTCGACAACAAACTACCTTCCAAAATGACAAAGCTACCATCCATTGGAGTAACAAAAATATATACAACAAACTACCTTCCATAATAACAAGGCTACCATCCAATGGAGTAACTTAAATTTCGACAAAAGACTACCTTTCACAATGACAAGGCTACCATCCATTGGAGTAATAAAAATCTGAAAAACATACTACCTTCCATAATGACAAGGCTATCATCCATTGGAGTAACAAAAATCTTAACGACATACTACCTTCCATAATGACAAGGCAACCATCCATTGGAGTAACAAATATCTTGACAACAAACTACCTTCTATAATGACAAGGCTACCATCCATTGGAGTAACAAAAATCTAGACAAAAGACTACCTTCCGTAGAGAAAAGTCTACCATCCATTGGAGTAACAAATATATCGACAATAATCTACCTTCCATAATTACATAGATTCCATCCATTGGAGTAACAGAAATCTCGACAACAGACTTCCTTGCATAATGACAAGGCTACCATCCGTTGGAGTAAAAAAATCTTGTCAACAGACTACCTTCCATAATGACAAGGCTACCATCAATTGAGTTACAAAGATCTCAACAACAGACTACCTTCTATAATGACAAGGCTACCATACATTGGAGTAACAAAAATATCGACAAAAGACTACCTTCCATAAAGAAAAGTCTACCATCCATTGGAGTAACAAAAATATTAACAATAAACTACCTTCCATAATTACATGGCTACCATCCATTGGAGTAAAAAAATCTCGACAACAAACTACCTTCCATAATGACAAGGCTACCATCCATTGAGTAAAAAAGATCTCGACAACAGACTACCTTCCATTATTACAAGGCTACCATCCATTGGAGTAAAAAATATCTCGACAACATACTACCTTCCATAATGATAAGGCTACAATCCATTGGAGTAACAAAAATCTCGACAATAGACTGCCTTCCATAAAGACAAGGCTACCATCCATTGAGTAACAAAGATATCGACAACAAACTACCTTTCACAATGAGAATGGTACCATCCATTGGAGTAAAAAAAATATTGACAACAGACTACCTTCGATAATGACAAGGTTACCATCCATTGGAATGAAAAAAATATCGACAACAAACTACCTTCCATAATGACAAGGCTACCATCCAATGGAATAACTTAAATCTCGATAAAAGACTACCTTTCATAATGACAAGGCTACCATCTGTTGGAGTAACAAAAATATCGACAATAGACTATGTTCCAAAATGACAAGGCTACCATCCATTGGAGTAACAAAAATCTCGACAACAGACTACCTTCCAAAATGACAAGGCTACCATCCATTGAAGTAACAAAAATATATACAACAAACTACCTTCCATAATAACAAGGCTACCATCCAATGGAATAACTTAAATTTCGACAAAAGACTACCTTTCACAATGACAAGGCTACCATCAATTGGAGTAATAAAAATCTGAAAAACATACTACCTTCCATAATGACAAGGCTATCATCCATTGGAGTAACAAAAATCTTAACGACATACTACTTTCCATAATGACAAGGCAACCATCCATTGGAGTAACAAATATCTTGACAACAAACTACCTTCTATAATGACAAGGCTACCATCCATTGGAGTAACAAAAATCTAGACAAAAGACTACCTTCCATAGAGAAAAGTCTACCATCCATTGGAGTAACAAATATATCGACAATAATCTACCTTCCATAATTACATAGATTCCATCCATTGGAGTAACAAAAATCTCGACAACAGACTTCCTTGCATAATGACAAGGCTACCATCTGTTGGAGTAAAAAAATCTTGTCAACAGACTACCTTCCATAATGACAAGGCTACCATCAATTAAGTAACAAAGATCTCAACAACAGACTACCTTCTATAATGACAAGGCTACCATACATTGGAGTAACAAAAATATCGACAAAAGACTACCTTCCATAAAGAAAAATATACCATCCATTGGAGTAACAAAAATATTGACAATTAACTACCTTCCATAATTACATGGCTACCATCCATTGGAGTAAAAAATCTCGACAACAAACTACCTTCCATAATGACAAGGCTACCATCCATTGAGTAAAAAAGATCTCGACAACAGACTACCTTCCATTATGACAAGGCTACCATCCACTGGAGTAAAAAATATCTCGACAACATACTACCTTCCATAATGACAAGGCTACAATCCATTGGAGTAACAAAAATCTCGACAATAGACTGCCTTCCATAAAGACAAGGCTACCATCCATTGAGTAACAAAGATATCGACAACAGACTACCTTTCACAATGAGAATGGTACCATCCATTGGAGTAAAAAAATATTGACAACAGACTACCTTCGATAATGACAAGGTTACCATCCATTGGAATGAAAAAAATCTCGACAACAAACTACCTTCCATAATGACAAGGCAACCATCCAATGGAATAACTTAAATCTCGATAAAAGACTACCTTTCATAATGACAAGGCTACCATCTGTTGGAGTAACAAAAATATCGACAATAGACTATGTTCCAAAATGACAAGGCTACCATCCATTGGAGTAACAAAAATCTCGACAACAGACTACCTTCCAAAATGACAAGGCTACCATCCATTGGAGTAACAAAAATATATACAACAAACTACCTTCCATAATAACAAGGCTACCATCCAATGGAATAACTTAAATTTCGACAAAAGACTACCTTTCACAATGACAAGGCTACCATCAATTGGAGTAATAAAAATATGAAAAACATACTACCTTCCATAATGACAAGGCAACCATCCATTGGAGTAACAAATATCTTGACAACAAACTACCTTCTATAATGACAAGGCTACCTTCCATTGGAGTAACAAAAATCTAGACAAAAGACTACCTTCCATAGAGAAAAGTCTACCATCCATTGGAGTAACAAATATATCGACAATAATCTACCTTCCATAATTACATAGATTCCATCCATTGGAGTAACAAAAATCTCGACAACAGACTTCCTTGCATAATGACAAGGCTACCATCCGTTGGAGTAAAAAAATCTTGTCAACAGACTAACTTCCATAATGACAAGGCTACCATCAATTGAGTAACAAAGATCTCAACAACAGACTACCTTCTATAATGACAAGGCTACCATACATGGGAGTAACAAAAATCTCGACAAAAGACTACCTTCCATAATTAAAAGTCTACCATCCATTGGAGTAACAAAAATATTGACAATAAACTACCTTCCATAATTACATGGCTACCATCCATTGGAGTAAAAAAATCTCGACAACAAACTACCTTCCATAATGACAAGGCTACCATCCATTGAGTAAAAAAGATCTCGACAACAGACTACCTTCCATTATGACAAGGCTACCATCCATTGGAGTAAAAAATATCACGACAACATACTACCTTCCATAATGACAAGGCTACAATCCATTGGAGTAACAAAAATCTCGACAATAGACTGCCTTCCATAAAGACAAGGCTACCATCCATTGAGTAACAAAGATATCGACAACAGACTACCTTTCACAATGAGAATGGTACAATCCATTGGAGTAAAAAAAATCTTGACAATAGACATCTTCCATAATCACAAGGTTACCATCCATTGGAATGAAAAAAATCTCGACAACAAACTACCTTCCATAATAACAAGGCTACCATTCAATGGAATAACTTAAATCTCGACAAAAGACTACCTTTCATAATGACAAGGCTACCATATGTTGGAGTAACATAAATAACGACAATAGACTATGTTCCAAAATGACAAGGTTACCATTCATTGGAGTAACAAAAATCTCGACAACAGACTACCTTCCAAAATGACAAGGCTACCATCCATTGGAGTAACAAAAATATATACAACAAACTACCTTCCATAATGACAACGCTACCATCCATTGGAGTAACAAAAATCTAGACAAAAGACTACCTTCCATAAAGAAAAGTCTACCATCCAATGGAGTAACAAAAATATCGATAATAATCTACCTTCCGTAATTACATAGCTACCATCCATTGGAGTAACAAAAATCTCGACAACAGACTTCCTTACATAATGACAAGGCTACCATACGTTGGAGTAAAAAATTCTTGACAACAGACTACCTTCCATAATGACAAGGCTACCATCAATTGAGTAACAAAGATCTCAACAACAGACTACCTTCTATAATGACAAGGCTACCATACATTGGAGTAACAAAAATCTCGACAAAAGACTACCTTCCATAAATAAAAGTCTACCATCCATTGGAGTAACAAAAATATTGACAATAAACTACCTTCCATAATTACATGGCTACCATCCATTGGAGTAAAAAAATCTCGACAACAAACTACCTTCCATAATGACAAGGCTACCATCCATTGAGTAAAAAAGATCTCGACAACAGACTACCTTCCATTATGACAAGGCTACCATCCATTGGAGTAAAAAATATCTCGAAAACATACTACCTTCCATAATGACAAGGCTACAATCCATTGGAGTAACAAAAATCTCGACAATAGACTGCCTTCCATAAAGACAAGGCTACCATCCAGTGAGTAACAAAGATATCGACAACAGACTACCTTTCACAATGAGAATGGTACCATCCATTGGAGTAAAAAAAATATTGACAACAGACTACCTTCGATAATGAAAAGGTTGCCATCCATTTGAATGAAAAAAATCTCGACAACAAACTACCTTCCATAATGACAAGGCTACCATCCAATGGAATAACTTAAATCTCGATAAAAGACTACCTTTCATAATGACAAGGCTACCATCTGTTGGAGTAACAAAAATATCGACAATAGACTATGTTCCAAAATGACAAGGCTACCATCCATTGGAGTAACAAAAATCTCGACAACAGACTGCCTTCCATAATGACAAGGCTACAATCCATTGGAGTAACAAAAATCTCGACAATAGACTGCCTTCCATAAAGACAAGGCTACCATCCATTGAGTAACAAAGATATCGACAACAGACTACCTTTCACAATGACAATGGTACCATCCATTGGAGTAAAAAAAATCTTGACAACAGACTACCTTCGATAATCACATGGTTACCATCCATTGGAATGAAAAAAATCTCGACAACAAACTACCTTCCATAATAACAAGGCTACCATTCAATGGAATAACTTAAATCTCGACAAAAGACTACCTTTCATAATGATAAGGCTACCATATGTTGGAGTAACATAAATAACGACAATAGACTATGTTCCAAAATGACAAGGCTACCATCCATTGGAGTAACAAAAATCTCGACAACAGACTACCTTCCAAAATGACAATGCTACCATCCATTGGAGTAACAAAAATATATACAACAAACTACCTTCCATAATAACAAGGCTACCATCCAATGGAATAACTTAAATTTCGACAAAAGACTACCTTTCACAATGACAAGGCTACCATCCATTGGAGTAACAAAAATCTGAAAAACATACTACCTTCCATAATGACAAGGCTATCATCCATTAGAGTAACAAAAATCTTAACGACATACTACCTTCCATAATGACAAGGCAACCTTCCATTGGAGTAACAAATATGTTGACAACAAACTACCTTCTATAATGACAAGGCTACCATCCATTGGAGTAACAAAAATCTAGACAAAAGACTACCTTCCATAGAGAAAAGTCTACCATCCATTGGAGTAACAAATATATCGACAATAATCTACCTTCCATAATTACATAGATTCCATCCATTGGAGTAACAAAAATCTCGACAACAGACTTCCTTGCATAATGATAAGGCTACCATCCGTTGGAGTAAAAAAATCTTGACAACAGACTACCTTCCATAATGACAAGGCTACCATCAATTGAGTAACAAAGATCTCAACAACAGACTACCTTCTATAATGACAAGGCTACCATACATTGGAGTAACAAAAATATCGACAAAATACTACCTTCCATAAAGAAAAGTCTACCATCCATTGGAGTAACAAAAATATTGACAACAGACTACGTTCGGTAATGACAAGGTTACCATCCATTGGAATGAAAAAAATCTCGACAACAAACTACCTTCCATAATGACAAGGCTACCATCCAATGGAATAACTTAAATCTCAATAAAAGACTACCTTTCATAATGACAAGGCTACCATCTGTTGGAGTAACAAAAATATCGACAATAGACTATGTTCCAAAATGACAATGCTACCATCCATTGGAGTAACAAAAATCTCGACAACAGACTACCTTCCAAAATGACAAGGCTACCATCCATTGGAGTAACAAAAATATATAAAACAAACTACCTTCCATAATAACAAGGCTACCATCCAATGGAATACCTTAAATTTCAACAAAAGACTACCTTTCACAATGACAAGGCTACCATCCATTGGAGTAATAAAAATCTAAAAAACATACTACCTTCCATAATGACAAGGCTATCATCCATTGGAGTAACAAAAATCTTAACGACATACTACCTTCCATAATGACAAGGCAACCATCCATTGGAGTAACAAATATCTTGACAACAAACTACCTTCTATAATGACAAGGCTACCATCCATTGGAGTAACAAAAATCTAGACAAAAGACTACCTTCCATAGAGAAAAGTCTACCATCCATTGGAGTAACAAATATATCGACAATAATCTACCTTCCATAAT
Source organism: Vicia faba (assembly GCA_948472305.1). Taxonomy (NCBI): domain Eukaryota; kingdom Viridiplantae; phylum Streptophyta; class Magnoliopsida; order Fabales; family Fabaceae; genus Vicia; species Vicia faba. Next base: position 744,683,078 of record OX451738.1, read on the forward strand.
TACATAGATTCCATCCATTGGAGTAACAAAAATCTTGACAACAGACTTCCTTGCATAATGACAAGGCTACCATCCGTTGGAGTAAAAAAATCATGACAACAGACTACCTTCCATAATGACAAGGCTACCATCAATTGAGTAACAAAGATCTCAACAAAAGACTACCTTCTATAATGACAAGGCTACCATACATTGGAGTAACAAAAATATCGACAAAAGACTACCTTCCATAAAGAAAAGTCTACCATCCATTGGAGTAACAAAAATATTGACAATAAACTACCTTCCATAATTACATGGTTACCATCCATTGGAGTAAAAAAATCTCGACAACAAACTACCTTCCATAATGACAAGGCTACCATCCATTGAGGAAAAAAGATCTCGACAACAGACTACCTTCCATTATGACAAGGCTACCATCCATTGGAGTAAAAAATATCTCGACAACATACTACCTTCCATAATGACAAGGCTACAATCCATTGGAGTAACAAAAATCTCGACAATAGACTGCCTTCCATAAAGACAAGGCTACCATCCATTGAGTAACAAAGATATCGACAACAGACAACCTTTCACAATGAGAATGGTACCATCCATTGGAGTAAAAAAAATATTGACAACAGACTACCTTCGATAATGACAAAGTTACCATCAATTGGAATGAAAAATATCTCGACAACAAACTACCTTCCATAATGACAAGGCTACCATCCAATGGAATAACTTAAATCTCTATAAAAGACTACCTTTCATAATGACAAGGCTACCATCTGTTGGAGTAACAAAAATATCGACAATAGACTATGTTCCAAAATGACAAGGCTACCATCCATTGGAGTAACAAAATTATCGACAACAGACTACCTTCCAAAATGACAAGGCTACCATCCATTGGAGTAACAAAAATATATACAACAAACTACCTTCCATAATAACAAGGCTACCATCCAATGGAATAACTTAAATTTCGACAAAAGACTACCTTTCACAATGACAAGGCTACCATCCATTGGAGTAACAAAAATCTGAAAAACATACTACCTTCCATAATGACAAGGCTATCATCCATTGGAGTAACAAAAATCTTAACGACATACTACCTTCCATAATGACAAGGCTACCATCCATTGGAGTAACAAATATCTTGACAACAAACTACCTTCTATAATGACAAGGCTACCATCCATTGGAGTAACAAAAATCTAGACAAAAGACTACCTTCCATAGAGAAAAGTCTATCATCCATTGGAGTAACAAAAATATCGACAATAATCTACCTTCCATAATTACATAGCTACCATCCATTGGAGTAACAAAAATCTTGACAACAGACTTCCTTGCATAATGACAAGGCTACCATCCGGTTGAGTAAAAAAATCTTGACAACAGACTACCTTCCATAATGACAAGGCTACCATCAATTGAGTAACAAAGATCTCAACAACAGACTACCTTCTATAATGACAAGGCTACCATACATTGGAGTAACAAAAATATCGACAAAAGACTACCTTCCATAAAGAAAAGTCTACCATCCATTGGAGTAACAAAAATATTGACAATAAACTACCTTCCATAATTACATGGCTACCATCCATTGGAGTAAAAAAATCTCGACAACAAACTACCTTCCATAATGACAAGGCTACCATCCATTGAGTAAAAAAGATCTCGACAACAGACTACCTTCCATTATGACAAGGCTACCATCCATTGGAGTAAAAAATATCTCGACAACATACTATCTTCCATAATGACAAGGCTACAATCCATTGGAGGAACAAAAATCTCGACAATAGACTGCCTTCCATAAAGACAAGGCTACCATCCATTGAGTAACAAAGATATCGACAACAGACTACCTTTCACAATGAGAATGGTACCATCCATTGGAGTAAAAAAAATATTGACAACAGACTACCTTCGATAATGACAAGGTTACCATCAATTGGAATGAAAAAAATCTCGACAACAAACTACCTTGCATAATGACAAGGCTACCATCCAATGGAATAACTTAAATCTCGATAAAAGACTACCTTTCATAATGACAAGGCTACCATCTGTTGGAGTAACAAAAATATCGACAATAGACTATGTTCCAAAATGACAAGGCTACCATCCATTGGAGTAACAAAATTATCGACAACAGACTACCTTCCAAAATGACAAGGCTACCATCCATTGGAGTAGCAAAAATATATACAACAAACTACCTTCCATAATAACAAGGCTACCATCCAATGGAATAACTTAAATTTCGACAAAAGACTACCTTTCACAATGACAAGGCTACCATCCATTGGAGTAACAAAAATCTGAAAAACATACTACCTTCCATAATGACAAGGCTATCATCCATTGGAGTAACAAAAATCTTAACGACACACTACCTTCCATAATGACAAGGCTACCATCCGTTGGAGTAACAAATATCTTGACAACAAACTACCTTCTTTAATGACAAGGCTACCATCCATTGGAGTAACAAAAATCTAGACAATAGACTACCTTCCATAGAGAAAAGTCTACCATCCATTGGAGTAACAAAAATATCGACAATAATCTACCTTCCATAATTACATAGCTACCATCCATTGGAGTAACAAAAATCTCGACAACAGACTTCCTTGCATAATGACAAGGCTACCATCCGTTGGAGTAAAAAAATCTTGACAACAGACTACCTTCCATAATGACAAGGCTACCATCAATTGAGTAACAAAGATCTCAACAACAGACTACCTTCTATAATGACAACGCTACCATACATTGGAGTAACAAAAATATCGACAAAAGACTACCTTCCATAAAGAAAAATCTACCATCCATTGGAGTAACAAAAATATTGACAATAAACTACCTTCCATAATTACATGGCTACCATCCATTGGAGTAAAAAAATCTCGACAACAAACTACCTTCCATAATGACAAGGCTACCATCCATTGAGTAAAAAAGATCTCGACAACAGACTACCTTCCATTATGACAAGGCTACCATCCATTGGAGTAAAAAATATCTCGACAACATACTACCTTCCATAATGACAAGGCTACAATCCATTGGAGTAACAAAAATCTCGACAATAGACTGCCTTCCATAAAGACAAGGCTACCATACATTGAGTAACAAAGATATCGACAACAGACTACCTTTCACAATGAGAATGGTACCATCCATTGGAGTAAAAAAAATATTGACAACAGACTACCTTCGATAATGACAAGGTTACCATCCATTGGAATGAAAAAAATCTCGACAACAAACTACCTTCCATAATGACAAGGCTACCATCCAATGGAATAACTTAAATCTCAATAAAAGACTACCTTTCATAATGACAAGGCTACCATCTGTTGGAGTAACAAAAATATCGACAAAAGACTATGTTCCAAAATGACAAGGCTACTATCCATTGGAGTAAAAAAAATCTCGACAACAGACTACCTTCCAAAATGACAAGGCTACCATCCATTGGAGTAACAAAAATATATACAACAAACTACCTTCCATAATAACAAGGCTACCATCCAATGGAATAACTTAAATTTCGACAAAAGACTACCTTTCACAATGAAAAGGCTACCATCCATTGGAGTAATAAAAATCTGAAAAACATACTACCTTCCATAATGACAAGGCTATAATTCATTGGAGTAACAAAAATCTTAACGACATACTACCTTCCATAATGACAAGGCAACCATCCATTGGAGTAACAAATATCTTGACAACAAACTACCTTCTATAATGACAAGGCTACCATCCATTGGAGTAACAAAAATCTAAACAAAAGACTACCTTCCATAGAGAAAAGTCTACCATCCATTGGAGTAACAAATATATCGACAATGATCTACCTTCCATAATTACATAGATTCCATCCATTGGAGTAACAAAAATCTCGACAACAGACTTCCTTGCATAATGACAAGGCTACCATCCGTTGGAGTAAAAAAATCTTGACAACAGACTACCTTCCATAATGACAAGGCTACCATCAATTGAGTAACGAAGATCTCAACAACAGACTACCTTCTATAATGACAAGGCTACCATACATTGGAGTAACAAAAATATCGACAAAACACTACCTTCCATAAAGAAAAGTCTACCATCCATTGGAGTAACAAAAATATTGACAATAAACTACCTTCCATAATTACATGGCTACCATCCATTGGAGTAAAAAAATCTCGACAACAAACTACCTTCCATAATGACAAGGCTACCATCCAATGAGTAAAAAAGATCTCGACAACAGACTACCTTCCATTATGACAAGGCTACCATCCATTGGAGTAAAAAATATCTCGACAACATACTACCTTCCATAATGACAAGGCTACAATCCATTGGAGTAACAAAAATCTCGACAATAGACTGGCTTCCATAAAGACAAGGTTACCATCCATTGATTAACAAAGATATCGACAACAGACTACCTTTCACAATGAGAATGGTACCATCCATTGGAGTAAAAAAAATATTGACAACAGACTACCTTCGATAATGACAAGGCTACCATCCATTGGAATGAAAAAAATCTCGACAACAAACTACCTTCCATAATGACAAGGTTACCATCCAATGGAATAACTTAAATCTCGATAAAAGACTACCTTTCATAATGACAAGGCTACCATCTGTTGGAGTAACAAAAATATCGACAATAGACTATGTTCCAAAATGACAAGGCTACCATTCATTGGAGTAACAAAAATCTCGACAACAAACTACCTTCCAAAATGACAAAGCTACCATCCATTGGAGTAACAAAAATATATACAACAAACTACCTTCCATAATAACAAGGCTACCATCCAATGGAGTAACTTAAATTTCGACAAAAGACTACCTTTCACAATGACAAGGCTACCATCCATTGGAGTAATAAAAATCTGAAAAACATACTACCTTCCATAATGACAAGGCTATCATCCATTGGAGTAACAAAAATCTTAACGACATACTACCTTCCATAATGACAAGGCAACCATCCATTGGAGTAACAAATATCTTGACAACAAACTACCTTCTATAATGACAAGGCTACCATCCATTGGAGTAACAAAAATCTAGACAAAAGACTACCTTCCGTAGAGAAAAGTCTACCATCCATTGGAGTAACAAATATATCGACAATAATCTACCTTCCATAATTACATAGATTCCATCCATTGGAGTAACAGAAATCTCGACAACAGACTTCCTTGCATAATGACAAGGCTACCATCCGTTGGAGTAAAAAAATCTTGTCAACAGACTACCTTCCATAATGACAAGGCTACCATCAATTGAGTTACAAAGATCTCAACAACAGACTACCTTCTATAATGACAAGGCTACCATACATTGGAGTAACAAAAATATCGACAAAAGACTACCTTCCATAAAGAAAAGTCTACCATCCATTGGAGTAACAAAAATATTAACAATAAACTACCTTCCATAATTACATGGCTACCATCCATTGGAGTAAAAAAATCTCGACAACAAACTACCTTCCATAATGACAAGGCTACCATCCATTGAGTAAAAAAGATCTCGACAACAGACTACCTTCCATTATTACAAGGCTACCATCCATTGGAGTAAAAAATATCTCGACAACATACTACCTTCCATAATGATAAGGCTACAATCCATTGGAGTAACAAAAATCTCGACAATAGACTGCCTTCCATAAAGACAAGGCTACCATCCATTGAGTAACAAAGATATCGACAACAGACTACCTTTCACAATGAGAATGGTACCATCCATTGGAGTAAAAAAAATATTGACAACAGACTACCTTCGATAATGACAAGGTTACCATCCATTGGAATGAAAAAAATATCGACAACAAACTACCTTCCATAATGACAAGGCTACCATCCAATGGAATAACTTAAATCTCGATAAAAGACTACCTTTCATAATGACAAGGCTACCATCTGTTGGAGTAACAAAAATATCGACAATAGACTATGTTCCAAAATGACAAGGCTACCATCCATTGGAGTAACAAAAATCTCGACAACAGACTACCTTCCAAAATGACAAGGCTACCATCCATTGAAGTAACAAAAATATATACAACAAACTACCTTCCATAATAACAAGGCTACCATCCAATGGAATAACTTAAATTTCGACAAAAGACTACCTTTCACAATGACAAGGCTACCATCAATTGGAGTAATAAAAATCTGAAAAACATACTACCTTCCATAATGACAAGGCTATCATCCATTGGAGTAACAAAAATCTTAACGACATACTACTTTCCATAATGACAAGGCAACCATCCATTGGAGTAACAAATATCTTGACAACAAACTACCTTCTATAATGACAAGGCTACCATCCATTGGAGTAACAAAAATCTAGACAAAAGACTACCTTCCATAGAGAAAAGTCTACCATCCATTGGAGTAACAAATATATCGACAATAATCTACCTTCCATAATTACATAGATTCCATCCATTGGAGTAACAAAAATCTCGACAACAGACTTCCTTGCATAATGACAAGGCTACCATCTGTTGGAGTAAAAAAATCTTGTCAACAGACTACCTTCCATAATGACAAGGCTACCATCAATTGAGTAACAAAGATCTCAACAACAGACTACCTTCTATAATGACAAGGCTACCATACATTGGAGTAACAAAAATATCGACAAAAGACTACCTTCCATAAAGAAAAATATACCATCCATTGGAGTAACAAAAATATTGACAATTAACTACCTTCCATAATTACATGGCTACCATCCATTGGAGTAAAAAATCTCGACAACAAACTACCTTCCATAATGACAAGGCTACCATCCATTGAGTAAAAAAGATCTCGACAACAGACTACCTTCCATTATGACAAGGCTACCATCCACTGGAGTAAAAAATATCTCGACAACATACTACCTTCCATAATGACAAGGCTACAATCCATTGGAGTAACAAAAATCTCGACAATAGACTGCCTTCCATAAAGACAAGGCTACCATCCATTGAGTAACAAAGATATCGACAACAGACTACCTTTCACAATGAGAATGGTACCATCCATTGGAGTAAAAAAATATTGACAACAGACTACCTTCGATAATGACAAGGTTACCATCCATTGGAATGAAAAAAATCTCGACAACAAACTACCTTCCATAATGACAAGGCAACCATCCAATGGAATAACTTAAATCTCGATAAAAGACTACCTTTCATAATGACAAGGCTACCATCTGTTGGAGTAACAAAAATATCGACAATAGACTATGTTCCAAAATGACAAGGCTACCATCCATTGGAGTAACAAAAATCTCGACAACAGACTACCTTCCAAAATGACAAGGCTACCATCCATTGGAGTAGCAAAAATATATACAACAAACTACCTTCCATAATAACAAGGCTACCATCCAATGGAATAACTTAAATTTCGACAAAAGACTACCTTTCACAATGACAAGGCTACCATCCATTGGAGTAACAAAAATCTGAAAAACATACTACCTTCCATAATGACAAGGCTATCATCCATTGGAGTAACAAAAATCTTAACGACATACTACCTTCCATAATGACAAGGCTACCATCCGTTGGAGTAACAAATATCTTGACAACAAACTACCTTCTTTAATGACAAGGCTACCATCCATTGGAGTAACAACAATCTAGACAATAGACTACCTTCCATAGAGAAAAGTCTACCATCCATTGGAGTAACAAAAATATCGACAATAATCTACCTTCCATAATTACATAGCTACCATCCATTGGAGTAACAAAAATCTCGACAACAGACTTCCTTGCATAATGACAAGGCTACCATCCGTTGGAGTAAAAAAATCTTGACAACAGACTACCTTCCATAATGACAAGGCTACCATCAATTGAGTAACAAAGATCTCAACAACAGACTACCTTCTATAATGACAACGCTACCATACATTGGAGTAACAAAAATATCGACAAAAGACTACCTTCCATAAAGAAAAATCTACCATCCATTGGAGTAACAAAAATATTGACAATAAACTACCTTCCATAATTACATGGCTACCATCCATTGGAGTAAAAAAATCTCGACAACAAACTACCTTCCATAATGACAAGGCTACCATCCATTGAGTAAAAAAGATCTCGACAACAGACTACCTTCCATTATGACAAGGCTACCATCCATTAGAGTAAAAAATATCTCGACAACATACTACCTTCCATAATGACAAGGCTACAATCCATTGGAGTAACAAAAATCTCGACAATAGACTGCCTTCCATAAAGACAAGGCTACCATACATTGAGTAACAAAGATATCGACAACAGACTACCTTTCACAATGAGAATGGTACCATCCATTGGAGTAAAAAAAATATTGACAACAGACTACCTTCGATAATGACAAGGTTACCATCCATTGGAATGAAAAAAATCTCGACAACAAACTACCTTCCATAATGACAAGGCTACTGTTAGAACAATGTTTGAATCTAGTACCCTATAATTAAGTTTTGATGATAACAAAGTGAAAAGATATAGTAGTTAAATATTTCATGATTGAATTATATGCTACTTAAAATTACTATGCTCTGACTTGCAGATATGCTGATTAAAATAAGCAAGATCACGTTCTCAGCATCAGAATATGAGTTTGCACACCAGCATCAGAAGTTGCTGAATCAGAACGTCAAGATCAGAAGATCAACGCTTGCACATGCTGAAGCTTGATGAACAGAACTGCGCGTAAAACACTCTGATACAGAAACAAATTAGTTCATCAGCAGCGAAGCAGAATCAGAATGAGCCAAGCCAGATCGTGCATTGAAGAAGCAACGGTACTGTGCATTGAAAGCTAATCAATACCAACGGCATCATTCTAGACAAGATCTGCTCAAAAAGGAAAGCTTGTTAATAGCATTGAATCAAGAATATTTGCTTCAACGTTCATCTTCTCAAAGTGCTATATAAACCAAGCTTTGAAGATTATCACGACTAATGCTTCCAAACTCTCTACACGCACAAAGCTGAACAGTAATCTTCACTCTACAAGTTTTGCTAAACCACCAAACTCTGATACTCTATTAGCGTTTAGCATCTTAGTATTCTAAGCTTCATTTGTGTAAACATCACAGTTGTGATATAGTTTTTGTAGAAACATTCACACACATTTGATTATACCTTTGTAAGAAAGTGTTGCCTTGACAAACCGGATTGTGGTTTGAATCAAGAAGGTTTTAGCAGTTGCTAAAGCAGATTTGTATTCAGTTGAATATAGTGAATTAAGACCTCGTTGGAGAGAGGCGAAATCACCTTGAACGGGTGGACTGGAGTAGTTTGAGATCAAACGAACCAGGATAAAAATACCTTGTCATTTGCTTTAAGTTTCCAGTTTTACAATTCAACCCCCCCTTCTTGTGTTTTTCACCCCTTCAATTGGCATCAGAGCGCCTGGTTCTGAGCTAAAACACTTAACCGTGTCAGTAAAAGATCCAGCATCAGAAAAACACTATGGCAGGAAACAACTCTCATTTCAGCAATGACAACAATGAGGATAGAGACAGATTCAGCGGCAAACCTCCAGTCTTTGATGGAGAAAACTTTGACTACTGGAAAGACAGAATTGAAAGCTTCTTTCTAGCACATGATGCTGATCTGTGGGATATGGTGACAGATGGATACACGCACCCTGTGAATGCAACTGGTCAGAAGATTGATAGAAAATCAATGACTGATCAACAAAAGCGTGATTTCAAGAATCACCATAAGGCCAGAACCATCCTCCTCAGTGCTATCTCCTATACTGAGTATGAGAAGATCTCCAACAGAGACACAGCTAAGAACATCTTTGACTCTCTCAGAATGACGCATGAGGGCAACGTTCAAGTCAAGGAAACAAAGGCTCTGGCGCTCATTCAGAAGTATGAGGCGTTTAAAATGGAAGAATCTGAATCCATTGAAACTATGTTCTCTAGATTCCAGATTCTGGTAGCTGGTCTCAAAGTTCTGGACAAGGGATACTCTACTGCTGACCATGTCAAGAAGATAATCAGAAGTTTACCCAAGCAGTGGAGGCCTATGGTTACTGCTCTGAAGCTGGCGAAAGATCTCAACAAAATCACTCTGGAGGAACTTATAAGCTCCCTCAGAAGTCATGAGATAGAGCTGGAAGCTGACGAGCCTCAGAAGCAAGGTAAGCCTATAGCTTTAAAATCTAACAGAAAATCTGAATCTAAAGTTTTGCAGGCAGTTGAAGAAACATCTGATGGATCCTCATCAGAAGAAGACGAGCTTTCTCTTCTCTCCAGAAGAGTAAATCAACTGTGGAAGCAAAGACAAAAGAAGTTCAGGAATCCCAGAAGGTCTGATCAAAACGAGTCTTCTTCCAGATACAGAAGGACAGATTCTTCCTCTGGATACAGAAGATCTGAAGGCTCCTCAGGTAGCAAGAAGCCAAATACAAAAGACATCATCTGCTACGAGTGCAATGAGCAAGGTCACTACAAGAGTGACTGTCCAAAGCTTCAGAGGGAAAAGCCAAAAAGGAAGTTTGGAAGAGAGAAGAAGAAAAGTCTCATGGCCACATGGGATGACTCTGACTCGTCTGAAGCTGACTCAGAATCAGATGATGAAAGGGCGAACATAGCGCTTATGGCTAACATTCCAGATGACAGTGAAGCTTCTGACTCAGACTCAGAATCAGACACAGAAGAGGTATTCCCTAACTTCGCTGTTAATTTTACAAAGGCTGAACTTGCTGAAAGCCTCAATGAAATTCTGGAACGTTATCAGCAGATTAGAGCTAAATTCAGAGACCTGAAAAGGACTCTTGAATCTGACTCTAATAAGTCTGAGAGTCTCAAATTGGAAAACTCTGAGCTGAGAGATAAAATTTTAAAATTAGAAAACTCTTTACAAAACTCTCAGAAGGAACCAATTGCTGAAACTCCCAGCAACGCTGATGAGATCATCAAGGAGTATGATCATAGTTTCCAGAAGTTCCTTGCTAAAAGCATAGATAGAAGCAGAATGGCTTCAATGATCTATGGAGTTAGCAGAAACGGCAGGAAAGGAATAGGATACCTAGGTAAGGTTCCTACACCTAAAAATGTCATGGATTTAACAATTAAGTACACTCCTCTAAATTCACACTTTGTGTATGGTCACACACATGACATCAAATATACTAGTAGCAATCACTTTGTGAAACCAAAATTCAACCAGAGTTTTGGTAAGACTAACAAATCAGGACCCAAGAAGATCTGGGTACCTAAGGATAAAATAATACATGTTGCAGATATCTTTAGCAGCAAGTCAGAAACACCAGTCATGGTACCTGGACTCTGGCTGCTCACGTCACATGACGGGAAGAAGGCATATGTTCCAAAGCCTGGAACTTAAGCCTGGAGGCCACGTTGGCTTTGGAGGCAATCAGAGGGGAAAGATAATTGGCTCTGGAACTGTAGGTAACGGAAATCTTCCCTCTATTAATAATGTTCTGCTTGTTGATGGATTGATGCATAACTTGTTATCCATAAGTCAATTAAGTGATAACGGTTATGATATAATCTTTAATCAAAAATCATGTAAAGCTGTTAGTCAGAAAGATGGGACTATCCTATTTAATGGTAAGAGGAAAAACAACATTTACAAAATCAAACTTTCTGAACTTAAGAGTCAGAACGTAAAATGTCTTCTGTCTGTTAACAACGAGCAGTGGATCTGGCACAGAAGATTGGGGCATGTTAGTATGAGAAGAATATCTCAGATTAACAAACTAAATCTGGTCAGAGGACTTCCAAATTTGAAGTTCAATTCAGATGCTCTGTGTGAAGCATGTCAGAAAGGCAAATTTGCAAAACCATCTTTTAAATCCAAAAATGTTGTTTCTACCTCTAAGCCATTAGAACTTCTGCACATTGACTTATTTGGACCAGTTAAGACTGCTTCTGTCAGTGGCAAGAAGTATGGGTTAGTAATCGTAGATGACTATAGCAGATGGACATGGGTAAAGTTCTTAAGACACAAGGACGAGTCACACTCTGTGTTTGTTACCTTCTGTAACCAAGTTCAGAATGAAAAAGATCTTAGAATCGTTAAAGTCAGAAGTGATCATGGTGGAGAATTTGAAAATAAAGATTTTGAGTCATTCTTTAATGACAAAGGCATTCTGCATGATTTCTCTTGTCCTAGAACTCCCCAACAAAATGGAGTTGTAGAACGAAAGAACAGAACATTGCAAGAAATGGCCAGAACCATGATCAACGAGACAAACGTTGCTAAGACCTTCTGGGCAGAGGCAATAAACACAGCGTGCTACATTCAGAATAGAATCTCAATAAGACCTATTCTGGAAAAGACTCCATATGAATTGTGGAAGAACAGAAAGCCCAACATTTCGTATTTTCATCCATTTGGATGTACTTGCTATATGTTAAATACTAAGAATTATTTGAACAAGTTTGATTCTAAGGCACAGAAGTGTATTATGTTAGGATACTCTGAACGCTCAAGAGGGTACAGAGTATACAATACAGAAACACAGATTGTGGAAGAATCAATCAGTGTTCGTTTTGATGACAAGCTTGACTCTGAAAAGTCAAAGCAGAATGAAAATCTTGCAGGTATAGAAATTGAATTTGCAGGTTCTGAAGACAAGTCATCAGAAGCTCTCAACACCGACATTCCTTCAACGTCTGAAAGAAGCAATGCTAGAAATCCTACAACTGCTGCTGATCAACCTCAGAATAGACTACCCAGAAGCAGTTTGGATCACCCAGAAGAATCTATTCTAGGAAGAAAGGAAGATCCAATCAGAACAAGAGCAAGCCTCAGAAACTCTGAAGAAACTCTGATGGGACTTGTGTCTCTGATTGAACCTTCTTCTATTGATGAAGCACTTCTGGACAATGACTGGATTCTGGCAATGCAAGAAGAGCTGAATCAATTCACCAGAAACGACGTATGGGATCTCGTTCCAAGACCAAAAGGATTCAACGTCATTGGAACAAGATGGGTGTTCAGAAACAAGCTGAATGAACAAGGTGAAGTCGTCAGAAACAAGGCACGACTGGTTGCACAAGGTTATAGTCAGCAAGAGGGGATAGACTATACAGAAACCTTTGCTCCAGTCGCCAGGTTAGAATCTATCAGACTTTTAATCTCATTTGCTGTTAATAGAGGCATCACTCTGTATCAGATGGATGTCAAAAGTGCATTCTTAAATGGTTATATAGAAGAAGAAGTGTATGTTCACCAACCCCCAGGTTTTGAAAATACAAAACATCCAGAACATGTTTTCAAACTGAAAAAGTCACTGTATGGTCTGAAACAAGCTCCCAGAGCTTGGTATGAAAGGCTAAGTAACTTTCTGCTTGAAAATGAGTTCACCAGAGGGAAAGTGGACACCACTCTATTCTGTAAAACAGTTAAGAGTGACATTTTAGTTTGTCAAATTTATGTTGATGATATAATCTTTGGTTCTACTAATCCTTCTCTTGGAAGAAAATTTGCTAAGTGTATGCAGGCAGAATTTGAGATGAGCCTCATGGGGGAACTGAAGTTCTTTCTAGGAATTCAGATCAATCAAACTCCAGAGGGAACTTACATTCATCAGAGCAAATACATCAGAGGTCTTCTGAAGAAATTTGACCTCTCAGAATGTAAGCCATCAAAAATTCCAATGCATCCCACGTGCATTCTGGAAAGAGAAGAGGTAAGCAAAAGCGTAGAACAGAAAGTCTACAGAGGTATGATTGGTTCTCTCCTTTATCTGACTGCTTCAAGACCTGATATTCTATTCAGTGTATGTATTTGTGCTAGATTCCAATCAGATCCTAGAGAATCTCACTTAACAGCTGTTAAGCGAATTTTCAAGTATCTGAAAGGTACTACTAATCTGGGTCTGTTTTATAGAAAATCTAGTGATTACAGTTTAGTAGGCTACTGCGACGCTGATTTTGCTGGAGACAGAGTGGAACGAAAAAGTACTTCTGGAAGCTGCCAGTTTCTGGGAGAAAATCTGATCTCGTGGTCCAGCAAAAGGCAATCAACTATTGCTCTGTCAACAGCAGAAGCTGAGTACATAGCAGCAGCTGGATGCAGCACACAGATGCTCTGGATGAAAAGTCAGCTTGAAGACTTCCAGATTTTTGAGAGTAACATTCCTATTCTTTGTGATAATACTTCTGCTATTTGCTTAAGTAAGAATCCTATTTTACATTCTAGAGCTAAGCATATAGAAATAAAACATCATTTCATTAGGGACTATATTCAGAAAGGCATTTTAAACTTGAAATTTATAGATACAGACCATCAATGGGCTGATATCTTTACTAAACCCCTTTCAGAAGATAGGTTTAATTTCATTCTGAAACATCTCAGCATGAAAGTATGCCCAGAATGAAAATGCTTTAATTCCATATGTTTATCTTTCAGAATGTAATTATATTACTGTGAACTTCTGATCAATCTTTGTTTCAGAAAGTTAGAACATGCAGATTGTATCAGAGGCAAGTCTAAAGATCTGAGAGTCTAATCTCAAATACAGACGTGCTGATCACTACATCAAACAAGTGTCATCCAATCATCAGCAAATCCCTGAAGCAGAACGCGTGCACGTTTCTGAGAAAGGAAAACGCTGATTGGGTGCATTGAGACACATGTCTGGTAACCGTTTTTAAGTATCTTTCTCAAATCCCCCAAAATCAGCAAGCATTAAATGCAAAAGTAATCACGCTTGTTAATTGCAATCATTTTTTTTCTCTCTCTTAAAAACGTTTTATTTTTCAAAATAATTTTTGAAAATCCTATTTAAGCACATTACTCTTCATTCTTAATCTTTACGCTTACTCATAATCTCTTAAGAATTTTTCTGCATATCTCCTTCAAAACCCTAGCTTTTCTCAAATCACTCTCAAGCTTTTTGTGTGAGAACAATGGCATCCTCCAGCATTTCTGCAGGAAATCAGAAGAAGGAAACCTCTGAGCAATATCAAGCGCCTACCAGAACTCTTCTCACACCAGTAAAGAATCTTGAGGTTCTCTCTAAGTTAATCGTGGATTTCGAAAGTTTGAAGGAAAATGGATTTGACCTAACTGCTGAAGTCAAAACTCAAAGGTGGGAGAGGTACTTTGATAGATTGGTTGGACCAACCTTCCCAGAGCTTGTCAAAGAATTTTGGATTCATGCCAAGATTGATAAGCATCTAGTCGTCTCTTCTGTTATGGGAAAGAAGATAATAATTTCTGAAGACCTCATTGCTAGGTTAATTGGTCAGAGTGGTGGTGGAGTCCGTTGTGTGGACATGGCTGATAGGTGCCCTGATATTGGTGTGGTAGCAAACTGCATTTTCACTCTTGGTTTTCCCAGCAGCAAAATCAAGGATCTGAAGGATCACTTCAGAGTGTGGGCCAAGATTGTTCTAGGCTGTTTCAATCACAGGAAGCCAACAAGCTCTCCTGACTATATAAACGTGGATCAGCAATTTCTGATCTACTTTATTGATCAGAGGGTGAAGATCAATTTGGCACACTTCCTGTTCAATCATCTGAAGACTAGTGTGAAAGAGACTAGAGAAGAAGAAAGGACCAAAAGAGACTGGATACCATTTGGGAGGCTCATATCAGATATTCTGACAGAGAATAAGCTGATAGATTATCTGAGCGAAGCTAAAGTACTGGGCAATTTTGAACCAACTGTTGGAAAAGCGCTGAATGCTAAGAATCTGAAAAAGATGAAGCTAATAGACAATATCAGGAAGGAACCCAGAGCTTCTTCAACTGCTGACATCTCCAGAAGAAGAGTGCCTCTGAGTGATTTCCCAAGATTTTCTGAGATGGAATCCCACCCTGATATGGTTGCCAAGTATCCAGATTCTCTCAAGGAAGAAGTTGCAGGTTCGAAGCTGAAGATCAAAGACCTGAGTCAAGTTCAACCTGAAATGACTCAGAAGAAGTCAAAGAAGAGGAAAGCAGAAGGATCATCGCACCAGACTCCAAAGAAACGAGGTAATCCATCTGCTGCTCCTATTTCAATTTCAACTACTATTCCAACATCTGTTGCTCCCACCCCAAACCTCTCACAGAATTTCCATTCCAATCCCCACTATTGATGAAACCATTCCAGAAGACCCTTCTGAGGCCTTACAACTCAGAAGAACCAGAATAAAAATTCCTCTCAAAATTACCAAACAACAACCAACTGTTTCAACAACACCAGCACTTGATAGAGTGCTAGCTGATATTGAGCGTGAACATACTTCTGTTCAACCTCACTCTGAACCACTAAATATTCCTCCTCCACAACCTGAACCAGAAATTCAACCTGAACCAGAAATTCAACCTGAACCAGAAATTCAACCACAACCAGAACCAGAACAAGAACCAGAACCACAATCTCAACAACCTATCTCAGAAGAACCTCTGATCCATGAACAATCAGAAGTTCCACCTCCTCAACCAGAAAATAATCCTCCCTCACCTCCAACAGAGTTTCTTCGCTATGAAACCCCATCTCCTCATCATTCTGATCCCCACTCACCTCAACCTTCACCGCTGGCAAT
This sequence comes from Vicia faba, assembly GCA_948472305.1. Classification (NCBI taxonomy): domain Eukaryota; kingdom Viridiplantae; phylum Streptophyta; class Magnoliopsida; order Fabales; family Fabaceae; genus Vicia; species Vicia faba. The sequence continues at coordinate 744,699,638 of OX451738.1, forward strand.
ACAGTTGCCATGTGGAACCACCATTGTCAGACCCCAGTTACCATCATCAGAGGAATCAACACCTCCAAAAACTCCAACCACTCCAATAGACATATCCTCTGACTCTGATAACCATCCACCAAAACAGACAGCACCTCAGCACACCTCTGAAAGCCAATCCTCTGAAAACCCCAGCAAAACATTCATTGACTTAACAAGTCTTGAACGTCTTGCTGATTTAAGACACAAATTGGCCATTCCCAAACCAAAGCAATTAGATGTTGGCTCTGGTATTTTGGACTTTGAAACAGGTATGCTGCAGTGGATTGCTTCCTTGAAGCAAGTCTGTCCCGGGATGATCGACCCAGCTGCTTCTGATCAGCTCTGGTCACAGTTCAGAGTATGGGTTCGTTCTGAAGCACTCAAGCTGCAGGACGTCAACTATGAGCAGGCTCAACAGAACTTTAGCAAGCTGCTGAAGGAAGTTGAGAGTCAGCTGCCTCAAGAAGTTGTGCTCCCTTTGGACTCTGAATCGTGGTCTGAGAAAGAGCAAGCAGCACAGGTGGAACCAGCAGAAGAAGACAAGACTCTTCAGGAAGAGAATCCAGCAGAAGATGTAGCTGAAAGTTCTGAGAAGCTTCCTCCTGCTGAAAGTTCTCAAGCTGCCTTGGACAGGCAGGCTCTGGAAGAATTAAGGCTGAATGACTTACGTCTACAGCAGCGGATGGATGAGAATAATCAGAAGATGGAAGCAAGAATGAATGTCCAGGACAGCAAGATTGATACTGTTGTCACCATGGTTCAGAAGCAGAATGCAACTTCTGAAAAGATTCAAGCAATGCTGGAAAGCCTGTTCTCACGCATGCCCCCACAACCTTGAAATTTTTTCATGCATGACATTTTCTATATTTTCCTTATTTTCTGATGTACTTTTGACTATGTTTTGACTATGGTTTGTAATGCTATTTTGCTCTGATTCTGAACTATCTTTAATATTATTAGTTTTTCTGATCTAAATCATTTTAGCACATCACCAGCACTTTTTGATTGCTGACAAAAAGGGGGAGAACAAGAATGATATTTAAAATCAATAACGGATAACTAGACAGAAACTCTCAAACATTCTAACTCTCTATTACTTGAAATGTTTTTCTGTTTTGTCTTTAAGTCTACAGGCACAAGGAAGCTCTTGAACACAATGAAGACTAGAAGCTCATGTTGCTCTGATCAAATATGAAGTTCTGATATATGAAGCTCTGATCAACCTAACACTCTGATCTGAAGCAAAGCTCTGACAGGAAAAGCTCTGAAGCTCAGCTCTCTGATAAGTCAAAGACTTACAATCTGATGCTCAAAGATAGAAAAAGATCTGACTCTGAAGAACACGCATATCAAAGGGAAGTAACAAACTCAGGGGGAGTATTTCTTAACTCTGACTTCTCCGTACTTCTTATTCTGATACATAGATCTGATAACTTTTCACGTTATTTTTTCATTTAAAATATCTAGTTTTTGTCATCATCAAAAAGGGGGAGATTGTTAGAACAATGTTTGAATCTAGTACCCTATAATTAAGTTTTGATGATAACAAAGTGAAAAGATATAGTAGTTAAATATTTCATGATTGAATTATATGCTACTTAAAATTACTATGCTCTGACTTGCAGATATGCTGATTAAAATAAGCAAGATCACGTTCTCAGCATCAGAATATGAGTTTGCACACCAGCATCAGAAGTTGCTGAATCAGAACGTCAAGATCAGAAGATCAACGCTTGCACATGCTGAAGCTTGATGAACAGAACTGCGCGTAAAACACTCTGATACAGAAACAAATTAGTTCATCAGCAGCGAAGCAGAATCAGAATGAGCCAAGCCAGATCGTGCATTGAAGAAGCAACGGTACTGTGCATTGAAAGCTAATCAATACCAACGGCATCATTCTAGACAAGATCTGCTCAAAAAGGAAAGCTTGTTAATAGCATTGAATCAAGAATATTTGCTTCAACGTTCATCTTCTCAAAGTGCTATATAAACCAAGCTTTGAAGATTATCACGGCTAATGCTTCCAAACTCTCTACACGCACAAAGCTGAACAGTAATCTTCACTCTACAAGTTTTGCTAAACCACCAAACTCTGATACTCTATTAGCGTTTAGCATCTTAGTATTCTAAGCTTCATTTGTGTAAACATCACAGTTGTGATATAGTTTTTGTAGAAACATTCACACACATTTGATTATACCTTTGTAAGAAAGTGTTGCCTTGACAAACCGGATTGTGGTTTGAATCAAGAAGGTTTTAGCAGTTGCTAAAGCAAATTTGTATTCAGTTGAATATAGTGAATTAAGACCTCGTTGGAGAGAGGCGAAATCACCTTGAACGGGTGGACTGGAGTAGTTTGAGATCAAACGAACCAGGATAAAAATACCTTGTCATTTGCTTTAAGTTTCCAGTTTTACAATTCAACCCCCCCTTCTTGTGTTTTTCACCCCTTCAGCTACCATCCAATGGAATAACTTAAATCTCAATAAAAGACTACCTTTCATAATGACAAGGCTACCATCTGTTGGAGTAACAAAAATATCGACAAAAGACTATGTTCCAAAATGACAAGGCTACTATCCATTGGAGTAAAAAAAATCTCGACAACAGACTACCTTCCAAAATGACAAGGCTACCATCCATTGGAGTAACAAAAATATATACAACAAACTACCTTCCATAATAACAAGGCTACCATCCAATGGAATAACTTAAATTTCGACAAAAGACTACCTTTCACAATGACAAGGCTACCATCCATTGGAGTAACAAAAATCTGAAAAACATACTACCTTCCATAATGACAAGGCTATCATCCATTGGAGTAACAAAATTCTTAACGACATACTACCTTCCATAATGACAAGGCAACCATCCATTGGAGTAACAAATATGTTGACAACAGACTACCTTTTATAATGACAAGGCTACCATCCATTGGAGTAACAAAAATCTAGACAAAAGACTACCTTCCATAGAGAAAAGTCTACCATCCATTGGAGTAACAAATATATCGACAATAATCTACCTTCCATAATTACATAGATTCCATCCATTGGAGTAACAAAAATCTCGACAACAGACTTCCTTGCATAATGACAAGGCTACCATCCGTTGGAGTAAAAAAATCTTGACAACAGACTACCTTCCATAATGACAAGGCTACCATCAATTGAGTAACAAAGATCTCAACAACAAACTACCTTCTATAATGACAAGGCTACCATACATTGGAGTAACAAAAATATCGACAAAAGACTACCTTCCATGAAGAAAAGTCTACCATCCATTGGAGTAACAAAAATATTGACAATAAACTACCTTCCATAATTACATGGCTACCATCCATTGGAGTAAAAAAATCTCGACAACAAACTACCTTCCATAATGACAAGGCTACCATCCATTGAGTAAAAAAGATCTCGACAACAGACTACCATCCATTATGACAAGGCTACCATCCATTGGAGTAAAAAATATCTCGACAACATACTACCTTCCATAATGACAAGGCTACAATCCATTGGAGTAACAAAAATCTCGACAATAGACTGGCTTCCATAAAGACAAGGTTACCATCCATTGATTAACAAAGATATCGACAACAGACTACCTTTCACAATGAGAATGGTACCATCCATTGGAGTAAAAAAAATATTGACAACAGACTACCTTCGATAATGACAAGGCTACCATCCATTGGAATGAAAAAAATCTCGACAACAAACTACCTTCCATAATGACAAGGTTACCATCCAATGGAATAACTTAAATCTCGATAAAAGACTACCTTTCATAATGACAAGGCTACCATCTGTTGGAGTAACAAAAATATCGACAATAGACTATGTTCCAAAATGACAAGGCTACCATTCATTGGAGTAACAAAAATCTCGACAACAAACTACCTTCCAAAATGACAAAGCTACCATCCATTGGAGTAACAAAAATATATACAACAAACTACCTTCCATAATAACAAGGCTACCATCCAATGGAGTAACTTAAATTTCGACAAAAGACTACCTTTCACAATGACAAGGCTACCATCCATTGGAGTAATAAAAATCTGAAAAACATACTACCTTCCATAATGACAAGGCTATCATCCATTGGAGTAACAAAAATCTTAACGACATACTACCTTCCATAATGACAAGGCAACCATCCATTGGAGTAACAAATATCTTGACAACAAACTACCTTCTATAATGACAAGGCTACCATCCATTGGAGTAACAAAAATCTAGACAAAAGACTACCTTCCGTAGAGAAAAGTCTACCATCCATTGGAGTAACAAATATATCGACAATAATCTACCTTCCATAATTACATAGATTCCATCCATTGGAGTAACAGAAATCTCGACAACAGACTTCCTTGCATAATGACAAGGCTACCATCCGTTGGAGTAAAAAAATCTTGTCAACAGACTACCTTCCATAATGACAAGGCTACCATCAATTGAGTTACAACGATCTCAACAACAGACTACCTTCTATAATGACAAGGCTACCATACATTGGAGTAACAAAAATATCGACAAAAGACTACCTTCCATAAAGAAAAGTCTACCATCCATTGGAGTAACAAAAATATTAACAATAAACTACCTTCCATAATTACATGGCTACCATCCATTGGAGTAAAAAAATCTCGACAACAAACTACCTTCCATAATGACAAGGCTACCATCCATTGAGTAAAAAAGATCTCGACAACAGACTACCTTCCATTATTACAAGGCTACCATCCATTGGAGTAAAAAATATCTCGACAACATACTACCTTCCATAATGATAAGGCTACAATCCATTGGAGTAACAAAAATCTCGACAATAGACTGCCTTCCATAAAGACAAGGCTACCATCCATTGAGTAACAAAGATATCGACAACAGACTACCTTTCACAATTAGAATGGTACCATCCATTGGAGTAAAAAAAATATTGACAACAGACTACCTTCGATAATGACAAGGTTACCATCCATTGGAATGAAAAAAATATCGACAACAAACTACCTTCCATAATGACAAGGCTACCATCCAATGGAATAACTTAAATCTCGATAAAAGACTACCTTTCATAATGACAAGGCTACCATCTGTTGGAGTAACAAAAATATCGACAATAGACTATGTTCCAAAATGACAAGGCTACCATCCATTGGAGTAACAAAAATCTCGACAACAGACTACCTTCCAAAATGACAAGGCTACCATCCATTGGAGTAACAAAAATATATACAACAAACTACCTTCCATAATAACAAGGCTACCATCCAATGGAATAACTTAAATTTCGACAAAAGACTACCTTTCACAATGACAAGGCTACCATCAATTGGAGTAATAAAAATATGAAAAACATACTACCTTCCATAATGACAAGGCTATCATCCATTGGAGTAACAAAAATCTTAACGACATACTACCTTCCATAATGACGAGGCAACCATCCATTGGAGTAACAAATATCTTGACAACAAACTACCTTCTATAATGACAAGGCTACCTTCCATTGGAGTAACAAAAATCTAGACAAAAGACTACTTTCCATAGAGAAAAGTCTACCATCCATTGGAGTAACAAATATATCGACAATAATCTACCTTCCATAATTACATAGATTCCATCCATTGGAGTAACAAAAATCTCGACAACAGACTTCCTTGCATAATGACAAGGCTACCATCCGTTGGAGTAAAAAAATCTTGTCAACAGACTAACTTCCATAATGACAAGGCTACCATCAATTGAGTAACAAAGATCTCAACAACAGACTACCTTCTATAATGACAAGGCTACCATACATGGGAGTAACAAAAATCTCGACAAAAGACTACCTTCCATAATTAAAAGTCTACCATCCATTGGAGTAACAAAAATATTGACAATAAACTACCTTCCATAATTACATGGCTACCATCCATTGGAGTAAAAAAATCTCGACAACAAACTACCTTCCATAATGACAAGGCTACCATCCATTGAGTAAAAAAGATCTCGACAACAGACTACCTTCCATTATGACAAGGCTACCATCCATTGGAGTAAAAAATATCACGACAACATACTACCTTCCATAATGACAAGGCTACAATCCATTGGAGTAACAAAAATCTCGACAATAGACTGCCTTCCATAAAGACAAGGCTACCATCCATTGAGTAACAAAGATATCGACAACAGACTACCTTTCACAATGAGAATGGTACAATCCATTGGAGTAAAAAAAATCTTGACAATAGACTACCTTCCATAATCACAAGGTTACCATCCATTGGAATGAAAAAAATCTCGACAACAAACTACCTTCCATAATAACAAGGCTACCATTCAATGGAATAACTTAAATCTCGACAAAAGACTACCTTTCATAATGACAAGGCTACCATATGTTGGAGTAACATAAATAACGACAATAGACTATGTTCCAAAATGACAAGGTTACCATTCATTGGAGTAACAAAAATCTCGACAACAGACTACCTTCCAAAATGACAAGGCTACCATCCATTGGAGTAACAAAAATATATACAACAAACTACCTTCCATAATGACAAGGCTACCATCCATTGGAGTAACAAAAATCTAGACAAAAGACTACCTTCCATAAAGAAAAGTCTACCATCCAATGGAGTAACAAAAATATCGATAATAATCTACCTTCCGTAATTACATAGCTACCATCCATTGGAGTAACAAAAATCTCGACAACAGACTTCCTTACATAATGACAAGGCTACCATACGTTGGAGTAAAAAATTCTTGACAACAGACTACCTTCCATAATGACAAGGCTACCATCAATTGAGTAACAAAGATCTCAACAACAGACTACCTTCTATAATGACAAGGCTACCATACATTGGAGTAACAAAAATCTCGACAAAAGACTACCTTCCATAAATAAAAGTCTACCATCCATTGGAGTAACAAAAATATTGACAATAAACTACCTTCCATAATTACATGGCTACCATCCATTGGAGTAAAAAAATCTCGACAACAAACTACCTTCCATAATGACAAGGCTACCATCCATTGAGTAAAAAAGATCTCGACAACAGACTACCTTCCATTATGACAAGGCTACCATCCATTGGAGTAAAAAATATCTCGAAAACATACTACCTTCCATAATGACAAGGCTACAATCCATTGGAGTAACAAAAATCTCGACAATAGACTGCCTTCCATAAAGACAAGGCTACCATCCAGTGAGTAACAAAGATATCGACAACAGACTACCTTTCACAATGAGAATGGTACCATCCATTGGAGTAAAAAAAATATTGACAACAGACTACCTTCGATAATGAAAAGGTTGCCATCCATTTGAATGAAAAAAATCTCGACAACAAACTACCTTCCATAATGACAAGGCTACCATCCAATGGAATAACTTAAATCTCGATAAAAGACTACCTTTCATAATGACAAGGCTACCATCTGTTGGAGTAACAAAAATATCGACAATAGACTATGTTCCAAAATGACAAGGCTACCATCCATTGGAGTAACAAAAATCTCGACAACAGACTGCCTTCCATAATGACAAGGCTACAATCCATTGGAGTAACAAAAATCTCGACAATAGACTGCCTTCCATAAAGACAAGGCTACCATCCATTGAGTAACAAAGATATCGACAACAGACTACCTTTCACAATGACAATGGTACCATCCATTGGAGTAAAAAAAATCTTGACAACAGACTACCTTCGATAATCACATGGTTACCATCCATTGGAATGAAAAAAATCACGACAACAAACTACCTTCCATAATAACAAGGCTACCATTCAATGGAATAACTTAAATCTCGACAAAAGACTACCTTTCATAATGATAAGGCTACCATATGTTGGAGTAACATAAATAACGACAATAGACTATGTTCCAAAATGACAAGGCTACCATCCATTGGAGTAACAAAAATCTCGACAACAGACTACCTTCCAAAATGACAATGCTACCATCCATTGGAGTAACAAAAATATATACAACAAACTACCTTCCATAATAACAAGGCTACCATCCAATGGAATAACTTAAATTTCGACAAAAGACTACCTTTCACAATGACAAGGCTACCATCCATTGGAGTAACAAAAATCTGAAAAACATACTACCTTCCATAATGACAAGGCTATCATCCATTTGAGTAACAAAAATCTTAACGACATACTACCTTCCATAATGACAAGGCAACCTTCCATTGGAGTAACAAATATGTTGACAACAAACTACCTTCTATAATGACAAGGCTACCATCCATTGGAGTAACAAAAATCTAGACAAAAGACTACCTTCCATAAAGAAAAGTCTACCATCCAATGGAGTAACAAAAATATCGATAATAATGTACCTTCCGTAATTACATAGCTACCATCCATTGGAGTAACAAAAATCTCGACAACAGACTTCCTTACATAATGACAAGGCTACCATACGTTGGCTTAAAAAAATCTTGACAACAGACTACCTTCCATAATGACAAGGCTACCATCAATTGAGTAACAAAGATCTCAACAACAGACTACCTTCTATAATGACAAGGCTACCATACACTGGAGTAACAAAAATCTCGACAAAAGACTACCTTCCATAAATAAAAGTCTACCATCCATTGGAGTAACAAAAATATTGACAATAAACTACCTTCCATAATTACATGGCTACCATCCACTGGAGTAAAAAAATCTCGACAACAAACTACCTTCCATAATGACAAGGCTACCATTCATTGAGTAAAAAAGATCTCGACAACAGACTACCTTCCATTATGACAAGGCTACCATCCATTGGAGTAAAAAATATCTCGAAAACATACTACCTTCCATAATGACAAGGCTACAATCCATTGGAGTAACAAAAATCTCGACAATAGACTGCCTTCCATAAAGACAAGGCTACCATCCATTGAGTAACAAAGATATCGACAACAGACTACCTTTCACAATGACAATGGTACCATCCATTGGAGTAAAAAAAATCTTGACAACAGACTACCTTCGATAATCACATGGTTACCATCCATTGGAATGAAAAAAATCACGACAACAAACTACCTTCCATAATAACAAGGCTACCATTCAATGGAATAACTTAAATCTCGACAAAAGACTACCTTTCATAATGATAAGGCTACCATATGTTGGAGTAACATAAATAACGACAATAGACTATGTTCCAAAATGACAAGGCTACCATCCATTGGAGTAACAAAAATCTCGACAACAGACTACCTTCCAAAATGACAATGCTACCATCCATTGGAGTAACAAAAATATATACAACAAACTACCTTCCATAATAACAAGGCTACCATCCAATGGAATAACTTAAATTTCGACAAAAGACTACCTTTCACAATGACAAGGCTACCATCCATTGGAGTAACAAAAATCTGAAAAACATACTACCTTCCATAATGACAAGGCTATCATCCATTTGAGTAACAAAAATCTTAACGACATACTACCTTCCATAATGACAAGGCAACCTTCCATTGGAGTAACAAATATGTTGACAACAAACTACCTTCTATAATGACAAGGCTACCATCCATTGGAGTAACAAAAATCTAGACAAAAGACTACCTTCCATAAAGAAAAGTCTACCATCCAATGGAGTAACAAAAATATCGATAATAATGTACCTTCCGTAATTACATAGCTACCATCCATTGGAGTAACAAAAATCTCGACAACAGACTTCCTTACATAATGACAAGGCTACCATACGTTGGCTTAAAAAAATCTTGACAACAGACTACCTTCCATAATGACAAGGCTACCATCAATTGAGTAACAAAGATCTCAACAACAGACTACCTTCTATAATGACAAGGCTACCATACATTGGAGTAACAAAAATATCGACAAAAGACTACCTTCCATGAAGAAAAGTCTACCATCCATTGGAGTAACAAAAATATTGACAATAAACTACCTTCCATAATTACATGGCTACCATCCATTGGAGTAAAAAAATCTCGACAACAAACTACCTTCCATAATGACAAGGCTACCATCCATTGAGTAAAAAAGATCTTGACAACAGACTACCTTCCATTATGACAAGGCTACCATCCATTGGAGTAAAAAATATCTCGACAACATACTACCTTCCATAATGACAAGGCTACAATCCATTGGAGTAACAAAAATCTCGACAATAGACTGCCTTCCATAAAGATAAGGCTACCATCCATTGAGTAACAAAGATATCGACAACAGACTACCTTTTACAATGAGAATGGTACCATCCATTGGAGTAAAAAAAATATTGACAACAGACTACCTTCGATAATGACAAGGTTACCATCCATTGGAATGAAAAAAATCTCGACAACAAACTACCTTCCATAATGACAAGGCTACCATCCAATGGAATAACTTAAATCTCGATAAAAGACTACCTTTCATAATGACAAGGCTACCATCTGTTGGAGTAACAAAAATATCGATAATAGACTATGTTCCAAAATGACAAGGCTACCATCCATTGGAGTAACAAAAATCTCGACAACAGACTACCTTCCAAAATGACAAGGCTACCATCCATTGGAGTAACAAAAATATATACAACAAACTACCTTCCATAATAACAAGGCTACCATCCAATGGAATAACTTAAATTTCGACAAAAGACTACCTTTCACAATGACAAGGCTACCATCCATTGGAGTAACAAAAATCTGAAAAACATACTACCTTCCATAATGACAAGGCTATCATCCATTGGAGTAACAAAATTCTTAACGACATACTACCTTCCATAATTACAAGGCAACCATCCATTGGAGTAACAAATATGTTGACAACAAACTACCTTCTATAATGACAAGGCTACCATCCATTGGAGTAACAAAAATCTACACAAAAGACTACCTTCCATAGAGAAAAGTCTACCATCCATTGGAGTAACAAAAATATCGACAATAATCTACCTTCCATAATTACATAGCTACCATCCATTGGAGTAACAAAAATCTCGACAACAGACTTCCTTGCATAATGACATGGCTACCATCCGTTGGAGTAAAAAAATCTTGACAACAGACTACCTTCCATAATGACAAGGCTACATTAATTGAGTAACAAAGATCTCAACAACAGACTACCTTCTATAATGACAAGGCTACCATACATTGGAGTAACAAAAATATCGACAAAAGACTACCTTCCATAAAGAAAAGTCTACCATCCATTGGAGTAACAAAAATATTGACAATAAACTACCTTCCATAATTACATGGCTACCATCCATTGGAGTAAAAATATCTCGACAACAAACTACCTTCCATAATGACAAGGCTACCATCCATTGAGTAAAAAAGATCTCGACAACAGACTACCTTCCATTATGACAAGACTACCATCCATTAGAGTAAAAAATATCTCGACAACATACTACCTTCCATAATGACAAGGCTACAATCCATTGGAGTAACAAAAATCTCGACAATAGACTGCCTTCCATAAAGACAAGGCTACCATCCATTGAGTAACAAAGATATCGACAACAGACTACCTTTCACAATGAGAATGGTACCATCCATTGGAGTAAAAAAAATATTGACAACAGACTACCTTCGATAATGACAAGGTTACCATCCATTGGAATGAAAAAAATCTCGACAACAAACTACCTTCCATAATGACAAGGCTACCATCCAATGGAATAACTTAAATCTCGATAAAAGACTACCTTTCATAATGACAAGGCTACCATCTGTTGGAGTAACAAAAATATCGACAATAGACTATGTTCCAAAATGACAAGGCTACCATCCATTGGAGTAACAAAAATCTCGACAACAGACTACCTTCCAAAATGACAAGGCTACCATCCATTGGAGTAACAAAAATATATACAACAAACTACCTTCCATAATAACAAGGCTACCATCCAATGGAATAACTTAAATTTCGACAAAAGACTACCTTTCACAATGACAAGGCTACCATCCATTGGAGTAACAAAAATCTGAAAAACATACTACCTTCCATAATGACAAGGCTATCATCCATTGGAGTAACAAAATTCTTAACGACATACTACCTTCCATAATGACAAGGCAACCATCCATTGGAGTAACAAATATGTTGACAACAGACTACCTTTTATAATGACAAGGCTACCATCCATTGGAGTAACAAAAATCTAGACAAAAGACTACCTTCCATAGAGAAAAGTCTACCATCCATTGGAGTAACAAATATATCGACAATAATCTACCTTCCATAATTACATAGATTCCATCCATTGGAGTAACAAAAATCTCGACAACAGACTTCCTTGCATAATGACAAGGCTACCATCCGTTGGAGTAAAAAAATCTTGACAATAGACTACCTTCCATAATGACAAGGCTACCATCAATTGAGTAACAAAGATCTCAACAACAGACTACCTTCTATAATGACAAGGCTACCATACATTGGAGTACCAAAAATATCGACAAAAGACTACCTTCCATAAAGAAAAGTCTACCATCCATTGGAGTAAAAAAAATATTGACAATAAACTACCTTCCATAATTACATGGCTACCATCCATTGGAGTAAAAAAATCTCGACAACAAACTACCTTCCATAATGACAAGGCTACCATCCATTAAGTAAAAAAGATCTCGACAACAGACTACCTTTCATTATGACAAGGCTACCATCCATTAGAGTAAAAAATATCTCGACAACATACTACCTTCCATAATGACAAGGCTACAATCCATTGGAGTAACAAAAATCTCGACAATATACTGCCTTCCATAAAGACAAGGCTACCATCCATTGAGTAACAAAGATATCGACAACAAACTACCTTTCACAATGAGAATGGTACCATCCATTGGAGTAAAAAAAATATTGACAACAGACTACCTTCGATAATGACAAGGTTACCATCCATTGGAATGAAAAAAATCTCGACAACAAACTACCTTCCATAATGACAAGGCTACCATCCAATGGAATAACTTAAATCTCGATAAAAGACTACCTTTCATAATGACAAGGCTACCATCTGTTGGAGTAACAAAAATATCGACAATAGCTAATGTTCCAAAATGACAAGGCTACCATTTGTTGGAGTAACAAAAATTTCGACAACAGACTACCTTCCAAAATGACAAGGCTACCATCCATTGGAGTAACAAAAATATATACAACAAACTACCTTCCATAATTACAAGGCTACCATCCTATGGAATAACTTAAATTTCGACAAAAGACAACCTTTCTCAAAGACAAGGCTACCATCCATTGGAGTAACAAAAATCTGAAAAACATACAACCTTCCATAATGACAAGGCTATCATCCATTGGAGTAAAAAAAATCTTAACGACAGACTACCTTCCATAATGACAAGGCTACCATCCATTAGAGTAACTAATATCTTGACAATAGACTACCTTTTATAAAGAAAAGTCTACCATCCATTGGAGTAACAAAAATATCGATAATAGTCTACCTTCCATAATTACATGGCTACCATCCATTGGAGTAACAAAAATCTTGACAACAGACTACCTTACATAATGACAAGGCTACCATCCATTGGAGTAAAAAAATCACGACAATAGACTACCTTCCATAATGACAAGGCTACCATCCATTGAGTAACAAAGATCTCAACAACAGACTACCTTCCATTCTGACAAGGCTATCATCCATTGGAGTAAAAAATATCTCGATAACAAACTACCTTCCATAATGACAAGGCTACCATCATTGGAGTAACAAAAATCTCGACATTAGACTACCTTCCATAAAGACAAGGCTACCATCCATTGAGTAAAAAAGATATCGATAACAGACTACCTTCCACAATGACAAGGGTATCATCCATTGGAGTAAAAAAAATCTTGACAACTGACTACCTTCCATAATGACAAGGTTACCATCCATTGGAATGAAAAAAATCTCGACAACAAACTACCTTCCATAATGACAAGGCTACCATCCAATGGAATAACTTAAATCTCGATAAAAGACTACCTTTCATAATGACAAGGATACTATATGTTGGAGTAACAAAAATATCGACAATAGACTATGTTCCAAAATGACAAGGCTACCATACATTGGAGTAACAAAAATCTCGACAACAGACTACCTTCCAAAATGACAAGGCTACCATCAATTGGAGTAACAAAAATCTCGAAAACAGACTACCTTACATAATGACAAGGCTACCATCAATTGGAGTAAAAAAATCTCGACAACAGACTACCTTCCATAATGACAAGGCTACCATCCATTGAGAAACAAAGATCTCGACAACATACTACGTTCCATAAAGAAAAGTATACCATCCATTGGAGTAAAAAAAATATCGATAATAAACTACCTTCCATAATTACATGGCTACCATCCATTGGAGTAAAAAATTATCGACAACATACAATCTTCCATAATGACAAGGCTACCATCCATTGGAGTAACAAAAGATCTCGACAACAGACTACCTTCCATTATGACAAGGCTACTATCCATTGGAGTAAAAAATATCTCGACAACAGACTACCTTCCATAATGACAAGGCTACAATCCATTGGAGTAACAAAAATCTCGACAACAGAAAACCTTCCATAAAGACAAGGCTACCATCCATTGAGTAACAAAGATATCGACAACAGACTACCTTCCACAATGACAAGGGTACCATCCATTGGAGTAAAAAAAATCTTGAAAACAAACTACCTTCCATAATGACAAGGTTACCATCCATTGGAATGAAAAAAATATCGATAACAAACTACCTTCCATAATGACAATGCTACCAACCATTGGAGTAACAAAAATATATACAAAAAACTACCTTCCATAATGACAAGGCTACCATCCAATGGAATAACTTAAATTTCGACAAAAGAATACCTTTCACAATGACAAGGCTACCATCCATTGGAGTAACAAAAACATGAAAAACATACTACCTTCCATAATGACAAGGCTATCATCCATTGGAATAACAAAAATCTTAACGACATACTACCTTCCATAATGAATAGGCTACCATCTATTGGAGTAACAAATATCTCGACAACATGCTACCTTCCATAAAAAAAAGTCTACCATCCATTGGAGTAACAAAAATATCGACAATAGTCTACCTTCGATAATTACATGGCTACCATCTATTGGAGAAACAAAAATCACGACAACAGACTACCTTACATCATGACAAGGCTACCATCCATTGGAGTAAAAAAATATCAACAACAGACTACCTTCCATAATGACAAGGCTACCATCCATTGAGTAACAAAGATCTCGACAATAGACTACCTTCCATTCTGACAAGGCTACCATCCATTGGAGTAAAAAATATCTCGACAACAGACTACCTTCCATAATGACAAGGCTTCAATCCATTGGAGTAACAAAAATCTCGACAACAAACTACCTTCCATAAAGACGAGGCTACCATCCATTGAGTAACAAAGATATTGACAATGGACTACCTTCCATAATGACAAGGTTACCATCCATTGGAATGAAAACATATCGATAACAAACTACCTTCCATAATGACAAGGCTACCATCCAATGGAATAACTTAAATCTCGACAAAAGACTACCTTTCATAATGACAAGGCTACCATTTGTTGGAGGAACAATAATATCGACAATAGACTATGTTCCAAAATGACAAGGCTACCATCCATTGGAGTAACAAAAATCTCGACAACAGACTACCTTCCATAATGACAAGGCTACCATCCATTGGAGTAACAAAAATATATACAACAAACTACCTTCCATAATGACAAGGCTACCATCCTATGGAATAACTTAAATTTCGAAAAAAGACAACCTTTCACAATGACAAGGGTACCATCCATTGGAGTAACAAAAATCTGAAAAACATACTACCTTCCATAATGACAAGGCTATCATCCATTGGAGTCAAAAAAATCTTAACGACAGACTACCTTCCATAATGACAAGGCTACCATCCATTAGAGTAACAAATATCTCGACAACAGACTACCTTCCATAAAGAAAAGTCTACCATCCTTGGAGTATCAAAAATATTTACAATAGTCTACCTTCCATAATTACATGGCTACCATCCATTGGAGTAACAAAAATATCGACAACAAACTACCTTACATAATGACAAAGCTACCATACATTGGAGTAACAAAAATCTCGACAACAGACTACCTTCCAAAATGACAAGGCTACCATCCATTGGAGTAACAAAAATCTCGACAACAGACTGCCTTACATAATGACAAGGCTACCATGCATTGGAGTAAAAAAATCTCGACAACAGACTACCTTCTATAATGACAAGGCTACCATCCATTGAGTAACAAAGATCTCGACAACAGACTACCTTCCATAAAGAAAAGTCTACCATCCATTAGAGTAACAAAAATATCGACAAAAAACTACCTTCCATAATTACATGGCTACCATCCATTGGAGTAAAAAAATATCGACAACATACAATCTTCCATAATGACAAGGCTACCATCCATTGAGTATAAAAGATCTCGACAACAGACTACCTTCCATTATGACAAGGCTACTATCCATTGGAGTAAAAAATATCTCGACAACAGACTACCTTCCATAATGACAAGGCTACAATCCATTGGAGTAACAAAAATCTCGACAACAGAATACCTTCCATAAAGACAAGGCTACCATCCATAGAGTAACAAAGATATCGACAACAGACTACCTTCCACAATGACAAGGGTACCATCCATTGGAGTAAAAAAAATCTTGACAACAAACTACCTTCCATAATGACAAGGTTACCATCCATTGGAATGAAAAAAATCTCGACAACAAACTACCTTCCATAATGACAAGGCTACCATCCATTGGAGAAACAAAAATATATACAACAAACTACCTTCCATAATGACAAGGCTACCATCCAATGGAATAACTTAAATTTCGACAAAAGACAACCTTTCTCAATGACAAGGCTACCATCCATTGGAGTAAAAAAAATCTTAACGTCAGACTACCTTCCATTATGACAAGGCTACTATCCATTGGAGTAAAAAATATCTCGACAACAGACTACCTTCCATAATGACAAGGCTACAATCCATTGGAGTAACAAAAATCTCGACAACAGAATACCTTCCATAAAGACAAGGCTACCATCCATTGAGTAACAAAGATATCGACAACAGACTACCTTCCACAATGACAAGGGTACCATCCATTGGAGTAAAAAAAATCTTGACAACAAACTACCTTCCATAATGACAAGGTTACCATCCATTGGAATGAAAAAAATCTCGACAAAAAACTACCTTCCATAATGACAAGGCTACCATCCATTGGAGAAACAAAAATATATACAACAAACTACCTTCCATAATGACAAGGCTACCATCCAATGGAATAACTTAAATTTCGACAAAAGACAACCTTTCTCAATGACAAGGCTACCATCCATTGGAGTAAAAAAAATCTTAACGTCAGACTACCTTCCATTATGACAAGGCTACTATCCATTGGAGTAAAAAATATCTCGACAACAGACTACCTTCCATAATGACAAGGCTACAATCCATTGGAGTAACAAAAATCTCGACAACATAATACCTTCCATAAAGACAAGGCTACCATCCATTGAGTAACAAAGATATCGACAACAGACTACCTTCCACAATGACAAGGGTACCATCCATTGGATTAAAAAAATCTTGACAACAAACTACCTTCCATAATGACAAGGTTACCATCCATTGGAATGAAAAAAATCTCGACAACAAACTACCTTCCATAATGACAAGGCTACCATCCATTGGAGAAACAAAAATATATACAACAAACTACCTTCCATAATGACAAGGCTACCATCCAATGGAATAACTTAAATTTCGACAAAAGACAACCTTTCTCAATGACAAGGCTACCATCCATTGGAGTAAAAAAAATCTTAACGTCAGACTACCTTCCATAATGACAAGGCTACCATCCATTAGTGTAACTAATATCTTGACAACAAACTACCTTCCATAAATAAAAGTCTACCATCCATTGGAGTAACAAAAATATCGATAATAGTCTACCTTCCATAATTACATGGCTACCATCCATTGGAGTAACAAAAATCTCGACAACAGACTACCTTACATAATGACAAGGCTACCATCCATTGGAGTAAAAAAATCACGACAATAGACTACCTTCCATAATGACAAGGCTACCATCCATTGAGTAACAAAGATCTCAACAACAAACTACCTTCCATTCTGACAAGGCTATCATCCATTGGAGTAAAAAATATCTCGATAACAGACTACCTTCCATAATGACAAGGCTACCATCCATTGGAGTAACAAAAATCTCGACATTAGACTACCTTCCATAAAGACAAGGCTACAATCCATTGAGTAACAAAGATATCGACAACAGACTACCTTCCACAATGACAAGGGTACCATCCATTGGAGTAAAAAAAATCTTTACTACAAACTACCTTCAAAAATGACAAGGCTACCATCCATTGAGTAACAAAGATCTCGACAACATACTACGTTCCATAAAGAAAAGTCTACCATCCATTGGAGTAACAAAAATATCGACAATAAACTACCTTCCATAATTACATGGCTACCATCCATTGGAGTAAAAAATTATCGACAACATACAATCTTCCATAATGACAAGGCTACCATCCATTGGAGTAACAAAAGATCTCGACAATAGACTACCTTCCATTATGACAAGGCTACTATCCATTGGAGTAAAAAATATCTCGACAATAGACTACCTTCCATAATGACAAGGCTACAATCCATTGGAGTAACAAAAATCTCGACAACAGAATACCTTCCATAAAGACAAGGCTACCATCCATTGAGTAATAAAGATATCGACAACAGACTACCTTCCACAATGACAAGGGTACCATCCATTGGAGTAAAAAAAATCTTGACAACAAACTACCTTCCATAATGACAAGGTTACCATCCATTGGAATGAAAAAAATCTCGACAACAAACTACCTTCCATAATGACAAGGCTACCATCCATTGGAGTAACAAAAATATATAAAACAAACTACCTTCCATAATGACAAGGCTACCATCCAATGGAATAACTTAAATTTCGACAACAGACTACCTTTCACAATGACAAGGCTACCATCCATTGGAGTAACAAAAACCTAAAAAACATACTACCTTCCATAATGACAAGGCTATCATCCATTGAAGTAACAAAAATCTTAACGACATACTACCTTCCATAATGACAAGGATACCATCCATTGGAGTAACAAATATCTCGACAACAGACTACCTTTAATAAAGAAAAGTCTACCATCCATTGGAGTAACAAAAATCTCGACAACAGACTACCTTACATCATGACAAGGCTACCATCCATTGGAGTAAAAAAAATCTCGACAACAGACTACCTTACATAATGACAAGGCTACCATCCATTGGAGTAAAAAAATCTCGACAACAGACTACCTTCCATAATGACAAGGATACCATCCATTGAGTAACAAAGATCTCGACAACAGACTACCTTCCATTCTGACAAGGCTACCATCCATTGGAGTAAAAAATATATGGACAACAAACTACCTTCCATAATGACAAGGCTACAATCCATTGGAGTAACAAAAATATCGACAACAAACTACCTTTCATAAAGACGAGGCTACCATCCATTGAGTAACAAAGATATCGACAACAGACTACCTTCCACAATGACAAGGGTATCATCCATTGGAGTAAAAAAATCTTGACAACAGACTACCTTCCATAATGACAAGGTTACCATCCATTGGAATGAAAAAAATATCAATAACAAACTACCTTCCATAATGACAAGGCTACCATCCAATGGAATAACTTAAATCTCGACAAAAGACTACCTTTCATAATGACAAGGCTACCATTTGTTGGAGTAACAAAAATATCGACAATAGACTATGTTCCAAAATGACAAGGCTACCATCCATTGGAGTAACAAAAATCTCGATAAAAGACTACCTTCCATAATGACAAGGCTACCATCCATTGGAGTAAGAAAAATATATACAACAAACTACCTTCCATAATGACAAGGCTACCATCCTATGGAATAACTTAAATTTCGACAAAAGACAACCTTTCACAATGACAAGGCTACCATCCATTGGAGTAACAAAAATCTTAAAAACATACTACCTTCCATAATGACAAGGCTATCATCCATTGGAGTAACAAAAATCTTAACGACAGACTACCTTCCATATTGACAAGGCTACCATCCATTAGAGTAACAAATATCTCGACAACAGACTACCTTCCATAAAGAAAATTCTACCATCCTTGGAGTAACAAAAATATTTACAATAGTCTACCTTCCATAATTACATGGCTACCATCCATTGGAGTAACAAAAATCTCGACAACAGACTACCTTACATAATGACAAGGATACCATACATTGGAGTAACAAAAATCTCGACTACAGACTACCTTCCAAAATGACAAGGCTACCATCCATTGGAGTAAAAAAAATCTCGACAACAGACTACCTTACATAATGACAAGGCTACCATCCATTGGAGTAAAAAAATCTCGAAAACAGACTACCTTCCATAATGACAAGGCTACCATCCATTGAGTAACAAAGATCTCGACAATAGACTACCTTCCATAAAGAAAAGTCTACCATCCATTGGAGTAACAAAAATATCGATAATAAACTACCTTCCATAATTACATGGCTACCATCCATTGGAGTAAAAAAATATCGACAACACACAATCTTCCATAATGACAATGCTACCATCCATTGAGTAAAAAAGATCTCGACAACAGACTACCTTCCATTATGACAAGGCTACCATCCATTGGAGTAAAAAATATCTCGATAACAGACTACCTTCTATAATGAAAAGGCTACCATCCATTGGAGTAACAAAAATCTCGACATTAGACTACCTTCCATAAAGACAAGGCTACCATCCATTGAGTAACAAAGATATCAACAACAGACTACCTTCCACAATGACAAAGGTATCATCCATTGGAGTAAAAAAAATCTTGACAACAGACTACCTTCCATAATGACAAGGTTACCATCCATTGGAATGAAAAAAATATCGATAACAAACTACCTTCCATAATGACAAGGCTACCATCCAATGGAATAACTTAAATCTCGACAAAAGACTACCTTTCATAATGACAAGGCTACCATTTTTTGGAGTAACAAAAATATCGACAATAGACTATGTTCAAAAATGACAAGGCTACAATCCATTGGAGTAACAAAAATATCGATAACAGACTACCTTCCATAATGACAAGGCTACCATCCATTGGAGTAACAAAAATATATACAACAAACTACCTTCCATAATGACAAGGCTACCATCCTATGGAATAACTTAAATTTCGACAAAAGACAACCTTTCACAATGATAAGGCTACCATCCATTGGAGTAACAAAAATCTGAAAAACATACTACCTTCCATAATGACAAGGCTATCATCCATTGGAGTAACAAAAATCTTAACGACAGACTACCTTCCATAATGACAAGGCTACCATCCATTAGAGTAACAAATATCTCGACAATAGACTACCTTCCATAAAGAAAATTCTACCATCCTTGGAGTAACAAAAATATTTACAATAGTCTACCTTCCATAATTACATGGCTACCATCCATTGGAGTAACAAAAATCTCGACAACCGACTACCTTACATAATGACAAGACTACCATACATTGGAGTAACAAAAATCTCGACAACAGACTACCTTCCAAAATGACAAGGCTACCATCCATTGGAGTAACAAAAATCTTGACAACAGACTACCTTACATAATGACAAGGCTACCATCCATTGGAGTAAAAAAATATCGACAACAGACTACCTTCCATAATGACAAGGCTACCATCCATTGAGTAACAAAGATCTCGACAATAGACTACCTTCCATAAAGAAAAGTCTACCATCCATTGGAGTAACAAAAATGTCGACAATAAACTACCTTCCATAATTACATGGCTACCATCCATTGGAGTAAAAAAATATCGACAACAGACAATCTTCCATAATGACAAGGCTACCATCCATTGAGTAAAAAAGATCTCGACAACAGACTACCTTCCATGATGACAAGGCTACTATCCATTGGAGTAAAAAATATCTCGACAACAGACTACCTTCCATAAAGAAAAGTCTACCATCCATTGGAGTAACAAAAATATCGACAATAAACTACCTTCCATAATTACATGGCTACCATCCATTGGAGTAAAAAAATATCGACAACAGACAATCTTCCATAATGACAAGGCTACCATCCATTGAGTAAAAAAGATCTCGACAACAGACTACCTTCCATTATGACAAGGCTACCATCCATTGGAGTAAAAAATATCTCGATAACAGACTACCTTCTATAATGAAAAGGGTACCATCCATTGGAGTAACAAAAATCTCGACATTAGACTACCTTCCATAAAGACAAGGCTACCATCCATTGAGTAACAATGATATCGACAACAGACTACCTTCCACAATGACAAGGGTACCATCCATTAGAGTAAAAAAAATCATGACAACAAACTACCTTCCATAATGACAAGGTTACCATCCATTGGAATAAAAAAAATCTCGACAACAAACTACCATCCATAATGACAAGGCTACCATCCAATGGAATAACTTAAATATCGATAAAAGACTACCTTTCATAATGACAAGGATACTATCTGTTGGAGTAACAAAAATATCGACAATAGACTATGTTCCAAAATTACAAGGCTACCATGCATTGGAGTAATAAAAATCTCGACAACAGACTACCTTCCAAAATGACAAGGATACCATCCATTGGAGTAACAAAAATCTCGACAACAGACTACCTTACATAATGACAAGGCTACCATCCATTGGAGTAAAAAAATCTCGACAACAGACTACCTTCCATAATGACAAGGCTACCATCCATTGAGTAACAAAGATCTCGACAACATACTACCTTCCATAAAGAAAAGTCTACCATCCATTGGAGTAACAAAAATATCGACAATAAACTACCTTCCATAATTACATGGCTACCATCCATTGGAGTAAAAAAATATCGACAAAAGATAATCTTCCATAATGACAAGGCTACCATCCATTGGAGTAACAAAAGATCTCGACAATAGACTACCTTCCATGATGACAAGGCTACTATCCATTGGAGTAAAAAATATCTCGACAACAGACTACCTTCCATAATGACAAGGCTACAATCCATTGGAGTAACAAAAATCTCGACAACAGAATACCTTCCATAAAGACAAGGCTACCATCCATTGAGTAACAAAGATATCGACAACAGACTACCTTCCACAATGACAAGGGTACCATCCATTGGAGTAAAAAAAATCTTGACAACAAACTACCTTCCTTAATGACAAGGTTACCATCCATTGGAATGAAAAAAATATCGATAACAAACTACCTTCCATAATGACAAGGCTACCATCCAATGGAATAACTTAAATCTCGACAAAAGACTACCTTTCATAATGACAAGGCTACCATTTGTTGGAGTAACAAAAATATCGATAATAGACTATGTTCCAAAATGACAAGGCTACCATCCATTGGAGTAACAAAAATCTCGATAACAGACTACCTTCCATAATGACAAGGCTACCATCCATTGGAGTAACAAAAATATATACAACAAACTACCTTCCATAATGACAAGGCTACCATCCAATGGAATAACTTAAATTTCGAAAAAAGACTACCTTTCACAATGACAAGGCTACCATCCATTGGAGTACCAAAAACCTGAAAAACATACTACCTTCCATAAAGACAATGCTATCATCCAATGAAGTAACAAAAATCTTAACGACATACTACCTTCCATAATGACAAGGCTACCATCCATTGGAGTAACAAATATCTCGACAACAGACTACCTTTAATAAAGAAAAGTCTACCATCCATTAGAGTAACAAAAATATCGACAATAGTCTACCTTACATAATTACATGGCTACCATCCATTGGAGAAACAAAAATCTCGACAACAGACTACCTTACATCATGACAAGGCTACCATCCATTGGAGTAAAAAAAATCTCGACAACAGACTACCTTACATAATGACAAGGCTACCATCCATTGAGTAACAAAGATCTCGACAACAGACTACCTTCCATTCTGACATGGCTACCATCCATTGGAGTAAAAAATATCTCGACAACAGACTACCTTCCATAATGACAAGGCTACAATCCATTGGAATAACAAAAATCTCGACAACAAACTACCTTCCATAAAGACGAGGCTACCATCCATTGAGTAACAAAGATATCGACAACAGACTACCTTCCACAATGACAAGGGTACCATCCATTGGAATGAAAAAAATATCGATAACAAACTACCTTCCATAATGACAAGGCTACCATCCAATGGAATAACCTAAATCTCAACAAAAGACTACCTTTCATAATGACAAGGCTACCATTTGTTGGAGTAACAAAAATATCGACAATAGACTATGTTCCAAAATGACAAGGCTACCATCCATTGGAGTAACAAAAATCTCGACAACAGACTACCTTCCATAATGACAAGGCTACAATCTATTGGAGTAACAGAAATCTCAACGACAGACTACCTTCCATAATGACAAGGCTACCATCAATTGGAGTAACAAAAATATATACAACAAACTACCTTCCATAATTACAAGGCTACCATCCTATGGAATAACTTAAATTTCGAAAAAAGACAACCTTTCACAATGACAAGGCTACCATCCATTAGAGTAAAAAAAATCTCGACAATAAACTACCTTATATAATGACAAGGCTACTATCCATTGGAGTAAAAAAATCTTGACAACAGACTACCTTCCATAATGACAAGGCTACCATCCATTGACTAACAAAGATATCGACAACAGACTACCTTCCACAATGACAAGGGTACCATCCATTGGAGTAAAAAAAATCTTGACAACAGACTACCTTCCATAATGACAAGGTTACCATCCATTGGAATGAAAAAAATATCGATAACAAACTACCTTCCATAATGACAAGGCTACCATCCAATGGAATAACTTAAATCTCGAAAAAAACTACCTTTCATAATGACAAGGCTACCATTTGTTGGAGTAACAAAAATATCGACAATAGACTAAGTTCCAAAATGACAAGGCTACCATCGATGGGAGTAACAAAAATCTCGACAACAGACTACATTCCATAATGACAAGGCTACCATCCATTGGAGTAACAAAAATATATACAACAAACTACCTTCCATAATGACAAGGCTACCATCCTATGGAATAACTTAAATTTCGACAAAAGACAACCTTTCACAATGACAAGGCTACCATCCATTGGAGTAACAAAAATCTGAAAAACATACTACCTTCCATAATGACAAGGCTATCATCCGTTGGAGTTACAAAAATCTTAACGACATACTACCTTCCATAATGACAAGGCTACCATCCATTAGAGTAACAAATATCTCGACAACAGACTACCTTCCATAAAGAAAAGTCTACCATCCTTGGAGTAATAAAAATATTTACAATAGTCTACCTTCCATAATTACATGGCTACCATCCATTGGAGTAACAAAAATCTCGACAACAGACTACCTTACATAATGACAAGGCTACCATACATTGGAGTAACAAAAATCTCGACAACAGACTACCTTCCAAAATGACAAGGCTATCATCCATTGGAGTAACAAAAATCTCGACAACAGACTACCTTACATAATGACAAGGCTACCATCCAATGGAGTAAAAAAATCTCGACAACAGACTACCTTCCATAATGACAAGGCTACCATCCATTGAGTAACAAAGATCTCGACAACATACTACCTCCCATAAAGAAAAGTCTACCATCCATTGGAGTAACAAAAATATCGATAATAAACTACCTTCCATAATTACATGGCTACCATCCATTGGAGTACAAAAATATCAACAACAGACAATCTTCCATAATGAGAAGCTACCATCCATTGAGTAAAAAAGATCTCGACAACAGACTACCTTCCATTATGACAAGGCTACTATCCATTGGAGTAACAAAAATCTCGACAACAGACTACCTTCCATAAAAACAAGGATACCATCCATTGAGTAACAAAGATATCGACCACAGAGTACCTTCCACAATGACAAGGGTACCATCCATTGGAGTAAAAAAAATCTTGACAACAAACTACCTTCCATAATGACAAGGTTACCATCCATTGGAATGAAAGAAATCTCGACAACAGACTACCTTACATAATGACAAGGCTACCATCCATTAGAGTAAAAAAAATCTCGACAACAAACTACCTTATATAATGACAAGGCTACTATCCATTGGAGTAAAAAAATCTCGACAACAGACTACCTTCCATAATGACAAGGCTACCATCCATTGAGTAACAAAGATATCGACAACAGACTACCTTCCACAATGACAAGGGTACCATCCATTGGAGTAAAAAAAATCTTGACAACAGACTACCTTCCATAATGACAAGGTTACCATCCATTGGAATGGAAAAAATATCGATAACAAACTACCTTCCATAATGACAAGGCTACCATCCAATGGAATAACTTAAATCTCGACAAAAACTACCTTTCATAATGACAAGGCTACAATTTGTTGGAGTAACAAAAATATCGACAATAGACTAAGTTCCAAAATGACAAGGCTACCATCCATAGGAGTAACAAAAATCTCGACAACAGACTACATTCCATAATGACAAGGCTACCATCCATTGGAGTAACAAAAATATATACAACAAACTACCTTCCATAATGACAAGGCTACCATCCTATGGAATAACTTAAATTTCGACAAAAGACAACCTTTCACAATGACAAGGCTACCATCCATTGGAGTAACAAAAATCTGAAAAACATACTACCTTCCATAATGACAAGGCTATCATCCGTTGGAGTTACAAAAATCTTAACGACAGACTACCTTCCATAATGACAAGGCTACCATCCATTAGAGTAACAAATATCTCGACAACAGACTACCTTCCATAAAGAAAAGTCTACCATCCTTGGAGTAATAAAAATATTTACAATGATATACCTTCCATAATTACATGGCTACCATCCATTGGAGTAACAAAAATCTCGACAACAGACTACCTTACATAATGACAAGGCTACCATACATTGGAGTAACAAAAATCTCGACAACAGACTACCTTCCAAAATGACAAGGCTATCATCCATTGGAGTAACAAAAATCTCGACAACAGACTACCTTACATAATGACAAGGATACCATCCAATAGAGTAAAAAAATCTCGACAACAGACCACCTTCCATAATGACAAGGCTACCATCCATTGAGTAACAAAGATCTCGACAACATACTACCTCCCATAAAGAAAAGTCTACCATCCATTGGAGTAACAAAAATATCGATAATAAACTACCTTCCATAATTACATGGATACCATCCATTGGAGTACAAAAATATCGACAACAGACAATCTTCCATAATGACAAGGCTACCATCCATTGAGTAAAAAAGATCTCGACAATAGACTACCTTCCATTATGACAAGGCTATTATCCATTGGAGTAAACATTATCTCGACAACAGACAACCTTCCATAATGACAAGGATACAATCCATTGGAGTAACAAAAATCTCGACAACAGACTACCTTCCTTAAAAACAAGGATACCATCCATTGAGTAACAAAGATATCGACCACAGAGTACCTTCCACAATGACAAGGGTATGATCCATTGGAGTAAAAAAAATCTTGACAACAAACTACCTTCCATAATGACAAGGTTACCATCCATTGGAATGAAAGAAATCTCGACAACAAACTACCTTCCATAATGACAAGGCTACCATCCAATGGAATAACTTAAATTTCGACAAAAGACTACCTTTCACAATGACAAGGCTACCATCCATTGGAGTAACAAAAACCTGAAAAACATACTACCTTTCATAATGACAAGGCTATCATCCATAGGAGTAACAAAAATCTTAATGACATACTACCTTCCATAATGACAAGGCTACCATCCATTGGAGTAACAAATATCTCGACAACAGACTACCTTTAATAAAAAAAAGTCTACCATCCATTAGAGTAACAAAAATCTCGACAATAGTCTACCTTCCATAATTACATGGCTACCATCCATTGGAGAAACAAAAATCTCGACAACAGACTACCTTTCATAATGACAAGGCTAAAATCCATTGGAGTAACAAAAATATCGACAACAAACTACCTTCCATAAAGACAAGGCTACCATCCATTGAGTAACAAAGATATCGACAACAGACTACCTTCCACAATGACAAGGGTACCATCCATTGGAGTAAAAAAAATCTTGACAACAAACTACGTTACATAATGACAAGGTTACCATCCATTGGAATGAAAAAAATATCGATAACAAACTACCTTCCATAATGACAAGGCTACCATCCAATGGAATAACCTAAATCTCAACAAAAGACTACCTTTCATAATGACAAGGCTACCATTTGTTGGAGTAACAAAAATATCGACAATAGACTATGTTCCAAAATGACAAGGCTACCATCCATTGGAGTAACAAAAATCTCGACAACAGACTACCTTCCATAATGACAAGGCTACAATCCTTTGGAGTAACAGAAATCTCAACGACAGACTACCTTCCATAATGACAAGGCTACCATCCATTGGAGTAACAAAAATATATACAACAAACTACCTTCCATAATGACAAGGCTACCATCCTATGGAATAACTTAAATTTCGACAAAAGACAACCTTTCACAATGACAAGGCTACCATCCATTGGAGTAACAAAAATCTGAAAAACATACTACCTTCCATAATGACAAGGCTATCATCCGTTGGAGTAACAAAAATCTTAACGACAGACTACCTTCCATAATGACAAGGCTACCATCCATTAGAGTAACAAATATCTCGACAACAGACTACCTTCCAAAAAGAAAAGTCTACCATCCTTGGAGTAACAAAAATATTTACAATAGTCTACCTTCCATAATTACGTGGCTACCATCCATTGGAGTAACAAAAATCTCGACAACAGACTACCTTACATAATGACAAGGCTACCATACATTGGAGTAACCAAAATCTCGACAACAGACTACCTTCTAAAATGACAAGGCTACCATCCACTGAGTAACAAAGATCTCGACAACAGACTACCTTCCATAAAGAAAAGTCTACCATCCATTGGAGTAACAAAAATATCGACAATAAACTACCTTCCATAATTACATAGCTACCATCCATTGGAGTAAAAAAATATCGACAACAGACAATCTTCCATAATGACAAGGCTACCATCCATTGAGTAAAAAAGATCTCAGCAACAGACTACCTTCCATTATGAGAAGGCTACTATCCATTGGAGTAAAAAATATCTCGACAACAGACTACCTTCCCTAATGAGAAGGCTACAATCCATTGGAGTAACAAAAATCTCGACAACAGACTACCTTCCATAAAAACAAGGCTACCATCCCTTGAGTAACAAAGATATCGACAACAGACTACCTTCCACAATGACAAGGGTACCATCCATTGGAGTAAAAAAAATCTTGACAACAAACTACCTTCCATAATGACAAGGTTACCATCCATTGGAATGAAAAAAATCTCGACAACAAACTACCTTCCATAATGACAAGGCTATCATCCATTGGAGTAACAAAAATCTTAACGACATACTACCTTTCATAATGACAAGGCTACCATCCATTGGAGTAACAAATAAATCGACAACAAACTACCTTTAATAAATAAAAGTCTACCATCCATTGGAGTAACAAAAATATAGACAATAGTCTACCTTCCATAATTACATGGCTACCATCCATTGGAGAAACAAAAATTTCGACAACAGACTACCTAACATAATGACAAGGCTACCATCCATTGGAGTAAAAAAATCTCGACAACAGACTACCTTCCATAATGACAAGGCTACCATCCATTGAGTAACAAAGATCTCGACAACAGACTATCTTCCATTCTGACAAGGCTACCATCCATTGGATTAAAAAATATCTCGACAACAGACTACCTTCCATAATGACAAGGCTACAATCCAATGGAGTAACAAATATCTCGACAATAGACTACCTTCCATAAAGAAAAGTCTACCATCCTTGGAGTAATAAAAATATTTACAATAGTCTACCTTCCATAATTACATGGCTACCATCCATTGGAGTAACAAAAATCTCGACAACAGACTACCTTACATAATGACAAGGCTACCATACATTGGAGTAACAAAAATCTCGACAACAGACTACCTTCCAAAATGACAAGGCTATCATCCATTGGAGTAACAAAAATCTCGACAACAGACTACCTTACATAATGACAAGGCTACCATCCAATGGAGTAAAAAAATCTCGACAACAGACTACCTTCCATAATGACAAGGCTACCATCCATTGAGTAACAAAGATCTCGACAACATACTACCTCCCATAAAGAAAAGTCTACCATCCATTGGAGTAACAAAAATATCGATAATAAACTACCTTCCATAATTACATGGCTACCATCCATTGGAGTACAAAAATATCGACAACAGACAATCTTCCATAATGACAAGCTACCATCCATTGAGTAAAAAAGATCTCGACAACAGACTACCTTCCATTATGACAAGGCTACTATCCATTGGAGTAAACATTATCTCGACAACAGACTACCTTCCATAATGACAAGGATACAATCCATTGGAGTAACAAAAATCTCGACAACAGACTACCTTCCATAAAAACAAGGATACCATCCATTGAGTAACAAAGATATCGACCAAAGAGTACCTTCCACAATGACAAGGGTACCATCCATTGGAGTAAAAAAAATCTTGACAACAAACTACCTTCCATAATGACAAGGTTACCATCCATTGGAATGAAAGAAATCTCGACAACAAACTACCTTTCATAATGACAATGCTACCATCCATTGGAGTAACATAAATATATACAATAAACTACCTTCCATAATGACAAGGGTACCATCCAATGGAATAACTTAAATTTCGACAAAAGACAACCTTTCACAATGACAAGGCTACCATCCATTGGAGTAACAAAAACCTGAAAAACATACTACCTTTCATAATGACAAGGCTATCATCCATAGGAGTAACAAAAATCTTAACGACATACTACCTTCCATAATGACAAGGCTACCATCCATTGGAGTAACAAATATCTCGACAACAGACTACCTTTAATAAAAAAAAGTCTACCATCCATTGGAGTAACAAAAATATCGACAATAGTCTACCTTCCATAATTACATGGCTACCATCCATTGGAGAAACAAAAATCTCGACAACAGACTACCTTTCATAATGACGAGGCTAAAATCCATTGGAGTAACAAAAATCTCGACAACAAACTACCTTCCATAAAGACAAGGCTACCATCCATTGAGTAAAAAAGATCTCGACAACAGACTACCTTCCATTCTGACAAGGCTACCATCCATTGGAGTAAAAAATATCTCGACAACAGACTACCTTCCATAATGACAAGGCTAAAATCCATTGGAGTAACAAAAATCTCGACAACAAACTACCTTCCATAAAGACAAGGCTACCATCCATTGAGTAACAAAGATATCGACTACAGACTACCTTCCACGATGACAAGGGTACCATCCATTGGAGTAAAAAAAATCATGACAACAGACTACCTTCCATAATGACAAGGTTACCATCCATTGGAATGAAAAAAATATCGATAACAAACTACCTTCCATAATGACAAGGCTACCATCCAATGGAATAACCTAAATCTCAACAAAAGACTACCTTTCATAATGACAAGGCTACCATTTGTTGGAGTAACAATAATATCGACAATAGACTATGTTCCAAAATGACAAGGCTACCATCCATTGGAGTAACAAAAATCTCGACAACAGACTACCTTCCATAATGACAAGGCTACAATCCATTGGAGTAACAGAAATCTCAACGACAGACTACCTTCCATAATGACAAGGCTACCATCAATTGGAGTAACAAAAATATATACAACAAACTACCTTCCATAATGACAAGGCTACCATCCTATGGAATAACTTAAATTTCGACAAAAGACAACCTTTCACAATGACAAGGCTACAATCCATTGGAGTAACAAAAATCTGAAAAACATACTACCTTCCATAATGACAAGGCTATCATCCGTTGGAGTAACAAAAATCATAACGACAGACTACCTTCCATAATGACAAGGCTACCATCCATTAGAGTAACAAATATCTCGACAACAGACTACCTTCCATAAAGAAAAGTCTACCATCCTTGGAGTAACAAAAATATTTACAATGGTCTACCTTCCATAATTACATGGCTACCATCCATTGCAGTAACAAAATTCTCGACAACAGACTACCTTAGATAATGACAAGGCTACCATACATTGGAGTAACAAAAATCTCGACAACAGACTACCTTCGAAAATGACAAGGCTACCATCCATTGGAGTAACAAAAATCTCGACAACAGACTACCTTACATAATGACAAGGCTACCATCCATTGGAGTAAAAAAATCTCGACAACAGACTACCTTCCATAATGACAAGGCTACCATCCATTGAGTAACAAAGATCTCGACAACAGACTACCTTCCATAAAGAAAAGGCTACCATCCATTGGAGTAACAAAAATATCGACAATAAACTACCTTCCATAATTACATGGCTACCATCCATTGGAGTAAAAAAATATCGACAACAGACAATCTTCCATAATGACAAGGCTACCATCCATTGAGTAAAAAAGATCTCGACAACAGACTACCTTCCATTATGAGAAGGCTACTATCCATTGGAGTAAAAAATATCTCGACAACAGACTACCTTCCCTAATGAGAAGGCTACAATCCATTGGAGTAAAAAAAATCTCGACAACAGACTACCTTCCATAAAAACAAGGCTACCATCCCTTGAGTAACAAAGATATCGACAACAGACTACCTTCCACAATGACAAGGGTACCATCCATTGGAGTAAAAAAAATCTTGACAACAAACTACCTTCCATAATGACAAGGTTACCATCCATTGGAATGAAAAAAATCTCGACAACAAACTACCTTCCATAATGACAAGGCTATCATCCATTGGAGTAACAAAAATCTTAACGACATACTACCTTTCATAATGACAAGGCTACCATCCATTGGAGTAACAAATAAATCGACAACAAACTACCTTTAATAAATAAAAGTCTACCATCCATTGAAGTAACAAAAATATAGACAATAGTCTACCTTCCATAATTACATGGCTACCATCCATTGGAGAAACAAAAATTTCGACAACAGACTACCTAACATAATGACAAGGCTACCATCCATTGGAGTAAAAAAATCTCGACAACAGACTACCTTCCATAATGACAAGGCTACCATCCATTGAGTAACAAAGATCTCGACAACAGACTATCTTCCATTCTGACAAGGCTACCATCCATTGGAGTAAAAAATATCTCGACAACAGACTACCTTCCATAATGACAAGGCTACAATCCAATGGAGTAACAAATATCTCGACAACAGACTACCTTCCATAAAGAAAAGTCTACCATCCTTGGAGTAACAAAGATATCGAAAATAGTCTACCTTCCACAATGACAAGGGTACCATCCATTGGAGTAACAAAAATCTCGACAACAGACTACCTTACATAATGACAAGGCTACCATACATTGGAGTAACAAAAATCTCGACAACAGACTACCTTCCAAAATGACAAGGCTACCATCCAATGGAATAACTTAAATCTCGACAAAAGACTACCTTTCATAAAGACAAGGTTACCATTTGTTGGAGTAACGAAAATATCGACAATAGACTATGTTCCAAAATGACAAGGCTACCATCCATTGGAGTAACAAAAATATCGACAACAGACTACCTTCCATAATGATAAGGCTACCATCCATTGGATTAACAAAAATATATACAACAAACTACCTTCCATAATGATAAGGCTACCATCTTATGGAATAACTTAAATTTCGACAAAAGACAACCTTTCACAATGACAAGGCTACCATCCATTGGAGTAACAAAAATCTGAAAAACATACTACCTTCCATAATGACAAGGCTATCATCCGTTGGAGTAACAAAAATCTTAACGACAGACTACCTTCCATAATGACAAGGCTACCATCCATTAGAGTAACAAATATCTCGACAACAGACTACCTTCCATAAAGAAAAGTCTACCATCCTTGGAGTAACAAAAATATTTACAATAGTCTACCTTCCATAATTACATGGCTACCATCCATTGGAGTAACAAAAATCTCGACAACAGACTACCTTACATAAGGACAAGGCTACCATACATTGGAGTAACAAAAATCTCGACAACAGACTACCTTCCAAAATGACAAGGCTATCATCCATTGACGTAACAAAAATCTCAACAACAGACTACCTTACATAATGACAAGGCTACCATCCATTGGAGTAAAAAAATCTCGACAACAGACTACCTTCCATAATGACAAGGCTACCATCCATTGAGTAACAAAGATCTCGACAACATATACCTCCCATAAAGAAAAGTCTACCATCCATTGGAGTAACAAAAATATCGACAATAAACTACCTTCCATAATTACATGGCTACCATCCATTGGAGTACAAAAATATCGACAACAAACAATCTTCCATAATGACAAGGCTACCATCCATTGAGTAAAAAAGATCTGGACAACAGACTACCTTCCATTATGACAAGGCTACTATCCATTGGAGTAAAAAATATCTCGATAATAGACTACCTTCCATAATGACAAGGATACAATCCATTGGAGTAACAAAAAACTCGACAACAGACTACCTTCCATAAAAACAAGGGTACCATCCATTGAGTAACAAAGATATCCACAACAGAGTACCTTCCACAATGACAAGGGTACCATCCATTGGAGTAAACAAAATCTTGACAATAAACTACCTTCCATAATGACAAGGTTACCATCCATTGGAATGAAAAAAATCTCGACAACAAACTACCTTCCATAATGACAAGGCTACCATCCATTGGAGTAACAAAAATATATACAACAAACTACCTTCCATAATGACAAGGCTACCATCCAATGGAATAACTTAAATTTCGACAAAAGACTACCTTTCACAATGACAAGGCTACCATCCATTGGAGTTACAAAAACCGGAAAAACATACTACCTTTCATAATGACAAGGCTATCATCCATAGGAGTAACAAAAATCTTAACGACATACTATCTTCCATAATGACAAGGTTACCATCCATTGGAGTAACAAATATCTCTACAACAGACTACCTTTAATAAAGAAAAGTCTACCATCCATTGGAGTAACAAAAATATCGACAATAGTCTACCTTCCATAATTACATGGCTACCATCCATTGGAGAAACAAAAATCTCGATAACAGACTACCTTACATAATGACAAGGCTACCATCCATTGAGTAACAAAGATCTCGACAACAGATTATCTTCCATTCTGACAAGGCTACCATCCATTGGAGTAAAAAATATCTCGACAACAGACTACCTTCCATAATGACAAGGCTACAATCCATTGGAGTAACAAAAATCTCGACAACAAACTACCTTCCATAAAGAAAAGGCTACCATCCATTGAGTAACAAAGATATCGACAACAGACTACCTTCCACAATGACAAGGGTACCATCCATTGGAGTAAAAAAAATCTTGACAACAGACTACCTTCCATAATGACAAGGTTACCATCCATTGGAATGAAAAAAATCTCGATAACAAACTACCTTCCATAATGACAAGGCTACCATCCAATGGAATAACTTAAATCTCGACAAAAGACTACCTTTCATAAAGACAAGGCTACCATTTGTTGGAGTAACGAAAATATCGACAATAGACTATGTTCCAAAATGACAAGGCTACCATCCATTAGAGTAAAAAAAATATCGACAACAGACTACCTTCGATAATGACAAGGCTACCATCCATTGGAGTAACAAAAATATATACGACAAACTACCTTCCATAATGACAAGGCTACCATCCTATGGAATAACTTAAATTTCGACAAAAGACAACCTTTCACAATGACAAGGCTACCATCCATTGGAGTAACAAAAATCTGAAAAACATACTACCTTCCATAATGAAAAGGCTATCATCCATTGGAGTAACAAAAATCTTAACGACAGACTACCTTCCATAATGACAAGGCTACCATCCATTAGAGTAACAAATATCTCGACAACAGACTACCTTCCATAAAGAAAAGTCTACCATCCTTGGAGTAACAAAAATATTTACAATAGTCTACCTTCCATAATTACATGGCTACCATCCATTGGAGTAACAAAAATCTCGCCAACAGACTACCTTACATAATGACAAGGCTACCATACATTGGAGTAACAAAAATCATGACAACAGACTACCTTCCAAAATGACAAGGCTATCATCCATTGGAGTAACAAAAATCTCGACAACAGACTACCTTACATAATGACAAGGCTACCATCCATTGGAGTAAAAAAATCTCGACAACAGACTACCTTCCAAAATGACAAGGCTACCATCCATTGAGTAACAAAGATCTCGACAACAGACTACCTTCCATAAAGAAAAGTCTACCATCCATTGGAGTAACAAAAATATCGACAATAAACTACCTTCCATAATTACATGGCTACCATCCATTGGAGTACAAAAATATCGACAACAGACAATCTTCCATAATGACAAGGCTACCATCCATTGAGTAAAAAAGATCTAGACAACAGACTACCTTCCATTATGACAAGGCTACTATCCATTGGAGTAAAAAATATCTCGACAACAGACTACCTTCCATAATGACAAGGATACAATCCATTGGAGTAACAAAAATCTCGACAACATAATACCTTGCATAAAAACAAGGGTACCATCCATTGAGTAACAAAGATATCGACAACAGAGTACCTTCCACAATGACAAGGGTACCATCCATTGGAGTAAAAAAAATCTTGACAATAAACTACCTTCCATAATGACAAGGTTACCATCCATTGGAATGAAAAAAATCTCGACAACAAACTACCTTCCATAATGACAAGGCTACCATCCATTGGAGTAACAAAAATATATACAACAAACTACCTTCCATAATGACAAGGCTACCATCCAATGGAATAACTTAAATTTCGACAAAAGACTACCTTTCACAATGAGAAGGCTACCATTCATTGGAGTAACAAAAACCGGAAAAACATACTACCTTTCATAATGACAAGGCTATCATCCATAGGAGTAACAAAAATCTTAACGACATACTACCTTCCATAATGATGAGGTTACCATCCATTGGAGTAACAAATATCTCTACAACAGACTAACTTTAATAAAGAAAAGTCTACCATCCATTGGAGTAACAAAAATATCGACAATAATCTACCTTCCATAATTACATGGCTACCATCCATTGGAGTAAAAAAATCTCGACAACAGACTACCTTCCATAATGACAAGGCTACCATCCATTGAGTAACAAAGATCTCGACAACAGACTACCTTCCATTCTGACAAGGCTACCATCCATTGGAGTAAAAAATATCTCGACAACAGACTACCTTCCATAATGACAAGGCTAAAATCCATTGGAGTAACAAAAATCTCGACAACAAACTACCTTCCATAAAGACAAGGCTACCATCCATTGAGTAACAAAGATATCGACAACAGACTACCCTCCACAATGACAAGTGTACCATCCATTGGAGTAAAAAAAATCTTGACAACAGACTACCTTCCATAATGACAAGGTTACCATCCATTGGAATGAAAAAAATATCGATAACAAACTACCTTCCATAATGACAAGGCTACCATCCAATGGAATAACTTAAATCTCGACAAAAGACTACCTTTCATAATGACAAGGCTTCCATTTGTTGGAGTAACAAAAATATCGACAATAGACTATGTTCCAAAATTACAAGGCTACCATCCATTGGAGTAACAAAAATCTCGACAACAGACTACCTTCCATAATGACAAGGCTACCATCCTTTGGAGTAACAAAAATATAAACAACAAACTACCTTCCATAATGACAAGGCTACCATCCTATGGAATAACTTAAATTTCGACAAAAGACAACCTTTCATAATGACAAGGCTACCATCCATTGGAGTAACAAAAATATGAAAAACATACTACCTTCCATAATAACAAAGCTATCATCCCTTGGAGTAACAAAAATCTTAACGACATAGTACCTTCCATAATGACAAGGCTACCATCCATTAGAGTAACAAATATCTCGACAACAGACTACCTTCCATAAAGAAAAGTCTACCATCCTTGGAGTAACAAAAATATTTACAATAGTCTACCTTCCATAATTACATGGCTACCATCCATTGGAGTAACAAAAATATCGACAACATACTACCTTACATAATGACAAGGCTACCATACATTGGAGTAGCAAAAATCTTGACAAAAGACTACCTTCCAAAATGACAAGGCTATCATCCATTGGAGTAACAAAAATATCGACAACAAACTACCTTACATAATGACAAGGCTACCATCCATTGGAGTAAAAAAATCTCGACAACAGACTACCTTCCAAAATGACAAGGCTACCATCCATTGAGTAACAAAGATCTCGACAACAGACTACCTTCCATAAAGAAAAGTCTACCATCCATTGGAGTAACAAAAATATCGATAATAAACTACCTTATATAATTACATAGCTACCATCCATTGGAGTAAAAAAATATCGACAACAGGCAATCTTCCATAATGACAAGGCTACCATCCATTGAGTAAAAAAGATCTCGACAATAGACTACCTTCCATTATGACAAGGCTACTATCCATTGGAGTAAAAAATATCTCGACAACAGACTACCTTCCATAATGACAAGGCTACAATCCATTGGAGTAACAAAAATCTCGACAACAGACTACCTTCCATAAAAACAAGGCTACCATCCATTGATTAACAAAGATATCGACAACAGACTACCTTCCACAATGATAAGGGTACCATCCATTGGAGTAAAAAAAATCATGACAACAAACTACCTTCTATAATGACAAGGTTACCATCCATTGGAATGAAAAAAATATCGACAACAAACTACCTTCCATAATGACAAGGCTATCATCCATTGGAGTAACAAAAATATTAACGACATACTACCTTCCATAATGACAAGGCTACCATCCATTGGGGTAACAAATATCTCGACAACATACTACCTTTAATAAATAAAAGTCTACCATCCATTGGAGTAACAAAAATATCGACAATAGTCTACCTTCCATAATTACATGGCTACCATCAATTGGAGAAACAAAAATCTCGATAACAGACTACCTTACATAATGACAAGGCTACCATCCATTGGAGTAAGAAAATCTCAACCACAGACTACCTTCCATAATGACAAGGCTACCATCCATTGAGTAACAAAGATCTCGACAATAGACTACCTTCCATTCTGACAAGGCTACCATCCATTGGAGTAAAAAATATCTCGACAACAGACTACCTTCCATAATGACAAGGCTAAAATCCATTGGAGTAACAAAAATCTCGACAACAAACTACCTTCCTTAAAGACAAGGCTACCATCCATTGAGTAACAAAGATATCGACAACAGACTACCTTCCACAATGACAAGGGTACCATCCATTGGAGTAAAAAAAATCTTGACAACAGACTACCTTCCATAATGACAAGGTTACCATCCATTGGAATGAAAAAAATATCGATAACAAACTACCTTCCATAATGACAAGGCTACCATCCAATGGAATAACTTAAATCTCGACAAAAGACTACCTTTCATAATGACAAGGCTACCATTTGTTGGAGTAACAAAAATATCGACAATAGACTATGTTCCAAAATGACAAGGCTACCATCCATTGGAGTAACAAAAATCTCGACAACAGACTACCTTCCAAAATGATAAGGCTACCATCCATTGGAGTAACAAAAATCTATACAACAAACTACCTTCCATAATGACAAGGCTACCATCCAATGGAATAACTTAAATTTCGACAAAAGACAACCTTTCATAATGACAAGGCTACCATCCATTGGAGTAACAAAAATATGAAAAACATACTACCTTCCATAATAACAAAGCTATCATCCGTTGGAGTAACAAAAATCTTAACGACATACTACCTTCCATAATGACAAGGCTACCATCCATTAGAGTAACAAATATCTCGACAACAGACTACCTTCCATAAAGAAAAGGCTACCATCCTTGGAGTAACAAAAATATTTACAATAGTCTACCTTCCATAATTACATGGCTACCATCCATTGGAGTAACAAAAATCTCGACAACATACTACCTTACATAATGACAAGGCTACCATACATTGGAGTAGCAAAAATCTCGACAAAAGACTACCTTCCAAAATGACAAGGCTATCATCCATTGGAGTATCAAAAATCTCGATAACAAACTACCTTACATAATGACAAGGCTACCATCCATTGGAGTAAAAAAATCTCGACAACAGACTACCTTCCAAAATGACAAGGCTACCATCCATTGAGTAACAAAGATCTCGACAACAGACTACCTTCCATAAAGAAAAGTCTACCATCCATTGGAGTAACAAAAATATCGGTAATAAACTACCTTCTATAATTACATAGCTACAATCCATTGTAGTAAAAAAATATCGACAACAGGCAATCTTCCATAATGACAAGGCTACCATCCATTGAGTAAAAAAGATCTCGACAATAGACTACCTTCCATTATGACAAGGCTACTATCCATTGGATTAAAAAATATCTCGACAACAGACTACCTTCCATAATGACAAGGCTACAATCCATTGGAGTAACAAAAATCTCGACAACAGACTACCTTCCATAAAAACAAGGCTACCATCCATTGATTAACAAAGATATCGACAACAGACTACCTTCCACAATGACAAGGGTACCATCCATTGGAGTAAAAAAAATCTTGACAACAAACTACCTTCTATAATGACAAGGTTACCATCCATTGGAATGAAAAAAATATCGACAACAAACTACCTTCCATAATGACAAGGCTATCATCCATTGGAGTAACAAAAATATTAACGACATACTACCTTCCATAATGACAAGGCTACCATCCATTGGGGTAACAAATATCTCGACAACATACTACCTTTAATAAATAAAAGTCTACCATCCATTGGAGTAACAAATATATCGACAATAGTCTACCTTCCATAATTACATGGCTACCATCCATTGGAGAAACAAAAATCTCGACAGCAGACTACCTTACATAATGACAAGGCTACCATCCATTGGAGTAAAAAAATCTCGACCAAAGACTACCTTCCAAAATGACAAGGCTACCATCCATTGAGTAACAAAGATCTCGACAACAGACTACCTTCCATTCTGACAAGGCTACCATCCATTGGAGTAAAAAATATCTCGACAACAGACTACCTTCCATAATGACAAGGCTAAAATCCATTGGAGTAACAAAAATCTCGACAACAAACTACCTTCCTTAAAGACAAGGCTACCATCCATTGAGTAACAAAGATATCGACAACAGACTACCTTCCACAATGACAAAGGTACCATCCATTGGAGTAAAAAAAATCTTGACAACAGACTACCTTCCATAATGACAAGGTTACCATCCATTGGAATGAAAAAAATATCGATAACAAACTACCTTCCATAATGACAAGGCTACCATCCAATGGAATAACTTAAATCTCGACAAAAGACTACCTTTCATAATGACAAGGCTACCATTTGTTGGAGTAACAAAAATATCGACAATAGACTATGTTCCAAAATGACAAGGCTACCATCCATTGGAGTAACAAAAATCTCGACAACAGACTACCTTCCAAAATGATAAGGCTACCATCCATTGGAGTAACAAAAATCTATACAACAAACTACCTTCCATAATGACAAGGCTACCATCTAATGGAATAACTTAAATTTCGACAAAAGACAACCTTTCATAATGACAAGGCTACCATCCATTGGAGTAACAAAAATATGAAAAACATACTACCTTCCATAATAACAAAGCTATCATCCGTTGGAGTAACAAAAATCTTAACGACATACTACCTTCCATAATGACAAGGCTACCATCCATTAGAGTAACAAATATCTCGACAACAGACTACCTTCCATAAAGAAAAGGCTACCATCCTTGGAGTAACAAAAATATTTACAATAGTCTACCTTCCATAATTACATGGCTACCATCCATTGGAGTAACAAAAATCTCGACAACATACTACCTTCCATTATGACAAGGCTACTATCCATTGGAGTAAAAAATATCTCGACAACAGACTACCTTCCCTAATGAGAAGGCTACAATCCATTGGAGTAACAAAAATCTCGACAACAGACTACCTTCCATAAAAACAAGGCTACCATCCCTTGAGTAACAAAGATATCGACAACAGACTACCTTCCACAATGACAAGGGTACCATCCATTGGAGTAAAAAAAATCTTGACAACAAACTACCTTCCATAATGACAAGGTTACCATCCATTGGAATGAAAAAAATCTCGACAACAAACTACCTTCCATAATGACAAGGCTATCATCCATTGGAGTAACAAAAATCTTAACGACATACTACCTTTCATAATGACAAGGCTACCATCCATTGGAGTAACAAATAAATCGACAACAAACTACCTTTAATAAATAAAAGTCTACCATCCATTGGAGTAACAAAAATATAGACAATAGTCTACCTTCCATAATTACATGGCTACCATCCATTGGAGAAACAAAAATTTCGACAACAGACTACCTAACTTAATGACAAGGCTACCATCCATTGGAGTAAAAAAATCTCGACAACAGACTACCTTCCATAATGACAAGGCTACCATCCATTGAGTAACAAAGATCTCGACAACAGACTATCTTCCATTCTGACAAGGCTACCATCCATTGGAGTAAAAAATATCTCGACAACAGACTACCTTCCATAATGACAAGGCTACAATCCAATGGAGTAACAAAAATCTCGACAACAAACTACCTTCCATAAAGAAAAGGCTACCATCCATTGAGTAACAAAGATATCGAAAACAGACTACCTTCCACAATGACAAGGGTACCATCCATTGGAGTAAAAAAAATCTTGACAACAGACTACCTTCCATAATGACAAGGTTACCATCCATTGGAATGAAAAAAATCTCGATAACAAACTACCTTCCATAATGACAAGGCTACCATCCAATGGAATAACTTAAATCTCGACAAAAGACTACCTTTCATAAAGACAAGGCTACCATTTGTTGGAGTAACGAAAATATCGACAATAGACTATGTTCCAAAATGACAAGGCTACCATCCATTGGAGTAACAAAAATATCGACAACAGACTACCTTCCATAATGACAAGGCTACCATCCATTGGATTAACAAAAATATATACAACAAACTACCTTCCATAATGATAAGGCTACCATCTTATGGAATAACTTAAATTTCGACAAAAGACAACCTTTCACAATGACAAGGCTACCATCCATTGGAGTAACAAAAATCTGAAAAACATACTACCTTCCATAATGACAAGGCTATCATCCGTTGGAGTAACAAAAATCTTAACGACAGACTACCTTCCATAATGA
Source organism: Vicia faba (assembly GCA_948472305.1). Taxonomy (NCBI): domain Eukaryota; kingdom Viridiplantae; phylum Streptophyta; class Magnoliopsida; order Fabales; family Fabaceae; genus Vicia; species Vicia faba. Next base: position 744,743,413 of record OX451738.1, read on the forward strand.
CAAGGCTACCATCCATTAGAGTAACAAATATCTCGACAACAGACTACCTTCCATAAAGAAAAGTCTACCATCCTTGGAGTAACAAAAATATTTACAATAGTCTACCTTCCATAATTACATGGCTACCATCCATTGGAGTAACAAAAATCTCGACAACAGACTACCTTACATAATGACAAGGCTACCATACATTGGAGTAACAAAAATCTCGACAACAGACTACCTTCCAAAATGACAAGGCTATCATCCATTGGCGTAACAAAAATCTCAACAACAGACTACCTTACATAATGACAAGGCTACCATCCATTGGAGTAAAAAAATCTCGACAACAGACTACCTTCCATAATGACAAGGCTACCATCCATTGAGTAACAAAGATCTCGACAACATATATCTCCCATAAAGAAAAGTCTACCATCCATTGGAGTAACAAAAATATCGACAATAAACTACCTTCCATAATTACATGGCTACCATCCATTGGAGTACAAAAATATCGACAACAGACAATCTTCCATAATGACAAGGCTACCATCCATTGAGTAAAAAAGATCTGGACAACAGACTACCTTCCATTATGACAAGGATACTATTCATTGGAGTAAAAAATATCTCGATAATAGACTACCTTCCATAATGACAAGGATACAATCCATTGGAGTAACACAAATCTCGACAACAGACTACCTTCCATAAAAACAAGGGTACCATCCATTGAGTAACAAAGATATCCACAACAGAGTACCTTCCACAATGACAAGGGTACCATCCATTGGAGTAAACAAAATCTTGACAATAAACTACCTTCCATAATGACAAGGTTACCATCCATTGGAATGAAAAAAATCTCGACAACAAACTACCTTCCATAATGACAAGGCTACCATCCATTGGAGTAACAAAAATATATACAACAAACTACCTTCCATAATGACAAGGCTACCATCCAATGGAATAACTTAAATTTCGACAAAAGACTACCTTTCACAATGACAAGGCTACCATCCATTGGAGTTACAAAAACCGGAAAAACATACTACCTTTCATAATGACAAGGCTATCATCCATAGGAGTAACAAAAATCTTAACGACATACTATCTTCCATAATGACAAGGTTACCATCCATTGGAGTAACAAATATCTCTACAACAGACTACCTTTAATAAAGAAAAGTCTACCATCCATTGGAGTAACAAAAATATCGACAATAGTCTACCTTCCATAATTACATGGCTACCATCCATTGGAGAAACAAAAATCTCGATAACAGACTACCTTACATAATGACAAGGCTACCATCCATTGAGTAACAAAGATCTCGACAACAGATTATCTTCCATTCTGACAAGGCTACCATCCATTGGAGTAAAAAATATCTCGACAACAGACTACCTTCCATAATGACAAGGCTACAATCCATTGGAGTAACAAAAATCTCGACAACAAACTACCTTCCATAAAGAAAAGGCTACCATCCATTGAGTAACAAAGATATCGACAACAGACTACCTTCCACAATGACAAGGGTACCATCCATTGGAGTAAAAAAAATCTTGACAACAGACTACCTTCCATAATGACAAGGTTACCATCCATTGGAATGAAAAAAATCTCGATAACAAACTACCTTCCATAATGACAAGGCTACCATCCAATGGAATAACTTAAATCTCGACAAAAGACTACCTTTCATAAAGACAAGGCTACCATTTGTTGGAGTAACGAAAATATCGACAATAGACTATGTTCCAAAATGACAAGGCTACCATCCATTAGAGGAAAAAAAATATCGACAACAGACTACCTTCGATAATGACAAGGCTACCATCCATTGGAGTAACAAAAATATATACGACAAACTACCTTCCATAATGACAAGGCTACCATCCTATGGAATAACTTAAATTTCGACAAAAGACAACCTTTCACAATGACAAGGCTACCATCCATTGGAGTAACAAAAATCTGAAAAACTTACTACCTTCCATAATGACAAGGCTATCATCCATTGGAGTAACAAAAATCTTAACGACAGACTACCTTCCATAATGACAAGGCTACCATCCATTAGAGTAACAAATATCTCGACAACAGACTACCTTCCATAAAGAAAAGTCTACCATCCTTGGAGTAACAAAAATATTTACAATAGTCTACCTTCCATAATTACATGGCTACCATCCATTGGAGTAACAAAAATCTCGCCAACAGACTACCTTACATAATGACAAGGCTACCATACATTGGAGTAACAAAAATCATGACAACAGACTACCTTCAAAAATGACAAGGCTATCATCCATTGGAGTAACAAAAATCTCGACAACAGACTACCTTACATAATGACAAGGCTACCATCCATTGGAGTAAAAAAATCTCGACAACAGACTACCTTCCATAATGACAAGGCTACCATCCAACGAAATAACAAAAATCTCGACAACAGACTACCTTCCATAATGACAAGGCTACCATCCATTGGAGTAACAAAAATATCGACAATAAACTACCTTCCATAATTACATGGCTACCATCCATTGGAGTACAAAAATATCGACAACAGACAATCTTCCATAATGACAAGGCTACCATCCATTGAGTAAAAAAGATCTAGACAACAGACTACCTTCCATTATGACAAGGCTACTATCCATTGGAGTAAAAAATATCTCGACAACAGACTACCTTCCATAATGACAAGGATACAATCCATTGGAGTAACAAAAATCTCGACAACAGAATACCTTGCATAAAAACAAGGGTACCATCCATTGAGTAACAAAGATATCGACAACAGAGTACCTTCCACAATGACAAGGGTACCATCCATTGGAGTAAAAAAAATCTTGACAATAAACTACCTTCCATAATGACAAGGTTACCATCCATTGGAATGAAAAAAATCTCGACAACAAACTACCTTCCATAATGACAAGGCTACCATCCATTGGAGTAACAAAAATATATACAACAAACTACCTTCCATAATGACAAGGCTACCATCCAATGGAATAACTTAAATTTCGACAAAAGACTACCTTTCACAATGATAAGGCTACCATTCATTGGAGTAACAAAAACCGGAAAAACATACTACCTTTCATAATGACAAGGCTATCATCCATAGGAGTAACAAAAATCTTAACGACATACTACCTTCCATAATGATGAGGTTACCATCCATTGGAGTAACAAATATCTCTACAACAGACTAACTTTAATAAAGAAAAGTCTACCATCCATTGGAGTAACAAAAATATCGACAATAGTCTACCTTCCATAATTACATGGCTACCATCCATTGGAGTAAAAAAATCTCGACAACAGACTACCTTCCATAATGACAAGGCTACCATCCATTGAGTAACAAAGATCTCGACAACAGACTACCTTCCATTCTGACAAGGCTACCATCCATTGGAGTAAAAAATATCTCGACAACAGACTACCTTCCATAATGACAAGGCTAAAATCCATTGGAGTAACAAAAATCTCGACAACAAACTACCTTCCTTAAAGACAAGGCTACCATCCATTGAGTAACAAAGATATCGACAACAGACTACCCTCCACAATGACAAGGGTACCATCCATTGGAGTAAAAAAAATCTTGACAACAGACTACCTTCCATAATGACAAGGTTACCATCCATTGGAATGAAAAAAATATCGATAACAAACTACCTTCCATAATGACAAGGCTACCATCCAATGGAATAACTTAAATCTCGACAAAAGACTACCTTTCATAATGACAAGGCTACCATTTGTTGGAGTAACAAAAATATCGACAATAGACTATGTTCCAAAATGACAAGGCTACCATCCATTGGAGTAACAAAAATCTCGACAACAGACTACCTTCCAAAATGATAAGGCTACCATCCATTGGAGTAACAAAAATCTATACAACAAACTACCTTCCATAATGACAAGGCTACCATCCAATGGAATAACTTAAATTTCGACAAAAGACAACCTTTCATAATGACAAGGCTACCATCCATTGGAGTAACAAAAATATGAAAAACATACTACCTTCCATAATAACAAAGCTATCATCCGTTGGAGTAACAAAAATCTTAACGACATACTAGCTTCCATAATGACAAGGCTACCATCCATTAGAGTAACAAATATCTCGACAACAGACTACCTTCCATAAAGAAAAGGCTACCATCCTTGGAGTAACAAAAATATTTACAATAGTCTACCTTCCATAATTACATGGCTACCATCCATTGGAGTAACAAAAATCTCGACAACATACTACCTTACATAATGACAAGGCTACCATACATTGGAGTAGCAAAAATCTCGACAAAAGACTACCTTCCAAAATGACAAGGCTATCATCCATTGGAGTAACAAAAATCTCGACAACAAACTACCTTACATAATGACAAGGCTACCATCCATTGGAGTAAAAAAATCTCGACAACAGACTACCTTCCAAAATGACAAGGCTACCATCCATTGAGTAACAAAGATCTCGACAACAGACTACCTTCCATAAAGAAAAGTCTACCATCCATTGGAGTAACAAAAATATCGATAATAAACTACCTTCTATAATTACATAGCTACCATCCATTGGAGTAAAAAAATATCGACAACAGGCAATCTTCCATAATGACAAGGCTACCATCCATTGAGTAAAAAAGATCTCGACAATAGACTACCTTCCATTATGACAAGGCTACTATCCATTGGAGTAAAAAATATCTCGACAACAGACTACCTTCCATAATGACAAGGCTAAAATCCATTGGAGTAACAAAAATCTCGAAAACAGACTACCTTCCATAAAGACAAGGCTACCATCCATTGAGTAACAAAGATATCGACAACAGACTACCCTCCACAATGACAAGGGTACCATGCATTGGAGTAAAAAAAATCTTGACAACAGACTACCTTCCATAATGACAAGGTTACCATCCATTGGAATGAAAAAAATATCGATAACAAACTACCTTCCATAATGACAAGGCTACCATCCAATGGAATAACTTAAATCTCGACAAAAGACTACCTTTCATAATGACAAGGCTACCATTTGTTGGAGTAACAAAAATATCGACAATAGTTTATGTTCCAAAATGACAAGGCTACCATCCATTGGAGTAACAAAAATCTCGACAACAGACTACCTTCCATAATGACAAGGCTACCATCCATTGGAGTAACAAAAATATATACAACAAACTACCTTCCATAATGACAAGGCTACCATCCTATGGAATAACTTAAATTTCGACAAAAGACAACCTTTCACAATGACAAGGCTACCATTCATTCGAGTAACAAAAATCTGAAAAACATACTACCTTCCATAATGAAAAGGCTATCATCCGTTGGAGTAACAAAAATCTTAACGACAGACTACCTTCCATAATGACAAGGCTACCATCCATTAGAGTAACAAATATCTCGACAACAGACTACCTTCCATAAAGAAAAGTCTACCATCCTTGGAGTAACAAAAATATTTACAATAGTCTACCTTCCTTAATTACATGGCTACCATCCATTGGAGTAACAAAAATCTCGACAACAGACTACCTTCCAAAATGACAAGGCTACCATCCATTGAGTAACAAAGATCTCGACAACAGACTACCTTCAGTAAAGAAAAGTCTACCATCCATTGGAGTAACAAAAATATCGACAATAAACTACCTTCCATAATTACATAGCTACCATCCATTGGAGTAAAAAAATATCGACAACAGGCAATCTTCCATAATGACAAGGCTACCATCCATTGAGTAAAAAAGATCTCGACAACAGACTACCTTCCATTATGAGAAGGCTACTATCCATTGGAGTAAAAAATATCTCGACAACAGACTACCTTCCATAATGACAAGGCTATAATCCATTGGAGTAACAAAAATCTCGACAACAGACTACCTTCCATAAAAACAAGGCTACCATCCATTGAGTAACAAAGATAACGACAACAGACTACCTTCCACAATGACAAGGGTACCATCCATTGGAGTAAAAAAAATCTTGACAACAAACTACCTTCCATAATGACAAGGTTACCATCCACTGGAATGAAAAAAATATCGACAACAAACTACCTTCCATAATGACAAGGCTATCATCCATTGGAGTAACAAAACTATTAACGACATACTACCTTTCATGACGACAAGGCTACCATCCATTGGAGTAACAAATATCTCGACAACATACTACCTTTAATAAATAAAAGTCTACCATCCATTGGAGTAACAAAATCATCGACAATAGTCTACCTTCCATAATTACATGGCTACCATCCATTGGAGAAACAAAAATCTCGACAACAGACTACCTTACATAGTGACAAGGCTACCATCCATTGGAGTAAAAAAATCTCGACAACAGACTACCTTCCATAATGACAAGGCTACCATCCATTGAGTAACAAAGATCTCGACAATAGACTACCTTCATTTCTGACAAGGCTACCATCCATTGGAGTAAAAAATATCTCGACAACAGACTACCTTCCATAATGACAAGGCTAGAATCCATTGGAGTAACAAAAATATATACAACAAACTACCTTCCATAATGACAAGGCTACCATCCTATGGAATAACTTAAATTTCGACAAAAGACAACCTTTCACAATGACAAGGCTAACATCCATTCGAGTAACAAAAATCTGAAAAACATACTACCTTCCATAATGAAAAGGCTATCATCCGTTGGAGTAAGAAAAATCTCGACAACAGACTACCTTACATAATGACAAGGCTACCATCCATTGGAGTAAAAAAATCTCGACAACAGACTACCTTCCAAAATGACAAGGCTACCATCCATTGAGTAACAAAGATCTCGACAACAGACTACCTTCAGTAAAGAAAAGTCTACCATTCATTGGAGTAACAAAAATATCGACAATAAACTACCTTCCATAATTACATAGCTACCATCCATTGGAGTAAAAAAATATCGACAACAGGCAATCTTCCATAATGACAAGGCTACCATCCATTGAGTAAAAAAGATCTCGACAATAGACTACCTTCCATTATGACAAGGCTACTATCCATTGGAGTAAAAAATATCTCGACAACAGAGTACCTTCCATAATGACAAGGCTACAATCCATTGGAGTAACAAAAATCTCGACAACAGACTACCTTCCATAAAAACAAGGCTACCATCCATTGAGTAACAAAGATAACGACAACAGACTACCTTCCACAATGACAAGGGTACCATCCATTGGAGTAAAAAAAATCTTGACAACAAACTACCTTCCATAATGACAAGGTTACCATTCATTGGAATGAAAAAAATATCGACAACAAACTACCTTCCATAATTACAAGGCTATCATCCATTGGAGTAACAAAAATATTAACGACATACTACCTTTCATGATGACAAGGCTACCATCCATTGGAGTAACAAATATCTCGACAACATACTACCTTTAATAAATAAAAGTCTACCATCCATTGGAGTAACAAAATCATCGACAATAGTCTACCTTCCATAATTACATGGCTACCATCCATTGGAGAAACAAAAATCTCGACAACAGACTACCTTACATAGTGACAAGGCTACCATCCATTGGAGTAAAAAAATCTCGACAACAGACTACCTTCCATAATGACAAGGCTACCATCCATTGAGTAACAAAGATCTCGACAACAGACTACCTTCATTTTTGACAAGGCTACCATCCATTGGAGTAAAAAATATCTCGACAACAGACTACCTTCCATAATGACAAGGCTACAATCCATTGGAGTAACAAAAATCTCGACAACAAACTACCTTCCATAATGAAAAGGCTACCATCCATTGAGTAACAAAGATATCGACAACAGACTACCTTCCACAATGACAAGGGTACCATCCATTGGAGTAAAAAAAATCTTGACAACAGACTACCTTCCATAATGACAAGGTTACCATCCATTGGAATGAAAAAAATATCGATAACAAACTAACTTCCATAATGACAAGGCTACCATCCAATGGAATAACTTAAATCTCGACAAAAGACTACATTTCATAAAGACAAGGCTACCATTTGTTGGAGTAACGAAAATATCGACAATAGACTATGTTCCAAAATGACAAGGCTACCATCCATTGGAGTAACAAAAATATCGACAACAGGCTACCTTACATAATGACAAGGCTACCATCCATTGGTGTAACAAAAATATATACAACAAACTACCTTCCATAATGACAAGGCTACCATCCTATGGAATAACTTAAATTTCGACAAAAGACAACCTTTCACAATGACAAGGCTACCATCCATTGGAGTAACAAATATCTCGACAACAGACTACCTTCCATAAAGAAAAGTCTACCATCCTTTGAGTAACAAAAATATTTACAATAGTCTACCTTCCATAATTACATGGCTACCATCCATTGGAGTAACAAAAATCTCGACAACAGACTACCTTACATAATGTCAAGGATACCATCCATTGAAGTAAAAAAATCTAGACAACAGACTGCCTTCCATAATGACAAGGCTAACATCCATTGAGTAACAAAGATCTCGACAACAGACTACCTTCCATACTGATAAGGCTACCATCCATTGGTGTAAAAAATATCTCGACAACAGACTACCTTCCATAATGAAATGGCTACCATCCATTGGAGTAACAAAAATCTCGACAACAGACTACCTTCAATAAACACAAGGCTACCATCCATTGAGTAACAAAGATATTGACAACAGACTACCTTCCATTATGACAAGGATACCATCCATTGGAGTAAAAAAATCTTGACAACAGACTACCTTCCATAATGACAAGGCTACCATCCATTGAAGTAAAAAAATCTTGACAAAAGACTACCTTCCATAATGACAAGGCTACCATCCATTGAGTAACAAAGATCTCGACAACAGACTACCTTCCATAATTACATAGCTACCATCCATTGGAGTAAAAAAATATCGACAACAGGCAATCTTCCATAATGACAAGGCTACCATCCATTGAGTAAAAAAGATCTCGACAATAGACTACCTTCCATTATGACAAGGCTACTATCCATTGGAGTAAAAAATATCTCGACAACAGAGTACCTTCCATAATGACAAGGCTACAATCCATTGGAGTAACAAAAATCTCGACAACAGACTACCTTCCATAAAAACAAGGCTACCATCCATTGAGTAACAAAGATAACGACAACAGACTACCTTCCACAATGACAAGGGTACCATCCATTGGAGTAAAAAAAATCTTGACAACAAACTACCTTCCATAATGACAAGGTTACCATTCATTGGAATGAAAAAAATATCGACAACAAACTACCTTCCATAATTACAAGGCTATCATCCATTGGAGTAACAAAAATATTAACGACATACTACCTTTCATGATGACAAGGCTACCATCCATTGGAGTAACAAATATCTCGACAACATACTACCTTTAATAAATAAAAGTCTACCATCCATTGGAGTAACAAAATCATCGACAATAGTCTACCTTCCATAATTACATGGCTACCATCCATTGGAGAAACAAAAATCTCGACAACAGACTACCTTACATAGTGACAAGGCTACCATCCATTGGAGTAAAAAAATCTCGACAACAGACTACCTTCCATAATGACAAGGCTACAATCCATTGAGTAACAAAGATCTCGACAATAGACTACCTTCATTTCTGACAAGGCTACCATCCATTGGAGTAAAAAATATCTCGACAACAGACTACCTTCCATAATGACAAGGCTACAATCCATTGGAGTAACAAAAATCTCGACAACAAACTACCTTCCATAATGAAAAGGCTACCATCCATTGAGTAACAAAGATATCGACAACAGACTACCTTCCACAATGACAAGGGTACCATCCATTGGAGTAAAAAAAATCTTGACAACAGACTACCTTCCATAATGACAAGGTTACCATCCATTGGAATGAAAAAATATCGATAACAAACTAACTTCCATAATGACAAGGCTACCATCCAATGGAATAACTTAAATCTCGACAAAAGACTACATTTCATAAAGACAAGGCTACCATTTGTTGGAGTAACGAAAATATCGACAATAGACTATGTTCCAAAATAACAAGGCTACCATCCATTGGAGTAACAAAAATATCGACAACAGACTACCTTACATAATGACAAGGCTACCATCCATTGGTGTAACAAAAATATATACAACAAACTACCTTCCATAATGACAAGGCTACCATCCTATGGAATAACTTAAATTTCGACAAAAGACAACCTTTCACAATGACAAGGCTACCATCCATTGGAGTAACAAATATCTCGACAACAGACTACCTTCCATAAAGAAAAGTCTACCATCCTTTGAGTAACAAAAATATTTACAATAGTCTACCTTCCATAATTACATGGCTACCATCCATTGGAGTAACAAAAATCTCGAAAACAGACTACCTTACATAATGTCAAGGATACCATCCATTGAAGTAAAAAAATCTAGACAACAGACTACCTTCCATAATGAAATGGCTACCATCCATTGGAGTAACAAAAATCTCGACAACAGACTACCTTCCATAATGAAATGGCTACCATCCATTGGAGTAACAAAAATCTCGACAACAGACTACCTTCAATAAACACAAGGCTACCATCCATTGAGTAACAAAGATATTGACAACAAACTACCTTCCATTATGACAAGGATACCATCCATTGGAGTAAAAAAATCTTGACAACAGACTACCTTCCATAATGACAAGGCTACCATCCATTGAAGTAAAAAAATCTCGACAAAAGACTACCTTCCATAATGACAAGGCTACCATCCATTGAGTAACAAAGATCTCGACAACAGACTACCTTCCATTATGACAAGGCTACCATCCATTGGAGTAACAAAAATCTTGACAACAGACAACCTTCCATAATGACAAGGCTACCATCCATTGGAGTAAAAAAATCTCGACAATAGACTACCTTACATAATGACAAGGCTACCATCCATTGGAGTAAAAAAATCTCGACAACAGACTACCTACCATAATGACAATGCTACCATCCATTGAGTAACAAAGATCTCGACAACAGACTACCTTCCATTATGACAAGGCTACCATCCATTAGAGTAACAAAAATCTCGACAATAGACTAGCTTCCATAATGACAAGGCTACCATCCATTGAGTAACAAAGATCTCGACAACAGACTACCTTCTATAATGACAAGGCTACCATACATTGGAGTAACAAAAATCTCGACAAAAGACTACCTTCCATAAAGAAAAGTTTACCATCCATTTGAGTAACAAAAATATCGACAATAAACTACCTTCCATAATTACATGGCTACCATCCATTGGAGTAAAAAAATATCGACATCAGACTACCTTCCATAATGACAAGGCTACCATCCATTGAGTAAAAAAGATCTCGACAACAAACTACCTTCCATTATGACAAGGCTACCATCCATTGGAGTAAAAAAATCTCGACAACAAACTACCTTCCATAATGACAAGGCTACCATCAATTGAGTAACAAAGATCTCGACAACAGACTACCTTCCATTATGACAAGGATACCATCCATTGGAGTAACAAAAATCTCGAAAAAAGACTACCTTCCATAAAGAAAAGTCTACCATCCATTGGAGTAACAAAAATATTGACAATAAACTAGCCTCCATAATTACATGGCTACCATCCATTGGAGCAAAAAAATATCGACAACAGACTACCTTCCATTGTGACAAGGCTACCATCCATTGGAGTAAAAAATATCTCGACAACAGACTACCTTCCATAATGACAAGGCTACAATCCATTGGAGTAACAAAAATCTCGTCAATATACTACCTTCCATAAAGACAAGGCTACCATCCATTGAGTAACAAAGATATCGACAACAAACTACCTTCCACAATGACAAGGGTACCTCCATTGGAGTAAAAAAAATCTTGACAACAGACTACTTTCCATAATGACAAGGTTACCATCCGTTAGAATGACAAAAATCTCGACGACAAACTACCTTTCATAATGATAAGGCTACCATCCAATGGAATAACTTAAATCTCGATAAAAGACTACCTTTCATAATGATAAGGCTACCATCTGTTGGAGTAACAAAAATATCGACAATAGACTATGTTCCAAAATGACAAGGCTACCATCCATTGGAGTAACAAAAATCTCGACAACAGACTTCCTTCCAAAATGACAAGGCTACCATCCATTGGAGTAACAAAAATATATACAACAAACTACCTTCCATAATGTCAAGGCTACCATCCTATGGAATAACTTAAATTTCGACAAAAGACAACCTTTCACAATGACAAGGCTATAATCCATTGGAGTAACAAAAATCTTAACGTCTGACTACCTTCCATAATGACAAGGCTACCATCCATTAGAGTAACAAATATCTCGACAACAGACTACCTTCCATAAAGAAAAGTCTACCATCCATTGGAGTAACAAAAATAACGATAATTGTCTACCTTCCATAATTACATGGCTACCATCCATTGGAGTAACAAAAATCTCGACAACAGACTACCTTACATAATGACATGGCTACCATCCATTGGAGTAAAAAAATCTCGACAACAGACTACCTTCCATAATGACAAGGCTACCATCCATTGAGTAACAAAGATCTCGACAACAGACTACCTTCCATTCTGACAAGGCTACCATCCATTGGAGTAAAAAATATCTCGACAACAGACTACCTTCCATAATGACAAGGCTACCATCCATTGGAGTAACAAAAATTTCGATAATAGACTACCTTCCATAAAGACAAGGCTACCATCCATTGAGTAACAAAGATCTCGACAACAGAATACCTTCCATTATGACAAGGCTACCATCCATTGGAGTAAAAAATATCTCGACAACAGACTACCTTCCATAATGACAAGGCTACCATCCATTGGAGTAACAAAAATCTCGACAACAGACTACCTTCCATAAAGACAAGGCTACCATCCATTGGAGTAACAAAAATATCGACAATTGTCTACCTTCCATAATTACATGGCTACCATCCATTGGAGTAAAAAAATCTCGACAACACACTACCTTCCACAATGACAAGGCTACCATCCTTTGAGTAACAAAGATCTCGACAACAGACTACCTTCCATTCTGACAAGGCTACCATCCATCGGAGTAAAAAATATCTCGACAACAGACTACCTTCCATAATGACAAGGCTACCATCCATTGGAGTAACAAAAATTTCGACAATAGACTACCTTCCATAAAGACAAGGCTACCATCCATTGACTAACAATGATATCGACAACAGACTACCTTCCATAATGACAAGGGTACCATCCATTGGAGTAAAAAAATCTTGACAACAGACTACCTTCCATAATGACAAGGCTACCATCCATTGAAGTAAAAAAATCTCGACAACAGACTACCTTCCATAATGACAAGGCTACCATCCATTGAGTAACAAAGATCTAGACAATAGACTACCTTCCATTATTACAAGGCTACCATCCATTGGAGTAACAAAAATCTTGAAAACAGACAACCTTCCATAATGACAAGGCTACCATCCGTTGGAGTAAAAAAATCTCGACAATAGACTACCTTACATAATGACAAGGCTACCATCCATTATAGTAAAAAAATCTCGACAACAGAGAACCTTCCATAATGACAAGGCTACCATCCATTGAGTAACAAAGATCTCGACAATAGACTACCTTCTATTATGACAAGGCTACCATCCATTGGAGTAACAAAGATCTCGACAACAGACTACCTTCCATAATGACAAGGCTACCATCCATTGAGTAATAAAGATCTCGACAACAGACTACCTTCTATAATGACAAGTCTACCATACATTAGAGTAACAAAAATCTCGACAAAAGACTACCTTCCATAAAGAAAAGTCTACCATCCGTTGGAGTAACAAAAATATCGACAACAAACTACCTTCCATAATTACATGGATACCATCCATTGGAGTAAAAAAATATCGACAACAGACTACCTTCCATAATGACAAGGCTACCATCCATTGGAGTAACAAAAATTTCGACAATAGACTACCTTCCATAAAGACAAGGCTACCATCCATTGAGTAACAATGATATCGACAACAGACTACCTTCCATAATGACAAGGGTACCATCCATTGGAGTAAAAAAATCTTGACAACAGACTACCTTCCATAATGACAAGGCTACCATCCATTGAAGTAAAAAAATCTCGACAACAGACTACCTTCCATAATGACAAGGCTACCATCCATTGAGTAACAAAGATCTAGAAAACAGGCTACCTTCCATTATTACAAGGCTACCATCCATTGGAGTAACAAAAATCTTGAAAACAGACAACCTTCCATAATGACAAGGCTACCATCCATTGGAGTAAAGAAATCTCGACAATAGACTACCTTACATAATGACAAGGCTACCATCCATTGGAGTAAAAAAATCTCGACAACAGACTACCTTCCATAATGACAAGGCTACCATCCATTGAGTAACAAAGATCTCGACAACAGACTACCTTCTATTATGACAAGGCTACCATCCATTGGAGTAACAAAGATCTCGATAACAGACTACCTTCCATAATGACAAGGCAACCATCCATTGAGTAATAAAGATCTCGACAACAGACTACCTTCTATAATGACAAGGCTACCATACATTGGAGTAACAAAAATCTCGACAAAAGACTACCTTCCATAAAGAAAAGTCTACCATCCGTTGGAGTAAGAAAAATATCGACAACAAACTACCTTCCATAATGACAAGGCTACCATCCATTGAATAAAAAAGATCTCGACAACAGAATACCTTCCATTATGAAAAGGCTACCATCCATTGGAGTAAAAAATATCTCGACAACAGACTACCTTCCATAATGACAAGGCTACAATCCATTGGAGTAACAAAAATCTCGACAACAGACTACCTTCCATAAAGACAAGGCTACCATCCATTGAGTAACAAAGATATCGACAACAAATGCCTTCCACAATGACAAGGGTACCATCCATTAGAGTAAAAAAAATCTTTACAACAGACTACCTTCCATAATGACAAGGCTACCATCCAATGGAATAACTTAAATCTCGATAAAAGACTACCTTTCGTAATGACAAGGCTACCATCTGTTAGAGTAACAAAAATATCGATAATAGACTATGTTCCAAAATGACAAGGCTATTATCCACTGGAGTAACAAAAATCTCGACAACAGACTACCTTCCAAAATGACAAGGCTACCATCCATTGGAGTAACAAAAATATATACAATAAACTACCTTCCATAATGACAAGGCTACCATCCAATGAAATAACTTAAATTTTGACAAAAGAATACCTTTCACAATGACAGGGCTACCATCCATTGGAGTAACAAAAATCTGAAAAACATACTACCTTCCATAATGACAAGGCTATCATCCATTGTAGTAACAAAAATCTTATTGACAAACTACCTTCCATAATGACAAGGCTACCATCCATTGGAGTAACAAATATCTCGACAACGGACTACCTTACATAATGACATGGCTACCATCCATTGGAGTAAAAAATATCTCGACAACAGACTACCTTCCATAAGGACAAGGCTACCATCCATTGGAGTAACAAAAATCTCGAAAACAGACTACCTTCCATAAAGACAAGGCTACCATCCATTGAGTAACAAAGATATCGACAACAGACTACCTTCCATTATTACAAGGCTACTATCCATTGGAGTAAAAAATATCTCGACAACAGACTACCTTCCATAATTACATGGCTACCATCCATTTTAGTAACAAAAATCTCGACAATAGACTACCTTACATAATGACAAGGCTACCATCCATTGGAGTAAAAAAATCTCAACAACAGACTACCTTCCATAATGAGAAGGCTACCATCCATTGAGTAACAAAGATCTCGACAATAGACTGCCTTCCATTCTGACAAGGCTACCATACATTGGAGTAAAAAATATCTCGACAACAGACTACCTTCCATAATGACAAGGCTACCATCCATTGGAGTAACAAAAATCTCGACAACAGACTACCTTCCATAAAGACAAGGCTACCATCCATTGAGTAATAAAGATATCGACAACAGACTACCTTCCATAATGACAAAGGTACCATCCATTGGATTAAAAAAATCTTGACAACATACTACCTTCCATAATGACAAGGCTACCATCCATTGAAGTAAAAAAAAATCATGACAACAGACTACCTTACATAATGACAAGGCTATCATCCATTGGAGTAAAAAAATCTTGACAACAGACTACCTTCCATAATGACAAGGCTACCATCCATTGAAGTAAAAAATAATCTCGATAACAGACTACCTTACTTAATGACAAGGCTACCATCCATTGGAGTAAAAAAATCTCGACAATAGACTACCTTCCATAATGACAAGGCTACCATCCATTGAGTAACAAAGATCTCGACAACAGAATACCTTCCATTATGACAAGGCTACCATCCATTGGAGTAACAAAAATCTCGACAATAGACTACCTTCCATAATGACAAGGCTACCATCCATTGGGGTAACCAAATCTCGACAACAGACTACCTTCCATAATGACAAGGCTACCATCCATTGAGTAACAAAGATCTCGACAACAGACTCCCTTCCGTTATGACAAGGATACCATCCATTGGAGTAAAAAATATCTCGACAACAAACTACCTTCAATAATGACATGGCTACCATCCAATGGAATAACTTAAATTTCGACAAAAGACTACCTTTCACAATGACAAGGCTACCATCCATTGGAGTAACAAAAATCTGAAAAACATACTACCTTCCATAATGACAAGGCTATCATCCATTGGAGTAACAAAAACATTAACGACAGACTACCTTCCATAATGACAAGGCTAACATCCATTGGAGGGGAAGTTCAAATGCTAAACTCAAAATTGGACCAGATGACCAAATCTGTCAAGATGCTGACAAATGGAACTGACAAATTGGAAGAAATCCTTCAGGTTGGACAAAATGTGGGAAACAAGTCTGGTCTAGGATTTGTGGCAGCAAAGAAATCTGGTATAGACAAGAAGATCATGCTTGATAAACAAATGTCAAATTAGATGTCACAACATAGCACTCAACATCGAGAACAGAGAAATATGAAGAAAAAGTATCAAAGATGGAGATGTCATCATTGTGGGAGGTTTGGTCACATAAAGCCATTTTGCTTCAGATTATATGGATATCCTAATCAGAACCCAGGTGTCAAACCTAAGTCTAACAAGGTACCATATACTCCAGAGTGGAAGAAAAAGGCTACTGCTCTGATAGCTCACACTTCCCTTAGAGTCTCTGCAAAGGAAGACTGGTACTTTGACAGTGGATGTTCTAAGCACATGACTGGAATCAAGAATCTTCTCAATAATGTTAAACCTTACACCACTAGTTATGTGACCTTTGGAGATGGTGCTAGAGGAGAAATCAAAGGAGTTGGAAACTTGGACTGCCCTGGAGTTCCAAATCTAAATAAAGTATTGCTGGTAAGAGGCTTGACTGCTAATCTCATAAGTATCAGCCAATTATGCGACCTAGGATTCAAGGTCAACTTCTCCAAATCTGAATGTCTTGTAACTAATGAGAAACAAGAAGTTGTAATGAAAGGAGTCAGATCTAAAGACAACTGCTACTTGTGGGAGCCTGAGAACACTAATTACTCTACTGTGTGTTCTATTGCCAAAGAAGAAAAAGAAGTGAAACTGTGGCACCAAAAACTTGGTCATCTACATCTAAGAGGAATGAAAAGGATTATATCCATGGAGGCAGTCAGAGGGATTCCAAGACTGCAAATTGATGAAGGGATAGTCTGTGGTGAATGTCAGATCGGTAAGCAGACTAGGATGTCACATCCAAAGTCAAGACATCTGACCACCTCTAAGGTTCTAGAACTTCTACATATGGATCTGATGGGACCAACGCAGGTGGAAAGTCTTGGTGGAAAAAGATATGCCTATGTTGTTGTGGATGATTTTTCCAGATTCACCTGGATTAACTACATTAGGGAAAAATCTGATGTATTTGAAGTTTTTAAAGAACTGTGCAAAAGAATTCAAAGAAAAAAAGAAGGGTGCATTGTCAGAATCAGAAGTGATCATGGCAAGGAATTTGAAAACAGTAAGTTTAATGAGTTTTGTTCCTCATAAGGAATTAATCATGAATTCTCTTCACCTATAACTCCTCAACAAAGTGGAGTTGTAGAAAGGAAAAACAGGACCATACAGGAATCTGCCAGAGCAATGATACATGCCAAAAGACTTCCTATTCATTTTTGGGCTGAAGCTATGAATACAGCCTGTTATGTCCATAACAGGGTCACCTTGAGAAAGGGAACCTCATCCACCATTTATGAACTCTGGAAAGGAAGAAAGCCAACAGTGAAGTACTTCCATGTATTTGGTAGCAAATGCTATATTCTGGAAGATCACGAACAAAGGAGAAAGCTGGACCCTAAAAGTGATGAAGGAATATTTCTAGGATACTCCACCAACAGCAGAGCTTATAGGGTATTCAATTCCAGGACCAAAGTCATGATGGAATCAATAAATGTCATAGTTGATGATTATCATGAGGAAACAAATGTCCCTTGTAATGTTGAGACATTCTTTGAGACTTCAACTCAACAGAATGATCTACCTAACATTACTGCATCAGACTCTGAATCAAAGGAAGCTAACAAAAAACCTTCCATCAGAATTCAGAAAGATCATCCTAATTAACTCATCATAGGAGATCCTAACAGTGGAGTCATTACAAGATCTAGAAAAATCATCTCAAACTCTTGCTTTGTGTCTAAAATTGAACCAAGAAATGTTAAGGAGGCTTTAACTGATGAATACTGGATTGGAGCAATGCAAGATGAATTGAACTAATTCAAGCAACATGAAGTATGAGAGTTAGTTCCTAGACCAGAAGGAACAAACATCATTGGCACAAAATGGATCTACAAGAACAAATCAGATGCTGAAGGAGTTGTCACCAGGAATAAGGCAAGACTTGTTGCTCAAGGATACACTCAAGTTGATAGGGTTGATGTTGATGAGACCTTTGCCCCTGTAGCCAGACTGGAATCAATCAGACTCCTATTGGGAATTGCTTGTCTCCTGAAGTTCAAGTTATTTAAGATGGATGTAAAAAGTGCCTTCCTAAATGGGTACTTAAATGAGGAAGTTTATGTGGAACATCCTAAAGGATTTGTGGATCCAAACTACCCTGATCATGTCTACAAATTGAGGAAAGCTTTATATGGCCTGAAACAAGCTCCTAGAGCATGGTATGACAGGTTGAAAAAATTTCTCTCTGACAAAGGATACAGAAAAGGAGGCTTGGATAAAACCCTTTTTGTCAAAAATGAAGGAGGAAAGATAATGATAGCTCATATCTATGTTGATGACATAGTGTTTGGGGGAATGTCAGATAAAATGGTTAAACATTTTGCTGACCAGATGCAGGCTGAATTCGAAATGAGCCTCATGGGAGAATTGACCTGCTTTCTGGGACTACAAGTCACACAGATGGAAGACTCAGTTTTTCTGTCTCAAAGCAAGTATGCAAAGAACATTGTCAAGAAGTTTGGTATGGAGAATGCCAGTCACAAAAGGACTTCTGCACCTACTCATTTAAAGTTATCCAAAGATTCAAGTGGGGTTAAGGTGGACCAAAGCCTATACAGAAGCATGATAGAAAGTCTGCTATACTTAACAGCCAGCAGACCTGACATTGCTTTTGCAGTTGGAGTATATGCAAGATACCAAGTTGATCCTAAAGTTAGTCATATCAACCAAGTCAAGAGAATTTTGAAGTATTTAAGTGGAACTTACAACTATGGCTTGCTGTACTCTCATGGTTGTGAACCAACTCTGACTGGTTACTGTGATGCTGATTGGGCTGGAAGTGCTGATGATAGAAAGAGAACCTCTAGAGGATGTTTCTTCTTAGGAAATAATTTGGTCTCCTGGTTCAGCAAGAATCAGAACTGTGTGTCTCTCTCTACTGCTGAAGCTGAATACATAGTAGCTGGTAGTAGCTGTTCTCAAATGATCTGGATGAAACAGATGCTTACTGAGTATAATGTCACACAAGATGTTATGACATTGTACTGTGACAATCTGAGTATAATCAACATTTCCAAGAATCTGATTCAGCATAACAGGACCAAGCTTATTGACATTAGACATCACTTTATCAGAGATCTTGTAGAGGAGAAGACGATTAAACTGGAACATGTTTCCACTGAACTACAGCTGGCTGACATTTTAACCAAGGCACTTGATGCAAATCAATTTGAATATTTGAGGGGCAAGTTGGGTATTTGACAACATGAGGTAATGTAGCAATTAATTTTACTTAAAACAAGGGATGAAGGAGATTTATGTGTTAAGTCTATTTTTATTGGGTTAATCATATGTTTCCCTATTTCTTTCAAAATTATTAACAAGTTGAATAGACACTCATTTACCTCCTTCCTCTCTCGGCTCTACAACAATCTCCATTCACTCAATCAAAGATTTCACTCTCGTTGTTACTGGATTTCTAAGACTCTCAAAATGTCTCAACTATCCATGACATCATCCTCTTCAAAGACGACTGTTTTTTCCGCATCCTCTGATCGAGAACCTAGGGCAATCATAACCTGCATGGATTCTGATGTTCTGGAGATTACTCCTCTTAGAGAACTGGCAGCTAACCCCTCTAAGGTTAAAAAGCTGAGAACAAGGCATGCAGGAAGGTCTCAAGCTTCTTCAACTGGAAATCCCTCTCAACCAACATCTTATGTTCCCTCAGAAATAGCAAATAGGGAAGGCTCAGCTTATGTTCATCAAGCAATATCTAGACTTGTTACAAGAATTATGAATGAGAACCACTCGGTACCTGGCATTTCTATTCCTTTAAATCAAGAATCTGCTAGTCCAAATGTTGAAATGAATCCAGATGTCACTAAGAATGTTGAGACACCGGATGACAACATTCGGAAATCATCTGAAAATCTTGATGATCTCCAGAACCCTTCAGAGAAGGATGTTGAACCCCCGGTTATTGATGTGGATGAAGAATACTCTGACAATGACCTAATTGCAAATATCAACCCTAGCATAGCTAGAAGGATGATGAAAAGAAAAGGAAAGCAGGATGCTGCAAAATGTCTGACCAAAGAGAAGACTGCTGATGTTGTTCATAAGAAAAGCAGGTATGAAGACAAGACTGGTGTAGAAACTGTGAAGACTGGATTGTCCAAAGGGAAGGTGAAACCCGAGTACCTGCTGGTAGTCTCTCAAAGCCTGTGATACAACCAATAGCAAAGAAAAGGAAAGAGCCTGAACATTCTGATTATGATGAGGAATCAGAATTTGAAGTTGATGCTGAAGACATTCCTCTCAGAAGGAAACTCCCATCAAGCAAAATGGCTAAAGTTCCTGAAGTCCCCACTGACAACATTTCTTTTCACCACCCTGAAAATGCTAACAGATGGAAGTATGTTTGTTTGAAAAGAATATCCTTGGAAAGAGAATTGAACAATGGTGCCATGGAATGTAAGGAGATCATGGACCTAATCAAAACTGCTGGTCTAATGAATACTGTGGTAAAGTTTACCAACTGCTATGAAAATCTTATCAAAGAATTCATAGTGAATTTATCTGATGGATGTGCTGATGGAAGGTCAGCTGACTTTAAGTGTGTCTATGTGAGAGGAAGAAAGGTAAATTTCTCTCCCTCTGAAATAAACAAATTCCTAGGAAGACCAGATGAGGCTTGCCCTGAACTAGAGGTTACTGACAACCAAGTATGCCAAACCTTCACTACAAATCAAGTCAAGAGCTGGCCCTTAAAAGGAAAGCTGAATGCAAGCAAACTAAGCATGAAATTTTCCATCCTGCACAAGATTGGTGCAGCCAATTGGGTTCCCACCAACCATAAATCAACCATCTCCACAGGATTGGGAAGATTCACTTATGCTGTTGGAACCAGGACAGAATTTGACTATGGCAGGTATATCTTTGATCAAACATTAAAACATGCTGGAAGCTATGCTGTTAAAGGCCCTATTGCCTTTCCGTCCCTCCTATGTGGTATTGTCCTTGCTCAGTATCCTGACATTCTAGTTGAAAAAGATACTGTATGCAAAAGAGCCCCTGCTCTTGGGTTTCACTATAAGCTATTTCAGGGAACTCATGTTCCTGACATTGTCATGACTTCAGCTGAGACATCAACTGTCAAAACTCAGTCCAAGAAATCTGATGTTATAGCTGTACTGAAGGAAACCTGCAAAGAGCTGGAAACAAGGAAAAGGACTCTTGAGAACCTAATTGCTAGACTAGAACAAGAGGAGACTGAAGGACAAAGAAGGGAAGAAGATGCTGCTGAAGATCAGCTTAATGCTGAAGATAGTGCCTCCTCCGAAGATGACAGTGCTTGAAGATCAGTGGAGTTGTCAATCTTGCTGCTGGTACCTGTTGGTGCAAGTGATTTCAGATTTTTTTGTTTTTATTATTAATTTTGGATGACTGTATAACCTAAAAGTACATGTATCTTTGGCCTATTTATGGCTAAAGAGGGGGGGAAGATTTTGTGTTAATTATACTTGGTAGACATTATTTTTTCTGCAGACATATTATTTCTACTGCTCTGTAATCTCTGATTATTTAGGGGTTTTAGCCAAAAATTTGCCAAAGGGGGGAGTTTGTAAGTGTTTGGTTATTGGCATGTATTTTTGGTTAAACCAGGTGTGTGAATGTCATAACTGATGTCATAACATTCTGGGTTACTAGGTACTTTCTGCAGAAAAAGAATGGCATACAGTAGCTGCTCATTATGAGTGTGTAGCTGATTATTATGCAATGATCACATTTATTACATTCTACCAAAATCAGTAAACAGGATTCTTGTTGTCATAACCAATGTTAAGACATCATGTACTGATCTAACAGTTATGCAGTTTTGTTAATTCTGAGATTTTTCAGAAATATGGTTCATACATTCCAGAACAGAATCTCACGTGGACTCTAGGTTAACTTGGCTTAACCCTAATCTGGTTGATAAAGTCTTGTGACCAAGTCTTGAGGTTAACCCTAATTAACCCTAGCTATTTTCGTGGAAGCCCTAACTGAAGAACAGCTGCCTATATATTTAACAGGAAGGTTGTTGGTGAACTCAACTTTTTGACAGAAGATCAACAAGGGGCTGTATAGTTTTAACTACTGTAATCCAAGCAAGTATCATTGTGATAAGTGACTTGGAGTACGTTTTGATTGCAAGGGTTGTGTATCACTCAAAGCTTTGAAGCACGAGTGTTTGTGTCACTTGATTAAAGCTTTGAAGCAAGGTCAAGTTAGGTTTATGTATCACTCAAAGCTTTGAAGCACGAGTGTTTGTGTTACCTGATTAAAAGTTGTGAAGCATAATCAAGTGTATGTTCTGAAGAGTGTCTTCATGATTTCATTAGTCAATTGTTTAGTATCACTGCTATGATTGAGGGGGAGTGAGTAAGAACTCAGGTTTAAGTTGAACTTAGATTGAAGTTGCATTGGGTAGGTCTTAAGTGAAGGAGATAAACTGGTTGGTTTATTCCTGAATTAATATCTCTTATAGTGAATTTCCTCCCTGGCTTGGTAGCCCCCAGAGTAGGTGTTGTTTCACACTGAACTGGGTAAACAATTGACTGTGTTCTTTACTGCTTTTTGATTTACTGTCTTATAGAAAGTCAGATACCGTGTCATGACATTCACTGTGACATTGAGTATCTGCTGCCAGAATTTCAAGACTACCTTCCATAATGACAAGGCTACCATCCATTGAGTAACAAAGATCTCGACAACAGACTCCCTTCCATTATGACAAGGCTACCATCCATTGGAGTAAAAAATATCTCGACAATAGACTACCTTCCATAATGACAAGGCTACCATCCATTGGAGTAACAAAAATCTCGACACCATACTACCTTCCATAAAGACAAGGCTACCATCCTTTGAGTAACAAAGATATCGATAACAGACTACCTTCCATAATGACAAGGGTACCATCCATTGGAGTAAAAAAAATTTGACAATAGACTACCTTACATAATGGCAAGGCTACCATCCATTGGAGTAAAAAAATCTCGACAACAGACTACCTTCCATAATGACAAGGCTACCATCCATTGAATAACAAAGATCTCGACAATAAAGTACCTTCCATAATGCCAAGGCTACCATCCATTGGAGTAAAAAAATCACGACAATAGACAACCTACCATTATGACAAGGCTACCATCCATTGAATAACAAAGATCTCGACAACAGACTACCTTCCATAATGACAAGGCTACCATCCATTGGAGTCAGAAAAATCTCGAGAACAAACTACCTTCCATAATGACAAGGCTACCATCCATTGGAGTAAAAAAATCTCGACAACAAACTACCTTCCATAATGACAAGGCTACCATCCATTGAGTAACAAAGATCTCGACAACAGACTACCTTCCATTATGACAAGGCTACCATCAATTGGAGTAACAAAAATCTAGACAACAGACTACCTTCCATAATGACAAGGCTACCATCCATTGGAGTAAAAAAATCTCGACAACAGACTACCTTCCATAATGGCTACCATCCATTGAGTAACAAAGATCTCGACAACAGACTCCCTTCCATTATGACAAGGCTACCATCCATTGGAATAAAAAATATCTCGACCACATACTACCTTCCATAATGACAAGGCTACCATCCATTGGAGTAACAAAAATCTCGACAACAGACTACCATCCATAAAGACAAGGCTACCATCCATTGAGTAACAAAGATATCGATAAAATACTACCTTCTATAATGACAAGGGTACCATCCATTGGAGTAAAAAAATCTTGACAACTGACTACCTTCCATAATGACAAGGCCACCATCCATTGAAGTAAAAAAAATCTCGACAATAGACTACCTTACATAATGACAAGGCTACCATCCATTGGAGTAACAAAAATCTCGACAATAGACTACCTTTCATGAAGACAAGGCTACCATCCATTGAATAACAAAGATATCGATAATAGACTACCTTCCATAATGACAAGGGTACCATCCATTGGAATAAAAAAAATCTTGACAACAGACTACCTTCCATAATGACAAGGCTACCATCCATTGAAGTAAAAAAAAATCCCGACAACAGACTACTTTACATAATGACAAGGCTACCATCATTTGGAGTAAAAAAATCTAGACAACAGACTACCTTCCATAATGACAAGGCAACCATACATTGAGTAACAAAGATCTCGACAACAGACTACCTTCCATTATGACAAGGCTACCATCCATTGGAGTAAAAAAAATCTCAACAACAGACTAGCTTCCATAATGACGCTACCATCCATTGGAGTAAACAAATCTCGACAACAGACTACCTTCCATAATGACAAGGCTACCATCCATTGAGTAACAAAGATCTCGACAATAGACTCCCTTCCATTATGACAAGGCTACCATCCATTGGAGTAAAAAATATCTCGACAACAGACTACCTTTCTTAATTACATGGCTTCCATCCATTGGAGTAAAAAAATCTAGACAACAGACTACCTTCCATAATGACAAGGCTACCATCCATTGGAGTAATAAATATCTCGACAATAGACTACCTTATATAATGACAAGGCTATCATCCATTAGAGTAACAAAAATCTCAACAACAGACTACCTTCCATAATGACAAGGCTACCATAAATTGGAGTAAAAAAATCTCGACAACAGACTAACTTCCATAATGACAAGGCTACCATCCATTGAAGTAAAATAAAATCACGACAACAGACTACCTTACATAATGACAAGGATACCATCCTTTGGAGTACAAAAATCTCGACAACAGACTACCTTCCATAATGACAAGGCTACCATCCATTGAGTAACAAAGATCTCGACAACATACTACCTTCCATTATGACAAGGCTACCATCCATTGGAGTAACAAAAATCTCAACAACAGACTACCTTCCATAATGACAAGGCTACCATCCATTGGAATAAAAAAATCTCGACAACAGACTACCTTCCATAATGACAAGGCTTTCATCCATTGAGTAACAAAGATCTCGACAACAGACTCCCTTCCATTATGACAAGGCTACCATCCATTGGAGTAAAAAATATCTCGACAAAAGACTACCTTCCATAATTACATGGCTACCATCCATTGGAGTAACAAAAATCTCGACAATAGACTACCTTCTATAATGACAAGGCTACCATCCATTGGAGAAAAAAAATCCTGACAATAGACTACCTTCCATAATTACATGGCTACGATCCTTTGGAGTAACAAAAATCACGACAACAGACTACCTTACATAATGACAAGGCTACCATCCATTGGAGTAAAAAAATCTCGACAATAAACTACCTTCCATAATGACAAGGCTACCATCCATTGAGTAACAAAGATCTCGACAACAGACTACCTTCCATTATGACAAGGCTACTCTCCATTGGAGTAAAAAATATCTAGAAAACAGACTAGCTTCCATAATGACAAGGCTACCATCCATTGGAGTAACAAAAATCTCGACAACAGACTACCTTCAATAATGACAAGGCTACCATCCATTGGAGTAAAAAAATCTCGACAAGAGACTACCTTCCATAGTGACAAGGCTACCATCCATTGGAGTAACAAAAATCTCGACAATAGACTACCTTTCATAAAGACAAGGCTACCATCCATTGAATAACAAAGATATCGATAATAGACTACCTTCCATAATGACAAGGGTACCATCCATTGGAATAAAAAAAATCTTGACAACATACTACCTTCCATAATGACAAGGCTACCATCCATTGAAGTAAAAAAAAATCCCGACAACAGACTACTTTACATAATGACAAGGCTACCATCATTTGGAGTAAAAAAATCTAGACAACAGACTACCTTCCATAATGACAAGGCAACCATACATTGAGTAACAAAGATCTCGACAACAGACTACCTTCCATTATGACAAGGCTACCATCCATTGGAGTAACAAAAATCTCAACAACAGACTAGCTTCCATAATGACAAGGCTACCATCCATTGGAGTAAAAAAATCTCGACAACAGACTACCTTCCATAATGACAAGGCTACCATCCATTGAGTAACAAAGATCTCGACAATAGACTCCCTTCCATTATGACAAGGCTACCATCCATTGGAGTAAAAAATATCTCGACAACAGACTACCTTTCTTAATTACATGGCTTCCATCCATTGGAGTAAAAAAATCTAGACAACAGACTACCTTCCATAATGACAAGGCTACCATCCATTGGAGTAATAAATATCTCGACAATAGACTACCTTATATAATGACAAGGCTATCATCCATTAGAGTAACAAAAATCTCAACAACAGACTACCTTCCATAATGACAAGGCTACCATAAATTGGAGTAAAAAAATCTCGACAACAGACTACCTTACATAATGACAAGGCTACCATCCTTTGGAGTACAAAAATCTCGACAACATACTACCTTCCATAATGACAAGGCTACCATCCATTGAGTAACAAAGATCTCGACAACATACTACCTTCTATTATGACAAGGCTACCATCCATTGGAGTAACAAAAATCTCAACAACAGACTACCTTCCATAATGACAAGGCTACCATCCATTGGAATAAAAAAATCTCGACAACAGACTACCTTCCATAATGACAAGGCTTTCATCCATTGAGTAACAAAGATCTCGACAACAGACTCCCTTCCATTATAACAAGGCTACCATCCATTGGAGTAAAAAATATCTCGACAAAAGACTACCTTCCATAATTACATGGCTACCATCCATTGGAGTAACAAAAATCTCGACAATAGACTACCTTCCATAATTACATGGCTACGATCCTTTGGAGTAACAAAAATCACGACAACAGACTACCTTACATAATGACAAGGCTACCATCCATTGGAGTAAAAAAATCTCGACAATAAACTACCTTCCATAATGACAAGGCTACCATCCATTGAGTAACAAAGATCTCGGCAACAGACTACCTTCCATTATGACAAGGCTACTCTCCATTGGAGTAAAAAATATCTAGAAAACAGACTAGCTTCCATAATGACAAGGCTACCACCATTGGAGTAACAAAAATCTCGACAACAGACTACCTTCAATAATGACAAGGCTACCATCCATTGGAGTAAAAAAATCTCGACAAGAGACTACCTTCCATAATGACAAGGCTACCATCCATTGGAGTAACAAAAATCTCGACAATAGACTACCTTTCATAAAGACAAGGCTACCATCCATTGAATAACAAAGATATCGATAATAGACTACCTTCCATAATGACAAGGGTACCATCCATTGGAATAAAAAAAATCTTGACAACAGACTACCTTCCATAATGACAAGGCTACCATCCATTGAAGTAAAAAAAAATCCCGACAACAGACTACTTTACATAATGACAAGGCTACCATCATTTGGAGTAAAAAAATCTAGACAACAGACTACCTTCCATAATGACAAGGCAACCATACATTGAGTAACAAAGATCTCGACAACAAACTACCTTCCATTATGACAAGGCTACCATCCATTGGAGTAACAAAAATCTCAACAACAGACTAGCTTCCATAATGACAAGGCTACCATCCATTGGAGTAAAAAAATCTCGACAACAGACTACCTTCCATAATGACAAGGCTACCATCCATTGAGTAACAAAGATCTCGACAATAGACTCCCTTCCATTATGACAAGGCTACCATCCATTGGAGTAAAAAATATCTCGACAACAGACTACCTTTCTTAATTACATGGCTTCCATCCATTGGAGTAAAAAAATCTAGACAACAGACTTCCTTCCATAATGACAAGGCTACCATCCATTGGAGTAATAAATATCTCGACAATAGACTACCTTATATAATGACAAGGCTATCATCCATTAGAGTAACAAAAATCTCAACAACAGACTACCTTCCATAATGACAAGGCTACCATAAATTGGAGTAAAAAAATCTCGACAACAGACTACCTTCCATAATGACAAGGCTACCATCCATTGAAGTAAAATAAAATCACGACAACAGACTACCTTACATAATGACAAGGATACCATCCTTTGGAGTACAAAAATCTCGACAACAGACTACCTTCCATAATGACAAGGCAACCATCCATTGAGTAACAAAGATCTCGACAACATACTACCTTCCATTATGACAAGGCTACCATCCATTGGAGTAACAAAAATCTCAACAACAGACTACCTTCCATAATGACAAGGCTACCATCCATTGGAATAAAACAATTTCGACAACAGACTACCTTCCATAATGACAAGGCTTTCATCCATTGAGTAACAAAGATATCGACAACAAACTCCCTTCCATTATGACAAGGCTACCATCCATTGGAGTAAAAAATATCTCGACAAAAGACTACCTTCCATAATTACATGACTACCATCCATTGGAGTAACAAAAATCTCGAGAATAGACTACCTTCTATAATGACAAGGCTACCATCCATTGGAGAAAAAAAATCTTGACAATAGACTACCTTCCATAATTATATGGCTACCATCCTTTGGAGTAACAAAAATCACGACAACAGACTACCTTACATAATGACAAGGCTACCATCCATTGGAGTAAAAAAATCTCGACAATAAACTACCTTCCATAATGACAAGGCTACCATCCATTGAGTAACAAAGATCTCGACAACAGACTACATTCCATTATGACAAGGCTACTCTCCATTGGAGTAAAAAATATCTAGAAAACAGACTAGCTTCCATAATGACAAGGCTACCATCCATTGGAGTAACAAAAATCTCGACAACAGACTACCTTCAATAATGACAAGGCTACCATCCATTGGAGTAAAAAAATCTCGACAAGAGACTACCTTCCATAATGACAAGGCTACCATCCATTGGAGTAACAAAAATCTCGACAATAGACTACCTTTCATAAAGACAAGGCTACCATCCATTGAATAACAAAGATATCGACAATAGACTACCTTCCATAATGACAAGGGTACCATCCATTGGAATAAAAAAAATCTTGACAACAGACTACCTTCCATAAAGACAAGGCTACCATCCATTGAAGTAAAAAAAAATCCCGACAACAGACTACTTTACATAATGACAAGGCTACCATCATTTGGAGTAAAAAAATCTAGACAACAGACTACCTTCCATAATGACAAGGCAACCATACATTGAGTAACAAAGATCTCGACAACAGACTACCTTCCATTATGACAAGGCTACCATCCATTGGAGTAACAAAAATCTCAACAACAGACTAGCTTCCATAATGACAAGGCTACCATCCATTGGAGTAAAAAAATCTCGACAACAGACTACCTTCCATAATGACAAGGCTACTATCCATTGAGTAACAAAGATCTCGACAATAGACTCCCTTCCATTATGACAAGGCTACCATCCATTGGAGTAAAAAATATCTCGACAACAGACTACCTTCCATAATGACAAGGCTACCATCCATTGGAGTAATAAATATACGACAATAGACTACCTTCTATAATGACAAGGCTACCATCCATTAGAGTAACAAAAATCTCAACAACAGACTACCTTCCATAATGACAAGGCTACCATAACTTGGAGTAAAAAAATCTCGACAACAGACTACCTTCCATAGTGACAAGGCTACCATCCATTGGAGTAACAAAAATCTCGACAAGGCTACCATCCATTGAATAACAAAGATATCGACAATAGACTACCTTCCATAATGACAAGGGTACCATCCATTGGAGTAAAAAAAATCTTGACAACAGACTACCTTCCATAATGACAAGGCTACCATCCATTGAAGTAAAAAAAAATCACGACAACAGACTACTTTACATAATGACAAGGCTACCGTCATTTGGAGTAAAAAAATCTAGACAACAGACTACCTTCCATAATAACAAGGCAACCATCCATTGGAGAAAAAAAATCTTGACAATAGACTACCTTCCATAATTACATGGCTACCATCCTTTGGAGTAACAAAAATCACGACAACAGACTACCTTACATAATGACAAGGCTACCATCATTTGGAGTAAAAAAATCTAGACAACAGACTACCTTCCATAATGACAAGGCAACCATCCATTGAGTAACAAATATCTCGACAACAGACTACCTTCCATAATGACAAGGCTACCATCCATTGGAGTAATAAATATCTCGACAATAGACTACCTTCTATAATGACAAGGCTATCATCCATTAGAGTAACAAAAATCTCAACAACAGACTACCTTCCATAATGACAAGGCTACCATAAATTGGAGTAAAAAAATCTCGACAACAGACTACCTTCCATAATGACAAGGCTACCATCCATTGGAGTAATAAATATCTCGACAATAGACTACCTTCTATAATGACAAGGCTACCATCCATTGGAGTAACAAAAATCTCGACAACAGACTACCTTCAATAATGACAAGGCTACCATCCATTGGAGTAAAAAAATCTCGACAAGAGACTACCTTCCATAATGACAAGGCTACCATCCATTGGAGTAACAAAAATCTCGACAATAGACTACCTTTCATAAAGACAAGGCTACCATCCATTGAATAACAAAGATATCGATAATAGACTACCTTCCATAATGACAAGGGTACCATCCATTGGAATATAAAAAATCTTGACAACAGACTACCTTCCATAATGACAAGGCTACCATCCATTGAAGTAAAAAAAAATCCCGACAACAGACTACTTTACATAATGACAAGGCTACCATCATTTAGAGTAAAAAAATCTAGACAACAGACTACCTTCCATAATGACAAGGCAACCATACATTGAGTAACAAAGATCTCGACAACAGACTACCTTCCATTATGACAAGGCTACCATCCATTGGAGTAACAAAAATCTCAACATCAGACTAGCTTCCATAATGACAAGGCTACCATCCATTGGAGTAAAAAAATATCGACAACAGACTACCTTCCATAATGACAAGGCTACCATCCATTGAGTAACAAAGATCTCGACAATAGACTCCCTT
This sequence comes from Vicia faba, assembly GCA_948472305.1. NCBI lineage: Eukaryota > Viridiplantae > Streptophyta > Magnoliopsida > Fabales > Fabaceae > Vicia > Vicia faba. Next base: position 744,775,498 of record OX451738.1, read on the forward strand.
CCATTATGACAAGGCTACCATCCATTGGAGTAAAAAATATCTCGACAACAGACTACCTTTCTTAATTACATGGCTTCCATCCATTGGAGTAAAAAAATCTAGACAACAGACTACCTTCCATAATGACAAGGCTACCATCCATTGGAGTAATAAATATCTCGACAATAGACTACCTTATATAATGACAAGGCTATCATCCATTAGAGTAACAAAAATCTCAACAACAGACTACCTTCCATAATGACAAGGCTACCATAAATTGGAGTAAAAAAATCTCGACAACAGACTACCTTCCATAATGACAAGGCTACCATCCATTGAAGTAAAATAAAATCACGACAACAGACTACCTTACATAATGACAAGGATACCATCCTTTGGAGTACAAAAATCTCGACAACAGACTACCTTCCATAATGACAAGGCTACCATCCATTGAGTAACAAAGATCTCGACAACATACTACCTTCCATTATGACAAGGCTACCATCCATTGGAGTAACAAAAATCTCAACAACAGACTACCTTCCATAATGACAAGGCTACCATCCATTGGAATAAAAAAATATCGACAACAGACTACCTTCCATAATGACAAGGCTTTCATCCATTGAGTAACAAAGATATCGACAACAGACTCCCTTCCATTATGACAAGGCTACCATCCATTGGAGTAAAAAATATCTCGACAAAAGACTACCTTCCATAATTACATGGCTACCATCCATTGGAGTAACAAAAATCTCGACAATAGACTACCTTCTATAATGACAAGGCTACCATCCATTGGAGAAAAAAAATCTTGACAATAGACTACCTTCCATAATTATATGGCTATCATCCTTTGGAGTAACAAAAATCACGACAACAGACTACCTTACATAATGACAAGGCTACCATCCATTGGAGTAAAAAAATCTCGACAATAAACTACCTTCCATAATGACAAGGCTACCATCCATTGAGTAACAAAGATCTCGACAATAGACTACATTCCATTATGATAAGGCTACTCTCCATTGGAGTAAAAAATATCTAGAAAACAGACTAGCTTCCATAATGACAAGGCTACCATCCATTGGAGTAACAAAAATCTCGACAACAGACTACCTTCAATAATGACAAGGCTACCATCCATTGGAGTAAAAAAATCTCGACAAGAGACTACCTTCCATAATGACAAGGCTACCATCCATTGGAGTAACAAAAATCTCGACAATAGACTACCTTTCATAAAGACAAGGCTACCATCCATTGAATAACAAAGATATCGACAATAGACTACCTTCCATAATGACAAGGGTACCATCCATTGGAATAAAAAAAATCTTGACAACAGACTACCTTCCATAAAGACAAGGCTACCATCCATTGAAGTAAAAAAAAATCCCGACAACAGACTACTTTACATAATGACAAGGCTACCATCATTTGGAGTAAAAAAATCTAGACAACAGACTACCTTCCATAATGACAAGGCAACCATACATTGAGTAACAAAGATCTCGACAACAGACTACCTTCCATTATGACAAGGCTACCATCCATTGGAGTAACAAAAATCTCAACAACAGACTAGCTTCCATAATGACAAGGCTACCATCCATTGGAGTAAAAAAATCTCGACAACAGACTACCTTCCATAATGACAAGGTTACTATCCATTGAGTAACAAGGATCTCGACAATAGACTCCCTTCCATTATGACAAGGCTACCATCCATTGGAGTAAAAAATATCTCGACAACAGACTACCTTCCATAATGACAAGGCTACCATCCATTGGAGTAATAAATATACGACAATAGACTACCTTCTATAATGACAAGGCTACCATCCATTAGAGTAACAAAAATCTCAACAACAGACTACCTTCCATAATGACAAGGCTACCATAACTTGGAGTAAAAAAATCTCGACAACAGACTACCTTCCATAGTGACAAGGCTACCATCCATTGGAGTAACAAAAATCTCGACAAGGCTACCATCCATTGAATAACAAAGATATCGACAATAGACTACCTTCCATAATGACAAGGGTACCATCCATTGGAGTAAAAAAAATCTTGACAACAGACTACCTTCCATAATGACAAGGCTACCATCCATTGAAGTAAAAAAAAATCACGACAACAGACTACCTTACATAATGACAAGGCTACCATCATTTGGAGTAAAAAAATCTAGACAACAGACTACCTTCCATAATGACAAGGCAACCATCCATTGAGTAACAAATATCTCGACAACAGACTACCTTCCATAATGACAAGGCTACCATCCATTGGAGTAATAAATATCTCGACAATAGACTACCTTCTATAATGACAAGGCTATCATCCATTAGAGTAACAAAAATCTCAACAACAGACTACCTTCCATAATGACAAGGCTACCATAAATTGGAGTAAAAAAATCTCGACAACAGACTACCTTCCATAATGACAAGGCTACCATCCATTGGAGTAATAAATATCTCGACAATAGACTACCTTCTATAATGACAAGGCTACCATCCATTAGAGTAACAAAAATCTCAACAACAGACTACCTTCCATAATGACAAGGCTACCATAAATTGGAGTAAAAAAATCTCGACAACAGACTACCTTCCATAATGACAAGGCTACCATCCATTGGAGTAACAAAAATCTCGACAATAGACTACCTTTCATATAGACAAGGCTACCATCCATTGAATAACAAAGATATCGACAATAGACTACCTTCCATAATGATAAGGGTACCATCCATTGGAGTAAATAAAATCATGACAACAGACTACCTTCCGTAATGACAAGGCTACCATCCATTGAAGTAAAAAAAAAATCACGACAACAGACTACCTTACATAATGACAAGGCTACCATCATTTGGAGTAAAAAATCTAGACAACAGACTACCTTCCATAATAACAAGGCAACCATCCATTGAGTAACAAAGATCTCGACAACAGACTACCTTCCATTATGACAAGGCTACCATCCATTGGAGTAACAAAAATCTCAACAATAGACTAGCTTCCATAATGACAAGGCTACCATCCATTGGAGTAAAAAAATCTCGACAACAGACTACCTTCCATAATGACAAGGCTACCATCCATTGAGTAACAAAGATCTCGACAATAGACTCCCTTCCATTATGACAAGGCTACCATCCATTGGAGTAAAAAATATCTCGACAATAGACTACCTTTCTTAATTACATGGCTTCCATCCATTGGAGTAAAAAAATCTAGACAACAGACTACCTTCCATAATGACAAGGCTACCATCCATTGGAGTAATAAATATCTCGACAATAAACTACCTTATATAATGACAAGGCTATCATCCATTAGAGTAACAAAAATCTCAACAACAGACTACCTTCCATAATGACAAGGCTACCATAAATTGGAGTAAAAAAATCTCGACAACAGACTACCTTCCATAATGACAAGGCTACCATCCATTGAAGTAAAATAAAATCACGACAGCAGACTACCTTACATAATGACAAGGATACCATCCTTTGGAGTACAAAAATCTCGACAACAGACTACCTTCCATAATGACAAGGCTACCATCCATTGAGTAACAAAGATCTCGACAACATACTACCTTCCATTATGACAAGGCTACCATCCATTGGAGTAACAAAAATCTCAACAACAGACTACCTTCCATAATGACAAGGCTACCATCCATTGGTATAAAAAAATCTCGACAACAAACTACCTTCCATAATGACAAGGCTTTCATCCATTGAGTAACAAAGATCTCGACAACAGACTCCCTTCCATTATGACAAGGCTACCATCCATTGGAGTAAAAAATATCTCGACAAAAGACTACCTTCCATAATTACATGTCTACCATCCATTGGAGTAACAAAAATATCGACAATAGACTACCTTCTATAATGACAAGGCTACCCTCCATTGGAGAAAAAAAATCTTGATAATAGACAACCTTCCATAATTACATGGCTACCATCCTTTGGAGTAACAAAAATCACGACAACAGACTACCTTACATAATGACAAGGCTACCATCCATTGGAGTAAAAAAATCTCGACAATAAACTACCTTCCATAATGACAAGGCTACCATCCATTGAGTAACAAAGATCTTGACAACAGACTACCTTCCATTATGACAACGCTACTCTCCTTTGGAGTAAAAAATATCTAGAAAACAGACTAGCTTCCATAATGACAAGGCTACCATCCATTGGAGTAACAAAAATCTCGACAACAGACTACCTTCAATAATGACAAGGCTACCATCCATTGGAGTAAAAAAATCTCGACAAGAGACTACCTTCCATAATGACAAGGCTACCATCCATTGGAGTAACAAAAATCTCGACAATAGACTACCTTTCATAAAGACAAGGCTACCATCCATTGAATAACAAAGATATCGACAATAGACTACCTTCCATAATGACAAGGCTACCATCCATTTGGAGTAAAAAAATCTCGACAAGAGACTACCTTCCATAATGACAAGGCTACCATCCATTGAAGTAAAAAAAATCCCGACAACAGACTACTTTACATAATGACAAGGCTACCATCATTTGGAGTAAAAAAATCTAGACAACAGACTACCTTCCATAATGACAAGGCAACCATCCATTGAGTAACAAAGATCTTGACAACAGACTACCTTCTATTATGACAAGGCTACCATCCATTGGAGTAACAAAAATCTCAACAACAGACTAGCTTCCATAATGACAAGGCTACCATCCATTCGAGTAAAAAAATCTCGACAACAGACTACCTTCCATAATGACAAGGCTACTATCCATTGAGTAACAAAGATCTCGACCATAGACTCCCTTCCATTATGACAAGGCTACCATCCATTGGAGTAAAAAATATCTCGACAACAGACTACCTTTCATAATGACAAGGCTACCATCCATTGGAGTAATAAATATCTCGACAATAGACTACCTTCTATAATGACAAGGCTACCATCCATTAGAGTAACAAAAATATCAACAACAGACTACCTTCCATAATGACAAGGCTACCATAAATTGGAGTAAAAAAATCTCGACAACAGACTACCTTCCATAATGACAAGGCTACCATCCATTGAAGTAAAAAAAAATCACGACAACAGACTACCTTACATAATGACAAGGCTACCATCCTTTGGAGTAAAAAAATCTCGACAACAGACTACCTTCCATAATGACAAGGCTACCATCCATTGAGTAACAAAGATCTCGACAACAAACTACCTTCCATTATGACAAGGCTACCATCCATTGGAGTAACAAAAATCTCAACAACAAACTACCTTCCATAATGACAAGGCTACCATCCATTGGAATAAAAAAATCTCGACAACAGACTACCTTCGATAATGACAAGGCTTTCATTCATTGAGTAACAAAGATCTCGACAACAGACTCCCTTCCATTATGACAAGGCTACCATCCATTGGAGTAAAAAATATCTCGACAACAAACTACCTTCCATAATTACATGGCTACCATCCGATGGAGTAACAAAAATCTCGACAATAGACTACCTTCTATAATGACAAGGATACCATCCATTGGAGTAAAAAAATCTTGACAATAGACTACCTTCCATAATTACATGGCTACCATCCTTTGGAGTAACAAAAATCACGACAACAGACTACCTTACATAATGACAAGGCTACCATCCATTGGAGTAAAAAAATCTCGACAATAAACTACCTTCCATAATGACAAGGCTACCATCCATTGAGTAACAAAGATCTTTACAATAGACTACCTTCCATTATGACAAGGCTACCCTCCATTGGAGTAAAAAATATCTCGAAAACAGACTAGCTTCCATAATGACAAGGCTACCATCCATTGGAGTAACAAAAATCTCGACAACAGACTATCTTCCATAAAGACATGGCTACCATCCATTGAGTAACAAAGATATCGACAACAAACTACCTTCCATAATGACAATGCTACCATCCATTGGAGTAACAAAAATCTCGACAATAGACTACCTTTCATAAAGACAAGGCTACCATCCATTGAATAACAAAGATATTGACAATAGACTACCTTCCATAATCACAAGGGTACCATCCATTGGAGTAAAAAAAATCTTGATAACAGATTACCTTCCATAATGACAAGGCTACCATCCATTGAAGTAAAAAAAAATCACGACAACAGACTACCTTACATAATGACAAGGCTACCATCCTTTGGATTAAAAAAATCTAGACAACAGACTACCTTCCATAATGACAAGGAAACCATCCATTGAGTAACAAAGATCTCGACAACAGACTACCTTCCATTATGACAAGGCTACCATCCATTGGAGTGACAAAAATCTCAACAACAGACTAGCTTCCATAATGACAAGGCTACCATCCATTGGAGTAAAAAAATCTCGACAACAGACTACCTTCCATAATGACAAGGCTACCATCCATTGAGTAACAAAGATCTCGACAATAGACTCCCTTCCATTATGACAAGGCTACCATCCATTGGAGTAAAAATAATCTCGACAACAGACTACCTTTCATAATTACATGGCTTCCATCCTTTTGAGTAACAAAAATCATGACAATAGACTACCTTACATAATGACAAGGCTACCATCCATTGGAGTAAAAAAATCTCGACAAGAGACTACCTTCCATAATGACAAGGCTACCATCCATTGAGTAACAAAGATCTCGACAACAGACTACCTTCCATTATGACAAGGCTACCCTCCATTGGAGTAAAAAATATCTCGACAAAAGACTAGCTTCCATAATGACAAGGCTACCATCCATTGAGTAACAAAGATCTCGACAACAGACTACCTTCCATTATGACAAGGCTACCATCCATTGGAGTAACAAAAATCTCGACAACAAACTACCTTCTATAATGAAAAGGCTACCATCCATTGGAGTAAAAAAAAAATACTACCTACCATAATGACAAGGTTACCATCCATTGAGTAACAAAGATCTCAGCAACAAACTCCCTTCCATTATGACAAGCCTACCATCCATTGGAGTAAAAAATATCTCGACAAAAGACTACCTTCCATAATTACATGGCTACCATCCATTGGAGTAACAAAAATCTCGACAATAGACTACCTTCTATAATGACAAGGCTACCCTCCATTGGAGAAAAAAAATCTTGACAATAGACAACCTTCCATAATTACATGGCTACCATCCTTTGGAGTAACAAAAATCACGACAACAGACTACCTTACATAATGATAAAGCTACCATCCATTGGAGTAAAAAAATCTCGACAATAAACTACCTTCCATAATGACAAGGCTACCATCCATTGAGTAACAAAGATCTCGACAACAGACTACCTTCCATTATGACAACGCTACTCTCCTTTGGAGTAAAAAATATCTAGAAAACAGACTAGCTTCCATAATGACAAGGCTACCATCCATTGGAGTAACAAAAATCTCGACAACAGACTACCTTCAATAATGACAAGGCTACCATCCATTGGAGTAAAAAAATCTCGACAAGAGACTACCTTCCATAATGACAAGGCTACCATCCATTGGAGTAACAAAAATCTCGACAATAGACTACCTTTCATAAAGACAAGGCTACCATCCATTGAATAACAAAGATATCGACAATAGACTACCTTCCATAATGACAAGGGTACCATCCATTCGAGTAAAAATAATCTTGACAACAGACTACCTTCCATAATGACAAGGCTACCATCCATTGAAGTAAAAAAAAATCCCGACAACAGACTACTTTACATAATGACAAGGCTACCATCATTTGGAGTAAAAAAATCTAGACAACAGACTACCTTCCATAATGACAAGGCAACCATCCATTGAGTAACAAAGATCTTGACAACAGACTACCTTCTATTATGACAAGGCTACCATCCATTGGAGTAACAAAAATCTCAACAACAGACTAGCTTCCATAATGACAAGGCTACCATCCATTCGAGTAAAAAAATCTCGACAACAGACTACCTTCCATAATGACAAGGCTACTACCCATTGAGTAACAAAGATCTCGACAATAGACTCCCTTCCATTATGACAAGGCTACCATCCATTGGAGTATAAAATATCTCGACAACAGACTACCTTTCATAATGACAAGGCTACCATCCATTGGAGTAATAAATATCTCGACAATAGACTACCTTCTATAATGACAAGGCTACCATCCATTAGAGTAACAAAAATATCAACAACAGACTACCTTCCATAATGACAAGGCTACCATAAATTGGAGTAAAAAAATCTCGACAACAGACTACCTTCCATAATGACAAGGCTACCATCCATTGAAGTAAAAAAAATCATGACAATAGACTACCTTACATAATGACAAGGCTACCATCCTTTGGAGTAAAAAAATCTCGACAACAGACTACCTTCCATAATGACAAGGCAACCATCCATTGAGTAACAAAGATCTCGACAACAGACTACCTTCCATTATGACAAGGCTACCATCCATTGGAGTGACAAAAATCTCAACAACAGACTAGCTTCCATAATGACAAGGCTACCATACATTGGAGTAAAAAAATCTCGACAACAGACTACCTTCCATAATGACAAGGCTACCATCCATTGAGTAACAAAGATCTCGACAACAGACTCCCTTCCATTATGACAAGGCTACCATCCATTGGAGTAAAAAATATCTCGACAACAGACTACCTTCCATAATTACATGGCTTCCATCCTTTGGAGTAACAAAAATCACGACAACAGACTACCTTACATAATGACAAGGCTACCATCCATTGGAGTAAAAAAATCTCGACAAGAGACTACCTTCCATAATGACAAGGCTACCATCCATTGTGAAACAAAGATCTCGACAACAGACTACCTTCCATTATGACAAGGCTACCCTCCATTGGAGTAAAAAATATCTCGACAACAGACTAGCTTCCATAATGACAAGGCTACCATCCATAGGAGTAACAAAAATCTCGACAATAGACTACTTTCCATAATGACAAGGCTACCATCCATTGAGTAACAAAGATCTCGACAACAGACTACCTTCCATTCTGACAAGGCTACAATCCATTGGAGTAAAAAATATCTTGACAATAGACTACCTTCCATAATGACAAGGCTACCATCCATTGGAGTAACAAAAATCTCGACAACAGACTACCTTCAATAAAGACAAGGCTACCATCCACTGAGTAACAAAGATATCGACAACAGACTAGCTTCCATAATGACAAGGCTACCATCCATTAGAGTAAAAAAAATCTTAACAATAGACTAACTTCCATATGAAAAAACTACCATCCATTGAAGTAAAAAAAAATCACGATAACAGACTACCTGACATAATGACAAGGCTACCATCCATTGGAGTAAAAAATATCTCGACAACACAGTACCTTCTATAATGACAAGGCTACCATCCATTAGAGTAACAAAAATCTCGAAAAAAGACTACCTTCCATAAAGAAAAATCTACCATCCATTGGAGTATGAAAAATCTCGACAATAGACTAGCTTACATTATGATAAGGCTAACATCCATTGGAGTAAAAAATATCTCGACAACAGACTACCTTCCATAATGACAAGGCTACCATCCATTAGAGTAACAAAAATCTCGACAACAGACTACCTTCCATAAAGACATGGCTACCATCCATTGAGTAACAAAGATATAGACAACAGACTACCATCCATAATGACAAAGCTACCATCCATTGGAGTAAAAAAAATCTTAACAACAGACTACCTTCCATAAAGACAAGGCTACCATACATTGAAGTAAAAAAAAATCACGACAATAGACTACCTTACATAATGACAAGGCTACCATCTATTGGAGTAAAAAAATCTAGACAACAGACTACCTTCCATAATGACAAGGCTACCATCCATTGAGTAACAAAGATCTCGACAACAGACTACCTTCCATTATGACAAGGCTCCCATCCATTGGAGTAACAAAAATCTCGACAACAAACTACCTTCTATAATGACAAGGCTACCATCCATTGGATTAAAAAAAAAATACTACCTTCCATAATGACAAGGTTACCATCCATTGAGTAACAAAGATCTCAACAACAAACTCCCTTCCATTATGACAAGCCTACCATCCATTGGAGTAAAAAATATCTCGACAATAGACTACCTTCCATAATGACAAGGGTACCATCCATTGGAGTAAAAAAAATCTTGACAACAAACTACCTTCCATAATGACAAGGCTACCATCCATTGGAGTAATAAATATCTCGACAACAGACTACCTTCTATAATGACAAGGCTACCATCCATTAGAGTAACAAAAATATCGACAAAAGACTACCTTCCATAAAGAAAAATCTACCATCCATTGGAGTAACAAAAATCTCGACAATAGACTAGCTTCCATTATGATAAGGCTAACATCCATTGGAGTAAAAAATATCTCGACAACAGACTACCTTCCATAATGACAAGGCTACCATCCATTGGAGTATCAAAAATCTCGACAACAGACTATCTTCCATAAAGAAATGGCTGCCATCCATTGAGTAACAAAGATATCGACAACAGACTACCTTCCATAATGACAAGGCTACCATCCATTGGAGTAAAAAAAATCTTAACAACAGACTACCTTCCATAATGACAAGGCTACCATCCATTGAAGTAAAAAAAAATCACGACAATAGACTACCTTACATAATGACAAGGCTACCATCCATTGGAGTAAAAAAATTTAGACAACAGACAACCTTCCATAATGACAAGGCTACCATCCATTGAGTAACAAAGATCTCGACAACAGACTACCTTCCATTATGACAAGGCTACCATCCATTGGAGTAACAAAAATCTCGACAACAAACTACCTTCTATAATGACAAGGCTACCATCCATTGGAGTAAAAAAAAAATACTACCTTCCATAATGACAAGGTTACCATCCATTGAGTAACAAAGATCTCGACAACAAACTCCCTTCCATTATGACAAGCCTACCATCCATTGGAGTAAAAAATATCTCGACAATAGACTACCTTCCATAATGACAAGGGTACCATCCATTGGAGTAAAAAAAATCTTGACAACAAACTACCTTCCATAATGACAAGGCTACCATCCATTGGAGTAATAAATATCTCGACAACAGACTACCTTCTATAATGACAAGGCTACCATCCATTAGAGTAACAAAAATCTCGACAAAAGACTACCTTCCATAAAGAAAAATCTACCATCCATTGGAGTAACAAAAATCTCGACAATAGACTAGCTTCCATTATGATAAGGCTAACATCCATTGGAGTAAAAAATATCTCGACAACAGACTACCTTCCATAATGACAAGGCTACCATCTATTGGAGTATCAAAAATCTCGACAACAGACTATCTTCCATAAAGAAATGGCTTCCATCCATTGAGTAACAAAGATATCGACAACAGACTACATTCCATAATGACAAGGCTACCATCCATTGGAGTAAAAAAAATCTTAACAACAGACTACCTTCCATAATGACAAGGCTACCATCCATTGAAGTAAAAAAAAATCACGACAATAGACTACCTTACATATTGACAAGGCTACCATCCATTGGAGTAAAAAAATCTAGACAACAGACAACCTTCCATAATGACAAGGCTACCATCCATTGAGTAACAAAGATCTCGACAACAGACTACCTTCCATTATGACAAGGCTACCATCCATTGGAGTAACAAAAATCTCGACAACAAACTACCTTCTATAATGACAAGGCTACCATCCATTGGAGTAAAAAATAAATACTACCTTCCATAATGACAAGGTTACCATCCATTGAGTAACAAAGATCTCGACAACAAACTCCCTTCCATTATGACAAGGCTACCGTCGATTGGAGTAAAAAATATCTCGACAATAGACTACCTTCCATAATGACAAGGGTACCATCCATTGGAGTAAAAAAAATATTGACAACAAACTACCTTCCATAATGACAAGGCTACCATCCATTGGAGTAATAAATATCTCGACAACAGACTACCTTCTATAATGACAAGGCTACCATCCATTAGAGTAACAAAAATCTCGACAAAAGACAACCTTCCATAAAGAAAAATCTACCATCCATTGGAGTAACAAAAATCTCGACAATAGACTACCTTCCATTATGATAAGGCTAACATCCATTGGAGTAAAAAATATCTCGACAACAGACTACCTTCCATAATGACAAGGCAACCATCCATTGGAGTATCAAAAATCTCGACAACAGACTATCTTCCATAAAGAAATGGCTACCATCCATTGAGTAACAAAGATATCGACAACAGACTACCTTCCATAATGACAAGGCTACCATCCATTGGAGTATAAAAAAATCTTAACAACAGACTACCTTCCATAATGACAAGGCTACCATCCATTGAAGTAAAAAAAAATCACGACAATAGACTCCCTTACATAATGACAAGGCTACCATCCATTGGAGTAAAAAAATCTAGACAACAGACAACCTTCCATAATGACAAGGCTACCATCCATTGAGTAACAAATATCTCGACAACAGACTACCTTCCATTATGACAAGGCTACCATCCATTGGAGTAACAAAAATCTCGACAACAAACTACCTTCTATAATGACAAGGCTACCATCCATTGGAGTAAAAAAAAAATACTACCTTCCATAATGACAAGGTTACCATCCATTGAGTAACAAAGATCTCGACAACAAACTCCCTTCCATTATGACAAGCCTACCATCCATTGGAGTAAAAAATATCTCGATAATAGACTACCTTCCATAATGACAAGGGTACCATCCATTGGAGTAAAAAAAATCTTGACAACAAACTACCTTCCATAATGACAAGGCTACCATCCATTGGAGTAATAAATATCTCGACAACAGACTACCTTCTATAATGACAAGGCTACCATCCATTAGAGTAACAAAAATCTCGACAAAAGACTACCTTCCATAAAGAAAAATCTACCATCCATTGGAGTAACAAAAATCTCGACAATAGACTAGCTTCCATTATGATAAGGCTAACATCCATTGGAGTAAAAAATATCTCGACAACAGACTACCTTCCATAATGACAAGGCTACCATCCATTGGAGTATCAAAAATCTCGACAACAGACTATCTTCCATAAAGAAATGGCTTCCATCCATTGAGTAACAAAGATATCGACAACAGACTACCTTCCATAATGACAAGGCTACCATCCATTGGAGTAAAAAAAATCTTAACAACAGACTACCTTCCATAATGACAAGGCTACCATCCATTGAAGTAAAAAAAAATCACGACAATAGACTACCTTACATATTGACAAGGCTACCATCCATTGGAGTAAAAAAATCTAGACAACAGACAACCTTCCATAATGACAAGGCTACCATCCATTGAGTAACAAAGATCTCGACAACAGACTACCTTCCATTATGACAAGGCTACCATCCATTGGAGTAACAAAAATCTCGACAACAAACTACCTTCTATAATGACAAGGCTACCATCCAGTGGAGTAAAAAATAAATACTACCTTCCATAATGACAAGGTTACCATCCATTGAGTAACAAAGATCTCGACAACAAACTCCCTTCCATTATGACAAGGCTACCGTCCATTGGAGTAAAAAATATCTCGACAATAGACTACCTTCCATAATGACAAGGGTACCATCCATTGGAGTAAAAAAAATATTGACAACAAACTACCTTCCATAATGACAAGGCTACCATCCATTGGAGTAATAAATATCTCGACAACAGACTACCTTCTATAATGACAAGGCTACCATCCATTAGAGTAACAAAAATCTCGACAAAAGACTACCTTCCATAAAGAAAAATCTACCATCCATTGGAGTAACAAAAATCTCGACAATAGACTAGCTTCCATTATGATAAGGTTAACATCCATTGGAGTAAAAAATATCTCGACAACAGACTACCTTCCATAATGACAACGCTACCATCCATTGGAGTATAAAAAATCTCGACAACAGACTATCTTCCATAAAGAAATGGCTACCATCCATTGAGTAACAAAGATATCGACAACAGACTACCTTCCATAATGACAAGGCTACCATCCATTGGAGTAAAAAAAATCTTAACAACAGACTACCTTCCATAATGACAAGGCTACCATCCATTGAAGTAAAAAAAAATCACGACAATAGACTACCTTACATATTGACAAGGCTACCATCCATTGGAGTAAAAAAATCTAGACAACAGACAACCTTCCATAATGACAAGGCTACCATCCATTGAGTAACAAAGATCTCGACAACAGACTACCTTCCATTATGACAAGGCTACCATCCATTGGAGTAACAAAAATCTCGACAACAAACTACCTTCTATAATGACAAGGCTACCATCCATTGGAGTAAAAAATAAATACTACCTTCCATAATGACAAGGTTACCATCCATTGAGTAACAAAGATCTCGACAACAAACTCCCTTCCATTACGACAAGGCTACCGTCCATTGGAGTAAAAAATATCTCGACAATAGACTACCTTCCATAATGACAAGGGTACCATCCATTGGAGTAAAAAAAATATTGACAACAAACTACCTTCCATAATGACAAGGCTACCATCCATTGAAGTAAAAAAAAAAATCTCGACAATAGACTACCTTACATAATGACAAGGCTACCATCCATTGGAGTAAAAAAATCTCGACAACAGACTACCTTCCATAATGACAAGGCTACCATCCATTGAATAACAAAGATCTCGACAACAGACTCCCTTCCATTATGACAAGGCTACCATCCATTGGAGTAACAAAAATCTCGACAACAGACTACCTTCCATAATGACAAGGCTACCATCCATTGGAGTAAAAAAATCTCGACAACAGACTACCTTCCATAATGACAAGGCTACCATCCATTGAGTAACAAAGATCTCGACAACATAATCCCTTCCTTTATGACAAGGCTACCATCCATTGGAGTAAAAAATATCTCGACAACAGACTACCTTCCATAATTACATGGCTACCATCCATTGGAGTAAAAAAAATCTCGACAACAGACTACCTTCCATAATGACAAAGCTACCATCCATTGGAGTAAAAAAATCTCGACAACAGACTACCTTCCATAATGACAAGGCTACCATCCATTGGAGTAAAAAAATCTAGACAACAGACTACCTTCCATAATGACAAGGCTACCATCCATTGAGTAACAAAGTTCTCGACAACAGACTACCTTCCATTATGACAAGGCTACCATCCATTGGAGTAACAAAAATCTCGACAACAAACTACCTTCTATAATGACAAGGCTACCATCCATTGGAGTAAAAAAAAATACTACCTTCCATAATGACAAGGTTACCATCCATTGAGTAACAAAGATCTCGACAACAAACTCCCTTCCATTATGACAAGGGTACCATCCATTGGAGTAAAAAATATCTCGACAATAGACTACCTTCCATAATGACAAGGGTACCATCCATTGGAGTAAAAAAAATCTTGACAACAAACTACCTTCCATAATGACAAGGCTACCATCCATTGAAGTAAAAAAAAATATCGACAACAGACTACCTTACATAATGACTAGGCTACCATCCATTGGAGTAAAAAAATCTCGACAACATACTACCTTCCATAATGACAAGGCTACCATCCATTGAATAACAAAGATCTCGACAATAGAGTACCTTCCATTATTACAAGGCTACCATCCATTGGAGTAACAAAAATCTCGACAACAGACTACCTTCCATAATAACAAGGCTACCATCCATTGGAGTAAAAAAATCACGACAACAGACTACCTTACATAATGATAAGGCTACCATCCATTGAGTAATAAAGATCTCGACAATATAATCCCTTCCATTATGATAAGGCTACCATCCATTGAAGTAAAAAATATCTCGACAACAGACTACCTTCCATAATCACTAGGCTACCATCCATTGGAGTAACAAAAATCTCGACAACAGACTACCTTCCATAAAGACAAGGCTACCATCCATTGAGTAACAATGATATCAACAACAGACTAGCTTCCATAATGACAAGGCTACCATCCATTAGAGTAAAAAAAATCTTAACAATAGACTAACTTCCATATGAAAAAACTACCATCCATTGAAGTAAAAAAAAAATCACGATAACAGACTACCTGACATAATGACAAGGCTACCATCCATTGGAGTAAAAAAATCTCGACAACAGACTACCTTCCATAATGACAAGGCTACCATCCATTGGAGTAAAAAAATCTCGACAACAGACTACCTTCCATAATGACAAGGCTACCATCCATTGGAGTAACAAAAATCTCGACAATAGACTACCTTTCATAAAGACAAGGCTACCATCCACTGAATAACAAAGATATCGACAATAGACTACCTTCCATAATGACAAGGGTACCATCCATTGGAGTAAAAAAAATCTTGACAACAGACTACCTGCCATAATGACAAGGCTACCATCCATTGAAGTAAAAAAAAATCACGACAACAGACTACCTTACATAATGACAAGGCTACCATCATTTGGAGTAAAAAAATCTAGACAACAGACTACCTTCCATAATGACAAGGCAACCATCCATTGAGTTACAAAGATCTCGACAACAGACTACCTTCCATTATGACAAGGCTACCATCCATTGGAGTAACAAAAATCTCAACAACAGACTAGCTTCCATAATGACAAGGCTACCATCCATTGGAGTAAAAAAATCTCGACAACAGACTACCTTCCATAATGACAAGGCTACCATCCATTGAGTAACAAAGATCTCGACAACAGACTACCTTCCATTATGACAAGGCTACCCTCCATTGGAGTAAAAAATATCTCGACAACAGACTAGCTTCCATAATGACAAGGCTACCATCCATTGGAGTAACAAAAATATCGACAATAGACTACCTTCCATAATGACAAGGCTACCATCCATTGAGTCACAAAGATCTCGACAACATACTACCTTCCATTGTGACAAGGCTACCATCCATTGGAGTAAAAAATATCTCGACAACAGACTACCTTCCATAATGACAAGGCTACCATCCATTGGAGTAACAAAAATCTCGACAACAGACTACCTTCCATAAAGACAAGGCTACCATCCACTGAGTAACAAAGATATCGACAACAGACTAGCTTCCATAATGACAAGACTACCATCCATTAGAGTAAAAAAAATCTTAACAACAGACTAACTTCCATATGAAAAAACTACCATACAATAAAGTAAAAAAAAACCACGACAACAGACTACCTTACATAATGACAAGGCTACCATCCATTGGAGTAAAAAAATCTCGACAATAAACTACCTTCCGTAATGACAAAGCTACCATCCACTGATAACAAAGATATCGACAACAGACTACCTTCCATTATGACAAGGCTACCCTCCATTAGAGTAAAAAATATCTCGCAAACAGACTAGCTTCCATAATGACAAGGCTACCATCCATTGGAGTAACAAAAATCTCGACAACAGACTACCTTCCAAAATGACAAGGCTATCATCCATTGGAGTAAAAAAATCTCGACAACAGCCTACCTTCCATAATGACAAGGCTACCATCCATTGGAGTAACAAAAATCTCGACAATAGACTACCTTTCATAAAGACAAGTCTACCATCCATTGAATAACAAAGATATTGACAATAGACTACCTTCCATAATCACAAGGGTACCATCCATTGGAGTAAAAAAAATCTTGACAACAGATTACCTTCCATAATGACAAGGCTACCATCCATTGAAGTAAAAAAAAATCACGACAACAGACTACCTTACATAATGACAAGGCTACCATCCTTTGGATTAAAAAAATCTAGACAACAGACTACCTTCCATAATGACAAGGCTACCATCCATTGAGTAACAAAGATCTCGACAACAGACTACCTTCCATTATGACAAGGCTACCATCCATTGGAGTGACAAAAATCTCAACAACAGACTAGCTTCCATAATGACAAGGCTACCATCCATTGGAGTAAAAAATATCGACAACAGACTACCTTCCATAATGACAAGGCTACCATCCATTGAGTAACAAAGATCTCGACAACAGACTCCCTTCCATTATGACAAGGCTACCATCCATTGGAGTAAAAAATATCTCGACAACAGACTACCTTCCATAATTACATGGCTTCCATCCTTTGGAGTAACAAAACTCACGACAACAAACTACCTTACATAATGACAAGGCTACCATCCATTGGAGTAAAAAAATCTCGACAAGAGACTACCTTCCATAATGACAAGGCTACCATCCATTGTGAAACAAAGATCTCGACAACAGACTACCTTCCATTATGACAAGGCTACCCTCCATTGGAGTAAAAAATATCTCGACAACAGACTAGCTTCCATAATGACAAGGCTACCATCCATAGGAGTAACAAAAATCTCGACAATAGACTACTTTCCATAATGACAAGGCTACCATCCATTGAGTAACAAAGATCTCGACAACAGACTACCTTCCATTGTTACAAGGCTACAATCCATTGGAGTAAAAAATATCTGGACAACAGACTACCTTCCATAATGACAAGGCTACCATCCATTGGAGTAACAAAAATCTCGACAACAGACTACCTTCCATAAAGACAAGGCTACCATCCACTGAGTAACAAAGATATCGACAACAGACTACCTTCCATAATGACAAGGGTACCATCCATTGGAGTAAAAAAAATCTTGACAACAGACTACCTGCCATAATGACAAGGCTACCATCCATTGAAGTAAAAAAAAATCACGACAACAGACTACCTTACATAATGACAAGGCTACCATCATTTGGAGTAAAAAAATCTAGACAACAGACTACCTTCCATAATGACAAGGCAACCATCCATTGAGTTACAAAGATCTCGACAACAGACTACCTTCCATTATGACAAGGCTACCATCCATTGGAGTAACAAAAATCTCAACAACAGACTAGCTTCCATAATGACAAGGCTACCATCCATTGGAGTAAAAAAATCTCGACAACAGACTACCTTCCATAATGACAAGGCTACCATCCATTGAGTAACAAAGATCTCGACAACAGACTACCTTCCATTATGACAAGGCTACCCTCCATTGGAGTAAAAAATATCTCGACAACAGACTAGCTTCCATAATGACAAGGCTACCATCCATTGGAGTAACAAAAATATCGACAATAGACTACCTTCCATAATGACAAGGCTACCATCCATTGAGTCACAAAGATCTCGACAACATACTACCTTCCATTGTGACAAGGCTACCATCCATTGGAGTAAAAAATATCTCGACAACAGACTACCTTCCATAATGACAAGGCTACCATCCATTGGAGTAACAAAAATCTCGACAACAGACTACCTTCCATAAAGACAAGGCTACCATCCACTGAGTAACAAAGATATCGACAACAGACTAGCTTCCATAATGACAAGACTACCATCCATTAGAGTAAAAAAAATCTTAACAACAGACTAACTTCCATATGAAAAAACTACCATACATTAAAGTAAAAAAAAACCACGACAACAGACTACCTTACATAATGACAAGGCTACCATCCATTGGAGTAAAAAAATCTCGACAATAAACTACCTTCCATAATGACAAAGCTACCATCCACTGATAACAAAGATATCGACAACAGACTACCTTCCATTATGACAAGGCTACCCTCCATTAGAGTAAAAAATATCTCGCAAACATACTAGCTTCCATAATGACAAGGCTACCATCCATTGGAGTAACAAAAATCTCGACAACAGACTACCTTCAAAAATGACAAGGCTATCATCCATTGGAGTAAAAAAATCGCGACAACAGCCTACCTTCCATAATGACAAGGCTACCATCCATTGGAGTAACAAAAATCTCGACAATAGACTACCTTTCATAAAGACAAGGCTACCATCCATTGAATAACAAAGATATTGACAATAGACTACCTTCCATAATCACAAGGGTACCATCCATTGGAGTAAAAAAAATCTTGACAACAGATTACCTTCCATAATGACAAGGCTACCATCCATTGAAGTAAAAAAAAATCACGACAACAGACTACCTTACATAATGACAAGGCTACCATCCTTTGGATTAAAAAAATCTAGACAACAAACTACCTTCCATAATGACAAGGCTACCATCCATTGAGTAACAAAGATCTCGACAACAGACTACCTTCCATTATGACAAGGCTACCATCCATTGGAGTGACAAAAATCTCAACAACAGACTAGCTTCCATAATGACAAGGCTACCATCCATTGGAGTAAAAAATATCGACAACAGACTACCTTCCATAATGACAAGGCTACCATCCATTGAGTAACAAAGATCTCGACAACAGACTCCCTTCCATTATGACAAGGCTACCATCCATTGGAGTAAAAAATATCTCGACAACAGACTACCTTCCATAATTACATGGCTTCCATCCTTTGGAGTAACAAAAATCACGACAACAAACTACCTTACATAATGACAAGGCTACCATCCATTGGAGTAAAAAAATCTCGACAAGAGACTACCTTCCATAATGACAAGGCTACCATCCATTGTGAAACAAAGATCTCGACAACAGACTACCTTCCATTATGACAAGGCTACCCTCCATTGGAGTAAAAAATATCTCGACAACAGACTAGCTTCCATAATGACAAGGCTACCATCCATAGGAGTAACAAAAATCTCGACAATAGACTACTTTCCATAATGACAAGGCTACCATCCATTGAGTAACAAAGATCTCGACAACAGACTACCTTCCATTGTTACAAGGCTACAATCCATTGGAGTAAAAAATATCTTGACAACAGACTACCTTCCATAATGACAAGGCTACCATCCATTGGAGTAACAAAAATCTCGACAACAGACTACCTTCCATAAAGACAAGGCTACCATCCACTGAGTAACAAAGATATCGACAACAGACTAGCTTCCATAATGACAAGGCTACCATCCATTAGAGTAAAAAAAATCTTAACAATAGACTAACTTCCATATGAAAAAACTACCATCCATTGAAGTAAAAAAAAATCACGATAACAGACTACCTGACATAATGACAAGGCTACCATCCATTGGAGTAAAAAAATCTCGACAACAGACTACCTTCCATAATGACAAGGCTACCATCCATTGGAGTAATAAATATCTCGACAATAGAGTACCTTCTATAATGACAAGGCTACCATCCATTAGAGTAACAAAAATCTCGACAAAAGACTACCTTCCATAAAGAAAAATCTACCATCCATTGGAGTAACAAAAATCTCGACAATAGACTAGCTTCCATTATGATAAGGCTAACATCCATTGGAGTAAAAAATATCTCGACAACAGACTACCTTCCATAATGACAAGGCTACCATCCATTAGAGTAACAAAAATCTCGACAACAGACTACCTTCCATAAAGACATGGCTACCATCCATTGAGTAACAAAGATATCGACAACAGACTACCATCCATAATGACAAAGCTACCATCCATTCGAGTAAAAAAAATCTTAACAACAGACTACCTTCCATAATGACAAGGCTACCATCCATTGAAGTAAAAAAAAATCACGACAATAGACTACCTTACATAATGACAAGGCTACCATCCATTGGAGTAAAAAAATCTAGACAACAGACTACTTTCCATAATGACAAGGCTACCATCCATTGAGTAACAAAGATCTCGACAACAGACTACCTTCCATTATGACAAGGCTACCATCCATTGGAGTAACAAAAATCTCGACAACAAACTACCTTCTATAATGACAAGGCTACCATCCATTGGAGTAAAAAAAAAAATACTACCTTCCATAATGACAAGGCTACCATCCATTGAGTAACAAAGATCTCAACAACAAACTCCCTTCCATTATGACAAGCCTACCATCCATTGGAGTAAAAAATATCTCGACAATAGACTACCTTCCATAATGACAAGGGTACCATCCATTGGAGTAAAAAAAATCTTGACAACAAACTACCTTCCATAATGACAAGGCTACCATCCATTGGAGTAATAAATATCTCGACAACAGACTACCTTCTATAATGACAAGGCTACCATCCATTAGAGTAACAAAAATCTCGACAAAAGACTACCTTCCATAAAGAAAAATCTACCATCCATTGGAGTAACAAAAATCTCGACAATAGACTAGCTTCCATTATGATAAGGCTAACATCCATTGGAGTAAAAAATATCTCGACAACAGACTACCTTCCATAATGACAAGGCTACCATCCATTGGAGTATCAAAAATCTCGACAACAGACTATCTTCCATAAAGAAATGGCTACCATCCATTGAGTAACAAAGATATCGACAACAGACTACCTTCCATAATGACAAGGCTACCATCCATTGGAGTAAAAAAAATCTTAACAACAGACTACCTTCCATAATGACAAGGCTACCATCCATTGAAGTAAAAAAAAATCACGACAATAGACTACCTTACATAATGACAAGGCTACCATCCATTGGAGTAAAAAAATCTAGACAACAAACTACCTTCCATAATGACAAGGCTACCATCCATTGAGTAACAAAGATCTCGACAACAGACTACCTTCCATTATGACAAGGCTACGATCCATTGGAGTAACAAAAATCTCGACAACAAACTACCTTCTATAATGACAAGGCTACCATCCATTGGAGTAAAAAAAAATACTACCTTCCATAATGACAAGGTTACCATCCATTGAGTAACAAAGATCTCAACAACAAACTCCCTTCCATTATGACAAGCCTACCATCCATTGGAGTAAAAAATATCTCGACAATAGACTACCTTCCATAATGACAAGGGTACCATCCATTGGAGTAAAAAAAATCTTGACAACAAACTACCTTCCATAATGACAAGGCTACCATCCATTGGAGTAATAAATATCTCGACAACAGACTACCTTCTATAATGACAAGGCTACCATCCATTAGAGTAACAAAAATCTCGACAAAAGACTACCTTCCATAAAGAAAAATCTACCATCCATTGGAGTAACAAAAATCTCGACAATAGACTAGCTTCCATTATGATAAGGCTAACATCCATTGGAGTAAAAAATATCTCGACAACAGACTACCTTCCATAATGACAAGGCTACCATCCATTGGAGTATCAAAAATCTCGACAACAGACTATCTTCCATAAAGAAATGGCTACCATCCATTGAGTAACAAAGATATCGACAACAGACTACCTTCCATAATGACAAGGCTACCATCCATTGGAGTAAAAAAAATCTTAACAACAGACTACCTTCCATAATGACAAGGCTACCATCCATTGAAGTAAAAAAAAATCACGACAATAGACTACCTTACATAATGACAAGGCTACCATCCATTGGAGTAAAAAAATCTAGACAACAAACTACCTTCCATAATGACAAGGCTACCATCCATTGAGTAACAAAGATCTCGACAACAGACTACCTTCCATTATGACAAGGCTACGATCCATTGGAGTAACAAAAATCTCGACAACAAACTACCTTCTATAATGACAAGGTTACCATCCATTGGAGTAAAAAAAAATACTACCTTCCATAATGACAAGGTTACCATCCATTGAGTAACAAAGATCTCAACAACAAACTCCCTTCCATTATGACAAGCCTACCATCCATTGGAGTAAAAAATATCTCGACAATAGACTACCTTCCATAATGACAAGGGTACCATCCATTGGAGTAAAAAAAATCTTGACAACAAACTACCTTCCATAATGACAAGGCTACCATCTATTGGAGTAATAAATATCTCGACAACAGACTACCTTCTATAATGACAAGGCTACCATCCATTAGAGTAACAAAAATCTCGACAAAAGACTACCTTCCATAAAGAAAAATCTACCATCCATTGGAGTAACAAAAATCTCGACAATAGACTAGCTTCAATTATGATAAGGCTAACATCCATTGGAGTAAAAAATATCTCGACAACAGACTACCTTCCATAATGACAAGGCTACCATCCATTGGAGTATCAAAAATCTCGACAACAGACTATCTTCTATAAAGACATGGCTACCATCCATTGAGTAACAAAGATATCGACAACAGACTACCTTCCATAATGACAAGGCTACCATCCATTGGAGTAAAAAAAATCTTAACAACAGACTACCTTCCATAATGACAAGGCTACCATCCATTGAAGTAAAAAAAAATCACGACAATAGACTACCTTACATAATGACAAGGCTACCATCCATTGGAGTAAAAAAATCTAGACAACAGACTACCTTCCATAAAGACAAGGCTACCATCCATTGAGTAACAAAGATCTCGACAACAGACTACCTTCCATTATGACAAGGCTACGATCCATTGGAGTAACAAAAATCTCGACAACAAACTACCTTCTATAATGACAAGGCTACCATCCATTGGAGTAAAAAAAAATACTACCTTCCATAATGACAAGGTTACCATCCATTGAGTAACAAAGATCTCAACAACAAACTCCCTTCCATTATGACAAGCCTACCATCCATTGGAGTAAAAAATATCTCGACAATAGACTACCTTCCATAATGACAAGGGTACCATCCATTAGAGTAAAAAAAATCTTGACAACAAACTACCTTCCATAATGACAAGGCTACCATCTATTGGAGTAATAAATATCTCGACAACAGACTACCTTCTATAATGACAAGGCTACCATCCATTAGAGTAACAAAAATCTCGACAAAAGACTACCTTCCATAAAGAAAAATCTACCATCCATTGGAGTAACAAAAATCTCGACAATAGACTAGCTTCCATTATGATAAGGCTAACATCCATTGGAGTAAAAAATATCTCGACAACAGACTACCTTCCATAATGACAAGGCTACCATCCATTGGAGTATCAAAAATCTCGACAACAGACTATCTTCCATAAAGACATGGCTACCATCCATTGAGTAACAAAGATATCGACAACAGACTACCTTCCATAATGACAAGGCTACCATCCATTGGAGTAAAAAAAATCTTAACAACAGACTACCTTCCATAATGACAAGGCTACCATCCATTGAAGTAAAAAAAAATCACGACAATAGACTACCTTACATAATGACAAGGCTACCATCCATTGGAGTAAAAAAATCTAGACAACAGACAACCTTCCATATGGAAAAGGCTACCATCCATTGAGTAACAAAGATCTCGACAACAGACTACCTTCCATTATGACAAGGCTACCATCCATTGGAGTAACAAAAATCTCGACAACAAACTACCTTCTATAATGACAAGGCTACCATCCATTGGAGTAAAAAATAAATACTACCTTCCATAATGACAAGGTTACCATCAATTGAGTAACAAAGATCTCGACAACAAACTCCCTTCCATTATGAAAAGGCTACCATCCATTGGAGTAAAAAATATCTCGACAATAGACTACCTTCCATAATGACAAGGGTACCATCCATTGGAGTAAAAAAATAGTAACAACAAACTACCTTCCATAATGACAAGGCTACCATCCATTGAAGTAAAAAAAAATCTCGACAATAGACTACCTTACATAATGACAAGGCTACCATCCATTGGAGTAAAAAAATCTCGACAACAGACTACCTTCCATAATGACAAGGCTACCATCCATTGAATAACAAAGATCTCGACAACAGACTCCCTTCCATTATGACAAGGCTACCATCCATTGGAGTAACAAAAATCTCGACAACAGACTACCTTCCATAATGACAAGGCTACCATCCATTGGAGTAAAAAAATCTCGACAACAGACTACCTTCCATAATGACAAGGCTACCATCCATTGAGTAACAAAGATCTCGACAACATAATCCCTTCCTTTATGACAAGGCTACCATCCATTGGAGTAAAAAATATCTCGACAACAGACTACCTTTCATAATTACATGGCTACCATCCATTGGAGTAAAAAAAATCTCGACAACAGACTACCTTCCATAATGACAAAGCTACCATCCATTGGAGTAAAAAAATTTCGACAACAGACTACCTTCCATAATGACAAGGCTACCATCCATTGGAGTAAAAAAAAATCACGAGAATAGACTACCTTACATAATGACAAGGCTACCATCCATTGGAGTAAAAAAAAATCACGAGAATAGACTACCTTACATAATGACAAGGCTACCATCCATTGGAGTAAAAAAATCTAGACAACATACAACCTTCCATAATGAAAAGGCTACCATCCATTGAGTAACAAAGATCTCGACAACAGACAACCTTCCATTATGACAAGGCTACCATCCATTGGAGTAACAAAAATCTCGACAACAAACTACCTTCTATAATGACAAGGCTACCATCCATTGGAGTAAAAAATAAATACTACCTTCCATAATGACAAGGTTACCATCCATTGAGTAACAAAGATCTCGACAACAAACTCCCTTCCATTATGACAAGGCTACCATCCATTGGAGTAAAAAATATCTCGACAATAGACTACCTTCCATAATGACAAGGGTACCATCCATTGGAGTAAAAAAAATATTGACAACAAACTACCTTCCATAATGACAAGGCTACCATCCATTGAAGTAAAAAAAAAATCTCGACAATAGACTACCTTACATAATGACAAGGCTACCATCCATTGGAGTAAAAAAATCTCGACAACAGACTACCTTCCATAATGACAAGGCTACCATCCATTGAATAACAAAGATCTCGACAACAGACTCCCTTCCATAATGACAAGGCTACCTTCCATTGGAGTAAAAAAATCTCGACAACAGACTACCTTCCATAATGACAAGGCTACCATCCATTGAGTAACAAAGATCTCGACAACATAATCCCTTCCTTTATGACAAGGCTACCATCCATTGGAGTAAAAAATATCTCGACAACAGACTACCTTCCATAATTACATGGCTACCATCCATTGGAGTAAAAAAAATCTCGACAACAGACTACCTTCCATAATGACAAAGCTACCATCCATTGGAGTAAAAAAATCTCGACAACAAACTACCTTCCATAATGACAAGGCTACCATCCATTGGAGTAAAAAAATCTAGACAACAGACTACCTTCCATAATGACAAGGATACCATCCATTGAGTAACAAAGATCTCGACAACAGACTACCTTCTATTATGACAAGGCTACCATCCATTGGAGTAACAAAAATCTCGACAACAAACTACCTTCTATAATGACAAGGCTACCATCCATTGGAGTAAAAAAAAATACTACCTTCCATAATGAAAAGGTTACCATCCATTGAGTAACAAAGATCTCGACAACAAACTCCCTTCCATTATGACAAGGCTACCATCCATTTGAGTAAAAAATATCTCGACAATAGACTACCTTCCATAATGACAAGGGTACCATCCATTGGAGTAAAAAAAATCTTGACAACAAACTACCTTCCATAATGACAAGGCTACCATCCATTGAAGTAAAAAAAAATCTCGACAACAGACTACCTTACATAATGACAAGGCTACCATCCATTGGAGTAAAAAAATCTCGACAACATACTACCTTCCATAATGACAAGGCTACCATCCATTGAATAACAAAGATCTCGACAACAGATTACCTTCCATTATGACAAGGCTACCATCCATTAGAGTAACAAAAATCTCGACAACAGACTACCTTCCATAATAACAAGGCTACCATCCATTGGAGTAAAAAAATCACGACAACAGACTACCTTCCATAATGACAAGGCTACCATCCATTGAGTAACAAAGATCTCGAAAATATAATCCCTTCCATTATGACAAGGCTACCATCCATTGGAGTAAAAAATATCTCGACAACAAACTACCTTCCATAATCACTAGGCTACCATCCATTGGAGTAACAAAAATCTCGACAACAGACTACCTTCCATAAAGACAAGGCTACCATCCATTGAGTAACAATGATATCAACAACAGACTAGCTTCCATAATGACAAGGCTACCATCCATTATAGTAATAAAAATATTAACAACAGACTAACTTCAATAATGACAAGGCTACCATCCATTGAAATAAAAAAAAATCACGACAACAGACTAACTTACATAATGTCAAGGCTACTATCCATTGGAGTAAAAAATATCTCGACAACAGACTACCTTACATAATGACAAGGCTACCATCCATTGGAGTAAAAAAATCTCGACAACAGACTACCTTCCATAATGACAAGGCTACCATCCATTGAGTAACAAAGATCTCGACAACATAATCCCTTCCTTTATGACAAGGCTACCATCCATTGGAGTAAAAAATATCTCGACAACAGACTACCTTCCATAATTACATGGCTACCATCCATTGGAGTAAAAAAAATCTCGACAATAGACTACCTTCCATAATGATAAAGCTACCATCCATTGGAGTAAAAAAATCTCAACAATAGACTACCTTCCATAATAACAAGGCTACCATCCATTGGAGTAAAAAAATCACGACAACAGGCTACCTTCCATAATGACAAGGCTACCATCCATTGAGTAACAAAGATCTCGACAACAGACTACCTTCCATTATGACAAGGCTACCATCCATTGGAGTAACAAAAATCTCGACAACAAACTACCTTCTATAATGACAAGGATACCATCCATTGAAGTAAAAAAATCTCAACAATAGACTACCTTCCATAATAACAAGGCTACCATCCATTGGAGTAAAAAAATCACGACAACAGACTACCTTCCATAATGACAAGGCTACCATCCATTGAGTAACAAAGATCTCGAAAATATAATCCCTTCCATTATGACAAGGCTACCATCCATTGGAGTAAAAAATATCTCGACAACAGACTACCTTCCATAATCACTAGGCTACCATCCATTGGAGTAACAAAAATCTCGACAACAGACTACCTTCCATAAAGACAAGGCTACCATCCATTGAGTAACAATGATATCAACAACAAACTAGCTTCCATAATGACAAGGCTACCATCCATTATAGTATTAAAAATCTTAACAACAGACTAACTTCCATAATGACAAGGCTACCATCCATTGAAGTAAAAAAAAATCACGACAACAGACTAACTTACATAATGTCAAGGCTACCATCCATTGGAGTAAAAAATATCTCGACAATAGACTACCTTCCATAATGACAAGGGTACCATCTATTGGAGTAAAAAAAATCTTGACAACAAACTACCATCCATAATGACAAGGCTACCATCCATTGAAGTAAAAAAAAATCTAGACAACAGACTACCTTACATAATGACAAGGCTACCATCCATCGGAGTAAAAAAATCTCGACAACAAACTACCTTCCATAATGACAAGGCTACCATCCATTGAATAACAAAGATCTCGAAAACATACTACCTTCCATTATGACAAGGCTACCATCCATTGGAGTAACAAAAATATAGACAACAGACTACCTTCCATAATGACAAGGCTACCATCCATTGGAGTAAAAAAATCTCGACAACAGACTACCTTCAATAATGACAAGGCTACCATCCATTGGAGTAACAAAAATATCGACAACAGACTACCTTCCATAATGACAAGGCTACCATCCATTGGAGTAAAAAATATCTCGACAACAGACTACCTTCCATAATTACATGGCTACCATCCATTGGAGTAACAAAAATCTGGATAATAGACTACCTTCCATAATGACAAAGCTACCATCCATTGGAGTAAAAAAATCTCGACAACAGACTACCTTCCATAATGAAAAGGCTACCATCCATTGAGTAACAAAGATCTCGACAACATACTACCTTCCATTATGGCAAGGCTACCATCCATTGGAGTAAAAAATATCTCGACAACAAACTACCTTCCATAATGACTAGGCTACCATACATTGGAGTAACAAAAATCTCGACAACAGACTACCTTCCATTATGACAAGGCTTCCATCCATTGGAGTAATGAAAATCTCGACAACAGCCTACCTTTCATAATGACAAGGCTACCATCCATTGGAGTAAAAAAATCTCGACAACACACTACCTTCCATAATGACAAGGCTACCATCCATTGAGTATCAAAGATCTGGACAACAGACTCCCTTCCATTATGACAAGGCTACCATCCATTGGAGTAAAAAATATTTCGACAATAGACTACCTTCCATAATTACATGGCTACCATCCATTGGAGTAACAAAAATCTCGACAACAGACTACCTTCCAAAATGACAAGGCTACCATCCATTGGAGTAAAAAAATCTCGACAACAGACTACCTTCCATAATGACAAGGCTACCATCCATTGGAGTAACAAATATCTCGACAACAGATTATCTTTTATAAAGATAAGGCTACCATCCAATAGAGTAACAAAAATCTCGATAAAAGACTACCTTCCATATAGAAAAGTCTACCATCCATTGGAGTAACAAAAATATCGACAATAAACTACCTTCCATAATTACATGGCTACCATCCATTGGAGTAAAAAAATCTTGACAATAGTCTACCTTCCATAATTACATGGCTACCATCCTTTGGAGTAACAAAAATATCGACAACAGACTACCTTACATAATGACAAGGCTACCATCCATTGGAGTAAACAGATCTCAACAACAGACTACCTTCCATAATGACAAGGCTACCATCTATTGAGTAACAAAGATCTCGACAACAGACTACCTTCCATTATGACAAGGCTACCATCCATTGGAGTAACAAAAATCTCGACAACTGACTACCTTCCATAAAGACAAGGCTACCATCCATTGAGTAACAAAGGTCTCAACAAAAGACAACCTTCCTTAATGACAAGGCTACCATCCATTAAAGTAAAAAAATCTCGACAACAGACTACCTTCCATAATGACAAGGCTACCATCCATTGAGTAACAAAGATCTCGACAACATAATCCCTTCCATTATGACAAGGCTACCATCCATTGGAGTAATAAATTTCTCGACAATAGACTACCTTCCATAATTACATGGCTACCATCCATTGGAGTAACAAAAATCACGACAACAGACTAACTTACATAATGTCAAGGCTACCATCCATTGGAGTAAAAAATATCTCGACAACAGACTACCTTACATAATGACAAGGCTACCATCCATTGGAGTAAAAAAATCTCGACAACAGACTACCTTCCATAATGACAAGGCTACCATCCATTGAGTAACAAAGATCTCGACAACATAATCCCTTCCTTTATGACAAGGCTACCATCCATTGGAGTAAAAAATATCTCGACAACAGACTACCTTCCATAATTACATGGCTACCATCCATTGGAGTAAAAAAAATATCGACAATAGACTACCTTCCATAATGATAAAGCTACCATCCATTGGAGTAAAAAAATCTCAACAATAGACTACCTTCCATAATAACAAGGCTACCATCCATTGGAGTAAAAAAATCACGACAACAGGCTACCTTCCATAATGACAAGGCTACCATCCATTGAGTAACAAAGATCTCGACAACAGACTACCTTCCATTATGACAAGGCTACCATCCAATGGAGTAACAAAAATCTCGACAACAAACTACCTTCTATAATGACAAGGCTACCATCCATTGGAGTAAAAAAAAATACTACCTTCCATAATGACAAGGTTACAATCCATTGAGTAACAAAGATCTCGACAACAAACTCCCTTCCATTATGACAAGGCTACCATCCATTGGAGTAAAAAATATCTCGACAATAGACTACCTTCCATAATGACAAGGGTACCATCCATTGGAGTAAAAAAAATCTTGACAACAAACTACCTTCCATAATGACAAGGCTACCATCCATTGAAGTAAAAAAAAATCTCGACAACAGACTACCTTACATAATGACAAGGCTACCATCCATTGGAGTAAAAAAATCTCGACAACATACTACCTTCCATAATGAAAAGGCTACCATCCATTGAATAACAAAGATCTCGACAACAGAGTACCTTCCATTATGACAAGGCTACCATCCATTGGAGTAACAAAAATCTCGACAACAGACTACCTTCCATAATAACAAGGCTACCATCCATTGGAGTAAAAAAATCACGACAACAGACTACCTTCCATAATGACAAGGCTACCATCCATTGAGTAACAAAGATCTCGACAATATAATTCCTTCCATTATGACAAGGCTACCATCCATTGGAGTAAAAAATATCTCGACAACAGACTACCTTCCATAATCACTAGGCTACCATCCATTGGAGTAACAAAAATCTCGACAACAGACTACCTTCCATAAAGACAAGGCTACCATCCATTGAGTAACAATGATATCAACAACAGACTAGCTTCCATAATGACAAGGCTACCATCCATTATAGTAATAAAAATCTTAACAACAGACTAACTTCCATAATGACAAGGCTACCATCCATTGAAGTAAAAAAAAATCACGACAACAGACTAACTTACATAATGTCAAGGCTACCATCCATTGGAGTAAAAAATATCTCGACAATAGACTACCTTCCATAATGACAAGGGTACCATCTATTGGAGTAAAAAAAATCTTGACAACAAACTACCATCCATAATGACAAGGCTACCATCCATTGAAGTAAAAAAAAATCTAGACAACAGACTACCTTACATAATGACAAGGCTACCATCCATCGGAGTAAAAAAATCTCGACAACAAACTACCTTCCATAATGACAAGGCTACCATCCATTGAATAACAGAGATCTCGAAAACAGACTACCTTCCATTATGACAAGGCTACCATCCATTGGAGTAACAAAAATATAGACAACAGACTACCTTCCATAATGACAAGGCTACCATCCATTGGAGTAAAAAAATCTCGACAACAGACTACCTTCAATAATGACAAGGCTACCATCCATTGGAGTAACAAAAATATCGACAACAGACTACCTTACATAATGAGAAGGCTACCATCCATTGGAGTAAAAAATATCTCGACAACAGACTACCTTCCATAATTACATGGCTACCATCCATTGGAGTAACAAAAATCTGGATAATAGACTACCTTCCATAATGACAAAGCTACCATCCATTGGAGTAAAAAAATCTCGACAACAGACTACCTTCCATAATGAAAAGGCTACCATCCATTGAGTAACAAAGATCTCGACAACATACTACCTTCCATTATGGCAAGGCTACCATCCATTGGAGTAAAAAATATCTCGACAACAAACTACCTTCCATAATGACTAGGCTACCATACATTGGAGTAACAAAAATCTCGACAACAGACTACCTTCCATTATGACAAGGCTTCCATCCATTGGAGTAATGAAAATCTCGACAACAGCCTACCTTTCATAATGAAAAGGCTACCATCCATTGGAGTAAAAAAATCTCGACAACACACTACCTTCCATAATGACAAGGCTACCATCCATTGAGTATCAAAGATCTGGACAACAGACTCCCTTCCATTATGACAAGGCTACCATCCATTGGAGTAAAAAATATTTCGACAATAGACTACCTTCCATAATTACATGGCTACCATCCATTGGAGTAACAAAAATCTCGACAACAGACTACCTTCCAAAATGACAAGGCTACCATCCATTGGAGTAAAAAAATCTCGACAACAGACTACCTTCCATAATGACAAGGCTACCATCCATTGGAGTAACAAATATCTCGACAACAGATTATCTTTTATAAAGATAAGGCTACCATCCAATAGAGTAACAAAAATCTCGATAAAAGACTACCTTCCATATAGAAAAGTCTACCATCCATTGGAGTAACAAAAATATCGACAATAAACTACCTTCCATAATTACATGGCTACCATCCATTGGAGTAAAAAAATCTTGACAATAGTCTACCTTCCATAATTACATGGCTACCATCCTTTGGAGTAACAAAAATCTCGACAACAGACTACCTTACATAATGAAAAGGCTACCATCCATTGGAGTAAACAGATCTCAACAACAAACTACCTTCCATAATGACAAGGCTACCATCTATTGAGTAACAAAGATCTCGACAACAGACTACCATCCATTATGACAAGGCTACCATCCATTGGAGTAACAAAAATCTCGACAACTGACTACCTTCCATAAAGACAAGGCTACCATCCATTGAGTAACAAAGGTCTCAACAAAAGACAACCTTCCTTAATGACAAGGCTACCATCCATTAAAGTAAAAAAATCTCGACAACAGACTACCTTCCATAATGACAAGGCTACCATCCATTGAGTAACAAAGATCTCGACAACATAATCCCTTCCATTATGACAAGGCTACCATCCATTGGAGTAATAAATTTCTCGACAATAGACTACCTTCCATAATTACATGGCTACCATCCATTGGAGTAACAAAAATCTCGACAACAGACTACCTTCCATAATGACAAGGCTAACATCCATTGGAGTAAAATATATCT
Organism: Vicia faba; assembly: GCA_948472305.1. NCBI lineage: Eukaryota > Viridiplantae > Streptophyta > Magnoliopsida > Fabales > Fabaceae > Vicia > Vicia faba. Next base: position 744,809,852 of record OX451738.1, read on the forward strand.
CGACAACAGACTACCTTCTATAATGACAAGGCCACCATCCATTGAAGTAACAAAAATCTCGACAACAGACTACCTTCCATAAAGACAAGTCTACCATCCATTGAGTAACAAAGATATCGACAACAGACTACCTTCCATAATGACAAGGCTACCATCCATTGGAGTAAAAAAAATATTAACAACAGACTACCTTCCATAATGACAAGGCTACCATCCATTGAAGTAAAAAAAATCACGACAATAGACTACCTTACATAATGAAAAGGCTACCATCCATTGGTGTAAAAAACTCTAGACAATAGACTACCTTCGATAATGATAAGGCTACCATCCATTGAGTAAGAAAGATCTCGACAACAGACTCCCTTCCATTATGACAAGGCTACCATCTATTGGAGTAAAAAATATCTCGACAATAGACTACCTTCCATATTTACATGGCTACCATCTATTGGAGTAACAAAAATCTTGACAACAGACTACCTTCCTTAATGACAAGGGTACCATCCATAATGACAAGGCTACCATCCATGGGAGTAAAAAAATCTCGACAACAGACTACCTTCCATAATGACAAGGCTACCATCCATTGGATTAACAAATATCTCGAGAACAAACTACCTTCTATAATGACAAGGCTACCATCCCTTAGAGTAACAAAAATCTCGACAAAAGACTACCTTCCATAAATAAAAGTCTACCATCCATTGGAGTAACAAAAATATCGAAAATAGACTACCTTCCATAATTACATGGCTACCATCCATTGCAGTAAAAAAAATCTTGACAACATACTGCCTTCCATAATGACAAGGCTACCATCCATTAAAGTAAAAAAAAATCACGACAACAGACTACCTTCCATAATGAAAAGGCTACCATCCATTGAGTAACAAAGACCTCGACAACATACTACCTTCCATTATGGCAAGGCTACCATCCATTGGAGTAAAAAATATCTCGACAACAGACTACCTTCCATAATGACTAGGCTACCATCCATTAGAGTAACAAAAATCTCGACAACAGACTACCTTCCATAAAGACAAGGCTACCATCCATTGAGTAACAAAGATATCGACAACAGACTAGCTTCCATAATGACAAGGCTACCATCCATTGGAGTAAAATAAATCTTAACAACATACTAACTTCCATAATGACAAGGCTACCATTCATTGGAGTAAAAAAAATCACGACAACAAACTAACTTACATAATGACAAGGCTACCATCCATTGGAGTAAAAAAATCTCGACAACAGACTACCTACCATAATGAAAAGGCTACCATCCATTGAGTAACATAGATATCGACAATAGACTACCTTCCATTATGATAAGGCTTCCATCCATTGGAGTAATGAAAATCTCGACAACAGACTACCTTTCATAATGACAAGGCTACCATCCATTGGAGTAAAAAAATCTCGACAACAGACTACCTTCCATAATGACAAGGCTACCATCCATTGAGTATCAAAGATCTCGACAACAGACTCTCTTCCATTATGACAAGGCTACCATCCATTGGAGTAAAAAATATCTCGACAATAGACTACCATCCATAATTACATGGCTACCATCCATTACAGTAACAAAAATCTCGACAACAGACTACCTTCCAAAATGACAAGGCTACCATCCATTGGAGTAAAAAAATCTCGACAACAGACTACCTTCCATAATGACAAGGCTACCATCCATTAGAGTAACAAATATCTCGACAACAGACTACCTTTTATAATGATAAGGCTGCCATCCATTAGAGTAATAAAAATCTCGACAAAAGACTACCTTCCATAAAGAAAAGTCTACCATCCATTGGAGTAACAAAAATATCGACAATAGACTACCTTCCATAATTACATGGCTACCATCCATTGGAGTAAAAAAACCTTGACAATAGTCTACCTTCCATAATTACATGGCTACCATCCTTTGGAGTAACAAAAATCTCGACAACAGACTACCTTACATAATGACAAGGCTACCATCCATTGGAGTAAACAGATCTCAACAACAGACTACCTTCCATAATGACAAGGCTACCATGCATTGAGTAACAAAGATCTCGACAACAGACTACCTTCCATTATGACTAGGCTACCATACATTGGAGTAACAAAAATCTCGACAACTGACTACCTTCCATAAAACCAAGGCTACCATCCATTGAGTAACAAATGTCTCAACAACAGACAACCTTCCATAATGACAAGGCTACCATCCATTAAAGTATAAAAATATCGATAACAGACTACCTTCCATAATGACAAGGCTACCATCCATTGAGTAACAAAGATCTCGACAACATAATCACTTCCATTATGACAAGGCTACCATCCATTAGAATAACAAAAATCTCGACAAAAGACTACCGTCCATAAAGAAAAGTCTACCATCCATTGGAGTAACAAAAATATCGACAATAGACTACCTTCCATAATTACATGGCTACCATCCATTGGAGTAAAAAAATCTTGACAATAGTCTACCTTCCATAATTACATGGCTACCATCCTTTGGAGTAACAAAAATCTCGACAACAGACTACCTTCCATAATGACAAGGCTACCATCCATTGAGTAACAAAGATCTCGACAACAGACTACCTTCCATTATGACAAGGCTACCATCCATTGGAGTAACAAAAATCTTGACAATTGACTACCTTTCATAAAGACAAGGCTACCATCCATTGAGTAACAAAGGTCTCAACAACAGACAACCTTCCATAATGACAAGGCTACCATCCAGTAAAGTAAAAAAATCTCGACAACAGACTACCTTCCATAATGACAAGGCTACCATCCATTGAGTAACAAAGATCTCAACAACATAATCCCTTCCATTATGACAAGGCTACCATCCATTGGAGTAAAAAATTTCTCGACAATAGATTACCTTCCATAATTACATGGCTACCATCCATTGGACTAACAAAATTCTCGACAACAGACTACCTTCCATAATGACAAGGCTAACATCCAGTGGAGTAAAAAAATCTCGACAACAGACTACCTTCCATAATGAAAAGGCTACAATCCATTGAGTAACAAAGATCTCGACAACAGACTACCTTCCATTATGACAAGGCTACCATCCATTAGAGTAAAATATATCTCGACAACAGACTACCTTCCATAATGACAAGGCTACCATCCATTGAAGTAACAAAAATCTCGACAACAGACTACCTTCCATAATGATAAGGCTACCATCCATTGAGTAACAAAGATCTCGACAACAGACTACATTCCATTATGACAAGGCTACCATCTATTGGAGTAAAAAATATCTCGACAATAGACTACCTTCCATATTTACATGGCTACCATCCATTGGAGTAACAAAAATCATGACAACAGACTACCTTCCTTAATGACAAGGCTACCATCCATTATGACAAGGCTACCATCCATGGGAGTAAAAAAATCTCGACAACAGACTACCTTCCATAATGACAAGGCTACCATCCATTGGATTAACAAATATCTCGAGAACAAACTACCTTCTATAATCACAAGGCTACCATCCATTAGAGTAACAAAAATCTCGACAACAGACTACCTAACATAAAGACAAGGCTACCATCCATTGAGTAACAAAGATATCGACAACAGACTAGCTTCCATAATGACAAGGCTACCATCAATTGGAGTAAAAAAAATCTTAACAACAGACTAACTTCCATAATGACAAGGCTACCATCCATTGAAGTAAAAAAAATCAAGACAACAAACTACCTTACATAATGACAAGGCTACTATCAATTGGAGTAAAAAAATCTCGACAACAGACTACCTACCATAATAACAAGGCTACCATCCATTGAGTAACATAGATATCGACAATAGACTACCTTCCATTATGACAAGGCTTCCATCCATTGGAGTAACGAGAATCTCGACAACAGACTACCTTCCTTAATGACAAGGCTACCATCCATTGGAGTAAAAAAATCTCCACAACAGACTACCTTCCATAATGACAAGGCTACCATCCATTGAGTATCAAAGATCTCGACAACAGACTCCCTTCCATTATGACAAGGCTTCCATCCATTGAAGTAAAAAATATCTCGACAATAGACTACCTTCCATGATTACATGGCTACCATCCATTGGAGTAACAAAAATCTCGACAACAGACTACCTTCCATAATGACAAGGCTACAATCCAATGGTGTAAAAAAATCTCGACAACAGACTACCTTCCATAATGCCAAGGCTACCATCCATTGGAGTAACAAATATCTCGACAATAGATTACCTTTTATAATGATAAGGCTACCATCCATTAGAGTAACAAAAATCTCGACAAAAGACTACCTTCCATAAAGAAAAGTCTACCATCCATTGGAGTAACAAAAATATCGACAATATACTACCTTCCATAATTACATGGCTACCATCCATTGGAGTAAAAAAATCTTGACAATAGACTACCTTCCATAATTACATGGCTACCATCCTTTGGAGTAACAAAAATCTCGACAACAGAGTACCTTACATAATGACAAGGCTACCATCCATTGGAATAAACAAATCTCAACAACAGACTACCTTCCATAATGAAAAGGCTACCATCCATTGAGTAACAAAGATCGCGACAACATACTACCTTCCATTATGGCAAGGCTACCATCCATTGGAGTAAAAAATATCTCGATAACAGACTACCTTCCATAATGACTAGGCTACCATCCATTGGAGTAACAAAAATCTCGACAACAGACTACCTTCCATAAAGACAAGGCTACCATCCATTGAGTAACAAAGATATCTACAACAGACTAGTTTCCATAATGACAAGGCTACCATCAATTGGAGTAAAAAAAATCTTAATAACAGACTAACTTCCATAATGACAAGGCTACCATCCATTGAAGTAAAAAAAATCACGACAACAAACTACCTTACATAATGATAAGGCTACCATCCATTGGAGTAAAAAAATCTCGACAATAGACTACCTACCATAATGACAAGGCTACCATCCAATGAGTAACATAGATATCGATAATAGACTACCTTCCATTATGACAAGGCTTCCATCCATTGGAGTAATGAAAATCTCGACAACAGACTACCTTACATAATGACAAGGCTACCATCCATTGAGTATCAAAGATCTCGACAACAGACTCCCTTCCATTATGACAAGGCTACCATCCATTGGAGTAAAAAATATCTTGACAATAGACTACCTTCCATAATTACATGGCTACAATCCATTGGAGTAACAAAAATCTCGACAACAGACTACCTTCCAAAATTACAAGGCTACCATCCATTGGAATAAACAAATCTCGACAATAGACTACCTTCCATAATGACAAGGCTACCATCCATTGGAGTAACAAATATCTCGACAACAGACTACCTTTTATAATGATAAAGCTACCATCCATTAGAGTAACAAAAATCTCGAAAAAAGACTACCTTCCATAAAGTAAAGTCTACCATCCATTGGAGTAACAAAAATATCGACAATAGACTACCTTCCATAATTACATCGCTACCATCCTTTGGAGAAAAAAAAATCTTGACAATAGTCTACCTTCCACAATTACATGGCTACCATCCTTTGGATTAACAAAAATCTCGACAACAGACTACCTTACATAATAACAAGGCTACCATCCATTAGAGTAAACAAATCTCAACAACAAACTACCTTGCAAAATGACAAGGCTACCATCCATTGAATAACAAAGATCTCGACAACAGACTACCTTCCATAATGACAAGGCTACCATCCATTGGAGTAAAAAAATCTCGACAACAGACTACCTTCCATAATAACAAGGCTACCATCCATTGAGTAACAAAGATCTCGACAACATAACCCCTTCCATTATGACAAGGCTACCATCCATTGGAGTAAAAAATATCTCGACAACAGACTACCTTCCATAATTACATGGCTACCATCCATTGGAGTAACAAAAATCTGGACAATAGACTACCTTTCATAATGACAAAGCTACCATCCACTGGAGTAAAAAAGTATCGACAACAGACTACCTTCCATAATGAAAAGGCTACCATCCGTTGAGTAACAAAGATCTCGACAACATACTACCTTCCATTATGGCAAGGCTACCATCCATTGGAGTAAAAAATATCTCGACAACAGACTACCTTAAATAATGACTAGGCTACCATCCATTGGAGTAACAAAAATCTCGACAACAGACTACCTTCCATAAAGACAAGGCTACCATCCATTGAGTAACAAAGATATCGACAACAGACTAGCTTCCATAATGACAAGGCTACCATCCATTGGAGTAAAAAAAATCTTAACAACAGACTAACTTCCATAATGACAAGGCTACCATCCATTGAGGTAAAAAAAATCACGACAACAAACTACCTTACATAATGACAAGGCTACCATCCATTGGAGTAAAAAAATCTCGACAACAGACTACCTACCATAATGACAAGGCTAGCATCCAATGAGTAACATAGATATCGACAATAGACTACCTTCCATTATGACAAGGCTTCCATCCATTGGAGTAATGAAAATCTCGACAACAGACTACCTTCCCTAATGACAAGGCTACCATCCATTGGAGTAAAAAAATCTCGACAACAGACTACCTTCCATAATGACAAGGCTACCATCCATTGAGTATCAAAGATCTCGACAACAGACTCCCTTCCATTATCACAAGGCTACCATCCATTGGAGTAAAAAATATCTCGACAATAGACTACCTTCCATAATTACATGGTTACCATCCATTGGAGTAACAAAAATCTCGACAACAGACTACCTTCTAAAATGACAAGGCTACCATCCATTGGAGTAAAAAAATGTCGACAATAGACTACCTTCCATAATGACAAGACTACCATCCATTGGAGTAACAAATATCTCGACAACAGACTACCTTTTATAATGATAAGGCTACCATCCATTAGAGTAACAAAAATCTCGACAAAAGACTACCTTCCATAAAGAAAAGTCTACCATCCATTGGAGTAACAAAAATATCGACAATAGACTACCTTCCATAATTACATGGCTACCATCCATTGGAGTATAAAAATCTTGACAATAGTCTAACTTCCATAATTACATGGCTACCATCCTTTGGAGTAACAAAAATCTCGACAACAGACTACCTTACATAATGACAAGGCTACCATCCATTGGAGTAAACAAATCTCAACAACTGACTACCTTCCATAATGACAAGGCTACCCTCCATTGAGTAACAAAGATCACGACAACAGACTACCTTCCATTATGACAAGGCTACCATCCATTGGAGTAAAAAAATTCTCGACAACAGACTACCTTCCATAATTACATGGCTACCATCCATTGGAGTAACAAAAATCTCGACAACAGACTACCTTCCATAATGACAAGGCTACCATCCATTAGAGTAAAAAAATCTCGACAACAGACTACCTTCCATAATGACAAGGCTACCATCCATTGAGTAACAAAGATCTCGACAATAGACTACCATCCATTATGACAAGGCTACCATCCATTGGAGTAAAATATATCTCGATAACAGACTGCCTTCCATAATGACAAGGCTACCATCCATTGGAGTAAAAAAATCTCGACAACAGACTACCTACCATAATGACAAGGCTAGCATCCAATGAGTAACAAAGATATCGACAACAGACTACCTTCCATTATGACAAGGCTTCCATCCATTGGAGTAATGAAAATCTCGACAACAGACTACCTTCCCTAATGACAAGGCTACCATCCATTGGAGTAAAAAAATCTCGACAACAGACTACCTTCCATCATGACAAGGCTACCATCCATTGAGTATCAAAGATCTCGACAACAGACTCCCTTCCATTATCACAAGGCTACCATCCATTGGAGTAAAAAATATCTCGACAATAGACTACCTTCCATAATTACATGGTTACCATCCATTGGAGTAACAAAAATCTTGACAACAAACTACCTTCTAAAATGACAAGGCTACCATCCATTGGAGTAAAAAAATGTCGACAATAGACTACCTTCCATAATGACAAGGCTACCATCCATTGGAGTAACAAATATCTCGACAACAGACTACCTTTTATAATGATAAGGCTACCATCCATTAGAGTAACAAAAATCTCGACAAAAGACTACCTTCCATAAAGAAAAGTCTACCATCCATTGGAGTAACAAAAATATCGACAATAGACTACCTTCCATAATTACATGGCTACCATCCATTGGAGTATAAAAATCTTGACAATAGTCTAACTTCCATAATTACATGGCTACCATCCTTTGGAGTAACAAAAATCTCGACAACAGACTACCTTACATAATGACAAGGCTACCATCCATTGGAGTAAACAAATCTCAACAACTGACTACCTTCCATAATGACAAGGCTACCCTCCATTGAGTAACAAAGATCACGACAACAGACTACCTTCCATTATGACAAGGCTACCATCCATTGGAGTAAAAAAATTCTCGACAACAGACTACCTTCCATAATTACATGGCTACCATCCATTGGAGTAACAAAAATCTCGACAACAGACTACCTTCCATAATGACAAGGCTACCATCCATTAGAGTAAAAATATCTCGACAACAGACTACCTTCCATAATGACAAGGCTACCATCCATTGAGTAACAAAGATCTCGACAATAGACTACCATCCATTATGACAAGGCTACCATCCATTGGAGTAAAATATATCTCGATAACAGACTGCCTTCCATAATGACAAGGCTACCATCCATTGGAGTAAAAAAATCTCGACAACAGACTACCTACCATAATGACAAGGCTAGCATCCAATGAGTAACAAAGATATCGACAACAGACTACCTTCCATTATGACAAGGCTTCCATCCATTGGAGTAATGAAAATCTCGACAACAGACTACCTTCCCTAATGACAAGGCTACCATCCATTGGAGTAAAAAAATCTCGACAACAGACTACCTTCCATCATGACAAGGCTACCATCCATTGAGTATCAAAGATCTCGACAACAGACTCCCTTCCATTATCACAAGGCTACCATCCATTGGAGTAAAAAATATCTCGACAATAGACTACCTTCCATAATTACATGGTTACCATCCATTGGAGTAACAAAAATCTTGACAACAAACTACCTTCTAAAATGACAAGGCTACCATCCATTGGAGTAAAAAATTGTCGACAATAGACTACCTTCCATAATGACAAGGCTACCATCCATTGGAGTAACAAATATCTCGACAACAGACTACCTTTTATAATGATAAGGCTACCATCCATTAGAGTAACAAAAATCTCGACAAAAGACTACCTTCCATAAAGAAAAGTCTACCATCCATTGGAGTAACAAAAATATCGACAATAGACTACCTTCCATAATTACATGGCTACCATCCATTGGAGTATAAAAATCTTGACAATAGTCTAACTTCCATAATTACATGGCTACCATCCTTTGGAGTAACAAAAATCTCGACAACAGACTACCTTACATAATGACAAGGCTACCATCGATTGGAGTAAACAAATCTCAACAACAGACAACCTTCCATAATGACAAGGCTACCCTCCATTGAGTAACAAAGATCACGACAACAGACTACCTTCCATTATGACAAGGCTACCATCCATTGGAGTAAAAAAATTCTCGACAACAGACTACCTTCCATAATTACATGGCTACCATCCATTGGAGTAACAAAAATCTCGACAACAGACTACCTTCCATAATGACAAGGCTACCATCCATTAGAGTAAAAAAATCTCGACAACAGACTACCTTCCATAATGACAAGGCTACCATCCATTGAGTAACAAAGATCTTGACAACAGACTACCTTCCATTATGACAAGGCTACCATCCATTGGAGTAAAATATATCTCGATAACAGACTACCTTCCATAATGACAAGGCTACCATCCATTAAAGTAAAAAAATCTCGACAACAGACTACCTACCATAATGACAAGGCTAGCATCCAATGAGTAACAAAGATATCGACAACAGACTACCTTCCATTATGACAAGGCTTCCATCCATTGGAGTAATGAAAATCTCGACAACAGACTACCTTCCCTAATGACAAGGCTACCATCCATTGGAGTAAAAAAATCTCGACAACAGACTACCTTCCATCATGACAAGGCTACCATCCATTGAGTATCAAAGATCTCGACAACAGACTCCCTTCCATTATCACAAGGCTACCATCCATTGGAGTAAAAAATATCTCGACAATAGACTACCTTCCATAATTACATGGTTACCATCCATTGGAGTAACAAAAATCTCGACAACAAACTACCTTCTAAAATGACAAGGCTACCATCCATTGGAGTAAAAAAATGTCGACAATAGACTACCTTCCATAATGACAAGGCTACCATCCATTGGAGTAACAAATATCTCGACAACAGACTACCTTTTATAATGATAAGGCTACCATCCATTAGAGTAACAAAAATCTCGACAAAAGACTACCTTCCATAAAGAAAAGTCTACCATCCATTGGAGTAACAAAAATATCGACAATAGACTACCTTCCATAATTACATGGCTACCATCCATTGGAGTATAAAAATCTTGACAATAGTCTAACTTCCATAATTACATGGCTACCATCCTTTGGAGTAACAAAAATCTCGACAACAGACTACCTTACATAATGACAAGGCTACCATCCATTGGAGTAAACAAATCTCAACAACAGACTACCTTCCATAATGACAAGGCTACCCTCCATTGAGTAACAAAGATCACGACAACAGACTACCTTCCATTATGACAAGTCTACCATCCATTGGAGTAAAAAAATTCTCGACAACAGACTACCTTCCATAATTACATGGCTACCATCCATTGGAGTAACAAAAATCTCGACAACAGACTACCTTCCATAATGACAAGGCTACCATCCATTAGAGTAAAAAAATCTCGACAACAGACTACCTTCCATAATGACAAGGCTACCATCCATTGAGTAACAAAGATCTCGACAACAGACTACCTTCCATTATGACAAGGCTACCATCCATTGGAGTAAAATATATCTCGATAACAGACTACCTTCCATAATGACAAGGCTACCATCCATTGGAGTAAAAAAATCTCGACAACAGACTACCTACCATAATGACAAGGCTAGCATCCAATGAGTAACAAAGATATCGACAACAGACTACCTTCCATTATGACAAGGCTTCCATCCATTGGAGTAATGAAAATCTCGACAACAGACTACCTTCCCTAATGACAAGGCTACCATCCATTGGAGTAAAAAAATCTCGACAACAGACTACCTTCCATCATGACAAGGCTACCATCCATTGAGTATCAAAGATCTCGACAACAGACTCCCTTCCATTATCACAAGGCTACCATCCATTGGAGTAAAAAATATCTCGACAATAGACTACCTTCCATAATTACATGGTTACCATCCATTGGAGTAACAAAAATCTCGACAACAAACTACCTTCTAAAATGACAAGGCTACCATCCATTGGAGTAAAAAAATGTCGACAATAGACTACCTTCCATAATGACAAGGCTACCATCCATTGGAGTAACAAATATCTCGACAACAGACTACCTTTTATAATGATAAGGCTACCATCCATTAGAGTAACAAAAATCTCGACAAAAGACTACCTTCCATAAAGAAAAGTCTACCATCCATTGGAGTAACAAAAATATTGACAATAGACTACCTTCCATAATTACATGGCTACCATCCATTGGAGTATAAAAATCTTGACAATAGTCTAACTTCCATAATTACATGGCTACCATCCTTTGGAGTAACAAAAATCTCGACAACAGACTACCTTACATAATGACAAGGCTACCATCCATTGGAGTAAACAAATCTCAACAACAGACTACCTTCCATAATGACAAGGCTACCCTCCATTGAGTAACAAAGATCACGACAACAGACTACCTTCCATTATGACAAGGCTACCATCCATTGGAGTAAAAAAATTCTCGACAACAGACTACCTTCCATAATTACATGGCTACCATCCATTGGAGTAACAAAAATCTCGACAACAGACTACCTTCCATAATGACAAGGCTACCATCCATTAGAGTAAAAAAATCTCGACAACAGACTACCTTCCATAATGACAAGGCTACCATCCATTGAGTAACAAAGATCTCGACAACAGACTACCTTCCATTATGACAAGGCTACCATCCATTGGAGTAAAATATATCTCGATAACAGACTACCTTCCATAATGACAAGGCTACCATCCATTGGAGTAAAAAAATCTCGACAACAGACTACCTACCATAATGACAAGGCTAGCATCCAATGAGTAACAAAGATATCGACAACAGACTACCTTCCATTATGACAAGGCTTCCATCCATTGGAGTAATGAAAATCTCGACAACAGACTACCTTCCCTAATGACAAGGCTACCATCCATTGGAGTAAAAAAATCTCGACAACAGACTACCTTCCATCATGACAAGGCTACCATCCATTGAGTATCAAAGATCTCGACAACAGACTCCCTTCCATTATCACAAGGCTACCATCCATTGGAGTAAAAAATATCTCGACAATAGACTACCTTCCATAATTACATGGTTACCATCCATTGGAGTAACAAAAATCTCGACAACAAACTACCTTCTAAAATGACAAGGCTACCATCCATTGGAGTAAAAAAATGTCGACAATAGACTACCTTCCATAATGACAAGGCTACCATCCATTGGAGTAACAAATATCTCGACAACAGACTACCTTTTATAATGATAAGGCTACCATCCATTAGAGTAACAAAAATCTCGACAAAAGACTACCTTCCATAAAGAAAAGTCTACCATCCATTGGAGTAACAAAAATATTGACAATAGACTACCTTCCATAATTACATGGCTACCATCCATTGGAGTATAAAAATCTTGACAATAGTCTAACTTCCATAATTACATGGCTACCATCCTTTGGAGTAACAAAAATCTCGACAACAGACTACCTTACATAATGACAAGGCTACCATCCATTGGAGTAAACAAATCTCAACAACAGACTACCTTCCATAATGACAAGGCTACCCTCCATTGAGTAACAAAGATCACGACAACAGACTACCTTCCATTATGACAAGTCTACCATCCATTGGAGTAAAAAAATTCTCGACAACAGACTACCTTCCATAATTACATGGCTACCATCCATTGGAGTAACAAAAATCTCGACAACAGACTACCTTCCATAATGACAAGGCTACCATCCATTAGAGTAAAAAAATCTCGACAACAGACTACCTTCCATAATGACAAGGCTACCATCCATTGAGTAACAAAGATCTCGACAACAGACTACCTTCCATTATGACAAGGCTACCATCCATTGGAGTAAAATATATCTCGATAACAGACTACCTTCCATAATGACAAGGCTACCATCCATTGGAGTAAAAAAATCTCGACAACAGACTACCTACCATAATGACAAGGCTAGCATCCAATGAGTAACAAAGATATCGACAACAGACTACCTTCCATTATGACAAGGCTTCCATCCATTGGAGTAATGAAAATCTCGACAACAGACTACCTTCCCTAATGACAAGGCTACCATCCATTGGAGTAAAAAAATCTCGACAACAGACTACCTTCCATCATGCCAAGGCTACCATCCATTGAGTATCAAAGATCTCGACAACAGACTCCCTTCCATTATCACAAGGCTACCATCCATTGGAGTAAAAAATATCTCGACAATAGACTACCTTCCATAATTACAAGGTTACCATCCATTGGAGTAACAAAAATCTCGACAACAACTACCTTCTAAAATGACAAGGCTACCATCCATTGGAGTAAAAAAATGTCGACAATAGACTACCTTCCATAATGACAAGGCTACCATCCATTGAGTAACAAATATCTCGACAACATACTACCTTTTATAATGATAAGGCTACCATCCATTAGAGTAACAAAAATCTCGACAAAAGACTACCTTCCATAAAGAAAAGTCTACCATCCATTGGAGTAACAAAAATATCGACAATAGACTACCTTCCATAATTACATGGCTACCATCCATTGGAGTATAAAAATCTTGACAATAGTCTACCTTCCATAATTACATGGCTACCATCCTTTGGAGTAACAAAAATCTCGACAACAGACTACCTTCCATAATGACAAGGCTACCATCCATTAGAGTAAAAAAATCTCGACAACAGACTACCTTCCATAATGACAAGGCTACCATCCATTGAGTAACAAAGATCTCGACAACAGACTACCTTCCATTATGACAAGGCTACCATCCATTGGAGTAAAATATATCTCGACAACAGACTACCTTCCATAATTACATGGCTACCATCCATTGGAGTAACAAAAATCTTGACAATAGACAACCTTACATAATGACAAGGCCACCATCCATTGGAGTAAAAAAATATAGACAACAGACTACCTTCCATAATTACATGGCTACCATCCATTGGAGTAACAAAAATCTCGACAACAGACTACCTTCCATAATGACAAGGCTACCATCCATTGGATTAAAAAAATCTCGACAACAGACTACCATCCATAATGAAAAGGCTACAATCCATTGAGTAACAAAGATCTCGACAACAGACTACCTTCCATTATGACAAGGCTACCATCCATTGGAGTAAAATATATCTCGATAACAGACTACCTTCCATAATGACAAGGCTACCATCCATTGAAGTAACAAAAATCTTGACAATAGACAACCTTCCATAAAGACAAGGCTACCATCCATTGAGTAACAAAGATATCGACAACAGAATACCTTCCATAATGACAAGGCTACCATCCATTGGAGTAAAAAAAATCTTAACTACAGACTACCTTCCATAATGACAAGGCTACCATCCATTGAAGTAAAAAAATCACGACAATAGACTACCTTACATAATGACAAGGCCACCATCCATTGGAGTAAAAAAATCTAGACAACAGACTACCTTCCATAATTACATGGCAACCATCCATTGGAGTAACAAAAATCTTGACAACAGACTACCTTCCATAATGACAAGGCTACCATCCATTGGAGTAAAAAAATCTCGACAACAGACTACCATCCATAATGAAAAGGCTACAATCCATTGAGTAACAAAGATCTCGACAACAGACTACCTTTCATTATGACAAGGCTACCATCCATTGGAGTAAAATATATCTCGACAACAGACTACCTTCCATAATGACAAGGCTACCATCCATTGAAGTAACAAAAATCTTGACAATAGACAACCTTCCATAAAGACAACGCTACCATCCATTGAGTAACAAAGATATCGACAACAGACTACCTTCCATAATGACAAGGCTACCATCCATTGGAGTAAAAAAAATCTTAACAACAGACTACCTTCCATAATGACAAGGCTACCATCCATTGAAGTAAAAAAATCACGACAACAGACTACCTTCCATAATGACAAGGCTACCATCCATTGAGTAACAAAGATCTCGACAATAGACTACCTTCCATTATGACAAGGCTAACATCCATTGGAGTATCAAAAATCTCGACAACTTACTACCTTCTATAATGACAAGGCTACCATCCATTGGAGTAAAAAAATATCGACAACAGACTACCTTCCATAATGATAAGGCTACCATCCATTGAGTAACAAAGATCTCGACAACAGACTCCCTTCCATTATGACAAGGCTACCATCTATTGGAGTAAAAAATATCTCGACAATACACTACCTTCCATATTTACATGGCTACCATCCATTGGAGTAACAAAAATCTTGACAACAGACTACCTTCCTTAATGACAAGGCTATCATCCATAATGACAAGGCTACCATCCATGGGAGTAAAAAAATCTCGACAATAGACTACCTTCCATAATGACAAGGCTACCATCCATTGGATTAACAAATATCTCGAGAACAAACTACCTTCTATAATGACAAGGCTACCATCCATTAGAGTAACAAAAATATCGACAAAAGACTACCTTCCATAAATAAAAGTCTACCATCCATTGGAGTAACAAAAATATCGACAATAGACTACCTTCCATAATTACATGGCTACCATCCATTGGAGTAAAAAAAATCTTGACAACAGACTGCCTTCCATAATGACAAGGCTACCATCCATTGAAGTAAAAAAAAAATCACGACAATAGACTACCTTACATAATGACAAGGCTACCATCCATTGGAGTAAAAAAACTCGACAACAGACTACCTTCCATAATGACAAGGCTACCATCCATTGAGTAACAAAGATCCCGACAATAGACTACCTTCCATTATGACAAGGCTACCATCCATTGGAGTAACAAAAATCTCGACAACAGACTACCTTCCATAAAGACAAGGCTACCATCCATTGAGTAACAAAGATATCGACAACAGACTAGCTTCCATAATGACAAGGCTACCATCCATTGAAGTAAAAAAAATCATGACAACAAACTACCTTACATAATGATAAGGCTACCATCCATTGGAGTAAACAAATCTCGACAACAGACTACCTACCATAATGAGAAGGCTACCATCCATTGAGTAACATAGATATCGACAATAGACTACCTTCCATTATGACAAGGCTTCCATCCATTGGAGTAACGAAAATCTCGACTACAGACTCCCTTCCTTAATGACAAGGCTACCATCCATTGGAGTAAAAAAATCTCGACAACAGACTACCTTCCATAATGACATGGCTACCATCCATTGAGTATCAAAGATCTCGACAACAGACTCCCTTCCATTATGACAAGGCTACCATCCATTGAGTAACAAAGATCTCGACAATAGACTACCTTCCATTATGACAAGGCTACCATCCATTGGAGTATCAAAAATCTCGATAACTTACTACCTTCTATAATGACAAGGCTACCATCCATTGGAGTAAAAAAATCTCGACAACAGACTACCTTCCATAATGATAAGGCTACCATCCATTGAGTAACAAAGATCTCGACAACAGACTCCCTTCCATTATGACAAGGCTACCATCTATTGGAGTAAAAAATATCTCGACAATAGACTACCTTCCATATTTACATGGCTACCATCCATTGGAGTAACAAAAATCTTGACAACAGACTACCTTCCTTAATGACAAGGCTACAATCCATAATGACAAGGCTACCATCCATGGGAGTAAAAAAATCTCGACAATAGACTACCTTCCATAATGACAAGGCTACCATCCATTGGATTAACAAATATCTCGAGAACAAACTACCTTCTATAATGACAAGGCTACCATCCATTAGAGTAACAAAAATATCGACAAAAGACTACCTTCCATAAATAAAAGTCTACCATCCATTGGAGTAACAAAAATATCGACAATAGACTACCTTCCATAATTACATGGCTACCATCCATTGGAGTAAAAAAAATCTTGACAACAGACTGCCTTCCATAATGACAAGGCTACCATCCATTGAAGTAAAAAAAAAATCACGACAATAGACTACCTTACATAATGACAAGGCTACCATCCATTGGAGTAAAAAAACTCGACAACAGACTAACTTCCATAATGACAAGGCTACCATCCATTGAGTAACAAAGATCCCGACAATAGACTACCTTCCATTATGACAAGGCTACCATCCATTGGAGTAACAAAAATCTCGACAACAGACTACCTTCCATAAAGACAAGGCTACCATCCATTGAGTAACAAAGATATCGACAACAGACTAGCTTCCATAATGACAAGGCTACCATCCATTGAAGTAAAAAAAATCACGACAACAAACTACCTTACATAATGATAAGGCTACCAGCCATTGGAGTAAACAAATCTCGACAACAGGCTACCTACCATAATGAGAAGGCTACCATTCATTGAGTAACATAGATATCGACAATAGACTACCTTCCATTATGATAAGGCTTCCATCCATTGGAGTAACGAAAATCTCGACTACAGACTCCCTTCCTTAATGACAAGGCTACCATCCATTGGAGTAAAAAAATCTCGACAACAAACTACCTTCCATAATGACATGGCTACCATCCATTGAGTATCAAAGATCTCGACAACAGACTCCCTTCCATTATGACAAGGCTACCATCCATTGGAGTAAAAAATATCTCGACAATAGACTACCTTCCATAATTACATGGCTACCAGCCATTGGAGTAACAAAAATCTCGACAATAGACTACCTTCCATAATGACAAGGCTACCATGCATTGATGTAAAAAAATCTCGACAACAGACTACCTTCCATAATGACAAGGCTACCATCCATTAGAGTAACAAATATCTCGACAACAGACTACCTTTTATAATGATAAGGCTACCATCCATTAGAGTAACAAAAATCTCGACAAAAGACTACCTTCCATAAAGAAAAGTCTACCATCCATTGGAGTAACAAAAATATCGACAGTATACTACCTTCCATAATTACATGGCTACCATCCATTGGAGTAAAAAAATCTTGACAATAGACTACCTTCCATAATTACATGGCTACCATCCTTTGGAGTAACAAAAATCTGGACAACAAACTACCTTACATAATGACAAGGCTATTATCCATTGGAGTAAACAAATCTCAACAACAGACTACCTTTCATTATGACAAGGCTACCATCCATTGAGTAACAAAGATCTCGACAACAAACTACCTTCCATTATGACAAGGCTACCATCAATTGGAGTAAAAAATATCTGGGCAACAGACTACTTTCCATAATGACAAGGCTACCATCCATTGGAGTAAAAAAATCTCGACAACTGACTACCTTCCATAAAGACAAGGCTACCATCCATTGAGTAACAATGGTCTCAACAACAGACAACCTTCCATAATGACAAAGCTACCATCCATTAGAGTAATAAAATCTCGACAACAGACTACCTTCCATAATGACAAGGCTACCATCCATTGAGTAACAAAGATCTCGACAACATAATCCCTTCCATTATGACAAGGCTACCATCCATTGGAGTAAAAAATTTCTCGACAACAGACTACCTTCCATAATGACAAGGCTACCATCCATTGAAGTAAAAAAAATCACGACAACAAACTACCTTACATAATGACAAGGCTACCATCCATTGGAGTAAAAAAATCTCGATAACAGACTACCTACCATAATGACAAGGCTACCATCCATTGAGTAACATAGATATCGACAATAGACTACCTTCCATTATGACAAGGCTTCCATCCATTGGAGTAACAAAAATCTCGACTACAGACTACCTTCCTTAATGACAAGGCTACCATCCATTGGAATAAAAAAATCTCGACAATAGACTACCTTCCATAATGACAAGGCTACCATCCATTGAGTATCAAAGATCTCGACAACAGACTCCCTTCCATTATTACAAGGCTACCATCCATTGGAGTAAAAAATATCTCGACAATAGTCTACCTTCCATAATTACATGGCTACCATCCATTGGAGTAACAAAAATCTCGACAACAGACTACCTTTTATAATGATAAGGCTACCATCCATTAAAGTAACAAAAATCTCGACAAAAGAATACCTTCCATAAAGAAAAGTCTACCATCCATTGGAGTAACAAAAATATCGACAATATACTACCTTCCATAATTACATGGCTACCATCCATTGGAGTAAAAAAATCTTGACAATAGACTACCTTCCATAATTACATGGCTACCATCCTTTTTAGTAACAAAAATCTCGACAACAGACTACCTTACATAATGACAAGGCTACCCTCCATTGGAGTAAACAAATCTCAACAACAGACTACCTTCCATAATGACAAGGCTACCATCCATTGAGTAACAAAGATCTCGACAACAGACTACCTTCCATTATGACAAGGCTACCATCCATTAGAGTAAAAAATATCTGGACAACAGAGTACTATCCATAATGACAAGGCTACCATCCATTGGAGTAAAAAAAATCTCGACAACTGACTACCTTCCATAAAGACAAGGCTACCATCCATTGAGTAACAAAGGTCTCAACAACAGACAACCTTCCATAATGACAAGGCTACCATCCATTAGAGTAAAAAAATATCGACAACAGACTACCTTCCATAATGACAAGGCTACCATCCATTGAGTAACAAAGATCTCGACAACATAATCCCTTCCATTATGACAAGGCTACCATCCATTAGAGTAAAAAAATTTTCGACAACAGACTACCTTCCATAATTACATGGCTACCATCCATTGGAGTAACAAAAATCTCGACAACAGACTACCTTCCATAATGACAAGGCTACCGTCCATTGGAGTAAAAAAATCTCGAAAACAGACTACCTTCCATAATGAAAAGGCTACAATCCATTAAGTAACAAAGATCTCGACAACAGACTAACTTCCATTATGACAAGGCTACAATCCATTGGAGTAAAATATATCTCGACAACAGACTACCTTCCATAATGACAAGGCTACCATCCATTGGAGTAAAAAAATCTCGACAACAGACTACCTTCCATAAAGACAAGGCTACCATCCATTGAGTAACAAATATATCGACAACAGACTACCTTCCATAATGACAAGGCTACCATCCATTGGAGTAAAAAAAATCTTAACAACAGACTACCTTCCATAATGACAAGGCTACCGTCCATTGAAGTAAAAAAAAATCACGACAATAGACTACCTTACATAATGACAAGGCTACCATCCATTGGAGTAACAAAAATCTCGACAACAGACTACCTTCCATAAAGACAAGGCTACCATCCATTAAGTAACAAAGACATCGACAACAAACTACCTTCCATAATGACAAGGCTACCATCCATTGGAGTAAAAAAAATCTTAACAACAGACTACCTTCCATAATGACAAGGCTACCATCCATTGAAGTAAAAAAAATCACGACAATAGACTACCTTACATAATGACAAGGCTACCATCCATTGGAGTAAAAAAATCTAGACAACACACTAACTTCCATAATGACATGGCTACCATCCATTGAGTAACAAAGATCTCGACAACAGACTACCTTCCATTATGACAAGGCTACCATCCATTGGAGTAACAAAAATCTCGACAACAGACTACCTTCTATAATGACAAGGCTACCATCCATTGGAGTAAAAAAATCTCGACAACAGACTACCTTCCATAATGATAAGGCTACCATCCATTGAGTAACAAAGATCTCGACAACATACTCCCTTCCATTATGACAAGGCTACCATCCATTGGAGTAAAAAATATCTCTACAATAGACTACCTTCCTTATTTACATGGCTACCATCCATTGGAGTAACAAAAATCTTGACAACAGACTACCTTCCATAATGACAAGGCTACCATCCATAATGACAAGGCTACCATCCATGGGAGTAAAAAAATCTCGACAACAGACTACCTTCCATAATGACAAGGCTACCATCCATTGGAGTAAAAAATATCTCGAGAACAAACTACCTTCTATAATGACAAGTTTACCATCCATTGGAGTAACAAAAATATCGACAATAGACTACCTTCCATAATTACATGGCTACCATCCATTGGAGTAAAAAAAATGTTGCCAACAGACTACCTTCCATAATGACAAGGCTACCATCCATCGAAGTAAAAAAAAATCACGACAACAAACTACCTTACATAATGACAAGGCTACCATCCATTGGAGTAAAAAAATCTCGACAACAGACTACCTTCCATAATGACAAGGCTACCATCCATTGAGTAACAAAGATCTCGACAATAGACTACCTTCCATTATGACAAGGCTACCATCCATTGGAGTAACAAAAATCTCGACAACAGACTACCTTCCATAATGACAACGCTGCCATCCATTGGATTAAAAAAATCTCGACAATAGACTACCTTCCATAATTACAAGGCTACCATCCATTGGAGTAAAAAATATCTCGACAACAGACTACCTTCTATAATGACAAGGCTACCATCCATTAGAGTAAGAAAAATCTCGATAAAAGAATACCTTCCATAAAGAAAAGTCTACCATCCATTGGTGTAAAAAATATCTCTACAATAGACTACCTTCCATAATTACATGGCTACCATCCATTGGAGTAACAAAAATCTCGACAACAGACTACCTTCCATAATGACAAGGCTACCATCCATTGGAGTAAAAAATATCGACAACAGACTACCTTCCATAACGACAAGGCTACCATCCATTGAGTAACAAAGATCCCGACAATAGACTACCTTCCATTATGACAAGGCTAACATCCATTGGAGTAACAAAAATCTCGACAATAGACTACCTTCCATAATGACAACGCTGCCATCCATTGGATTAAAAAAATCTTGACAACAGACTACCTTCCATAATTACAAGGCTACCATCCATTGGAGTAAAAAATATCTCCACAACAGACTACCTTCTATAATGACAAGGCTACCATCCATTCGAGTAACAAAAATCTAGATAAAAGACTACCTTCCATAAATAAAAGTCTACCATCCATTGGTGTAAAAAATATCTCTACAATAGACTACCTTCCATAATTACATGGCTACCATCCATTGGAGTAATAAAAATCTCGACAACAGATTACCTTCCATAATGACAAGGCTACCATCCATTGGAGTAAAAAATCTCGACAACAGACTACCTTCCATAATGACAAGGCTACCATCCATTGGAGTAACAAAAATCTCGAGAACGGACTACGTTCCATAAAGACAAGGCTACCATCCATTGAGTAACAAAGATATCGACAAAAGACTACCTTCCATAATGACAAGGGAACCATCCATTGGAGTAAAAAAATCTTGACAACAGACTACCTTCCATAATGACAAGGCTACCATCCATTGGAGTAACAAAAATCTCGACAACAGACTACCTTCCACAAAGCCAAGGCTACCATCCAATGAGTAAAAAAGATATCGACAACAAACTACCTTCCATAATGACAAGGCTACCATCCATTGGAGTAAAAAAAATCATAACAACAGACTACCTTCCATAATGACAAGGCTACCATACATTGAAGTAAAGAAAAATCACGACAATAGACTACCTTACATAATGACAAGGCTACCATCCATTGGAGTAAAAAAATCTAGACAACAGACTACCTTCCATAATGACAAGGCTACCATCCATTGAGTTACAAAGATCTCGACAACAGACTACCTTCCATTATGACAAGGCTACCATCCATTGGAGTAACAAAAATCTCGACAACAGACTACCTTCTATAATGACAAGGCTACCATCCATTGGAGTAAAAAAATCTCGACAACAGACTACCTTCCATAATGATAAGGCTACCATCCATTGAGTAACAAAGATCTCGACAACAGACTCCCTTCCATTATGACAAGGCTACCGTCCATTGGAGTAAAAAATATCTCGACAATAGACTACCTTCCATATTTACATGGCTACCATCCATTGGAGTAAAAAAATCTAGACAACAGACTACCTTCCATAATGACAAGGCTACCATCCATTGAGTTACAAAGATCTCGACAACAGACTACCTTCCATTATGACAAGGCTACCATCCATTGGAGTAACAAAAATCTCGACAACAGACTACCTTTTATAATGACAAGGCTACCATCCATTGGAGTAAAAAAATCTCGACAACAGACTACCTTCCATAATGATAAGGCTACCATCCATTGAGTAACAAAGATCTCGACAACAGACTCCCTTCCATTATGACAAGGCTACCGTCCATTGGAGTAAAAAATATCTCGACAATAGACTACCTTCCATATTTACATGGCTACCATCCATTGGAGTAACAAATATCTGGACAACAAACTACCTTCCATAATGACAAGGCTACCAACCATAATGACAAGGCTACCATCCATGGGAGTAAAAAAATCTCGACAACAGACTACCTTCCATAATGACAAGGCTACCATCCATTGGAGTAACAAATATCTCGAGAACAAACTACCTTCTATAATGACAAGTCTACCATCCATTGGAGTAACAAATATATCGATAATAGACTACCTTCTATAATTACATGGCTACCATCCATTGGAGTAAAAAAAATCTTGACAACAGACTACCTTCCATAATGACATGGCTACCATCCATTGAAGTAAAAAAAATATCACGACAACAGACTACCTTACATAATGACAAGGCTACAATCCATTAGAGTAAAAAAATCTCGACAACAGACTACCTTCCATAATGACAAGGCTACCATCCATTGAGTAACAAAGATCCCGACAATATACTACCTTCCATTATGACAAGGCTACCATCCATTGGAGTAACAAAAATCTCGACAACAGACTACCTTCCAAAATGACAACGCTGCCATCTATTGGAGTAAAAAAATCTCGACAACAGACTACCTTCCATAATTACAAGGCTACCATCCATTGGAGTAAAAAATATCTTGACAACAGACTACCTTCTATAATGACAAGGCTACCATCCATTAGAGTAACAAAAATCTCAATAAAAGACTACCTTCCATAAAGAAAAGTCTACCTACCATTGGTGTAAAAAATATCTCTACAATAGACTACCTTCCATAATTACATGGCTACCATCCATTGGAGTAACAAAAATCTCGACAACAGACTACCTTCCATAATGACAAGGCTACCATCCATTGGAGTAAAAAATCTCGACAACAGACTACCTTCCATAATGACAAGGCTACCATCCATTGGAGTAACAAAAATCTCGACAACGGACTACCTTCCATAAAGACAAGGCTAACATCCATTGAGTAACAAAGATATCGACAACAGACTACCTTCCATAATAACAAGGGAACCATCCATTGGAGTAAAAAAAATCTTGACAACAGACTACCTTCCATAATGACAACGCTACCATCCATTGGAGTAACAAAAATCTCGACAACAGACTACCTTCCACAAAGACGTGGCTACCATCCATTGAGTAACAAAGATATCGACAACAAACTACCTTCCATAATGTCAAGGCTACCATCCATTGGAGTAAAAAAAATCTTGACAATAGACAACCTTCCATATAGACAAGGCTACCATCCATTGAGTAACAAAGATATCGACAACAGACTACCTTCCATAATGACAAGGCTACCATCCATTGGAGTAAAATATATATCGACAACATACTACCTTCCATAATGACAAGGCTACCATCCATTGAAGTAACAAAAATCTTGACAATAGACAACCTTCCATAAAGACAAGGCTACCATCCATTGAGTAACAAAGATATCGACAACAGACTACCTTCCATAATGACAAGGCTACCATCCATTGGAGTAAAAAAAATCTTAACAACAGACTACCTTCCATAATGACAAGGCTACCATCCATTGAAGTAAAAAAATCACGACAATAGACTACCTTACATAATGACAAGGTCACCATCCATTGGAGTAAAAAAATCTAGACAACAGACTACCTTCCATAATGACAAGGCTACCATCCATTGAGTAACAAAGATCTCGACAACAGACTACCTTCCATTATGAGAAGGCTACCATCCATTGGAGTAACAAAAATCTCGACAATAGACTACCTTCTATAATGACAAGGCTACCATCCATTAGAGTAAAAAAATCTCGACAAAAGACTACCTTCCATAATGATAAGGCTACCATCCATTGAGTAACAAAGATCTCGACAACAGACTCCCTTCCATTATGACAAGGCTACCGTCCATTGGAGTAAAAAATATCTCGACAATAGACTACCTTCCATATTTACATGGCTACCATCCATTGGAGTAACAAATATCTTGACAACAGACTACCTTCCATAATGACAAGGCTACCATCCATAATGACAAGGCTACCATCCATGGGAGTAAAAAAATCTCGACAACAGACTACCTTCCATAATGACATGGCTACCATCCATTGAAGTAAAAAAAAAATCACGACAACAGACTACCTTACATAATGACAAGGCTACCATCCATTAGAGTAAAATAATCTCGACAACAGACTACCTTCCATAATGACAAGGCTACCATCCATTGAGTAACAAAGATCCCGACAATATACTACCTTCCATTATGACAAGGCTACCATCCATTGGAGTAACAAAAATCTCGACAACAGACTACCTTCCATAATGACAACGCTGCCATCTATTGGAGTAAAAAAATCTCGACAACAGACTACCTTCCATAATTACAAGGCTACCATCCATTGGAGTAAAAAATATCTTGACAACAGACTACATTCTATAATGACAAGGCTACCATCCATTAGAGTAACAAAAATCTCAATAAAAGACTTCCTTCCATAAAGAAAAGTCTACCTACCATTGGTGTAAAAAATATCTCTACAATAGACTACCTTCCATAATTACATGGCTACCATCCATTGGAGTAACAAAAATCTCGACAACAGACTACCTTCCATAATGACAAGGCTACCATCCATTGGAGTAAAAAATCTCGACAACAGACTACCTTCCATAATGACAAGGCTACCATCCATTGGAGTAACAAAAATCTCGACAACGGACTACCTTCCATAAAGACAAGGCTACCATCCATTGAGTAACAAAGATATCGACAACAGACTACCTTCCATAATGACAAGGGAACCATCCATTGGAGTAAAAAAAATCTTGACAACAGACTACCTTCCATAATGACAACGCTACCATCCATTGGAGTAACAAAAAACTCGACAACAGACTACCTTCCACAAAGACATGGCTACCATCCATTGAGTAACAAAGATATCGACAACAAACTACCTTCCATAATGTCAAGGCTACCATCCATTGGAGTAAAAAAAATCTTGACAATAGACAACCTTCCATAAAGACAAGGCTACCATCCATTGAGTAACAAAGATATCGACAACAGACTACCTTCCATAATTACAAGGCTACCATCCATTTGAGTAAAATATATCTCGACAACATACTACCTTCCATAATGACAAGGCTACCATCCATTGAAGTAACAAAAATCTTGACAATAGACAACCTTCCATAAAGACAAGGCTACCATCCATTGAGTAACAAAGATATCGACAACAGACTACCTTCCATAATGACAAGGCTACCATCCATTGGAGTAAAAAAAATCTTAACAACAGACTACCTTCCATAATGACAAGGCTACCATCCATTGAAGTAAAAAAATCACGACAATAGACTACCTTACATAATGACAAGGTCACCATCCATTGGAGTAAAAAAATCTAGACAACAGACTACCTTCCATAATGACAAGGCTACCATCCATTGAGTAACAAAGATCTCGACAACAGACTACCTTCCATTATGAGAAGGCTACCATCCATTGGAGTAACAAAAATCTCGACAATAGACTACCTTCTATAATGACAAGGCTACCATCCATTAGAGTAAAAAAATCTCGACAAAAGACTACCTTCCATAATGATAAGGCTACCATCCATTGAGTAACAAAGATCTCGACAACAGACTCCCTTCCATTATGACAAGGCTACCGTCCATTGGAGTAAAAAATATCTCGACAATAGACTACCTTCCATATTTACATGGCTACCATCCATTGGAGTAACAAATATCTTGACAACAGACTACCTTCCATAATGACAAGGCTACCATCCATAATGACAAGGCTACCATCCATGGGAGTAAAAAAATCTCGACAACAGACTACCTTCCATAATGACAAGGCTACCATCCATTGGAGTAACAAATATCTCGAGAACAAACTACCTTCTATAATGACAAGTCTACCATCCATTGGAGTAACAAATATATCGACAATAGACTACCTTCCATAATTACATGGCTACCATCCATTGGAGTAAACAAAATCTTGACAACAGACTACCTTCCATAATGACATGGCTACCATCCATTGAAGTAAAAAAAAAATCACGACAACAGACTACCTTACATAATGACAAGGCTAACATCCATTAGAGTAAAATAATCTCGACAACAGACTACCTTCCATAATGACAAGGCTACCATCCATTGAGTAACAAAGATCCCGTCAATATACTACCTTCCATTATGACAAGGCTACCATCCATTGGAGTAACAAAAATCTCGACAACAGACTACCTTCCATAATGACAACCCTGCCATCTATTGGAGTAAAAAAATCTCGACAACAGACTACCTTCCATAATTACAAGGCTACCATCCATTGGAGTAAAAAATATCTTGACAACAGACTACATTCTATAATGACAAGGCTACCATCCATTAGAGTAACAAAAATCTCAATAAAAGACTACCTTCCATAAAGAAAAGTCTACCTACCATTGGTGTAAAAAATATCTCTACAATAGACTACCTTCCATAATTACATGGCTACCATCCATTGGAGTAACAAAAATCTCGACAACAGACTACCTTCCATAATGACAAGGCTACCATCCATTGGAGTAAAAAATCTCGACAACAGACTACCTTCCATAATGACAAGGCTACCATCCATTGGAGTAACAAAAATCTCGACAACGGACTACCTTCCATAAAGACAAGGCTACCATCCATTGAGTAACAAAGATATCGACAACAGACTACCTTCCATAATGACAAGGGAACCATCCATTGGAGTAAAAAAAATCTTGACAACAGACTACCTTCCATAATGACAACGCTACCATCCATTGGAGTAACAAAAATCTCGACAACGGACTACCTTCCATAAAGACAAGGCTACCATCCATTGAGTAACAAAGATATCGACAACAGACTACCTTCCATAATGACAAGGGAACCATCCATTGGAGTAAAAAAAATCTTGACAACAGACTACCTTCCATAATGACAACGCTACCATCCATTGGAGTAACAAAAAACTCGACAACAGACTACCTTCCACAAAGACATGGCTACCATCCATTGAGTAACAAAGATATCGACAACAAACTACCTTCCATAATGTCAAGGCTACCATCCATTGGAGTAAAAAAAATCTTGACAATAGACAACCTTCCATAAAGACAAGGCTACCATCCATTGAGTAACAAAGATATCGACAACAGACTACCTTCCATAATTACAAGGCTACCATCCATTTGAGTAAAATATATCTCGACAACATACTACCATCCATAATGACAAGGCTACCATCCATTGAAGTAACAAAAATCTTGACAATAGACAACCTTCCATAAAGACAAGGCTACCATCCATTGAGTAACAAAGATATCGACAACAGACTACCTTCCATAATGACAAGGCTACCATCCATTGGAGTAAAAAAAATCTTAACAACAGACTACCTTCCATAATGACAAGGCTACCATCCATTGAAGTAAAAAAATCACGACAATAGACTACCTTACATAATGACAAGGTCACCATCCATTGGAGTAAAAAAATCTAGACAACAGACTACCTTCCATAATGACAAGGCTACCATCCATTGAGTAACAAAGATCTCGACAACAGACTACCTTCCATTATGAGAAGGCTACCATCCATTGGAGTAACAAAAATCTCGACAATAGACTACCTTCTATAATGACAAGGCTACCATCCATTAGAGTAAAAAAATCTCGACAAAAAGACTACCTTCCATAATGATAAGGCTACCATCCATTGAGTAACAAAGATCTCGACAATAGACTCCCTTCCATTATGACAAGGCTACCGTCCATTGGAGTAAAAAATATCTCGACAATAGACTACCTTCCATATTTACATGGCTACCATCCATTGGAGTAACAAATATCTTGACAACAGACTACCTTCCATAATGACAAGGCTACCATCCATAATGACAAGGCTACCATCCATGGGAGTAAAAAAATCTCGACAACAGACTACCTTCCATAATGACAAGGCTACCATCCATTGGAGTAACAAATATCTCGAGAACAAACTACCTTCTATAATGACAAGTCTACCATCCATTGGAGTAACAAATATATCGACAATAGACTACCTTCCATAATTACATGGCTACCATCCATTGGAGTAAAAAAACTCTTGACAACAGACTACCTTCCATAATGACATGGCTACCATCCATTGAAGTAAAAAAAAAATCACGACAACAGACTACCTTACATAATGACAAGGCTAACATCCATTAGAGTAAAATAATCTCGACAATAGACTACCTTCCATAATGACAAGGCTACCATCCATTGAGTAACAAAGATCCCGTCAATATACTACCTTCCATTATGACAAGGCTACCATCCATTGGAGTAACAAAAATCTCGACAACAGACTACCTTCCATAATGACAACCCTGCCATCTATTGGAGTAAAAAAATCTCGACAACAGACTACCTTCCATAATTACAAGGCTACCATCCATTGGAGTAAAAAATATCTTGACAACAGACTACATTCTATAATGACAAGGCTACCATCCATTAGAGTAACAAAAATCTCAATAAAAGACTACCTTCCATAAAGAAAAGTCTACCTACCATTGGTGTAAAAAATATCTCTACAATAGACTACCTTCCATAATTACATGGCTACCATCCATTGGAGTAACAAAAATCTCGACAACAGACTACCTTCCATAATGACAAGGCTACCATCCATTGGAGTAAAAAATCTCGACAACAGACTACCTTCCATAATGACAAGGCTACCATCCATTGGAGTAACAAAAATCTCGACAACGGACTACCTTCCATAAAGACAAGGCTACCATCCATTGAGTAACAAAGATATCGACAACAGACTACCTTCCATAATGACAAGGGAACCATCCATTGGAGTAAAAAAAATCTTGACAACAGACTACCTTCCATAATGACAACGCTACCATCCATTGGAGTAACAAAAAACTCGACAACATACTACCTTCCACAAAGACATGGCTACCATCCATTGAGTAACAAAGATATCGACAACAAACTACCTTCCATAATGTCAAGGCTACCATCCATTGGAGTAAAAAAAATCTTGACAATAGACAACCTTCCATAAAGACAAGGCTACCATCCATTGAGTAACAAAGATATCGACAACAGACTACCTTCCATAATGACAAGGCTACCATCCATTGAAGTTAAAAAATCACGACAATAGACTACCTTACATAATGACAAGGCCACCATCCATTGGAGTAAAAAAATCTAGACAACAGACTACCTTCCATAATGACAAGGCTACCATCCATTGAGTAACAAAGATCTCGACAACAGACTACCTTCCATTATGACAAGGCTACCATCCATTGGAGTATCAAAAATCTTGACAACTTACTACCTTCTATAATGACAAGGCTACCATCCATTGGAGTAAAAAAATCTCGACAACAGACTACCTTCCATAATGATAAGGCTACCATCCATTGAGTAACAAAGATCTCGACAACAGACTCCCTTCCATTATGACAAGGCTACCATCTATTGAAGTAAAAAATATCTCGACAATAGACTACCTTCCATATTTACATGGCTACCATCCATTGGAGTAACAAAAATCTTGACAACAGACTACCTTCCTTAATGACAAGGCTACCATCCATAATGACAAGGCTACCATCCATGGGAGTAAAAAAATCTCGACAACAGACTTCCTACCATAATGACAAGGCTACCAACCATTGGATTAAAAAATATCTCGAGAACAAACTACCTTCTATAATGACAAGGCTACCATCCATTAGAGTAACAAAAATATCGACAAAAGACTACCTTCCATAAATAAAAGTCTACCATCCATTGGAGTAACAAAAATATCGACAATAGACTACATTCCATAATTACATGGCTACCATCCATTGGAGTAAAAAAAATCTTGACAACAGACTGCCTTCCATAATGACAAGGCTACCATCCATAGAAGTAAAAAAAAATCATGACAACAGACTACCTTACATAATGACAAGGCTACCATCCATTGGAGTAAAAAAACTCGACAACAGACTACCTTCCATATTGACAAGGCTACCATCCATTGAGTAACAAAGATCCCGACACTAGACTACCTTCCATTATGACAAGGCTACCATCCATTGGAGTAACAAAAATCTCGACAATAGACTACCTTCCATAAAGACAAGGCTACCATCCATTGAGTAACAAAGATATCGACAACAGACTAGCTTCCATAATGACAAGGCTACCATCCATTGAAGTAAAAAAATCACGACAACAAACTACCTTACATAATGATAAGGCTACCATCCATTGGAGTAAAAAAATCTCGACAACAGACTACCTACCATAATGAAAAGGCTACCATCCATTCAGTAACATAGATATCGATAATAGACTACCTTCCATTATGACAAGGCTTCCATCCATTGGAGTAACGAAAATCTCGACTACAGACTCCCTTCCTTAATGACAAGGCTACCATCCATTGGAGTAAAAAAATCTCGACAACAGACTACCTTCCATAATGACATGGCTACCATCCATTGAGTATCAAAGATCTCGACAACTGACTCCCTTCCATTATGACAAGGCTACCATCCATTGGAGTAAAAAATATCTCGACAATAGACTACCTTCCATAATTACATGGCTACCATCCATTGGAGTAACAAAAATCTCGACAATAGACTACATTCCATAATGACAAGGCTACCATCCATTGGTGTAAAAAAATCTCGACAACAGACTACCTTCCATAATGACAAGCCTACCATCCATTGGAGTAAAAAAAATCTTAACAAGACACTACCTTCCATAATGACAAGGCTACCATCCATTGAAGTAAAAAAATCACGACAATAGACTACCTTACATAATGACAAGGCCACCATCCATTGGAGTAAAAAAATCTAGACAACAGACTACCTTCCATAATGACAAGGCTACCATCCATTGAGTAACAAAGATCTCGACAACAGACTACCTTCCATTATGACAAGGCTACCATCCATTGGAGTATCAAAAATCTTGACAACTTACTACCTTCTATAATGACAAGGCTACCATCCATTGGAGTAAAAAAATCTCGACAACAGACTACCTTCCATAATGATAAGGCTACCATCCATTGAGTAACAAAGATCTCGACAACAGACTCCCTTCCATTATGACAAGGCTACCATCTATTGAAGTAAAAAATATCTCGACAATAGACTACCTTCCATATTTACATGGCTACCATCCATTGGAGTAACAAAAATCTTGACAACAGACTACCTTCCTTAATGACAAGGCTACCATCCATAATGACAAGGCTACCATCCATGGGAGTAAAAAAATCTCGACAACAGACTTCCTACCATAATGACAAGGCTACCAACCATTGGATTAAAAAATATCTCGAGAACAAACTACCTTCTATAATGACAAGGCTACCATCCATTAGAGTAACAAAAATATCGACAAAAGACTACCTTCCATAAATAAAAGTCTACCATCCATTGGAGTAACAAAAATATCGACAATAGACTACATTCCATAATTACATGGCTACCATCCATTGGAGTAAAAAAAATCTTGACAACAGACTGCCTTCCATAATGACAAGGCTACCATCCATAGAAGTAAAAAAAAATCATGACAACAGACTACCTTACATAATGACAAGGCTACCATCCATTGGAGTAAAAAAACTCGACAACAGACTACCTTCCATAATGACAAGGCTACCATCCATTGAGTAACAAAGATCCCGACACTAGACTACCTTCCATTATGACAAGGCTACCATCCATTGGAGTAACAAAAATCTCGACAATAGACTACCTTCCATAAAGACAAGGCTACCATCCATTGAGTAACAAAGATATCGACAACAGACTAGCTTCCATAATGACAAGGCTACCATCCATTGAAGTAAAAAAAATCACGACAACAAACTACCTTACATAATGATAAGGCTACCATCCATTGGAGTAAAAAAATCTCGACAACAGACTACCTACCATAATGAAAAGGCTACCATCCATTCAGTAACATAGATATCGATAATAGACTACCTTCCATTATGACAAGGCTTCCATCCATTGGAGTAACGAAAATCTCGACTACAGACTCCCTTCCTTAATGACAAGGCTACCATCCATTGGAGTAAAAAAATCTCGACAACAGACTACCTTCCATAATGACATGGCTACCATCCATTGAGTATCAAAGATCTCGACAACTGACTCCCTTCCATTATGACAAGGCTACCATCCATTGGAGTAAAAAATATCTCCACAATAGACTACCTTCCATAATTACATGGCTACCATCCATTGGAGTAACAAAAATCTCGACAATAGACTACATTCCATAATGACAAGGCTACCATCCATTGGTGTAAAAAAATCTCGACAACAGACTACCTTCCATAATGACAAGCCTACCATCCATTGGAGTAAAAAAAATCTTAACAAGACACTACCTTCCATAATGACAAGGCTACCATCCATTGAAGTAAAAAAATCACGACAATAGACTACCTTACATAATGACAAGGCCACCATCCATTGGAGTAAAAAAATCTAGACAACAGACTACCTTCCATAATGACAAGGCTACCATCCATTGAGTAACAAAGATCTCGACAACAGACTACCTTCCATTATGACAAGGCTACCATCCATTGGAGTATCAAAAATCTTGACAACTTACTACCTTCTATAATGACAAGGCTACCATCCATTGGAGTAAAAAAATCTCGACAACAGACTACCTTCCATAATGATAAGGCTACCATCCATTGAGTAACAAAGATCTCGACAACAGACTCCCTTCCATTATGACAAGGCTACCATCTATTGAAGTAAAAAATATCTCGACAATAGACTACCTTCCATATTTACATGGCTACCATCCATTGGAGTAACAAAAATCTTGACAACAGACTACCTTCCTTAATGACAAGGCTACCATCCATAATGACAAGGCTACCATCCATGGGAGTAAAAAAATCTCGACAACAGACTTCCTTCCATAATGACAAGGCTACCAACCATTGGATTAACAAATATCTCGAGAACAAACTACCTTCTATAATGACAAGGCTACCATCCATTAGAGTAACAAAAATATCGACAAAAGACTACCTTCCATAAATAAAAGTCTACCATCCATTGGAGTAACAAAAATATCGACAATAGACTACCTTCCATAATTACATGGCTATCATCCATTGGAGTAAAAAAAATCTTGACAACAGACTGCCTTCCATAATGACAAGGCTACCATCCATAGAAGTAAAAAAAAATCATGACAACAGACTACCTTACATAATGACAAGGCTACCATCCATTGGAGTAAAAAAACTCGACAACAGACTACCTTCCATAATGACAAGGCTACCATCCATTGAGTAACAAAGATCCCGACAATAGACTACCTTCCATTATGACAAGGCTACCATCCATTGGAGTAACAAAAATCTCGACAATAGACTACCTTCCATAAAGACAAGGCTACCATCCATTGAGTAACAAAGATATCGACAACAGACTAGCTTCCATAATGACAAGGCTACCATCCATTGAAGTAAAAAAAATCACGACAACAAACTACCTTACATAATGATAAGGCTACCATCCATTGGAGTAAAAAAATCTCGACAACAGACTACCTACCATAATGAAAAGGCTACCATCCATTCAGTAACATAGATATCGATAATAGACTACCTTCCATTATGACAAGGCTTCCATCCATTGGAGTAACGAAAATCTCGACTACAGACTCCCTTCCTTAATGACAAGGCTACCATCCATTGGAGTAAAAAAATCTCGACAACAGACTACCTTCCATAATGACATGGCTACAATCCATTGAGTATCAAAGATCTCCACAACTGACTCCCTTCCATTATGACAAGGCTACCATCCATTGGAGTAAAAAATATCTCGACAATAGACTACCTTCCATAATTACATGGCTACCATCCATTGGAGTAACAAAAATATCGACAATAGACTACATTCCATAATGACAAGGCTACCATCCATTGGTGTAAAAAAATCTCGACAACAGACTACCTTCCATAATGACAAGGCTACCAACCATTGGAGTAAAAAAAATCTTAACAAGACACTACCTTCCATAATGACAAGGCTACCATCCATTGAAGTAAAAAAATCACGACAATAGACTACCTTACATAATGACAAGGCCACCATCCATTGGAGTAAAAAAATCTAGACAACAGACTACCTTCCATAATGACAAGGCTACCATCCATTGAGTAACAAAGATCTCGACAACAGACTACCTTCCATTATGACAAGGCTACCATCCATTGGAGTATCAAAAATCTTGACAACTTACTACCTTCTATAATGACAAGGCTACCATCCATTGGAGTAAAAAAATCTCGACAACAGACTACCTTCCATAATGATAAGGCTACCATCCATTGAGTAACAAAGATCTCGACAACAGACTCCCTTCCATTATGACAAGGCTACCATCTATTGAAGTAAAAAATATCTCGACAATAGACTACCTTCCATATTTACATGGCTACCATCCATTGGAGTAACAAAAATCTTGACAACAGACTACCTTCCTTAATGACAAGGCTACCATCCATAATGACAAGGCTACCATCCATGGGAGTAAAAAAACCTCGACAACAGACTTCCTTCCATAATGACAAGGCTACCAACCATTGGATTAACAAATATCTCGAGAACAAACTACCTTCTATAATGACAAGGCTACCATCCATTAGAGTAACAAAAATATCGACAAAAGACTACCTTCCATAAATAAAAGTCTACCATCCATTGGAGTAACAAAAATATCGACAATAGACTACCTTCCATAATTACATGGCTACCATCCATTGGAGTAAAAAAAATCTTGACAACAGACTGCCTTCCATAATGACAAGGCTACCATCCATAGAAGTAAAAAAAAATCATGACAACAGACTACCTTACATAATGACAAGGCTACCATCCATTGGAGTAAAAAAACTCGACAACAGACTACCTTCCATAATGACAAGGCTACCATCCATTGAGTAACAAAGATCCCGACAATAGACTACCTTCCATTATGACAAGGCTACCATCCATTGGAGTAACAAAAATCTCGACAATAGATTACCTTCCATAAAGACAAGGCTACCATCCATTGAGTAACAAAGAAATCGACAACAGACTAGCTTCCATAATGACAAGGCTACCATCCATTGAAGTAAAAAAAATCACGACAACAAACTACCTTACATAATGATAAGGCTACCATCCATTGGAGTAAAAAAATCTCGACAACAGACTACCTACCATAATGAAAAGGCTACCATCCATTCAGTAACATAGATATCGATAATAGACTACCTTCCATTATGACAAGGCTTCCATCCATTGTAGTAACGAAAATCTCGACTACAGACTCCCTTCCTTAATGACAAGGCTACCATCCATTGGAGTAAAAAAATCTCGACAACAGACTACCTTCCATAATGACATGGCTACCATCCATTGAGTATCAAAGATCTCGACAACTGACTCCCTTCCATTATGATAAGGCTACCATCCATTGGAGTAAAAAATATCTCGACAATAGACTACCTTCCATAATTACATAGCTACCATCCATTGGAGTAACAAAAATCTCGACAATAGACAACCTTCCATAATGACAAGGCTACCATCCATTGGTGTAAAAAAATCTCGACAACAGACTACCTTCCATAATGAAAAGGCTACAATCCATTGGAGTAACAAATATCTCGACAACAGACTACCTTTTATAATGATAAGGCTACCATCCATTAGAGTAACAAAAATCTCGACAAAAGACTACCTTCCATAAAGAAAAGTCTACCATCCATTGGAGTAACAAAAATATCGACAATATACTACCTTCCATAATTACATGGCTACCATCCATTAGAGTAAAAAAATCTTTACAATAGACTACCTTCCATAATTACATGGCTACCATCCTTTGGAGTAACAAAAATCTCGACAACAAACTACCTTACATAATGACAAGGCTATTATCCATTGGAGTAAACAAATCTCAACAACAGACTACCTTTCATTATGACAAGGCTACCATCCATTGAGTAACAAAGATCTCGACAACAAACTACCTTCCATTATGACAAGGCTACCATCCATTGGAGTAAAAAATATCTGGGCAACAGACTACTTTCCATAATGACAAGGCTACCATCCATTGGAGTAACAAAAATCTCGACAACTGACTAACTTCCATAAAGACAAGGCTACCATCCATTGAGTAACAAAGGTCTCAACAACAGACAACCTTCCATAATGACAAGGCTACCATCCATTAGAGTAAAAAAATCTCGACAACAGACTACCTTCCATAATGACAAGGCTACCATCCATTGAGTAACAAAGATCTCGACAACATAATCCCTTCCACTATGACAAGGCTACCATCCATTGGAGTAAAAAATTTCTCGACAACAGACTACCTTCCATATTGACAAGGCCACCATCCATTGAAGTAAAAAAAATCACGACAACAAACTACCTTACATAATGACAAGGCTACCATCCATTGGAGTAAAAAATCTCGACAACAGACTACCTACCATAATGACAAGGCTACCATCCATTGAGTAACATAGATATCGACAATAGACTACCTTCCATTATGACAAGGCTTCCATCCATTGGAGTAACGAAAATCTAGACTACAGACTACCTTCCTTAATGACAAGGCTACCATCCATTGGAGTAAAAAAATCTCGACAATAGACTACCTTCCATAATGACAAGGCTACCCTCCATTGAGTATCAAAGATCTCGACAACAGACTACCTTTTATAATGATAAGGCTACCATCCATTAAAGTAACAAAAATCTCGACAAAAGACTACCTTCCATAAAGAAAAGTATACCATCCATTGGAGTAAGAAAAATATCGACAATATACTACATTCCATAATTACATGGCTACCATCCATTGGAGTAAAAAAATCTTGACAATAGACTACCTTCCATAATTACATGGCTACCAACCTTTTTAGTAACAAAAATCTCGACAACAGACTTCCTTACATAATGACAAGGCTACCATCTATTGGAGTATACAAATCTCAACAACAGACTACCTTCCATAATGACAAGGCTACCATCCATTGAGTAACAAAGATCTCGACAACAGACTACCTTCCATTATGACAAGGCTACCATCCATTAGATTAAAAAATATCTGGACAACAGACTACTTTCCATAATGACAAGGCTACCATCCATAGGAGTAACAAAAATCTCTACAACTGACTACCTTCCATAAAGACAAGGCTACCATCCATTGAGTAACAAAGGTCTCAACAACAGACAACCTTCCATAATGACAAGGCTACCATCCATTGAGTAACAAAGATCTCGACAACATAATCCCTTCCATTATGACAAGGCTACCATCCATTGGAGTAAAAAAAATTTCGACAACAGACTACCTTCCATAATTACATGGCTACCATCCATTGGAGTAACAAAAATCTCGACAACAGACTACCTTCCATAATGACAAGGCTACCGTCCATTGGAGTAAAAAAATCTCGACAATAGACTACCTTCAATAATGAAAAGGCAACAATCCATTAAGTAAAAAAGATCTCGACAACAGAGTAACTTCCATTATGACAAGGCTACAATCCATTGGAGTAAAATATATCTCGACAACAGACTACCTTCCATAATGACAAGGCTACCATCCATTGGAGTAAAAAAATCTCGACAACAGACCACCTTCCATAAAGACAAGGCTACCATCCATTGAGTAACAAATATATCGACAACATACTACCTTCCATAATGACAAGGCTACCATCCATTGGAGTAAAAAAAATCTTAACAACAGACTACCTTCCATAATGATAAGGCTACCGTCCATTGAAGTAAAAAAAATCACGACAATAGACTACCTTACATAATGACAAGGCTATCATCCATTGGAGTAACAAAAATCTCGACAACAGACTACCTTCCATAAAGACAAGGCTACCATCCATTAAGTAACAAAGATATCGACAACAAACTACCTTCCATAATGACAAGGCTACCATCCATTGGAGTAAAAAAAATCTTAACAACAGACTACCTTCAATAATGACAAGTCTACCATCCATTGAAGTAAAAAAAAATCACGACAATAGACTACCTTACATAATGACAAGGCTACCATCCATTGGAGTAAAAAAATCTAGACAACAAACTACCTTCCATAATGACAAGGCTACCATCCATTGAGTAACAAAGATCTCGACAACAGACTACCTTCCATTATGACAAGGCTACCATCCATTGGAGTAACAAAAATCTCGACAACAGACTACCTTCTATAATGACAAGGCTACCATCCATTGGAGTAAAAAAATCTCGACAACAGACTACCTTCCATAATGATAAGGCTACCATCCATTGAGTAACAAACATCTCGACAACATACTCCCTTCCATTATGACAAGGCTACCATCCATTGGAGTAAAAAATATCTCGACAATAGACTACCTTCCATTTTTACATGGCTCACATCCAATGGAGTAACAAAAATCTTGACAACAGACTACCTTCCATAATGACAAGGCTACCATCCATAACGACAAGGCTACCATCCATGGGAGTAAAAAAATCTCGACAACAGACTACCTTCCATAATGACAAGGCTACCATCCATTGGAGTAAAAAATATCTCGAGAACAAACTACCTTCTATAATGACAAGTCTACCATCCATTGGAGTAACAAAAATATCGACAATAGACTACCTTCCATAATTACATGGCTACCATCCATTGGAGTAAAAAAAATCTTGCCAACAGACTACCTTCCATAATGACAAGGCTACCATCCATTGAAGTAAAAAAAAATCACGACAACAAACTACCTTACATAATGACAAGGCTACCATCCATTGGAGTAAAAAAATCTCGACAATAGACTACCTTCCATAATGACAAGGCTACCATCCATTGAGTAACAAAGATCCCGATAATAGACTACCTTCCATTATGACAAGGCTACCATCCATTGGAGTAACAAAAATCTCGACAACAGACTACCTTCCATAATGACACCGCTGCCATCCATTGGATTAAAAAAATCTCGACAATAGACTACCTTCCATAATTACAAGGCTACCATCCATTGGAGTAAAAAATGTCTCGACAACAAACTACCTTCTATAATGACAAGGCTACCATCCATTAGAGTAACAAAAATCTCGATAAAAGAATACCTTCCATAAAGAAAAGTCTACCATCCATTGGTGTAAAAAATATCTCTAGAATAGACTACCTTCCATAATTACATGGCTACCATCCATTGGAGTAACAAAAATCTCGACAACAGACTACCTTCCATAATGACAAGGCTACCATCCATTCGAGTAAAAAATGTCGACAACAGACTACCTTCCGTAATGAGAAGGCTACCATCCATTGAGTAACAAAGATCCCGACAATAGACTACCTTCCATTATGACAAGGCTACCATCCATTGGAGTAACAAAAATCTCGACAACAGACTACCTTCCATAATGACATCGCTGCCATCCATTGGATTAAAAAAATCTCGACAACAGACTACCTTCCATAATTACAAGGCTACCATCCATTGGAGTAAAAAATATCTCGACAACAGAGTACCTTCTATAATGACAAGGCTACCATCCATTAGAGTAACAAAAATCTCGATAAAAGACTACCTTCCATAAATAAAAGTCTACCATCCATTGGTGTAAAAAATATCTCTACAATAGACTACCTTCCATAATTACATGGCTACCATCCATTGGAGTAACAAAAATCTCGACAACAGACTACCTTCCATAAAGACAAGGCTACCATCCATTGGAGTAAAAAATATCGACAACATACTACCTTCCATAATGACAAGGCTACCATCCATTAGAGTAACAAAGATCTCGACAACAGACTCCCTTCCATTATGACAAGGCTACCGTCCATTGGAGTAAAAAATATCTCAACAATAGACTACCTTCCATATTTACATGGCTACCATCCATTGGAGTAACAAATATCTTGACAACAGACTACCTTCCATAATGACAAGGCTACCATCCATAATGACAAGGCTACCATCCATGGGAGTAAAAAAATCTCGACAACAGACTACCTTCCATAATGACAAGGCTACCATCCATTGGAGTAACAAATATCTCGAGAACAAACTACCTTCTATAATGACAAGTCTACCATCCATTGGAGTAACAAATATATCGACAATAGACTACCTTCCATAATGACAAGGCTACCATCCATTGGAGTAAAAAAAATCACGACAACAGACTACCTTACATAATGACAAGGCTACCATCCATTGGAGTAAAAAAATCTCGACAACAGACTACCTTCCATAATGACAAGGCTACCATCCATTGAGTAACAAAGATCCCGACAATAGACTACCTTCCATTATGACAAGGCTACCATCCATTGGAGTAACAAAAATCTCGACAACAGACTACCTTCCATAATGACAACGCTGCCATCCATTGGAGTAAAAAAATCTCGACAACAGACTACCTTCCATAATTACAAGGCTACCATCCATTGGAGTAAAAAATATCTCGACAACAGACTACCTTTTATAATGATAAGGCTACCATCCATTAGAGTAACAAAAATCTCAATAAAAGACTACCTTCCATAAAGAAAAGTCTACCTACAATTGGTGTAAAAAATATCTCTACAATAGACTACCTTCCATAATTACATGGCTACCATCCATTGGAGTAACAAAAATCTCGACAACAGACTACCTTCCATAATGACAAGGCTACCATCCATTGGAGTAAAAAATCTCGACAACAGACTACCTTCCATAATGACAAGGCTACCATCCATTGGAGTACCAAAAATCTCGACAACGGACTACCTTCCATAAAGACAAGGCTACCATCCATTGAGTAACAAAGATCTCGACAACAGACTACCTTCCATTATGACAAGGCTACCATCCATTGGAGTAACAAAAATCTCGACAACAGACTACCTTCTATAATGACAAGGCTACCATCCATTGGAGTAAAAAAATCTCGACAACAGACTACCTTCCATAATGATAAGGCTACCATCCATTGAGTAACAAACATCTCGACAACATACTCCCTTCCATTATGACAAGGCTACCATCCATTGGAGTAAAAAATATCTCGACAATAGACTACCTTCCATTTTTACATGGCTAACATCCAATGGAGTAACAAAAATCTTGACAACAGACTACCTTCCATAATGACAAGGCTACCATCCATAACGACAAGGCTACCATCCATGGGAGTAAAAAAATCTCAACAACAGACTACCTTCCATAATGACAAGGCTACCATCCATTGGAGTAAAAAATATCTCGAGAACAAACTACCTTCTATAATGACAAGTCTACCATCCATTGGAGTAACAAAAATATCGACAATAGACTACCTTCCATAATTACATGGCTACCATCCATTGGAGTAAAAAAAATCTTGCCAACAGACTACCTTCCATAATGACAAGGCTACCATCCATTGAAGTAAAAAAAAATCACGACAACAAACTACCTTACATAATGACAAGGCTACCATCCATTGGAGTAAAAAAATCTCGACAATAGACTACCTTCCATAATGACAAGGCTACCATCCATTGAGTAACAAAGATCCCGATAATAGACTACCTTCCATTATGACAAGGCTACCATCCATTGGAGTAACAAAAATCTCGACAACAGACTACCTTCCATAATGACACCGCTGCCATCCATTGGATTAAAAAAATCTCGACAATAGACTACCTTCCATAATTACAAGGCTACCATCCATTGGAGTAAAAAATATCTCGACAACAAACTACCTTCTATAATGACAAGGCTACCATCCATTAGAGTAACAAAAATCTCGATAAAAGAATACCTTCCATAAAGAAAAGTCTACCATCCATTGGTGTAAAAAATATCTCTAGAATAGACTACCTTCCATAATTACATGGCTACCATCCATTGGAGTAACAAAAATCTCGACAACAGACTACCTTCCATAATGACAAGGCTACCATCCATTCGAGTAAAAAATGTCGACAACAGACTACCTTCCGTAATGAGAAGGCTACCATCCATTGAGTAACAAAGATCCCGACAATAGACTACCTTCCATTATGACAAGGCTACCATCCA
Organism: Vicia faba; assembly: GCA_948472305.1. NCBI lineage: Eukaryota > Viridiplantae > Streptophyta > Magnoliopsida > Fabales > Fabaceae > Vicia > Vicia faba. The sequence continues at coordinate 744,853,783 of OX451738.1, forward strand.
TTGGAGTAACAAAAATCTCGACAACAGACTACCTTCCATAATGACATCGCTGCCATCCATTGGATTAAAAAAATCTCGACAACAGACTACCTTCCATAATTACAAGGCTACCATCCATTGGAGTAAAAAATATCTCGACAACAGAGTACCTTCTATAATGACAAGGCTACCATCCATTAGAGTAACAAAAATCTCGATAAAAGACTACCTTCCATAAATAAAAGTCTACCATCCATTGGTGTAAAAAATATCTCTACAATAGACTACCTTCCATAATTACATGGCTACCATCCATTGGAGTAACAAAAATCTCGACAACAGACTACCTTCCATAAAGACAAGGCTACCATCCATTGGAGTAAAAAATATCGACAACATACTACCTTCCATAATGACAAGGCTACCATCCATTAGAGTAACAAAGATCTCGACAACAGACTCCCTTCCATTATGACAAGGCTACCGTCCATTGGAGTAAAAAATATCTCAACAATAGACTACCTTCCATATTTACATGGCTACCATCCATTGGAGTAACAAATATCTTGACAACAGACTACCTTCCATAATGACAAGGCTACCATCCATAATGACAAGGCTACCATCCATGGGAGTAAAAAAATCTCGACAACAGACTACCTTCCATAATGACAAGGCTACCATCCATTGGAGTAACAAATATCTCGAGAACAAACTACCTTCTATAATGACAAGTCTACCATCCATTGGAGTAACAAATATATCGACAATAGACTACCTTCCATAATGACAAGGCTACCATCCATTGGAGTAAAAAAAATCACGACAACAGACTACCTTACATAATGACAAGGCTACCATCCATTGGAGTAAAAAAATCTCGACAACAGACTACCTTCCATAATGACAAGGCTACCATCCATTGAGTAACAAAGATCCCGACAATAGGCTACCTTCCATTATGACAAGGCTACCATCCATTGGAGTAACAAAAATCTCGACAACAGAATACCTTCCATAATGACAACGCTGCCATCCATTGGAGTAAAAAAATCTCGACAACAGACTACCTTCCATAATTAAAAGGCTACCATCCATTGGAGTAAAAAATATCTCGACAACAGACTACCTTTTATAATGATAAGGCTACCATCCATTAGAGTAACAAAAATCTCAATAAAAGACTACCTTCCATAAAGAAAAGTCTACCTACAATTGGTGTAAAAAATATCTCTACAATAGACTACCTTCCATAATTACATGGCTACCATCCATTGGAGTAACAAAAATCTCGACAACAGACTACCTTCCATAATGACAAGGCTACCATCCATTGGAGTAAAAAATCTCGACAACAGACTACCTTCCATAATGACAAGGCTACCATCCATTGGAGTACCAAAAATCTCGACAACGGACTACCTTCCATAAAGACAAGGCTACCATCCATTGAGTAACAAAGATCTCGACAACAGACTACCTTCCATTATGACAAGGCTACCATCCATTGGAGTAACAAAAATCTCGACAACAGACTACCTTCTATAATGACAAGGCTACCATCCATTGGAGTAAAAAAATCTCGACAACAGACTACCTTCCATAATGATAAGGCTACCATCCATTGAGTAACAAACATCTCGACAACATACTCCCTTCCATTATGACAAGGCTACCATCCATTGGAGTAAAAAATATCTCGACAATAGACTACCTTCCATTTTTACATGGCTAACATCCAATGGAGTAACAAAAATCTTGACAACAGACTACCTTCCATAATGACAAGGCTACCATCCATAACGACAAGGCTACCATCCATGGGAGTAAAAAAATCTCGACAACAGACTACCTTCCATAATGACAAGGCTACCATCCATTGGAGTAAAAAATATCTCGAGAACAAACTACCTTCTATAATGACAAGTCTACCATCCATTGGAGTAACAAAAATATCGACAATAGACTACCTTCCATAATTACATGGCTACCATCCATTGGAGTAAAAAAAATCTTGCCAACATACTACCTTCCATAATGACAAGGCTACCATCCATTGAAGTAAAAAAAAATCACGACAACAAACTACCTTACATAATGACAAGGCTACCATCCATTGGAGTAAAAAAATCTCGACAATAGACTACCTTCCATAATGACAAGGCTACCATCCATTGAGTAACAAAGATCCCGATAATAGACTACCTTCCATTATGACAAGGCTACCATCCATTGGAGTAACAAAAATCTCGACAACAGACTACCTTCCATAATGACACCGCTGCCATCCATTGGATTAAAAAAATCTCGACAATAGACTACCTTCCATAATTACAAGGCTACCATCCATTGGAGTAAAAAATATCTCGACAACAAACTACCTTCTATAATGACAAGGCTACCATCCATTAGAGTAACAAAAATCTCGATAAAAGAATACCTTCCATAAAGAAAAGTCTACCATCCATTGGTGTAAAAAATATCTCTAGAATAGACTACCTTCCATAATTACATGGCTACCATCCATTGGAGTAACAAAAATCTCGACAACAGACTACCTTCCATAATGACAAGGCTACCATCCATTCGAGTAAAAAATGTCGACAACAGACTACCTTCCGTAATGAGAAGGCTACCATCCATTGAGTAACAAAGATCCCGACAATAGACTACCTTCCATTATGACAAGGCTACCATCCATTGGAGTAACAAAAATCTCGACAACAGACTACCTTCCATAATGACATCGCTGCCATCCATTGGATTAAAAAAATCTCGACAACAGACTACCTTCCATAATTACAAGGCTACCATCCATTGGAGTAAAAAATATCTCGACAACAGAGTACCTTCTATAATGACAAGGCTACCATCCATTAGAGTAACAAAAATCTCGATAAAAGACTACCTTCCATAAATAAAAGTCTACCATCCATTGGTGTAAAAAATATCTCTACAATAGACTACCTTCCATAATTACATGGCTACCATCCATTGGAGTAACAAAAATCTCGACAACAGACTACCTTCCATAAAGACAAGGCTACCATCCATTGGAGTAAAAAATATCGACAACATACTACCTTCCATAATGACAAGGCTACCATCCATTAGAGTAACAAAGATCTCGACAACAGACTCCCTTCCATTATGACAAGGCTACCGTCCATTGGAGTAAAAAATATCTCAACAATAGACTACCTTCCATATTTACATGGCTACCATCCATTGGAGTAACAAATATCTTGACAACAGACTACCTTCCATAATGACAAGGCTACCATCCATAATGACAAGGCTACCATCCATGGGAGTAAAAAAATCTCGACAACAGACTACCTTCCATAATGACAAGGCTACCATCCATTGGAGTAACAAATATCTCGAGAACAAACTACCTTCTATAATGACAAGTCTACCATCCATTGGAGTAACAAATATATCGACAATAGACTACCTTCCATAATGACAAGGCTACCATCCATTGGAGTAAAAAAAATCACGACAATAGACTACCTTACATAATGACAAGGCTACCATCCATTGGAGTAAAAAAATCTCGACAACAGACTACCTTCCATAATGACAAGGCTACCATCCATTGAGTAACAAAGATCCCGACAATAGGCTACCTTCCATTATGACAAGGCTACCATCCATTGGAGTAACAAAAGTCTCGACAACAGACTACCTTCCATAATGACAACGCTGCCATCCATTGGAGTAAAAAAATCTCGACAACAGACTACCTTCCATAATTACAAGGCTACCATCCATTGGAGTAAAAAATATCTCGACAACAGACTACCTTTTATAATGATAAGGCTACCATCCATTAGAGTAACAAAAATCTCAATAAAAGACTACCTTCCATAAAGAAAAGTCTACCTACAATTGGTGTAAAAAATATCTCTACAATAGACTACCTTCCATAATTACATGGCTACCATCCATTGGAGTAACAAAAATCTCGACAACAGACTACCTTCCATAATGACAAGGCTACCATCCATTGGAGTAAAAAATCTCGACAACAGACTACCTTCCATAATGACAAGGCTACCACCCATTGGAGTAACAAAAATCTCAACAACATACTACCTTCCATAAAGACAAGGCTACCATCCATTGAGTAACAAAGATATCGACAACAGACTTCCTTCCATAATGACAAGGGAACCATGCAATGGAGTAAAAAAAATATTGACAACAGACTACCTTCCATAATGACAACGCTACCATCCATTGGAGTAACAAAAATCTCGACAACAGACTACCTTCCACAAAGACATGGCTACCATCCATTGAGTAACAAAGATATCGACAACAAACTACCTTCCATAATGTCAAGGCTACCATCCATTGGAGTAAAAAAAATCTTAACAAGAGACTACCTTCCATAATGACAAGGCTACCATACATTTAAGAAAAGAAAAATCACGACAATAGACTACGTTACATAATGACAGGGCTACTATCCATTGGATTAAAAAAATCTGGACAACAGACTACCTTCCATAATGACAAGGCTACCATCCATTGAGTAACAAAGATCTTAACAACAGACTACCTTCCATTATGACAAGGCTACAATCCATTGGAGTAACAAAAATCTCGACAACAGACTTCCTTCTATAATGACAAGGCTACCATCCATTGGAGTAAAAAAATCTCGACAACAGACTACCTTCCATAATGACAAGGCTACCATCCATTGAGTAACAAAGATCTCGACAATAGACTCCCTTCCATTATGACAAGGCGACCATCCATTGGAGTTAAAAATATCTCGACAATAAACTACCTTCGATATTTACATGGCTACCATCCATTGGAGTAACAAAAATCTCGACAATAGACTACCTTCCATAATGACAAGGCTACCATCCATAATGACAAGGTTACCATCCATGGGAGTAAAAAAATCTCGACAACAGACTACCTTCCATAATGACAAGGCTACCATCCATTGGAGTAACAAATATCTCGAGAACAGACTACCTTCTATAATGATAAGGCTACCATCCATTAGAGTAACAAAAATCTCGACAAAAGACTACCTTCCATAAAGAAATGTTTACCATCCATTGGAGTAACAAAAATATCGATAAAAGACTACTTTCCATAATTAAATGGCTACCATCCATTGGAGTAAAAAAATCTTGACAACAGACTGCCTTCCATAATGACAAGGCTACCATCCATTGAAGTAAAAAAAAAATCGCGACAACAGACTACCTTACATAATGACAAGGCTACCATCCATTGGAGTAAAAAAATCTAGACAACAGACTACCTTCCATAATGACAAGGCTACCATCCATTGAGTAACAAAGATCTCGACAACAGACTACCTTCCATTATGACAAGGCTACCATCCATTGGAGTAACAAAAATCTCGACAACAGACTACCTTCCATAATGATAAGGCTGCCATCCATTGGAGTTAAAAAATCTCGACAACAGACTACCTTCCATAATGACAAGGCTACCATCCATTGACTAACAAAGATCTCGACAACAGAGTCCCTTCCATTATGACAATGCTACAATCAATTGGAGTAAAAAATATCTCGACAACAGACTACCTTCCATAATTACATGGCTACCATCCATTGGAGTAACAAAAATCTCGACAACAGACTACCTTCCATAATGAGAAGGCTACAATCCATTGGAGTAAAAATATCTCGACAACAGACTACCTTCCATAATAACAAGGCTACCGTCCATTGGAGTAACAAAAATCCCGACAAGTAACTACCTTCCATAAAGACAAGGCTACCATCCATTGAGTAACAAAGATATCGCCAATAGAATACCTTCCATAATGAAAAGGGTACCATCCATTGGAGTAAAAAAAATCATGACAACAGACTACCTTGCATAATGACAAGGCGACCATCCATTGGAGTAAAAAAATATCTCGACAATAGACTACCTTCCATATTTACATTGCTACCATCCATTGGAGTAACAAAAATCTCGACAATAGACTACCTTCCATAATGACAAGGCTACCACCCATAATGACAAGGTTACCATCCATGGGAGTAAAAAAATCTCGACAACAGACTACCTTCCATAATGACAAGGCTACCATCCATTGGAGTAACAAATATCTCGAGAACAGACTACCTTCTATAATGACAAGGCTACCATCCATTAGAGTAACAAAAATCTCGACAAAAGACTACCTTCCATAAAGAAAAGTTTACCATCCATTGGAGTAACAAAAATATCGATAATAGACTACTTTCCATAAAGACAAGGCTACCATCCATTGAGTAACAAAGATCTCGACAACAGACTACCTTCCATTATGACAAGGTTACCATCCATTGGAGTAACAAAAATCTCGACAACAGACTACCTTCCATAATGATAAGGTTGCCATCCATTGGAGTAATAAAATCTCGACAACAGACTACCTTCCATAATGACAAGGCTACCATCCATTAACTAACAAAGATCTCGACAACAGAGTCCCTTCCATTATGACAATGCTACCATCCATTGGAGTAAAAAATATCTCGACAACAGACTACCTTCCATAATTACATGGCTACCATCCATTGAAGTAACAAAAATCTCGACAACAGACTACCTTCCATAATGGCAAGGCTACCATCCATTGGAGTAAAAATATCTCGACAACAGACTACCTTCCATAATGACAAGGCTACCATCCATTGGAGTAACAAAATTCCCCACAACGGACTACCTTCCATAAAGACAAGGCTACCATCCATTGAGTAACAAAGATATCGACAACAGACTACCTTCCATAATGACAAGGCTACCATCCATTAAATAACAAAGATCTCGACAACAGACTACCTTCCATTATGACAAGGCTACCATCCATTGGAGTAACAAAAATCTAGACAACAGACTACCTTCCATAATGACAAGGCTACCATCCATTGGAGTAACAAAAATCTCGACAACAGACTACCTTCCATAAAGACAAGGCTACCATCCATTGAGTAACAAAGATATCGACAACAGACTACCTTCCATAATGACAAGGCTAAAATCCATTGGAATAAAAAAAATCTTAACAACAGACTACCTTCCATAATGACAAGGCTACAATCCATTGAAGTAAAAAAAATCACGACAACAGACTACCTTACATAATGACAAGGCTACCATCCATTGGAGTAAAAAAATTTGGACAACAGACTACCTTCCATAATGACAAGGCTACCATCCATTGAGTAACAAAGATCTCGACAATAGACTACCTTCCATTATGACAAGGCTACCATCCATTGGAGTAAAAAAAATCTCGACAACAGAATACCTTCTATAATGACAAGGCTACCATCCATTGGAGTAATAAAATCTCGACAACAGATTTCCTTCCATAATGACAAGGCTACCATCCACTGAGTAACAAAGATATCGACAACGGACTCCCTTCCATTATGAAAAGGCTACAATCCATTGTAGTAAAAAATATCTCGACAATAGACTACCTTCCATAATTACATGGCTACCATCCATTGGAGTAACAAAAATATCGACAACAGTCTAGCTTCCATAATGACAAGGGTACCATCCATTGGAGTAAAAAAATCTCGACAACAGACTACCTTCCATAATGACAAGGCTACCATCCATTGGAGTAACAAATATCTCGACAATAGACTACCTTCTATAATGACAAGGCTACCATCCATTAGAGTAACAAATATCTCGACAAAAGACTACCTTCCATAAAGAAAAGTCTACCATCCATTGGTGCAACAAAAATATCGACAAGAGACTACCTTCCATAATTACATGGCTACCATCCATTGGAGTAAAAAAATTCTTGACAACAGACTGCCTTCCATAATGACAAGGTTACCATCCATTGAAGTAAAAAAATATCACGACTATAGACTACCTTCCATAATGACAAGGCTACCATCCATTGAAGTAAAAAAATCTCAACAACAGACTACCTTCCATAATTACATGGCTACCATCCATTGGAGTAAAAAAATTCTTGACAACAGACTGCCTTCCATAATGACAAGGCTACCATCCATTGAAGTAAAAAAAAATCACGACTACAGACTACCTTCCATAATTACATGGCTACCATCCATTGGAGTAAAAAAATCTCGACAACAGACTACCTTCCATAATTATAAGGCTACCATCCATTGAGTAACAAAGATCTCGACAACAGACTCCCTTCCATTATGACAAGGCTACCGTCCATTGGAGTAAAAAATATCTCGACAATAGACTACCTTCCATATTTACATGGCTACCATCCATTGGAGTAACAAAAATCTTGACAACAGACTACCTTCCATAATGACAAGGCTACCATCCATAATGACAAGGCTACCATCCATGGGAGTAAAAAAATCTCGACAACAGACTACCTTCCATAATGACAAGGCTACCATCCATTGGAGTAACAAATATCTCGAGAACAAACTACCTTCTATAATGACAAGTCTACCATCCATTGGAGTAACAAAAATATCGACAATAGACTACCTTCCATAATTACATGGCTACCATCCATTGGAGTATAACAATCATGACAAAAGACTACCTTCCATAATTACAAGGCTACCATCCATTGAAGTAAAAAAAAATCACGACAACAGACTACCTTACATAATGACAAGGCTACCATCCATTGGAGTAAAAAAATCTCGACAACAGACTACCTTCCATAATGACAAGGCTACCATCCATTGAGTAACAAAGATCTCGACAATAGACTACCTTCCATTATGACAAGGCTACCATCCATTGGAGTAACAAAAATCTCGACAACAGACTACCTTCCATAATGACAACGCTGCCATCCATTGGAGTAAAAAAATCTCGACAACAGACTACCTTCCATAATGACAAGGCTACCAACCATTGGAGTAAAAAATATCTCGACAACAGACTACCTTCTATAATGACAAGGCTACCATCCATTAGAGTAACAAAAATCTCAATAAAAGACTACCTTCCATAAAGAAAAGTCTACCATCCATTGGTGTAAAAAATATCTCTGCAATAGACTACCTTCCATAATTACATGGCTACCATCCATTGGAGTAAAAAAAATCTCGACAACAGACTACCTTCCATAATGACAAGGCTACCATCCATTGGTGTAAAAAATCTCGACAACAGACTACCTTCCATAATGACAAGGCTACCATCCATTGGAGTAACAAAAATCTCGACAACGGACTACCTTCCATAAAGACAAGGCTACCATCCATTGAGTAACAAAGATATCGACAACAGACTACCTTCCATAATGACAAGGGAACCATCCATTGGAGTAAAAAAAATCTTGACAACAGACTACCTTCCATAATGACAACGCTACCATCCATTGGAGTAACAAAAATCTCGACAACAGACTACCTTCCACAAAGACAAGGCTACCATTCATTGAGTAACAAAGATATCGACAACAAACTACCTTCCATAATGTCAAGGCTACCATCCATTTGAGTAAAAAAAATCTTAACAACAGACTACCTTCCATAATGACAAGGCTACCATACATTTAAGTAAGGAAAAATCACGACAATAGACTACCTTACATAATGACAAGGCTACTATCCATTGGATTCAAAAAATCTGGACAACAGACTACCTTCCATAATGACAAGGCTACCATCCATTGAGTAACAAAGATCTTAACAACAGACTACCTTCCATTATGACAAGGCTACAATCCATTGGAGTAACAAAAATCTCGACAACAGACTGCCTTCTATAATGACAAGGCTACCATCCATTGGAGTAAAAAAATCTCGACAACAGACTACCTTCCATAATGACAAGGCTACCATCCATTGAGTAACAAAGATCTCGATAATAGACTCCCTTCCATTATGACAAGGCGACCATCCATTGGAGTAAAAAATATCTCGACAATAGACTACCTTCCATATTTACATGGCTACCATCCATTGGAGTAACAAAAATCTCGACAACAGACTACCTTCTATAATGACAAGGCTACCATCCATTAGAGTAACAAAAATCTCGACAAAAGACTACCTTCCATAAAGAAAAGTCTATCATCCATTGGTGTAAAAAAAATCTCGACAAAAGACTACCTTCCATAATTACATGACTACCATCCATTGGAGTACCAAAAATCTCGACGACAGACTACCTTCCATAATGACAAGGCTACCATCCATTGGAGTAAAAAATCTCGACAACAGACTACCTTCCATAATGACAAGGCTACCATCCATTGGAGTAACAAAAATCTCGACAACGGACTACGTTCCATAAAGACAAGGCTACCATCCATTGAGTAACAAAGATATCGACAAAAGACTACCTTCCATAATGACAAGGCTACCATCCATTGGAGTAACAAAAATCTCGACAACAGACTACCTTCCACAAAGACAAGGCTACCATCCATTGAGTAACAAAGATATCGACAACAAACTACCTTCCATAATGACAAGGCTACCATCCATTGGATTATAAAAAATCATAACAACAGACTACCTTCCATAATGACAAGGCTACCATACATTGAAGTAAAGAAAAATCACGACAATAGACTACCTTACATAATGACAAGGCTACTATCCATTGGATTAAAAAAATCTTGACAACAGACTACCTTCCATAATGACAAGGCTACCATCCATTGGAGTAACAAAAATCTCAACAACAGACTACCTTCCACAAAGACAAGGCTACCATCCATTGAGTAACAAAGATATCGACAACAAACTACCTTCCATAATGACAAGGCTACCATCCATTGGAATAAAAAAAATCATAACAACATACTACCTTACATAATGACAAGGCTACCATACATTGAAGTAAAGAAAAATCACGACAATAGACTACCTTACATAATGACAAGGCTACTATCCATTGGATTAAAAAAATCTGGACAACTGACTACCTTCCATAATGACAAGGCTACCATCCATTGAGTAACAAAGATCTTAACAACAGACTACCTTCCATTATGACAAGGCTACAATCCATTGGAGTAACAAAAATCTCGACAACAAACTTCCTTCTATAATGACAAGGCTACCATCCATTGGAGTAAAAAAATCTCGACAACAGACTACCTTCCATAATGACAAGGCTACCATCCATTGAGTAACAAAGATCACGACAATAGACTCCCTTCCATTATGAGAAGGCGACCATCCATTGGAGTAAAAAATATCTCGACAATAGACTACCTTCCATATATACATGGCTACCATCCATTGGAGTAACAAAAATCTCGACAACAGACTACCTTCCATAATGACAAGGCTACCATCCATAATGACAAGGTTACCATCCATGGGAGTAAAAAAATCTCGACAACAGACTACCTTCCATAATGACAAGGCTACCATCCATTGGAGTAACAAATATATCGAGAACAGACTACCTTCTATAATGATAAGGCTACCATCCATTAGAGTAACAAAAATCTCGACAAAAGACTACCTTCCATAAAGAAATGTTTACCATCAATTGGAGTAACAAAAATATCGATAATAGACTACTTTCCATAATTAAATGGCTACCATCCATTGGAGTAAATAAATCTTGACAACAGACTGCCTTCCATAATGACAAGGCTACCATCCATTGAAGTAAAAAAAAATCACGACAACAGACTACCTTAAATAATGACAAGGCTACCATCCATTGGAGTAAAAAAATATAGACAACAGACTACCTTCCATAATGACAAGGCTACCATCCATTGAGTAACAAAGATCTCGACAACAGACTACCTTCCATTATGACAAGGCTACCATCCATTGGAATAACAAAAATCTCGACAACAGACTACCTTCCATAATGATAAGGCTGCCATCCATTGGAGTTAAAAAATCTCGACAACAGACTAACTTCCATAATGACAAGGCTACCATCCATTGACTAACAAAGATCTCGACAACAGAGTCCCTTCCATTATGACAATGCTACCATCCATTGAAGTAAAAAATATCTCGAAAATAGACTACCTTCCATAATTACATGGCTACCATCCATTGGAGTAACAAAAATCTCGACAACAGACTACCTTCCATAATGACAAGGCTACCATCCATTGGAGTAAAAATATCTCGACAACAGACTACCTTCCATAATGACAAGGCTACCATCCATTGGAGTAACAAAAATCCCGACAACGGACTACCTTCCATAAAGACAAGGCTACCATCCATTGAGTAACAAAGATATCGACAACAGAATACCTTCCATAATGACAAGGGTACCATCCATTGGAGTAAAAAAAATCATGACAACAGACTACCTTCAATAATGACAAGGCTACCATCCATTGAAGTAAAAAAAAATCTCGACAACAGACTACCTTACATAATGACAAGGCTTCCATCCATTGGAGTAAACAAATCTCGACAACAGACTACCTTCCATAATGACAAGGCTACCATCCATTAAATAACAAAGATCTCGACAACAGACTACCTTCCATTATTACAAGGCTACCATCCATTGGAGTAACAAAAATCTAGACAACAGACTACCTTCCATAATGACAAGGCTACCATCCATTGGAGTAACAAAAATCTCAACAACAGACAACCTTCCATAAAGACAAGGCTACCATCCATTGAGTAACAAAGATATCGACAACAGACTTCCTTCCATAATGACAAGGCTAAAATCCATTGGAGTAAAAAAAATCTTAACAACAGACTACCTTCCATAATGACAAGGCTACAATCCATTGAAGTAAAAAAAATTACGACAATAGACTACCTTACATAATGACAAGGCTACCATCCATTGTAGTAAAAAAATTTGGACAACAGACTACCTACCATAATGACAATGCTACCATCCATTGAGTAACAAAGATATCGACAATAGACTACCTTCCATTATGACAAGGCTACCATCCATTGGAGTAACAAAAATCTCGACAACAGAATACCTTCTATAATGACAAGGCTACCATCCATTGGAGTAAAAAAATCTCGACAACAGATTTCCTTCCATATTGACAAGGCTACCATCCACTGAGTAACAAAGATATCGACAACGGACTCCCTTCCATTATGAAAAGGCTACAATCCATTGGAGTAACAAATATCTCGACAAAAGACTACCTTCCATAAAGAAAAGTCTACCATCCATCGGTGTAACAAAAATATCGACAAGAGACTACCTTCCATAATTACATGGCTACCATAAATTGGAGTAAAAAATTCTTGACAACAGACTGCCTTCCATAATGACAAGGCTACCATCCATTGAAGTAAAAAAAAAATCACGACTACAGACTACCTTCCATAATGACAAGGCTACCATCCATTGGAGTAAAAAAATCTCAACAACAGACTACCTTCCATAATGACAAGGCTACCATCCATTAGAGTAACAAATATCTCGACAAAAGACTACCTTCCATAAAGAAAAGTCTACCATCCATTGGAGTAACAAAAATATCGACAATAGACTACCTTCCATAATTACATGGCTACCATCCATTTGAGTAAAAAAAATCTTGACAACATATTGCCTTCCATAATGACAAGGCTACCATCCATTGATGTAAAAAAAAATTACGACAACAGACTACCTTACATAATGACAAGGCAACCATCCATTGGAGTAAAAAATATCTCGACAACAGATTACCTTCCATAATTACATGGCTATCATCCATTGGAGTAACAAAAATCTCGACAACAGACTACCTTCCGTAATGACAAGGCTACCATCCATTGGAGAAAAAAAATCTCGACAACAAACTACCTTCCATAATGACAAGGCTACCATCCATTGGAGTAACAAATATCTCGACAACATACTACCTTCTATAATGACAAGACTACCATCAATTAGAGTAACAAAAATCTCGACAAAAGACTACCTTCCATATAGAAAAGTCTACCATCCATTGGAGTAACAAAAATATCAACAATAGACTACCTTCCATAATTACATGGCTACCATCCATTGAAGGAACAAAAATCTCGACAAAAGACTACTTTATATAATGACAAGGCTACCATCCATGGGAGTAAAACAATCTCGACAACAGACTACCTTCCATAATGACAAGGCTACCATCCATTGAGTAACAAAGATCTCGACAACAGACTACATTCCATTATGACAAGGCTACAGACTACCTTCCATAAAGACAAGGCTACCATCCATTGAGTAACAAAGATATTTACAACAGACTATCTTCCATAATGACAAGGTTACCATCCATTGGAGTAACAAAGATCTCAACAACAGACTACCTTCCATTATGACAAGGTTACCATCCATTGGAGTAACAAAAATCACGACAACAGACTACCTTCCATAATGATAAGGTTGCCATCCATTGGAGTAATAAAATCTCGACAATAGACTACCTTCCATAATGACAAGGCTACCATCCATTGACTAACAAAGATCTCGACAACAGAGTCCCTTACATTATGACAATGCTACCATCCATTGGAGTAACAAATATCTCAACAACAGACTACCTTCCATAATTACATGGCTACCATCCATTGGAGTAACAAAAATCTCGACAACAGACTACCTTCCATAATGACAAGGCTACCATCCATTGGAGTAAAAATATCTCGACAACAAACTACCTTCCATAATGACAAGGCTACCATCCATTGGAGTAAAAAAAATCCCGACAACGGACTACCTTCTATAAAGACAAGGCTACCATCCATTGAGTAACAAAGATATCGACAACAGACTACCTTCCATAATGACAAGGGTACCATCCATTGGAGTAAAAAAAATCATGACAACAGACTACCTTCCATAATGACAAGGCTACCATCCATTGAATTAAAAAAAAATCTCGACAACAGACTAACTTACATAATGACAAGGCTTCCATCCATTGGAGTAAACAAATCTCGACAACAGACTACCTTCCATAATGACAAGGCTACCATCCATTGGAGTAACAAATATCTCGACAATAGACTACCTTCTATAATGATAAGGCTACCATCCATTAGAGTAACAAAAATCTTGACAAAAGACTACCTTCCATAAAGAAAAGGCTACCATCCATTGGTGTAACAAAAATCTCGACAACACACTACCTTCCATAATGACAAGGCTAAAATCCATTGGAGTAAAAAAAATATTAACAACAGACTACCTTCCATAATGACAAGGCTACAATCCATTGAAGTAAAAAAAATTACGACAATAGACTACCTTACATAATGACAAGGCTACCATCCATTGTAGTAAAAAAATTTGGACAACAGACTACCTACCATAATGACAATGCTACCATCCATTGAGTAACAAAGATATCGACAATAGACTACCTTCCATTATGACAAGGCTACCATCCATTGGAGTAACAAAAATCTCGACAACAGAATACCTTCTATAATGACAAGGCTACCATCCATTGGAGTAAAAAAATCTCGACAACAGATTTCCTTCCATATTGACAAGGCTACCATCCACTGAGTAACAAAGATATCGACAACGGACTCCCTTCCATTATGAAAAGGCTACAATCCATTGGAGTAAAAAATATCTCGACAATAGACGACCTTCCATAATTACATGGCTACCATCCATTGGAGTAACAAAAATATCGACAACAGACTAGCTTCCATAATGACAAGGGTACCATCCATTGGAGTAAAACAATCTCGACAACAGACTACCTTCCATAATGACAAGGCTACCATCCATTGGAGTAACAAATATCTCGACAATAGACTACCTTCTATAATGATAAGGCTACCATCCATTAGAGTAACAAAAATCTTGACAAAAGACTACCTTCCATAAAGAAAAGGCTACCATCCATTGGTGTAACAAAAATCTCGACAACACACTACCTTCCATAATGACAAGGCTAAAATCCATTGGAGTAAAAAAAATATTAACAACAGACTACCTTCCATAATGACAAGGCTACAATCCATTGAAGTAAAAAAAATTACGACAATAGACTACCTTACATAATGACAAGGCTACCATCCATTGTAGTAAAAAAATTTGGACAACAGACTACCTACCATAATGACAATGCTACCATCCATTGAGTAACAAAGATATCGACAATAGACTACCTTCCATTATGACAAGGCTACCATCCATTGGAGTAACAAAAATCTCGACAACAGAATACCTTCTATAATGACAAGGCTACCATCCATTGGAGTAAAAAAATCTCGACAACAGATTTCCTTCCATATTGACAAGGCTACCATCCACTGAGTAACAAAGATATCGACAACGGACTCCCTTCCATTATGAAAAGGCTACAATCCATTGGAGTAAAAAATATCTCGACAATAGACGACCTTCCATAATTACATGGCTACCATCCATTGGAGTAACAAAAATATCGACAACAGACTAGCTTCCATAATGACAAGGGTACCATCCATTGGAGTAAAACAATCTCGACAACAGACTACCTTCCATAATGACAAGGCTACCATCCATTGGAGTAACAAATATCTCGACAATATACTACCTTCTATAATGACAAGGCTACCATCCATTAGAGTAACAAATATCTCGACAAAAGACTACCTTCCATAAAGAAAAGTCTACCATCCATTGGTGTAACAAAAATATCGACAAGAGACTACCTTCCATAATTACATGGCTACCATAAATTGGAGTAAAAAATTCTTGACAACAGACTGCCTTCCATAATGACAAGGCTACCATCCATTGAAGTAAAAAAAAATCACGACTACAAACTACCTTCCATAATGACAAGGCTACCATCCATTGGAGTAAAAAAATCTCAACAACAGACTACCTTCCATAATGACAAGGCTACCATCCATTAGAGTAACAAATATCTCGACAAAAGACTACCTTCCATAAAGAAAAGTCTACCATCCATTGGAGTAACAAAAATATCGACAATAGACTACCTTCCATAATTACATGGCTACCATCCATTTGAGTAAAAAAAATCTTGACAACATACTGCCTTCCATAATGACAAGGCTACCATCCATTGATGTAAAAAAAAATTACGAAAACAGACTACCTTACATAATGACAAGGCAACCATCCATTGGAGTAAAAAATATCTCGACAACAGACTACCTTCCATAATTACATGGCTATCATCCATTGGAGTAACAAAAATCTCGACAACAGACTACCTTCCGTAATGACAAGGCTACCATCCATTGGAGAAAAAAAATCTCGACAACAAACTACCTTCCATAATGACAAGGCTACCATCCATTGGAGTAACAAATATCTCGACAACATACTACCTTCTATAATGACAAGACTACCATCAATTAGAGTAACAAAAATCTCGACAAAAGACTACCTTCCATATAGAAAAGTCTACCATCCATTGGAGTAACAAAAATATCAACAATAGACTACCTTCCATAATTACATGGCTACCATCCATTGAAGGAACAAAAATCTCGACAAAAGACTACTTTATATAATGACAAGGCTACCATCCATGGGAGTAAAACAATCTCGACAACAGACTACCTTCCATAATGACAAGGCTACCATCCATTGAGTAACAAAGATCTCGACAACAGACTACATTCCATTATGACAAGGCTACAGACTACCTTCCATAAAGACAAGGCTACCATCCATTGAGTAACAAAGATATTTACAACAGACTATCTTCCATAATGACAAGGTTACCATCCATTGGAGTAACAAAGATCTCAACAACAGACTACCTTCCATTATGACAAGGTTACCATCCATTGGAGTAACAAAAATCACGACAACAGACTACCTTCCATAATGATAAGGTTGCCATCCATTGGAGTAATAAAATCTCGACAATAGACTACCTTCCATAATGACAAGGCTACCATCCATTGACTAACAAAGATCTCGACAACAGAGTCCCTTACATTATGACAATGCTACCATCCATTGGAGTAACAAATATCTCAACAACAGACTACCTTCCATAATTACATGGCTACCATCCATTGGAGTAACAAAAATCTCGACAACAGACTACCTTCCATAATGACAAGGCTACCATCCATTGGAGTAAAAATATCTCGACAACAAACTACCTTCCATAATGACAAGGCTACCATCCATTGGAGTAAAAAAAATCCCGACAACGGACTACCTTCTATAAAGACAAGGCTACCATCCATTGAGTAACAAAGATATCGACAACAGACTACCTTCCATAATGACAAGGGTACCATCCATTGGAGTAAAAAAAATCATGACAACAGACTACCTTCCATAATGACAAGGCTACCATCCATTGAATTAAAAAAAAATCTCGACAACAGACTAACTTACATAATGACAAGGCTTCCATCCATTGGAGTAAACAAATCTCGACAACAGACTACCTTCCATAATGACAAGGCTACCATCCATTGGAGTAACAAATATCTCGACAATAGACTACCTTCTATAATGATAAGGCTACCATCCATTAGAGTAACAAAAATCTTGACAAAAGACTACCTTCCATAAAGAAAAGGCTACCATCCATTGGTGTAACAAAAATCTCGACAACACACTACCTTCCATAATGACAAGGCTAAAATCCATTGGAGTAAAAAAAATATTAACAACAGACTACCTTCCATAATGACAAGGCTACAATCCATTGAAGTAAAAAAAATTACGACAATAGACTACCTTACATAATGACAAGGCTACCATCCATTGTAGTAAAAAAATTTGGACAACAGACTACCTACCATAATGACAATGCTACCATCCATTGAGTAACAAAGATATCGACAATAGACTACCTTCCATTATGACAAGGCTACCATCCATTGGAGTAACAAAAATCTCGACAACAGAATACCTTCTATAATGACAAGGCTACCATCCATTGGAGTAAAAAAATCTCGACAACAGATTTCCTTCCATATTGACAAGGCTACCATCCACTGAGTAACAAAGATATCGACAACGGACTCCCTTCCATTATGAAAAGGCTACAATCCATTGGAGTAAAAAATATCTCGACAATAGACGACCTTCCATAATTACATGGCTAACATCCATTGGAGTAACAAAAATATCGACAACAGACTAGCTTCCATAATGACAAGGGTACCATCCATTGGAGTAAAACAATCTCGACAACAGACTACCTTCCATAATGACAAGGCTACCATCCATTGGAGTAACAAATATCTCGACAATATACTACCTTCTATAATGACAAGGCTACCATCCATTAGAGTAACAAATATCTCGACAAAAGACTACCTTCCATAAAGAAAAGTCTACCATCCATTGGTGTAACAAAAATATCGACAAGAGACTACCTTCCATAATTACATGGCTACCATAAATTGGAGTAAAAAATTCTTGACAACAGACTGCCTTCCATAATGACAGGGCTACCATCCATTGAAGTAAAAAAAAATCACGACTACAGACTACCTTCCATAATGACAAGGCTACCATCCATTGGAGTAAAAAAATCTCAACAACAGACTACCTTCCATAATGACAAGGCTACCATCCATTAGAGTAACAAATATCTCGACAAAAGACTACCTTCCATAAAGAAAAGTCTACCATCCATTGGAGTAACAAAAATATCGACAATAGACTACCTTCCATAATTACATGGCTACCATCCATTTGAGTAAAAAAAATCTTGACAACATACTGCCTTCCATAATGACAAGGCTACCATCCATTGATGTAAAAAAAAATTACGAAAACAGACTACCTTACATAATGACAAGGCAACCATCCATTGGAGTAAAAAATATCTCGACAACAGACTACCTTCCATAATTACATGGCTATCATCCATTGGAGTAACAAAAATCTCGACAACAGACTACCTTCCGTAATGACAAGGCTACCATCCATTGGAGAAAAAAAATC
This sequence comes from Vicia faba, assembly GCA_948472305.1. Lineage (NCBI taxonomy): Eukaryota > Viridiplantae > Streptophyta > Magnoliopsida > Fabales > Fabaceae > Vicia > Vicia faba. The sequence goes on from OX451738.1 coordinate 744,873,595, forward strand.
TCGACAACAAACTACCTTCCATAATGACAAGGCTACCATCCATTGGAGTAACAAATATCTCGACAACATACTACCTTCTATAATGACAAGACTACCATCAATTAGAGTAACAAAAATCTCGACAAAAGACTACCTTCCATATAGAAAAGTCTACCATCCATTGGAGTAACAAAAATATCAACAATAGACTACCTTCCATAATTACATGGCTACCATCCATTGGAGGAACAAAAATCTCGAAAAAAGACTACTTTATATAATGACAAGGCTACCATCCATTGGAGTAAAACAATCTCGACAACAGACTACCTTCCATAATGACAAGGCTACCATCCATTGGAGTAATAAAATCTCGACAACAAACTACCTTCCATAATGACAAGGCTACCATCCATTGACTAACAAAGATCTCGACAACAGAGTCCCTTACATTATGACAATGCTACCATCCATTGGAGTAACAAATATCTCAACAACAGACTACCTTCCATAATTACATGGCTACCATCCATTGGAGTAACAAAAATCTCGACAACAGACTACCTTCCATAATGACAAGGCTACCATCCATTGGAGTAAAAATATCTCGACAACAGACTACCTTCCATAATGACAAGGCTACCATCCATTGGAGTAACAAAAATCCCGACAACGGACTACCTTCCATAAAGACAAGGCTACCATCCATTGAGTAACAAAGATATCGACAACAGACTACCTTCCATAATGACAAGGGTACCATCAATTGGAGTAAAAAAAATCATGACAACAGACTACCTTCCATAATGACAAGGCTACCATCCATTGAAGTAAAAAAAAATCTCGACAACAGACTAACTTACATAATGACAAGGCTTCCATCCATTGGAGTAAACAAATCTCGACAACAGACTACCTTCCATAATGACAAGGCTACCATCCATTGGAGTAACAAATATCTCGACAATAGACTACCTTCTATAATGACAAGGCTACCATCCATTAGAGTAACAAAAATCTTGACAAAAGACTACCTTCCATAAAGAAAAGGCTACCATCCATTGGTGTAACAAAAATCTCGACAGCAGACAACCTTCCATAATTACATGGCTACCATCCATTGGAGTAAAAAAATTCTTGTCAACAAACTGCCTTCCATAATGACAAGGCTACCATCCATTGAAGTAAAAAAAAATCACGACTATAGACTACCTTCCATAATGACAAGGCTACCATCCATTGGAGTAAAAAAATCTCAACAACAGACTACCTTCCATAATGACAAGGCTACCATCCATTAGAGTATTAAATATCTCGACAAAAGACTACCTTCCATAAAGAAAAGTCTACCATCCATTGGAGTAACAAAAATATCGACAATAGACTACCTTCCATAATTACATGGCTACCATCCATTTGAGTAAAAAAAATCTTGACAACAGACTGCCTTCCATAATGACAAGGCTACCATCCATTGAAGTAAAAAAAAATCACGACAACAAACTACCTTACATAATGACAAGGCTACCATCCATTGGAGTAAAAAATATCTCGACAACAGACTACCTTCCATAATTACATGGCTATCATCCATTGGAGTAACAAAAATCTCGACAACAGACTACCTTCCGTAATGACAAGGCTACCATCCATTAGAGAAAAAAAATCTCGACAACAGACTACCTTCCATAATGACAAGGCTACCATCCATTGGAGTAACAAATATCTCGACAACAGACTACCTTCTATAATGACAAGGCTACCATCCATTAGAGTAACAAAAATCTCGACAAAAGACTACCTTCCATATAGAAAAGTCTACCATCCATTGGAGTAACAAAAATATCGACAAAAGACTACCTTCCATAATTACATGGCTACCATCCATTGGAGGAACAAAAATATCGACAAAAGACTACCTTATATAATGACAAGGCTACCATCCATTGGAGTAAAACAATCTCGACAACAGACTACCTTCCATAATGATAAGGCTACCATCCATTGAGTAACAAAGATCTCGACAACGGACTACATTCCATTATGACAAGGCTACAGACTACCTTCCATAAAGACAAGGCTACCATCCATTGAGTAACAAAGATATTGACAACAGACTATCTTCCATAATGACAACACTACCATCCATTGGAGTAAAAAAAATCTTAACAACAGACTACCTTCCATAATGACAAGGCTACCATCCATTGGAGTAAAAAAATCTCGACAACAGACTACCTTCCATAATGAAAAGGGTACTATCCATTGAGTAACAAAGATCTCGACAATAGACTACCTTCCATTATGACAAGGCTACCATCCATTGGAGTAACAAAAATCTCGACAACAGACTACCTTCTATAATGACAAGGCTACCATCCATTGGAGTAAAAAAATCTCGACAACAGATTTCCTTCCATAATGACAAGGCTACCATCCACTGAGTAACAAAGATCTCGAAAACAGACTCCCTTCCATTATGAAAAGGCTACAATCCATTGGAGTAACAAATATCTCGACAATAGAGTACTTTCCATAATTACATGGCTACCATCCATTGGAGTAACAAAAATATCGACAAGAAACTACCTTCCATAATTACATGGCTACCATCCATTGGAGTGAAAAAATTCTTGACAACAGACTGCCTTCCATAATGACAAGGCTACCATCCATTGAAGTAAAAAAAATTACGACAACAGACTACCTTCCATAATGACAAGGCTACCATCCATTGGAGTAAAAAAATCTCAACAACAGACTACCTTCAATAATGACAAGGCTACCTTCCATTAGAGTATCAAATATCTCGACAAAAGACTACCTTCCATAAAGAAAAGTCTACCATCCATTGGAGTAACAAAAATATCGACAATAGACTACCTTCCATAATTACATGGCTACCATCCATTTGAGTAAAAAAAATCTTGACAATAGACTGCCTTCCATAATGACAAGGCTACCATCCATTGGAGTAAAAAAATCTCAACAACAGACTACCTTCCATAATAACAAGGCTACCATCCATTAGAGTATCAAATATCTCGACAAAAGACTACCTTCCATAAAGAAAAGTCTACCATCCATTGGAGTTACAAAAATATCGACAATAGACTACCTTCCATAATTACATGGCTACCATCCATTTGAGTAAAAAAAATCTTGACAACAGACTGCCTTCCATAATGACAAGGCTACCATCCATTGAAGTAAAAAAAAAATCACGACAACAGACTACCTTACATAATGACAAGGCAACCATCCATTGGAGTAAAAAATATCTCGACAACAGACTACCTTCCATAATTACATGGCTATCATCCATTGGAGTAACAAAAATCTCGACAACAGACTACCTTCCGTAATGACAAGGCTACCATCCATTGGAGAAAAAAAATCTCGACAACAGACTACCTTCCATAATGACAAGGCTACCATCCATTGGAGTAACAAATATCTCGACAACAGACTACCTTCTATAATGACAAGACTACCATCAATTAGAGTAACAAAAATCTCGACAAAAGACTACCTTCCATATAGAAAAGTCTAACATCCATTGGAGTAACAAAAATATCAACAATAGACTACCTTTCATAATTACATGGCTACCATCCATTGGAGGAACAAAAATCTCGACAAAAGACTACTTTATATAATGACAAGGCTACCATCCATTGGAGTAAAACAATCTCGACAACAGACTACCTTCCATAATGACAAGGCTACACTCCATTGAGTAACAAAGATCTCGACAACAGACTACATTCCATTATGACAAGGCTACAGACTACCTTCCATAAAGACAAGGCTATCATCCATTGAGTAACAAAGATATTGACAACAAACTATCTTCCATAATGACAAGGTTACCATCCATTGGAGTAACAAAGATCTTGACAACAGACTACCTTCCATTATGACAAGGTTACCATCCATTGGAGTAAAGAAAATCACGACAACAGACTACCTTCCATAATGATAAGGTTGCCATCCATTGGAGTAATAAAATCATGACAACAGACTACCTTCCATAATGACAAGGCTACCATCCATTGACTAACAAAGATCTCGACAACAGAGTCCCTTCCATTATGACAATGCTACCATCCATTGGAGTAACAAATATCTCGACAACAGACTACCTTCCATAATTACATGGATACCATCCATTGGAGTAACAAAAATCTCGACAACAGACTACCTTCCATAATGACAAGGCTGCCATCCATTGGAGTAAAAATATCTCGACAACAGACTACCTTCCATAATGACAAGGCTACCATCCATTGGAGTAACAAAAATCCCGACAACGGACTACCTTCCATAAAGACAAGGCTACCATCCATTGAGTAACAAAGATATCGACAACAGACTACCTTCCATAATGACAAGGGTACCATCCATTGGAGCAAAAAAAATCATGACAACAGACTACCTTCCATAATGACAAGGCTACCATCCATTGAAGTAAAAAAAAATCTCGACAACAGACTAACTTACATAATGACAAGGCTTCTATCCATTGGAGTAAACAAATCTCGACAACAGACTACCTTCCATAATGACAAGGCTACCATCCATTAGAGTAACAAAAATCTCGACAATAGACTACCTTCCATAAAGAAAAGGCTACCATCCATTGGTGTAACAAAAATATCGACAACAGACAACCTTCCATAATTACATGGCTACCATCCATTGGAGTAAAAAAATTCTTGACAACAGACTGCCTTCCATAATGACAAGGCTACCATCCATTGAAGTAAAAAAAAATCACGACTACAGACTACCTTCCATAATGACAAGGCTACCATCCATTGGAGTAAAAAAATCTCAACAACAGACTACCTTCCATAATGACAAGGCTACCATCCATTAGAGTATCAAATATCTCGACAAAAGACTACCTTCCATAAAGAAAAGTCTACCATCCATTGGAGTAACAAAAATATCGACAATAGACTACCTTCCATAATTACATGGCTACCATCCATTTGAGTAAAAAAAATCTTGACAACAGACTGCCTTCCATAATGACAAGGCTACCATCCATTAAAGTAAAAAAAAATCACGACAACAGACTACCTTACATAATGACAAGGCTACCATCCATTGGAGTAAAAAATATCTCGACAAATGACTACCTTCCATAATTACATGGCTATCATCCATTGGAGTAACAAAAATCTCGACAACAGGCTACCTTCCGTAATGACAAGGCTATCATCCATTGGAGAAAAAAAATCTCGACAACAGACTACCTTCCATAATGACAAGGCTACCATCCATTGGAGTAACAAATATCTCGACAACAGACTACCTTCTATAATGACAAGGCTACCATCCATTAGAGTAACAAAAATCTCGACAAAAGACTACCTTCCATATAGAAAAGTCTACCATCCATTGGAGTAACAAAAATATCGACAATAGACTACCTTCCATAATTACATGGCTACCATCCATTTGAGTAAAAAAAATCTTGACAACAGACTGCCTTCCATAATGACAAGGCTACCATCCATTGGAGTAAAAAAATCTCAACAACAGACTACCTTCCATAATAACAAGGCTACCATCCATTAGAGTATCAAATATCTCGACAAAAGACTACCTTCCATAAAGAAAAGTCTACCATCCATTGGAGTTACAAAAATATCGACAATAGACTACCTTCCATAATTACATGGCTACCATCCATTTGAGTAAAAAAAATCTTGACAACAGACTGCCTTCCATAATGACAAGGCTACCATCCATTGAAGTAAAAAAAAAATCACGACAACAGACTACCTTACATAATGACAAGGCAACCATCCATTGGAGTAAAAAATATCTCGACAACAGACTACCTTCCATAATTACATGGCTATCATCCATTGGAGTAACAAAAATCTCGACAACAGACTACCTTCCGTAATGACAAGGCTACCATCCATTGGAGAAAAAAAATCTCGACAACAGACTACCTTCCATAATGACAAGGCTACCATCCATTGGAGTAACAAATATCTCGACAACAGACTACCTTCTATAATGACAAGACTACCATCAATTAGAGTAACAAAAATCTCGACAAAAGACTACCTTCCATATAGAAAAGTCTAACATCCATTGGAGTAACAAAAATATCAACAATAGACTACCTTTCATAATTACATGGCTACCATCCATTGGAGGAACAAAAATCTCGACAAAAGACTACTTTATATAATGACAAGGCTACCATCCATTGGAGTAAAACAATCTCGACAACAGACTACCTTCCATAATGACAAGGCTACCATCCATTGAGTAACAAAGATCTCGACAACAGACTACATTCCATTATGACAAGGCTACAGACTACCTTCCATAAAGACAAGGCTACCATCCATTGAGTAACAAAGATATTGACAACAAACTATCTTCCATAATGACAAGGTTACCATCCATTGGAGTAACAAAGATCTCGACAACAGACTACCTTCCATTATGACAAGGTTACCATCCATTGGAGTAACAAAAATCACGACAACAGACTACCTTCCATAATGATAAGGTTGCCATCCATTGGAGTAATAAAATCATGACAACAGACTACCTTCCATAATGACAAGGCTACCATCCATTGACTAACAAAGATCTCGTAAACAGAGTCCCTTCCATTATGACAATGCTACCATCCATTGGAGTAACAAATATCTCGACAACAGACTACCTTCCATAATTACATGGATACCATCCATTGGAGTAACAAAAATCTCGACAACAGACTACCTTCCATAATGACAAGGCTGCCATCCATTGGAGTAAAAATATCTCGACAACAGACTACCTTCCATAATGACAAGGCTACCATCCATTGGAGTAACAAAAATCCCGACAACGGACTACCTTCCATAAAGACAAGGCTACCATCCATTGAGTAACAAAGATATCGACAACAGACTACCTTCCATAATGACAAGGGTACCATCCATTGGAGTAAAAAAAATCATGACAACAGACTACCTTCCATAATGACAAGGCTACCATCCATTGAAGTAAAAAAAAATCTCGACAACAGACTAACTTACATAATGACAAGGCTTCTATCCATTGGAGTAAACAAATCTCGACAACAGACTACCTTCCATAATGACAAGGCTACCATCCATTAGAGTAACAAAAATCTCGACAATAGACTACCTTCCATAAAGAAAAGGCTACCATCCATTGGTGTAACAAAAATATCGACAACAGACAACCTTCCATAATTAGATGGCTACCATCCATTGGAGTAAAAAAATTCTTGACAACAGACTGCCTTCCATAATGACAAGGCTACCATCCATTGAAGTAAAAAAAAATCACGACTACAGACTACCTTCCATAATGACAAGGCTACCATCCATTGGAGTAAAAAAATCTCAACAACAGACTACCTTCCATAATGACAAGGCTACCATCCATTAGAGTATCAAATATCTCGACAAAAGACTACCTTCCATAAAGAAAAGTCTACCATCCATTGGAGTAACAAAAATATCGACAATAGACTACCTTCCATAATTACATGGCTACCATCCATTTGAGTAAAAAAAATCTTGACAACAGACTGCCTTCCATAATGACAAGGCTACCATCCATTAAAGTAAAAAAAAATCATGACAACAGACTACCTTACATAATAACAAGGCTACCATCCATTGGAGTAAAAAATATCTCGACAACAGACTACCTTCCATAATTACATGGCTATCATCCATTGGAGTAACAAAAATCTCGACAACAGGCTACCTTCCGTAATGACAAGGCTACCATCCATTGGAGAAAAAAAATCTCGACAACAGACTACCTACCATAATGACAAGGCTACCATCCATTGGAGTAACAAATATCTCGACAACAGACTACCTTCTATAATGACAAGGCTACCATCCATTAGAGTAACAAAAATCTCGACAAAAGACTACCTTCCATATAGAAAAGTCTACCATCCATTGGAGTAACAAAAATATCGACAATAGACTACCTTCCATAATTACATGGCTACCATCCATTGGAGGAACAAAAATCTCGACAAAAGACTACCTTATATAATGACAAGGCTACCATCCATTGGAGTAAAACAATCTCGACAACAGACTACCTTCCATAATGACAAGGCTACCATCCATTGAGTAACAAAGATCTCGACAACAGACTACATTCCATTATGACAAGGCTATAGACTACCTTCCATAAAGACAAGGCTACCATCCATTGAGTAACAAAGATATTGACAACAGACTATCTTCAATAATGACAACACTACCATCCATTGGAGTAAAAAAAATCTTAACAACAGACTACCTTCCATAATGACAAGGCTACCATCCATTGGAGTAAAAAAATCTCGACAACAGACTACCTTCCATAATGAAAAGGCTACTATCCACTGAGTAACAAAGATCTTGACAATAGACTACCTTCCATTATGACAAGGCTACCATCCATTGGAGTAACAAAAATCTCGACAACAGACTACCTTCTATAATGACAAGGCTACCATCCATTGGAGTAAAAAAATCTCGACAACAGATTTCCTTCCATAATGACAAGGCTACCATCGACTGAGTAACAAAGATCTCGAAAACAGACTCCCTTCCATTATGAAAAGGCTACAATCCATTGGAGTAACAAATATCTCGACAATAGACTACTTTCCATAATTATATGGCTACCATCCATTGGAGTAACAAAAATATCGACAAGAAACTACCTTCCATAATTACATGGCTACCATCCATTGGAGTAAAAAAATTCTTGACAACAGACTGCCTTCCAGAATGACAAGGCTACCATCCATTGAAGTAAAAAAAATCACGACAACAGACTACCTTCCATATTGACAAGGCTACCATCCATTGGAGTAAAAAAATCTCAACAACAGACTACCTTCCATAATGACAAGGCTACCATCCATTAGAGTATCATATATCTCGACAAAAGACTACCTTCCATAAAGAAAAGTCTACCATCCATTGGAGTAACAAAAATATCGACAATAGACTACCTTCCATAATTACATGGCTACCATCCATTTGAGTAAAAAAAATCCTGACAACAGACTGCCTTCGATAATGAGAAGGCTACCATCCATTGAAGTAAAAAAAAATCACGACAACAGACTACCTTACATAATGACAAGGCTACCATCCATTGGAGTAAAAAATATCTCGACAACACACTACCTTCCATAATTACATGGCTATCATCCATTGGAGTAACAAAAATCTCGACAACAAACTACCTTCCATAATGACAAGGCTACCATCCATTGGAGAAAAAAAATCTCAACAACAGACTACCTTCCATAATGACAAGGCTACCATCCATTGGAGTAATAAATATCTCGACAACAGACTACCTTCTATAATAACAAGGCTACCATCCATTAGAGTAACAAAAATCTCGACAAAAGACTACCTTCCCTATAGAAAAGTCTACCATCCATTGGAGTAACAAACATATCGACAATAGACTACCTTCCATAATTACATGGCTACCATCCATTGGAGGAACAAAAATCTCGACAAAAGACTACCTTATATAATGACAAGGCTACCATCCATTGGAGTAAAATAATCTCGACAACAGACTACCTTCCATAATGACAAGGCTACCATCCATTGAGTAACAAAGATCTCGACAACAGACTACATTCCATTATGACTAGGCTACAGGCTACCTTCCATAAAGACAAGGCTACCATCCATTGAGTAACAAAGATATTGACAACAAACTATCTTCCATAATGACAACACTACCATCCATTGGAGTAAAAAAAATCTTAACAACAGACTACCTTCCATAATGACAAGGCTACCATCCATTGGAGTAAAAAAATCTCGACAACAGACTACCTTCCATAATGAAAAGGCTACTATCCATTGAGTAACAAAGATCTCGACAATAGACTACCTTCCATTATGACAAGGCTACCATCCATTTGAGTAACAAAAATCTCGACAACAGACTACCTTCTATAATGACAAGGCTACCATCCATTGGAGTAAAAAAATCTCGACAACAGACTCCCTTCCATTATGAAAAGGCTATAATCCATTGGAGTAACAAATATCTCGACAATAGACTACTTTCCATAATTACATGGCTACCATCCATTGGAGTAACAAAAATATCGACAAGAAACTACCTTCCATAATTACATGGCTACCATCCATTGGAGTAAAAAAATTCTTGACAACAGACTGCCTTCCATAATGACAAGGCTGCCATCCATTGAAGTAAAAAAAATCACGACAACAGACTACCTTCCATAATGACAAGGCTACCATCCATTGGAGTAAAAAATCTCAACAATAGACTACCTTCCATAATGACAAGGCTATCATCCATTAGAGTATCAAATATCTCGACAAAAGACTACCTTCCATAAAGAAAAGTCTACCATCCATTGGAGTAACAAAAATATCGACAATAGACTACCTTCCATAATTACATGGCAACCATCCATTTGAGTAAAAAAAATCTTGACAACAGACTGCCTTCCATAATGACAAGGCTACCATCCATTGGAGTAAAAAAATCTCAACAACAAACTACCTTCCATAATGACAAGGCTACCATCCATTAGAGTATCAAATATCTCGACAAAAGACTACCTTCCATAAAGAAAAGTCTACCATCCATTGGAGTAACAAAAATATCGACAATAGACTACCTTCCATAATTACATGGCTACCATCCATTGGAGGAACAAAAATCTCGACAAAAGACTACTTTATATAATGACAAGGCTACCATCCATTGGAGTAAAACAATCTCGACAACAGACTACCTTCCATAATGACAAGGCTACCATCCATTGAGTAACAAAGATCTCGACAACAGACTACATTCCATTATGACAAGGCTACAGACTACCTTCCATAAAGACAAGGCTACCATCCATTGAGTAACAAAGATATTGACAACAGACTATTTTCCATAATGGCAAGGTTACCATCCATTGGAGTAACAAAGATATCGACAACAGACTACCTTCCATTATGACAAGGTTACCATCCATTGGAGTAACAAAAATCACGACAACTGACTACCTTCCATAATGATAAGGTTGCCATCCATTGGAGTAATAAAATCTCGACAACAGACTACCTTCCATAATGACAAGGCTACCATCCATTGACTAACAAAGATCTCGACAACAGAGTCCCTTCCATTATGACAATTCTACCATCCATTGGAGTAACAAATATCTCGACAACAGACTACCTTCCATAATTACATGGCTACCATCCATTGGAGTAACAAAAATCTCGACAACAGACTACCTTCCATAATGACAAGGCTACCAAACATTGGAGTAAAAATATCTCGACAACAGACTACCTTCCATAATGACAAGGCTACCATCCATTGGAGTAACAAAAATCCCGACAATGGACTACCTTCCATAAAGACCAGGCTACCATCCATTGAGTAACAAAGATATTGGCAACAGACTACCTTCCATAATGACAAGGGTACCATCCATTGGAGTAAAAAAAATCATGACAACAGACTACCTTCCATAATGACAAGGCTACCATCGATTGAAGTAAAAAAAATCTCGACAACAGACTACCTTCCATAATGACAAGGCTACCATCCATTAGAGTAACAAAAATCTCGACAAAAGACTACCTTCCATAAAGAAAAGGCTACCATCCATTGGTGTAACAAAAATCTCGACAACAGACAACCTTCCATAATTACATGGCTACCATCCATTGGAGTAAAAAAATTCTTGACATCAGACTGCCTTTCATAATGACAAGGCTACCATCCATTGAAGTAAAAAAAAATCACGACTATAGACTACCTTTCATAATGACAAGGCAACCATCCATTGGAGTAAAAAAATCTCAACAACAGACTACCTTCCATAATGACAAGGCTACCATCCATTAGAGTATCAAATATCTCCACAAAAGACTACCTTCCATAAAGAAAAGTCTACCATCCATTGGAGTAACAAAAATATCGACAATAGACTAACTTCCATAATTACATGGCTACCATCCATTTGAGTAAAAAAAATCTTGACAACAGACTGCCTTCCATAATGACAAGGCTACCATCCATTGAAGTAAAAAAAAATCACGACAACAGACTACCTTACATAATGACAAGGCTACCATCCATTGGAGTAAAAAATATTTCGACAACAGACTACCTTCCATAATTACATGGCTATCATCCATTGGAGTAACAAAAATCTCGACAACAGACTACATTCCGTAATGACAAGGCTACCATCCATTGGAGAAAAAAAATCTCGACAACAGACTACCTTCCATAATGACAAGGCTACCATCCATTGGAGTAACAAATATCTCGACAACAAACTACCTTCTATAATGACAAGGCTACCATCCATTAGAGTAACAAAAATATCGACAAAAGACTACCTTCCATAAAGAAAAGTCTACCATCCATTGGAGTAACAAAAATATGGAAAATAGACTACCTTCCATAATTACATGGCTACCATCCATTGGAGGAACGAAAATCTCGACAATAGACTACCTTACAATGACAAGGCTACCATCCATTGGAGTAAAACAATCTCGACAACAGACTACCTTCCATAATGACAAGGCTACCATCCATTGAGTAACAAAGATCTCGACAACAGACTACATTCCATTATGACAAGGCTACATACTACCTTCCATAAAGACAAGGCTACCATCCATTGAGTAACAAAGATATTGACAACAGACTATCTTCCATAATGACAACACTACCATCCATTGGAGTAAAAAAAATCTTAACAACAGACTACCTTCCATAATGACAAGGCTACCATCCATTGGAGTAAATAAATCTCGACAACAGACTACCTTCCATAATGAAAAGGCTACTATCCATTGAGTAACAAAGATCTCGACAATAGACTACCTTCCATTATGACAAGGCTACCATCCATTGGAGTAACAAAAATCTCGACAACAGACTACCTTCTATAATGACAAGGCTACCATCCATTGGAGTAAAAAAATCTCGACAAAGATTTCCTTCCATAATGACAAGGCTACCATCCACTGAGTAACAAAGATCTCGAAAACAGACTCCCTTCCATTATGAAAAGGCTACAATCCATTGGAGTAACAAATATCTCGACAATAGACTACTTTCCATAATTACATGGCTACCATCCATTGGAGTAACAAAAATATCGACAAGAAACTACCTTCCATAATTACATGGCTACCATCCATTGGAGTAAAAAAATTCTTGACAACAGACTGCCTTCCATAATGACAAGGCTACCATCCATTGAAGTAAAAAAAATCACGACAACAGACTACCTTCCATAATGACAAGGCTACCATCCATTGGAGTAAAAAAATCTCAACAACAGACTACCTTCCATAATGACAAGGCTACCATCCATTAGAGTATCAAATATCTTGACAAAAGACTACCTTCCATAAAGAAAAGTCTACCATCCATTGGAGTAACAAAAATATCGACAATAGACTACCTTCCATAATTACATGGCTACCATCCATTTGAGTGAAAAAAATCTTGACAACAGACTGCCTTCCATAATGACAAGGCTACCATCCTTTGAAGTAAAAAAAAATCACGACAACAGACTACCTTACATAATGACAAGGTTACCATCCATTGGAGTAAAAAATATCTCGACAACACACTACCTTCCATAATTACATGGCTATCATCCATTGGAGTAACAAAAATCTCGACAACAGACTACCTTCCATAATGACAAGGCTACCATCCATTGGAGAAAAAAATCTCGACAACAGACTACCTTCCATAATGACAAGGCTACCATCCATTGGAGTAACAAATATCTCGACAACAGACTACCTTCTATAATGACAAGGCTACCATCCATTAGAGTAACAAAAATATCGACAAAAGACTACCTTCCATAAAGAAAAGTCTACCATCCATTGGAGTAACAAAAATATGGAAAATAGACTACCTTCCATAATTACATGGCTACCATCCATTGGAGGAACGAAAATCTCGACAATAGACTACCTTACATAATGACAAGGCTACCATCCATTGGAGTAAAACAATCTCGACAACAGACTACCTTCCATAATGACAAGGCTACCATCCATTGAGTAACAAAGATCTCGACAACAGACTACATTCCATTATGACAAGGCTACAGACTACCTTCCATAAAGACAAGGCTACCATCCATTGAGTAACAAAGATATTGACAACATACTATCTTCCATAATGACAACACTACCATCCATTGGAGTAAAAAAAATCTTAACAACAGACTACCTTCCATAATGACAAGGCTACCATCCATTGGAGTAAAAAAATCTCGACAACAGACTACCTTCCATAATGAAAAGGCTACTATCCATTGAGTAACAAAGATCTCGACAATAGACTACCTTCCATTATGACAAGGCTACCATCCATTGGAGTAACAAAAATCTCGACAACAGACTACCTTCTATAATGACAAGGCTACCATCCATTGGAGTAAAAAAATCTCGACAAAGATTTCCTTCCATAATGACAAGGCTACCATCCACTGAGTAACAAAGATCTCGAAAACAGACTCCCTTCCATTATGAAAAGGCTACAATCCATTGGAGTACCAAATATCTCGACAATAGACTACTTTCCATAATTACATGGCTACCATCCATTGGAGTAACAAAAATATCGACAAGAAACTACCTTCCATAATTACATGGCTACCATCCATTGGAGTAAAAAAATTCTTGACAACAGACTGCCTTCCATAATGACAAGGCTACCATCCATTGAAGTAAAAAAAATCACGACAACAGACTACCTTCCATAATGACAAGGCTACCATCCATTGGAGTAAAAAAATCTCAACAACAGACTACCTTCCATAATGACAAGGCTACCATCCATTAGAGTATCAAATATCTTGACAAAAGACTACCTTCCATAAAGAAAAGTCTACCATCCATTGGAGTAACAAAAATATCAACAATAGACTACCTTCCATAATTACATGGCTACCATCCATTTGAGTGAAAAAAATCTTGACAACAGACAGCCTTCCATAATGACAAGGCTACCATCCATTGAAGTAAAAAAAAATCACGACAACAGACTACCTTACATAATGACAAGGCTACCATCCATTGGAGTAAAAAATATCTTGACAACACACTACCTTCCATAATTACATGGCTATCATCCATTGGAGTAACAAAAATCTCGACAACAGACTACCTTCCATAATGACAAGGCTACCATCCATTGGAGAAAAAAAATCTCGACAACAGACTACCTTCCATAATGACAAGGCTACCATCCATTGGAGTAACAAATATCTCGACAACAGACTACCTTCTATAATGACAAGGCTACCATCCATTAGAGTAACAAAAATCTCGACAAAATACTACCTTCCCTATAGAAAAGTCTACCATCCATTGGAGTAACAAAAATATCGACAATAGACTACCTACCATAATTACATGGCTACCATCCATTGGAGGAACAAAAATCTCGACAAAAGACTACCTTATATAATGACAAGGCTACCATCCATTGGAGTAAAACAATCTCGACAACAGACTACCTTCCATAATGACAAGGCTACCATCCATTGAGTAACAAAGATCTCGACAACAGACTACATTCCATTATGACAAGGCTACAGACTACCTTCCATAAAGACAAGGCTACCATCCATTGAGTAACAAAGATATTGACAACAGACTATCTTCCATAATAACAACACTACCATCCATTGGAGTAAAAAAAATCTTAACAACAGACTACCTTCCATATTGACAAGGCTACCATCCATTGGAGTAAAAAAATCTCGACAACAGACTACCTTCCATAATGAAAAGGCTACTATCCATTGAGTAACAAAGATCTCGACAATAGACTACCTTCCATTATGACAAGGCTACCATCCATTGGAGTAACAAAAATCTCGACAACAGACTACCTTCTATAATGACAAGGCTACCATCCATTGGAGTAAAAAAATCTCGACAACAGATTTCCTTCCATAATGACAAGGCTACCATCCACTGAGTAACAAAGATCTCGAAAACAGACTCCCTTCCATTATGAAAAGGCTACAATCCATTGGAGTAACAAATATCTCGACAATAGACTACTTTCCATAATTACATGGCTACCATCCATTGGAGTAACAAAAATTTCGACAAGAAACTACCTTCCATATTTACATGGCTACCATCCATTGGAGTAAAAAAATTCTTGACAACAGACTGCCTTCCATAATGACAAGGCTACCATCCATTGAAGTAAAAAAAATCACGACAACAGACTACCTTCCATAATGACAAGGCTACCATCCATTGGAGTAAAAAAATCTCAACAACAGACTACCTTCCATAATGACAAGGCTACCATCCATTAGAGTATCAAATATCTCGACAAAAGACTACCTTCCATGAAGAAAAGTCTACCATCCATTGGAGTAACAAAAATATCGACAATAGACTACCTTCCATAATTACATGGCTACCATCCATTTGAGTAAAAAAAATCTTGACAACAGACTGCCTTCCATAATGACAAGGCTACCATCCATTGAAGTAAAAAAAAATCACGACAACAGACTACCTTACATAATGACAAGGCTACCATCCATTGGAGTAAAAAATATCTCGACAACACACTACCTTCCATAATTACATGGTTATCATCCATTGGAGTAACAAAAATCTCGACAACAGACTACCTTCCATAATGACAAGGCTACCATCCATTGGAGAAAAAAAATCTCGACAACAGACTACCTTCCATAATGACAAGGCTACCATCCATTGGAGTAACAAATATCTCGACAACAGACTACCTTCTATAATGACAAGGCTACCATCCATTAGAGTAACAAAAATCTCGACAAAATACTACCTTCCCTATAGAAAAGTCTACCATCCATTGGAGTAACAAAAATATCGACAATAGACTACCTTCCATAATTACATGGCTACCATCCATTGGAGGAACAAAAATCTCGACAAAAGACCACCTTATATAATGACAAGGCTACCATCCATTGGAGTAAAACAATCTCGACAACAGACTACCTTCCATAATGACAAGGCTACCATCCATTGAGTAACAAAGATCTCGACAACAGACTACATTCCATTATGACAAGGCTACAGACTACCTTCCATAAAGACAAGGCTACCATCCATTGAGTAACAAAGATATTGACAACAGACTATCTTCCATAATGACAACACTACCATCCATTGGAGTAAAAAAAATCTTAACAACAGACTACCTTCCATAATGACAAGGCTACCATCCATTGGAGTAAAAAATTCTCGACAACAGACTACCTTCCATAATGAAAAGGCTACTATCCATTGAGTAACAAAGATCTCGACAATAGACTACCTTCCATTATGACAAGGCTACCATCCATTGGAGTAACAAAAATCTCGACAACAGACTACCTTCTATAATGACAAGGCTACCATCCATTGGAGTAAAAAAATCTCGACAACAGATTTCCTTCCATAATGTCAAGGCTACCATCCACTGAGTAACAAAGATCTCGAAAACAGACTCCATTCCAGTATGAAAAGGCTACAATCCATTGGAGTAACAAACATCTCGACAATAGACTACTTTCCATAATTACATGGCTACCATCCATTGGAGTAACAAAAATATCGACAATAGACTACCTTCCATAATTACATGGCTACCATCCATTGGAGTAAACAAATCTCGACAACAGACTACCTTCCATAATGACAAGGCTACCATCAATTAGAGTAACAAAAATCTCGACAAAAGACTACCTTCCATAAAGAAAAGGCTACCATCCATTGGTGCAACAAAAATCTCGACAACAGACAACCTTCCATAATTACATGGCTACCATCCATTGGAGTAAAAAATTTCTTGACAACAGACTGCCTTCCATAATGACAAGGCTACCATCCATTGAAGTAAAAAAAAATCACGACAATAGACCACCTTCCATAATGACAAGGCTACCATCCATTGGAGTAAAAAAATCTCAACAACAGACTACCTTCCATAATGACAAGGCTACCATCCATTAGAGTATCAAATATCTCGACAAAAGACTACCTTCCATAAAGAAAAGTCTACCATCCATTGGAGTAACAAAAATATCGACAATAGACTACCTTCCATAATTACATGGCTACCATCCATTTGAGTAAAAAAAATCTTGACAACAGACTGCCTTCCATAATGACAAGGCTACCATCCGTTGAAGTAAAAAAAAATCACGACAACAGAATACCTTACATAATGACAAGGCTACCATCCATTGGAGTAAAAAATATCTCGACAACAGACTACCTTCCATAATTACATGGCTATCATCCATTGGAGTAACAAAAATCTCGACAACAGACTACCTTCCATAATGACAAGGCTACCATGCATTGGAGAAAAAAAATCTCGACAACAGACTACCTTCCATAATGACAAGGCTACCATCCATTGGAGTAACAAATATCTCGACAACAGACTACCTTCTATAATGACAAGGCTACCATCCATTAGAGTAACAAAAATATCGACAAAAGACTACCTTCCATAAAGAAAAGTCTACCATCCATTGGAGTAACAAAAATATGGAAAATAGACTACCTTCCATAATTACATGGCTACCATCCATTGGAGGAACGAAAATCTCGACAATAGACTACCTTACATAATGACAAGGCTACCATCCATTGGAGTAAAACAATCTCGACAACAGACTACCTTCCATAATGACAAGGCTACCATCCATTGAGTAACAAAGATCTCGACAACAGACTACATTCCATTATGACAAGGCTACAGACTACCTTCCATAAAGACAAGGCTACCATCCATTGAGTAACAAAGATATTGACAACATACTATCTTCCATAATGACAACACTACCATCCATTGGAGTAAAAAAAATCTTAACAACAGACTACCTTCCATAATGACAAGGCTACCATCCATTGGAGTAAAAAAATCTCGACAACAGACTACCTTCCATAATGAAAAGGCTACTATCCATTGAGTAACAAAGATCTCGACAATAGACTACCTTCCTTTATGACAAGGCTACCATCCATTGGAGTAACAAAAATCTCGACAACAGACTACCTTCTATAATGACAAGGCTACCATCCATTGGAGTAAAAAAATCTCGACAAAGATTTCCTTCCATAATGACAAGGCTACCATCCACTGAGTAACAAAGATCTCGAAAACAGACTCCCTTCCATTATGAAAAGGCTACAATCCATTGGAGTACCAAATATCTCGACAATAGACTACTTTCCATAATTACATGGCTACCATCCATTGGAGTAACAAAAATATCGACAAGAAACTACCTTCCATAATTACATGGCTACCATCCATTGGAGTAAAAAAATTCTTGACAACAGACTGCCTTCCATAATGACAAGGCTACCATCCATTGAAGTAAAAAAAATCACGACAACAGACTACCTTCCATAATGACAAGGCTACCATCCATTGGAGTAAAAAAATCTCAACAACAGACTACCTTCCATAATGACAAGGCTACCATCCATTAGAGTATCAAATATCTTGACAAAAGACTACCTTCCATAAAGAAAAGTCTACCATCCATTGGAGTAACAAAAATATCAACAATAGACTACCTTCCATAATTACATGGCTACCATCCATTTGAGTGAAAAAAATCTTGACAACAGACAGCCTTCCATAATGACAAGGCTACCATCCATTGAAGTAAAAAAAAATCACGACAACAGACTACCTTACATAATGACAAGGCTACCATCCATTGGAGTAAAAAATATCTTGACAACACACTACCTTCCATAATTACATGGCTATCATCCATTGGAGTAACAAAAATCTCGACAACAGACTACCTTCCATAATGACAAGGCTACCATCCATTGGAGAAAAAAAATCTCGACAACAGACTACCTTCCATAATGACAAGGCTACCATCCATTGGAGTAACAAATATCTTGACAACAGACTACCTTCTATAATGACAAGGCTACCATCCATTAGAGTAACAAAAATCTCGACAAAATACTACCTTCCCTATAGAAAAGTCTACCATCCATTGGAGTAACAAAAATATCGACAATAGACTACCTACCATAATTACATGGCTACCATCCATTGGAGGAACAAAAATCTCGACAAAAGACTACCTTATATAATGACAAGGCTACCATCCATTGGAGTAAAACAATCTCGACAACAGACTACCTTCCATAATGACAAGGCTACCATCCATTGAGTAACAAAGATCTCGACAACAGACTACATTCCATTATGACAAGGCTACAGACTACCTTCCATAAAGACAAGGCTACCATCCATTGAGTAACAAAGATATTGACAACAGACTATCTTCCATAATAACAACACTACCATCCATTGGAGTAAAAAAAATCTTAACAACAGACTACCTTCCATATTGACAAGGCTACCATCCATTGGAGTAAAAAAATCTCGACAACAGACTACCTTCCATAATGAAAAGGCTACTATCCATTGAGTAACAAAGATCTCGACAATAGACTACCTTCCATTATGACAAGGCTACCATCCATTGGAGTAACAAAAATCTCGACAACAGACTACCTTCTATAATGACAAGGCTACCATCCATTGGAGTAAAAAAATCTCGACAACAGATTTCCTTCCATAATGACAAGGCTACCATCCACTGAGTAACAAAGATCTCGAAAACAGACTCCCTTCCATTATGAAAAGGCTACAATCCATTGGAGTAACAAATATCTCGACAATAGACTACTTTCCATAATTACATGGCTACCATCCATTGGAGTAATAAAAATTTCGACAAGAAACTACCTTCCATATTTACATGGCTACCATCCATTGGAGTAAAAAAATTCTTGACAACAGACTGCCTTCCATAATGACAAGGCTACCATCCATTGAAGTAAAAAAAATCACGACAACAGACTACCTTCCATAATGACAAGGCTACCATCCATTGGAGTAAAAAAATCTCAACAACAGACTACCTTCCATAATGACAAGGCTACCATCCATTAGAGTATCAAATATCTCGACAAAAGACTACCTTCCATAAAGAAAAGTCTACCATCCATTGGAGTAACAAAAATATCGACAATAGACTACCTTCCATAATTACATGGCTACCATCCATTTGAGTAAAAAAAATCTTGACAACAGACTGCCTTCCATAATGACAAGGCTACCATCCATTGAAGTAAAAAAAAATCACGACAACAGACTACCTTACATAATGACAAGGCTACCATCCATTGGAGTAAAAAATATCTCGACAACACACTACCTTCCATAATTACATGGTTATCATCCATTGGAGTAACAAAAATCTCGACAACAGACTACCTTCCATAATGACAAGGCTACCATCCATTGGAGAAAAAAAATCTCGACAACAGACTACCTTCCATAATGACAAGGCTACCATCCATTGGAGTAACAAATATCTCGACAACAGACTACCTTCTATAATGACAAGGCTACCATCCATTAGAGTAACAAAAATCTCGACAAAATACTACCTTCCCTATAGAAAAGTCTACCATCCATTGGAGTAACAAAAATATCGACAATAGACTACCTTCCATAATTACATGGCTACCATCCATTGGAGGAACAAAAATCTCGACAAAAGACCACCTTATATAATGACAAGGCTACCATCCATTGGAGTAAAACAAACTCGACAACAGACTACCTTCCATAATGACAAGGCTACCATCCATTGAGTAACAAAGATCTCGACAACAGACTACATTCCATTATGACAAGGCTACAGACTACCTTCCATAAAGACAAGGCTACCATCCATTGAGTAACAAAGATATTGACAACAGACTATCTTCCATAATGACAACACTACCATCCATTGGAGTAAAAAAAATCTTAACAACAGACTACCTTCCATAATGACAAGGCTACCATCCATTGGAGTAAAAAATTCTCGACAACAGACTACCTTCCATAATGAAAAGGCTACTATCCATTGAGTAACAAAGATCTCGACAATAGACTACCTTCCATTATGACAAGGCTACCATCCATTGGAGTAACAAAAATCTCGACAACAGACTACCTTCTATAATGACAAGGCTACCATCCATTGGAGTAAAAAAATCTCGACAACAGATTTCCTTCCATAATGTCAAGGCTACCATCCACTGAGTAACAAAGATCTCGAAAACAGACTCCATTCCAGTATGAAAAGGCTACAATCCATTGGAGTAACAAACATCTCGACAATAGACTACTTTCCATAATTACATGGCTACCATCCATTGGAGTAACAAAAATATCGACAATAGACTACCTTCCATAATTACATGGCTACCATCCATTGGAGTAAACAAATCTCGACAACAGACTACCTTCCATAATGACAAGGCTACCATCAATTAGAGTAACAAAAATCTCGACAAAAGACTACCTTCCATAAAGAAAAGGCTACCATCCATTGGTGCAACAAAAATCTCGACAACAGACAACCTTCCATAATTACATGGCTACCATCCATTGGAGTAAAAAATTTCTTGACAACAGACTGCCTTCCATAATGACAAGGCTACCATCCATTGAAGTAAAAAAAAATCACGACAATAGACCACCTTCCATAATGACAAGGCTACCATCCATTGGAGTAAAAAATATCTCGACAACACACTACCTTCCATAATTACATGGTTATCATCCATTGGAGTAACAAAAATCTCGACAACAGACTACCTTCCATAATGACAAGGCTACCATCCATTGGAGAAAAAAAATCTCGACAACAGACTACCTTCCATAATGACAAGGCTACCATCCATTGGAGTAACAAATATCTCGACAACAGACTACCTTCTATAATGACAAGGCTACCATCCATTAGAGTAACAAAAATCTCGACAAAATACTACCTTCCCTATAGAAAAGTCTACCATCCATTGGAGTAACAAAAATATCGACAATAGACTACCTTCCATAATTACATGGCTACCATCCATTGGAGGAACAAAAATCTCGACAAAAGACCACCTTATATAATGACAAGGCTACCATCCATTGGAGTAAAACAATCTCGACAACAGACTACCTTCCATAATGACAAGGCTACCATCCATTGAGTAACAAAGATCTCGACAACAGACTACATTCCATTATGACAAGGCTACAGACTACCTTCCATAAAGACAAGGCTACCATCCATTGAGTAACAAAGATATTGACAACAGACTATCTTCCATAATGACAACACTACCATCCATTGGAGTAAAAAAAATCTTAACAACAGACTACCTTCCATAATGACAAGGCTACCATCCATTGGAGTAAAAAATTCTCGACAACAGACTACCTTCCATAATGAAAAGGCTACTATCCATTGAGTAACAAAGATCTCGACAATAGACTACCTTCCATTATGACAAGGCTACCATCCATTGGAGTAACAAAAATCTCGACAACAGACTACCTTCTATAATGACAAGGCTACCATCCATTGGAGTAAAAAAATCTCGACAACAGATTTCCTTCCATAATGTCAAGGCTACCATCCACTGAGTAACAAAGATCTCGAAAACAGACTCCATTCCAGTATGAAAACGCTACAATCCATTGGAGTAACAAACATCTCGACAATAGACTACTTTCCATAATTACATGGCTACCATCCATTGGAGTAACAAAAATATCGACAATAGACTACCTTCCATAATTACATGGCTACCATCCATTGGAGTAAACAAATCTCGACAACAGACTACCTTCCATAATGACAAGGCTACCATCAATTAGAGTAACAAAAATCTCGACAAAAGACTACCTTCCATAAAGAAAAGGCTACCATCCATTGGTGCAACAAAAATCTCGACAACAGACAACCTTCCATAATTACATGGCTACCATCCATTGGAGTAAAAAATTTCTTGACAACAGACTGCCTTCCATAATGACAAGGCTACCATCCATTGAAGTAAAAAAAAATCACGACAATAGACCACCTTCCATAATGACAAGGCTACCATCCATTGGAGTAAAAAAATCTCAACAACAGACTACCTTCCATAATGACAAGGCTACCATCCATTAGAGTATCAAATATCTCGACAAAAGACTACCTTCCATAAAGAAAAGTCTACCATCCATTGGAGTAACAAAAATATCGACAATAGACTACCTTCCATAATTACATGGCTACCATCCATTTGAGTAAAAAAAATCTTGACAACAGACTGCCTTCCATAATGACAAGGCTACCATCCGTTGAAGTAAAAAAAAATCACGACAACAGAATACCTTACATAATGACAAGGCTACCATCCATTGGAGTAAAAAATATCTCGACAACAGACTACCTTCCATAATTACATGGCTATCATCCATTGGAGTAACAAAAATCTCGACAACAGACTACCTTCCATAATGACAAGGCTACCATCCCTTGGAGAAAAAAAATCTCGACAACAGACTTCCTTCCATAATGACAAGTCTACCATCCATTGGAGTAACAAAAATCTCGACAATAGACTACCTTCCATAAAGACAAGGCTACCATCCATTGAGTAACAAAGATATTGACAACAGACTATCTTCCATAATGACAACACTACCATCCATTGGAGTAAAAAAAATCTTAACAATATACTACCTTCTATAATGACAAGGCTACCATCCATTGGAGTAAAAAAATCTCGACAATAGACTACCTTCCATAATGAAAAGGCTACTATCCGTTGAGTAACAAAGATCTCGACAATAGACTACCTTCCATTATGACAAGGCTACCATCCATTGGAGTAACAAAAATCTCGACAACAGACTACCTTCTATAATGACAAGGCTACCATCCATTGGAGTAGAAAAATCTCGACAACAAATTTCCTTCCATAATGACAAGGCTACCATCCACTGAGTAACAAAGATTTCGAAAACATACTCCCTTCCATTATGAAAAGGCTACAATTCATTGGAGTAAAAAATATCTCGACAATAGACTACTTTCCATAATTACCTGGCTACCATCCATTGGAGTAACAAAAATATCGACAACAGACTAGCTTCCATAATGACAAGGCTACCATCCATTGGAGAAAAAAAATCTCGACAACAGACTACCTTCCATAATGACAAGGCTACCATCCATTAGAGTAACAAATATCTCGACAAAAGACTACCTTCCATAAAGAAAAGTCTACCATCCATTGGAGTAACAAAAATATAGACATTAGACTACCTTCCATAATTACATTGCTACCATCCAT
Source organism: Vicia faba (assembly GCA_948472305.1). Classification (NCBI taxonomy): domain Eukaryota; kingdom Viridiplantae; phylum Streptophyta; class Magnoliopsida; order Fabales; family Fabaceae; genus Vicia; species Vicia faba. The sequence continues at coordinate 744,898,860 of OX451738.1, forward strand.
TGGAGTAAAAATAATCTTGACAACAGACTGCCTTCCATAATGACAACGCTACCATCCATTGAAGTAAAAAAAATCACGACAACAGACTACCTTACATAATGACAAGGCTACCATCCATTGGAGTAAAAAATATCTCAACAACAGACTACCTTCCATAATTATATGGCTACCATCCATTGGAGTAACAAAAATATCGACAACAGACTACCTTCCATAATGATAAGGCTACCATCCATTGGAGAAAAAAAATCTCGACAACAGACTACCTTCTATAATGACAAGGATACCATCCATTAGAGTAACAAATATCTAGACAAAAGACTACCTTCCATAAAGAAAAGTTTACCATCCATTGGAGTAACAAAAATACCGACAAGAGACTACCTTCCATAATTACATGGCTACCATCCATTGGAGTAAAAAAAATCTTGACAACAGACCGCCTTCCATAATGACAAGGCTACCATCCATTGAAGTAAAAAAAACTCAACAACAGACTACCTTCCATAATGACAAGGCTACCATCCATTAGAGTAACAAATATCTCGACAAAAGACTACCTTCCATAAAGAAAAGTCTACCATCCATTGGAGTAACAAAAATATAGACATTAGACTACCTTCCATAATTACATTGCTACCATCCATTGGAGTAAAAATAATCTTGACAACAGACTGCCTTCCATAATGACAAGGCTACCATCCATTGAAGTAAAAAAAATCACGACAACAGACTACCTTACATAATGACAAGGCTACCATCCATTGGAGTAAAAAATATCTCAACAACAGACTACCTTCCATAATTATATGGCTACCATCCATTGGAGTAACAAAAATATCGACAACAGACTACCTTCCATAATGACAAGGCTACCATCCATTGGAGAAAAAAAATCTCGACAACAGACTACCTTCCATAATGACAAGGCTACCATCCATTGGAGTAACAAATATCTCGACAACAGACTACCATCTATAATGACAAGGCTACCATCCATTAGAGTAACAAAAATATCGACAAAAGACTACCTTCCATAAAGAAAAGTCTACCATCCATTGGAGTAACAAAAATATCGACAACAGACTACCTTCCATAATTACATTGCAACCATCCATTGGAGTAAAAATAATCTTGACAACAGACTGCCTTCCATATTGACAAGGCTACCATCCATTGAAGTAAAAAAAATCACGACAACAGACTACCTTACATAATGACAAGGCTACCATCCATTGGAGTAAAAAATATCTCAACAACAGACTACCTTCCATAATGACAAGGCTACCATCCATTGGAGTAACAAATATCTCGACAAAAGACTACCTTCCATAAAGAAAAGTCTACCATCCATTGGAGTAACGAAAATATTGACAAAAGACTACCTTCCATAATTACATGGCTACCATCCATTTGAGTAAAAAAAATCTTGACAACAGACTGCCTTCCATAATGACAAGGCTACCATCCATTCAAGTAAAAAAAAATCACGACAACAGACTACCTTACATAATGACAAGGCTACCATCCATTGGAGTAAAAAATATCTCGACAACAGACTACCTTCCATAATGACAAGGCTACCATCCATTAGAGTAACAAATATCTCGACAAAAGACTACCTTCCATAAAGAAAAGTCTACCATCCATTGGAGTAACAAAAATATAGACATTAGACTACCTTCCATAATTACTTGCTACCATCCATTGGAGTAAAAATAATCTTGACAACAGACTGCCTTCCATAATGACAAGGCTACCATCCATTGAAGTAAAAAAAATCACGACAACAGACTACCTTACATAATGACAAGGCTACCATCCATTGGAGTAAAAAATATCTCAACAACAGACTACCTTCCATAATTATATGGCTACCATCCATTGGAGTAACAAAAATATCGACAACAGACTACCTTCCATAATGACAAGGCTACCATCCATTGGAGAAAAAAAATCTCGACAACAGACTACCTTCTATAATGACAAGGATACCATCCATTAGAGTAACAAATATCTCGACAAAAGACTACCTTCCATAAAGAAAAGTCTACCATCCATTGGAGTAACAAAAATACCGACAAGAGACTACCTTCCATAATTACATGGCTACCATCCATTGGAGTAAAAAAAATCTTGACAACAGACCGCCTTCCATAATGACAAGGCTACCATCCATTGAAGTAAAAAAAACTTAACAACAAACTACCTTCCATAATGACAAGGCTACCATCCATTAGAGTAACAAATATCTCGACAAAAGACTACCTTCCATAAAGAAAAGTCTACCATCCATTGGAGTAACAAAAATATAGACATTAGACTACCTTCCATAATTACATTGCTACCATCCATTGGAGTAAAAATAATCTTGACAATAGACTGCCTTCCATAATGACAAGGCTACCATCCATTGAAGTAAAAAAAATCACGACAACAGACTACCTTACATAATGACAAGGCTACCATCCATTGGAGTAAAAAATATCTCAACAACAGAGTACCTTCCATAATTATATGGCTACCATCCATTGGAGTAACAAAAATATCGACAACAGACTACCTTCCATAATGACAAGGCTACCATCCATTGGAGAAAAAAAATCTCGACAACAGACTACCTTCCATAATGACAAGGCTACCATCCATTGGAGTAACAAATATCTCGACAACAGACTACCATCTATAATGACAAGGCTACCATCCATTAGAGTAACAAAAATATTGACAAAAGACTACCTTCCATAAAGAAAAGTCTACCATCCATTGGAGTAACAAAAATATCGACAACAGACTACCTTCCATAATTACATTGCAACCATCCATTGGAGTAAAAATAATCTTGACAACAGACTTCCTTCCATATTGACAAGGCTACCATCCATTGAAGTAAAAAAAATCACGACAACAGACTACCTTACATAATGACAAGGCTACCATCCATTGGAGTAAAAAATATCTCAACAACAGACTACCTTCCATAATGACAAGGCTACCATCCATTGGAGTAACAAATATCTCGACAAAAGACTACCTTCCATAAAGAAAAGTCTACCATCCATTGGAGTAACGAAAATATTGACAAAAGACTACCTTCCATAATTACATGGCTACCATCCATTTGAGTAAAAAAAATCTTGACAACAGACTGCCTTCCATAATGACAAGGCTACCATCCATTGAGGTAAAAAAAAATCACGACAATAGACTACCTTACATAATGACAAGGCTACCATCCATTGGAGAAAAAAAATCTCGACAACAGACTACCTTCCATAATGCCAAGGCTACCATCCATTAGAGTAACAAATATCTCGACAAAAGACTACCTTCCATAAAGAAAAGTCTACCATCCATTGGAGTAACAAAAATATAGACATTAGACTACCTTCCATAATTACATTGCTACCATCCATTGGAGTAAAAATAATCTTGACAACAGACTGCCTTCCATAATGACAAGGCTACCATCCATTGAAGTAAAAAAAATCACGACAACAGACTACCTTACATAATGACAAGGCTACCATCCATTGGAGTAAAAAATATCTAAACAACAGACTACCTTCCATAATTATATGGCTACCATCCATTGGAGTAGCAAAAATATCGACAACAGACTACCTTCCATAATGACAAGGCTACCATCCATTGGAGAAAAAAAATCTCGACAACAGACTACCTTCTATAATGACAAGGATACCATCCATTAGAGTAACAAATATCTCGACAAAAGACTACCTTCCATAAAGAAAAGTCTACCATCCATTGGAGTAACAAAAATACCGACAAGAGACTACCTTCCATAATTACATGGCTACCATCCATTGGAGTAAAAAAAATCTTGACAACAGACCGCCTTCCATAATTACAAGGCTACCATCCATTGAAGTAAAAAAAACTCAACAACAGACTACCTTCCATAATGACAAGGCTACCATCCATTAGAGTAACAAATATCTCGACAAAACACTACCTTCCATAAAGAAAAGTCTACCATCCATTGGAGTAACAAAAATATAGACATTAGACTACCTTCCATAATTACATTGCTACCATCCATTGGAGTAAAAATAATCTTGACAACAGACTGCCTTCCATAATGACAAGGCTACCATCCATTGAAGTAAAAAAAATCACGACAACAGACTACCTTACATAATGACAAGGCTACCATCCATTGGAGTAAAAAATATCTCAACAACAGACTACCTTCCATAATTATATGGCTACCATCCATTGGAGTAACAAAAATATCGACAACAGACTACCTTCCATAATGACAAGGCTACCATCCATTGGAGAAAAAAAATCTCGACAAAAGACTACCTTCCATAATGACAAGGCTACCATCCATTGGAGTAACAAAAATCTCGACAATAGACTACCATCTATAATGACAAGGCTACCATCCATTAGAGTAACAAAAATATCGACAAAAGACTACCTTCCATAAAGAAAAGTCTACCATCCATTGGAGTAACAAAAATATCGACAACAGACTACCTTCCATAATTACATTGCAACCATCCAATGGAGTAAAAATAATCTTGACAACAGACTGCCTTCCATATTGACAAGGCTACCATCCATTGAAGTAAAAAAAATCACGACAACAGACTACCTTACATAATGACAAGGCTACCATCCATTGGAGTAAAAAATATCTCAACAACAGACTACCTTCCATAATGACAAGGCTACCATCCATTGGAGTAACAAATATCTCGACAAAAGACTACCTTCCATAAAGAAAAGTCAACCATCCATTGGAGTAACGAAAATATTGACAAAAGACTACCTTCCATAATTACATGGCTACCACCCATTTGAGTAAAAAAAATCTTGACAACAGACTGCCTTCCATAATGACAAGGCTACCATCCATTGAAGTAAAAAAAAATCACGACAACAGACTACCTTACATAATGACAAGGCTACCATCCATTGGAGTAAAAAATATCTCGACAACAGACTACCTTCCATAATTACATGGCTATAATCCATTGGAGTAACAAAAATCTCGACAACAGAATACCTTCCATAATGACAAAGCTACCATCCATTGGAGAAAAAAAATCTCGACAACAAACTACCTTTCATAATGACAAGGCTACCATCCATTGGAGTAACAAATATCTCGACAACAGACTACCTTCTATAATGCCAAGGCTACCATCCATTAGAGTAACAAAAATCTCGACAAAAGACTACCTTCCATATAGAAAAGTCTACCATCCATTGGAGTAACAAAAATATCGACAACACACTACCTTCCATAATTACATTGCAACCATCCATTGGAGTAAAAATAATCTTGACAACAGACTGCCTTCCATATTGACAAGGCTACCATCCATTGAAGTAAAAAAAATCACGACAACAGACTACCTTACATAATGACAAGGCTACCATCCATTGGAGTAAAAAATATCTCAACAGACTACCTTCCATAATGACAAGGCTACCATCCATTGGAGTAACAAATATCTCGACAAAAGACTACCTTCCATAAAGAAAAGTCAACCATCCATTGGAGTAACGAAAATATTGACAAAAGACTACCTTCCATAATTACATGGCTACCATCCATTTGAGTAAAACAAATCTTGACAACAGACTGCCTTCCATAATGACAAGGCTACCATCCATTGAAGTAAAAAAAAATCACGACAACAGACTACCTTACATAATGACAAGGCTACCATCCATTGGAGTAAAAAATATCTCGACAACAGACTACCTTCCATAATTACATGGCTATCATCCATTGGAGTAACAAAAATCTCGACAACAGAATACCTTCCATAATGACAAAGCTACCATCCATTGGAGAAAAAAAATCTCGACAACATACTACCTTTCATAATGACAAGGCTACCATCCATTGGAGTAACAAATATCTCGACAACAGACTACCTTCTATAATGCCAAGGCTACCATCCATTAGAGTAACAAAAATCTCGACAAAAGACTACCTTCCATATAGAAAAGTCTACCATCCATTGGAGTAACAAAAATATCGACAATAGACTACCTTCCATAATTACATGGCTACCATCCATTGGAGGAACTAAAATCTCGACAAAAGACTACCTTATATAATGACAAGGATACCATCCATTGGAGTAAAACAATCTCGACAACAGACTACCTTCCATAATGACAAGGCTACCATCCATTGAGTAACAAAGATCTCGACAACAGACTTCCTTCCATAATGACAAGGCTACCATCCATTGGAGTAACAAAAATCTCGACAACAGACTACCTTCCATAAAGACAAGGCTACCATCTATTGAGTAACAAAGATATTGACAACAGACTATCTTCCATAATGACAAAACTACCATCCATTGGAGTAAAAAAAATCTTAACAACATACTACCTTCCATAATGACAAGGCTACCATCCATTGGAGTAAAAAAATCTCGACAATAGACTACCTTCCATAATGAAAAGGCTACTATCCATTGAGTAACAAAGATCTCGACAATAGACTACCTTCCATTATGACAAGTCTACCATCCATTGGAGTAACAAAAATCTCGACAACAGACTACCTTCTATAATGACAAGGCTACCATCCATTGGAGTAAAAAAATCTCGACAACAAATTTCTTTCCATAATGACAAGGCTACCATCCACTGAGTAACAAAGATCTCGAAAACAGACTCCCTTCCATTATGAAATAGCTACAATCCATTGGAGTAACAAATATCTCGACAATAGACTACTTTCCATAATTACATGGCTACCATCCATTGGAGTAACAAAAATATCGACAACAGACTACCTTCCATAATTACATGGCTACCATCCATTGGAGTAAAAAAATCTCAACAACAGATTACCTTCCTTAATGACAAGGCTACCATCCATTAGAGTATCAAATATCTCGACAAAAGACTACCTTCCATAAAGAAAAGTCTACCATCCATTGGAGTAACAAAAATATTGACAACAGACTACCTTCCATAATTACATGGCTACCATCCATTTGAGTAAAAAAAATCATGACAACAGACTGCCTTCCATAATGACAAGGCTACCATCCATTGAAGTAAAAAAAAATCACGACAACAGACTACCTTACATAATGACAAGGCTACCATCCATTGGAGTAAAAAATATCTCGACAATAGACTACCTTCCATAATTACATGGCTACCATCCATTGGAGTAACAAAAATATCGACAACAGACTACCTTCCATAATGACAAGGCTACCATCCATTGGAGAAAAAAAATCTCGACAAAAGACTACCTTCCATAATGACAAGGCTACCATCCATTGGAGTTACAAATATCTCGACAACAGACTACCTTCTATAATGACAAGGCTACCATCCATTGGAGAAAAAAAATCTCGACAACAGACTACCTTCCATAATGACAAGGCTACCATCCATTGGAGTAACAAATATCTCGACAACAGACTACCTTCTATAATGACAAGGCTACCATGCATTAGAGTAACAAAAATATCGACAAAATACTACCTTCCATAAAGAAAAGTCTACCATCCATTGGAGTAACAAAAATATCGACAACAGACTACCTTCCATAATTACATTGCTACCATCCATTGGAGTAAAAATAATCTTGACAACAGACTGCCTTCCATAATGACAAGGCTACCATCCATTGAAGTAAAAAAAATCACGACAACAGACTACCTTACATAATGACAAGGCTACCATCCATTGGAGTAAAAAATATCTCAACAACAGACTACCTTCCATAATGACAAGGCTACCATCCATTGGAGTAACAAAAATCTCGACAAAAGACTACCTTCCATAAAGAAAAGTCTACCATCCATTGGAGTAACAAAAATATCGACAAAAGACTACCTTCCATAATTACATGGCTACCATCCATTTGAGTAAAAAAAATCATAACAACAGACTGCCTTCCATAATGACAAGGCTACCATCCATTGAAGTAAAAAAAAATCAGGACAACAAACTACCTTACATAATGACAAGGCTACCATCCATTGGAGTAAAAAATATCTCGACAACACACTACCTTCCATAATTACATGGCTATCATCCATTGGAGTAACAAAAATCTCGACAACAGACTACATTCCATAATGACAAGGCTACCATCCATTGGAGAAAAAGAATCTCGACAACATACTACCTTTCATAATGACAAGGCTACCATCCATTGGAGTAACAAATATCTCGACAACAGACTACCTTCTATAATGACAAGGCTACCATCCATTAGAGTAACAAAAATCTCGACAAAAGACTACCTTCCATATAGAAAAGTCTACCATCCATTGGAGTAACAAAAATATCGACAATAGACTACCTTCCATAATTACATGGCTACCATCCATTGGAGGAACAAAAATCTCGACAAAAGACTACCTTATATAATGACAAGGCTACCATCCATTGGAGTAAAACAATCTCGACAACAGACTACCTTCCATAATGACAAGGCTACCATCCATTGAGTAACAAAGATCTCGACAACAGACTACCTTCCATTATGACAAGGCTACCATCCATTGGAGTAAAAAATATCTCGACAACAGACTTCCTTCCATAATGACAAGGCTACCATCCATTTGAGTAACAAAAATCTCGACAACAGACTACCTTCCATAAAGACAAGGCTACCATCCATTGAGTAACAAAGATATTGACAACAGACTATCTTCCATAATGACAACACTACCATCCATTGGAGTAAAAAAAATCTTAACAACATACTACCTTCCATAATGAGAAGGCTACCATCCATTGGAGTAAAAAAATCTCGACAATAGACTACCTTCCATAATGAAAAGGCTACTATCCATTGAGTAACAAAGATCTCGACAATAGACTACCTTCCATTATGACAACGCTACCATCCATTGGAGTAACAAATATCTCGACAATAGACTACTTTCCATAATTACATGGCTACCATCCATTGGAGTAACAAAAATATCGACAACCGACTACCTTCCATAATTACATGGATACCATCCATTGGAGTAAAAAAATCTCAACAACAGATTACCTTCCTTAATGACAAGGCTACCATCCATTAGAGTATCAAATATCTCGACAAAAGACTACCTTCCATAAAGAAAAGTCTACCATCCATTGGAGTAACAAAAATATTGACAATAGACTAACTTCCATAATTACATGGCTACCATCCATTTGAGTAAAAAAAATCTTGACAACAGACTGCCTTCCATAATGACAAGGCTACCATCCATTGAAGTAAAAAAAAATCACGACAACAGACTACCTTACATAATGACAAGGCTACTATCCATTGGAGTAAAAAATATCTCGACAATAGACTACCTTCCATAATTTCATGGCTATCATCCATTGGAGTAACAAAAATCTCGACAACAGACTACCTTCCATGATGACAAGGCTACCATCCATTGGAGAAAAAAAATCTCGACAACAAACTACCTTCCATAATGACAAGGCTACCATCCATTAGAGTAACAAAAATCTCGACAAAAGACTACCTTCCATATAGAAAAGTCTACCATCCATTGGAGTAACAAAAATATCGACAACACACTACCTTCCATAATTACATTGCAACCATCCATTGGAGTAAAAATAATCTTGACAACAGACTGCCTTCCATATTGACAAGGCTACCATCCATTGAAGTAAAAAAAATCACGACAACAGACTACCTTACATAATGACAAGGCTACCATCCATTGGAGTAAAAAATATCTCAACAGACTACCTTCCATAATGACAAGGCTACCATCCATTGGAGTAACAAATATCTCGACAAAAGACTACCTTCCATAAAGAAAAGTCAACCATCCATTGGAGTAACGAAAATATTGACAAAAGACTACCTTCCATAATTACATGGCTACCATCCATTTGAGTAAAACAAATCTTGACAACAGACTGCCTTCCATAATGACAAGGCTACCATCCATTGAAGTAAAAAAAAATCACGACAACAGACTACCTTACATAATGACAAGGCTACCATCCATTGGAGTAAAAAATATCTCGACAACAGACTACCTTCCATAATTACATGGCTATCATCCATTGGAGTAACAAAAATCTCGACAACAGAATACCTTCCATAATGACAAAGCTACCATCCATTGGAGAAAAAAAATCTCGACAACATACTACCTTTCATAATGACAAGGCTACCATCCATTGGAGTAACAAATATCTCGACAACAGACTACCTTCTATAATGCCAAGGCTACCATCCATTAGAGTAACAAAAATCTCGACAAAAGACTACCTTCCATATAGAAAAGTCTACCATCCATTGGAGTAACAAAAATATCGACAATAGACTACCTTCCATAATTACATGGCTACCATCCATTGGAGGAACTAAAATCTCGACAAAAGACTACCTTATATAATGACAAGGATACCATCCATTGGAGTAAAACAATCTCGACAACAGACTACCTTCCATAATGACAAGGCTACCATCCATTGAGTAACAAAGATCTCGACAACAGACTTCCTTCCATAATGACAAGGCTACCATCCATTGGAGTAACAAAAATCTCGACAACAGACTACCTTCCATAAAGACAAGGCTACCATCTATTGAGTAACAAAGATATTGACAACAGACTATCTTCCATAATGACAAAACTACCATCCATTGGAGTAAAAAAAATCTTAACAACATACTACCTTCCATAATGACAAGGCTACCATCCATTGGAGTAAAAAAATCTCGACAATAGACTACCTTCCATAATGAAAAGGCTACTATCCATTGAGTAACAAAGATCTCGACAATAGACTACCTTCCATTATGACAAGTCTACCATCCATTGGAGTAACAAAAATCTCGACAACAGACTACCTTCTATAATGACAAGGCTACCATCCATTGGAGTAAAAAAATCTCGACAACAAATTTCTTTCCATAATGACAAGGCTACCATCCACTGAGTAACAAAGATCTCGAAAACAGACTCCCTTCCATTATGAAATAGCTACAATCCATTGGAGTAACAAATATCTCGACAATAGACTACTTTCCATAATTACATGGCTACCATCCATTGGAGTAACAAAAATATCGACAACAGACTACCTTCCATAATTACATGGCTACCATCCATTGGAGTAAAAAAATCTCAACAACAGATTACCTTCCTTAATGACAAGGCTACCATCCATTAGAGTATCAAATATCTCGACAAAAGACTACCTTCCATAAAGAAAAGTCTACCATCCATTGGAGTAACAAAAATATTGACAACAGACTACCTTCCATAATTACATGGCTACCATCCATTTGAGTAAAAAAAATCATGACAACAGACTGCCTTCCATAATGACAAGGCTACCATCCATTGAAGTAAAAAAAAATCACGACAACAGACTACCTTACATAATGACAAGGCTACCATCCATTGGAGTAAAAAATATCTCGACAATAGACTACCTTCCATAATTACATGGCTACCATCCATTGGAGTAACAAAAATATCGACAACAGACTACCTTCCATAATGACAAGGCTACCATCCATTGGAGAAAAAAAATCTCGACAAAAGACTACCTTCCATAATGACAAGGCTACCATCCATTGGAGTTACAAATATCTCGACAACAGACTACCTTCTATAATGACAAGGCTACCATCCATTGGAGAAAAAAAATCTCGACAACAGACTACCTTCCATAATGACAAGGCTACCATCCATTGGAGTAACAAATATCTCGACAACAGACTACCTTCTATAATGACAAGGCTACCATGCATTAGAGTAACAAAAATATCGACAAAATACTACCTTCCATAAAGAAAAGTCTACCATCCATTGGAGTAACAAAAATATCGACAACAGACTACCTTCCATAATTACATTGCTACCATCCATTGGAGTAAAAATAATCTTGACAACAGACTGCCTTCCATAATGACAAGGCTACCATCCATTGAAGTAAAAAAAATCACGACAACAGACTACCTTACATAATGACAAGGCTACCATCCATTGGAGTAAAAAATATCTCAACAACAGACTACCTTCCATAATGACAAGGCTACCATCCATTGGAGTAACAAAAATCTCGACAAAAGACTACCTTCCATAAAGAAAAGTCTACCATCCATTGGAGTAACAAAAATATCGACAAAAGACTACCTTCCATAATTACATGGCTACCATCCATTTGAGTAAAAAAAATCATAACAACAGACTGCCTTCCATAATGACAAGGCTACCATCCATTGAAGTAAAAAAAAATAAGGACAACAAACTACCTTACATAATGACAAGGCTACCATCCATTGGAGTAAAAAATATCTCGACAACACACTACCTTCCATAATTACATGGCTATCATCCATTGGAGTAACAAAAATCTCGACAACAGACTACATTCCATAATGACAAGGCTACCATCCATTGGAGAAAAAAAATCTCGACAACATACTACCTTTCATAATGACAAGGCTACCATCCATTGGAGTAACAAATATCTCGACAACAGACTACCTTCTATAATGACAAGGCTACCATCCATTAGAGTAACAAAAATCTCGACAAAAGACTACCTTCCATATAGAAAAGTCTACCATCCATTGGAGTAACAAAAATATCGACAATAGACTACCTTCCATAATTACATGGCTACCATCCATTGGAGGAACAAAAATCTCGACAAAAGACTACCTTATATAATGACAAGGCTACCATCCATTGGAGTAAAACAATCTCGACAACAGACTACCTTCCATAATGACAAGGCTACCATCCATTGAGTAACAAAGATCTCGACAACAGACTACCTTCCATTATGACAAGGCTACCATCCATTGGAGTAAAAAATATCTCGACAACAGACTTCCTTCCATAATGACAAGGCTACCATCCATTTGAGTAACAAAAATCTCGACAACAGACTACCTTCCATAAAGACAAGGCTACCATCCATTGAGTAACAAAGATATTGACAACAGACTATCTTCCATAATGACAACACTACCATCCATTGGAGTAAAAAAAATCTTAACAACATACTACCTTCCATAATGAGAAGGCTACCATCCATTGGAGTAAAAAAATCTCGACAATAGACTACCTTCCATAATGAAAAGGCTACTATCCATTGAGTAACAAAGATCTCGACAATAGACTACCTTCCATTATGACAACGCTACCATCCATTGGAGTAACAAATATCTCGACAATAGACTACTTTCCATAATTACATGGCTACCATCCATTGGAGTAACAAAAATATCGACAACCGACTACCTTCCATAATTACATGGATACCATCCATTGGAGTAAAAAAATCTCAACAACAGATTACCTTCCTTAATGACAAGGCTACCATCCATTAGAGTATCAAATATCTCGACAAAAGACTACCTTCCATAAAGAAAAGTCTACCATCCATTGGAGTAACAAAAATATTGACAATAGACTAACTTCCATAATTACATGGCTACCATCCATTTGAGTAAAAAAAATCTTGACAACAGACTGCCTTCCATAATGACAAGGCTACCATCCATTGAAGTAAAAAAAAATCACGACAACAGACTACCTTACATAATGACAAGGCTACTATCCATTGGAGTAAAAAATATCTCGACAATAGACTACCTTCCATAATTTCATGGCTATCATCCATTGGAGTAACAAAAATCTCGACAACAGACTACCTTCCATGATGACAAGGCTACCATCCATTGGAGAAAAAAAATCTCGACAACAAACTACCTTCCATAATGACAAGGCTACCATCCATTAGAGTAACAAAAATCTCGACAAAAGACTACCTTCCATATAGAAAAGTCTACCATCCATTGGAGTAACAAAAATATCGACAACACACTACCTTCCATAATTACATTGCAACCATCCATTGGAGTAAAAATAATCTTGACAACAGACTGCCTTCCATATTGACAAGGCTACCATCCATTGAAGTAAAAAAAATCACGACAACAGACTACCTTACATAATGACAAGGCTACCATCCATTGGAGTAAAAAATATCTCAACAGACTACCTTCCATAATGACAAGGCTACCATCCATTGGAGTAACAAATATCTCGACAAAAGACTACCTTCCATAAAGAAAAGTCAACCATCCATTGGAGTAACGAAAATATTGACAAAAGACTACCTTCCATAATTACATGGCTACCATCCATTTGAGTAAAACAAATCTTGACAACAGACTGCCTTCCATAATGACAAGGCTACCATCCATTGAAGTAAAAAAAAATCACGACAACAGACTACCTTACATAATGACAAGGCTACCATCCATTGGAGTAAAAAATATCTCGACAACAGACTACCTTCCATAATTACATGGCTATCATCCATTGGAGTAACAAAAATCTCGACAACAGAATACCTTCCATAATGACAAAGCTACCATCCATTGGAGAAAAAAAATCTCGACAACATACTACCTTTCATAATGACAAGGCTACCATCCATTGGAGTAACAAATATCTCGACAACAGACTACCTTCTATAATGCCAAGGCTACCATCCATTAGAGTAACAAAAATCTCGACAAAAGACTACCTTCCATATAGAAAAGTCTACCATCCATTGGAGTAACAAAAATATCGACAATAGACTACCTTCCATAATTACATGGCTACCATCCATTGGAGGAACTAAAATCTCGACAAAAGACTACCTTATATAATGACAAGGATACCATCCATTGGAGTAAAACAATCTCGACAACAGACTACCTTCCATAATGACAAGGCTACCATCCATTGAGTAACAAAGATCTCGACAACAGACTTCCTTCCATAATGACAAGGCTACCATCCATTGGAGTAACAAAAATCTCGACAACAGACTACCTTCCATAAAGACAAGGCTACCATCTATTGAGTAACAAAGATATTGACAACAGACTATCTTCCATAATGACAAAACTACCATCCATTGGAGTAAAAAAAATCTTAACAACATACTACCTTCCATAATGACAAGGCTACCATCCATTGGAGTAAAAAAATCTCGACAATAGACTACCTTCCATAATGAAAAGGCTACTATCCATTGAGTAACAAAGATCTCGACAATAGACTACCTTCCATTATGACAAGTCTACCATCCATTGGAGTAACAAAAATCTCGACAACAGACTACCTTCTATAATGACAAGGCTACCATCCATTGGAGTAAAAAAATCTCGACAACAAATTTCTTTCCATAATGACAAGGCTACCATCCACTGAGTAACAAAGATCTCGAAAACAGACTCCCTTCCATTATGAAATAGCTACAATCCATTGGAGTAACAAATATCTCGACAATAGACTACTTTCCATAATTACATGGCTACCATCCATTGGAGTAACAAAAATATCGACAACAGACTACCTTCCATAATTACATGGCTACCATCCATTGGAGTAAAAAAATCTCAACAACAGATTACCTTCCTTAATGACAAGGCTACCATCCATTAGAGTATCAAATATCTCGACAAAAGACTACCTTCCATAAAGAAAAGTCTACCATCCATTGGAGTAACAAAAATATTGACAACAGACTACCTTCCATAATTACATGGCTACCATCCATTTGAGTAAAAAAAATCATGACAACAGACTGCCTTCCATAATGACAAGGCTACCATCCATTGAAGTAAAAAAAAATCACGACAACAGACTACCTTACATAATGACAAGGCTACCATCCATTGGAGTAAAAAATATCTCGACAATAGACTACCTTCCATAATTACATGGCTACCATCCATTGGAGTAACAAAAATATCGACAACAGACTACCTTCCATAATGACAAGGCTACCATCCATTGGAGAAAAAAAATCTCGACAAAAGACTACCTTCCATAATGACAAGGCTACCATCCATTGGAGTTACAAATATCTCGACAACAGACTACCTTCTATAATGACAAGGCTACCATCCATTGGAGAAAAAAAATCTCGACAACAGACTACCTTCCATAATGACAAGGCTACCATCCATTGGAGTAACAAATATCTCGACAACAGACTACCTTCTATAATGACAAGGCTACCATGCATTAGAGTAACAAAAATATCGACAAAATACTACCTTCCATAAAGAAAAGTCTACCATCCATTGGAGTAACAAAAATATCGACAACAGACTACCTTCCATAATTACATTGCTACCATCCATTGGAGTAAAAATAATCTTGACAACAGACTGCCTTCCATAATGACAAGGCTACCATCCATTGAAGTAAAAAAAATCACGACAACAGACTACCTTACATAATGACAAGGCTACCATCCATTGGAGTAAAAAATATCTCAACAACAGACTACCTTCCATAATGACAAGGCTACCATCCATTGGAGTAACAAAAATCTCGACAAAAGACTACCTTCCATAAAGAAAAGTCTACCATCCATTGGAGTAACAAAAATATCGACAAAAGACTACCTTCCATAATTACATGGCTACCATCCATTTGAGTAAAAAAAATCATAACAACAGACTGCCTTCCATAATGACAAGGCTACCATCCATTGAAGTAAAAAAAAATCAGGACAACAAACTACCTTACATAATGACAAGGCTACCATCCATTGGAGTAAAAAATATCTCGACAACACACTACCTTCCATAATTACATGGCTATCATCCATTGGAGTAACAAAAATCTCGACAACAGACTACATTCCATAATGACAAGGCTACCATCCATTGGAGAAAAAAAATCTCGACAACATACTACCTTTCATAATGACAAGGCTACCATCCATTGGAGTAACAAATATCTCGACAACAGACTACCTTCTATAATGACAAGGCTACCATCCATTAGAGTAACAAAAATCTCGACAAAAGACTACCTTCCATATAGAAAAGTCTACCATCCATTGGAGTAACAAAAATATCGACAATAGACTACCTTCCATAATTACATGGCTACCATCCATTGGAGGAACAAAAATCTCGACAAAAGACTACCTTATATAATGACAAGGCTACCATCCATTGGAGTAAAACAATCTCGACAACAGACTACCTTCCATAATGACAAGGCTACCATCCATTGAGTAACAAAGATCTCGACAACAGACTACCTTCCATTATGACAAGGCTACCATCCATTGGAGTAAAAAATATCTCGACAACAGACTTCCTTCCATAATGACAAGGCTACCATCCATTTGAGTAACAAAAATCTCGACAACAGACTACCTTCCATAAAGACAAGGCTACCATCCATTGAGTAACAAAGATATTGACAACAGACTATCTTCCATAATGACAACACTACCATCCATTGGAGTAAAAAAAATCTTAACAACATACTACCTTCCATAATGAGAAGGCTACCATCCATTGGAGTAAAAAAATCTCGACAATAGACTACCTTCCATAATGAAAAGGCTACTATCCATTGAGTAACAAAGATCTCGACAATAGACTACCTTCCATTATGACAACGCTACCATCCATTGGAGTAACAAATATCTCGACAATAGACTACTTTCCATAATTACATGGCTACCATCCATTGGAGTAACAAAAATATCGACAACCGACTACCTTCCATAATTACATGGATACCATCCATTGGAGTAAAAAAATCTCAACAACAGATTACCTTCCTTAATGACAAGGCTACCATCCATTAGAGTATCAAATATCTCGACAAAAGACTACCTTCCATAAAGAAAAGTCTACCATCCATTGGAGTAACAAAAATATTGACAATAGACTAACTTCCATAATTACATGGCTACCATCCATTTGAGTAAAAAAAATCTTGACAACAGACTGCCTTCCATAATGACAAGGCTACCATCCATTGAAGTAAAAAAAAATCACGACAACAGACTACCTTACATAATGACAAGGCTACTATCCATTGGAGTAAAAAATATCTCGACAATAGACTACCTTCCATAATTTCATGGCTATCATCCATTGGAGTAACAAAAATCTCGACAACAGACTACCTTCCATGATGACAAGGCTACCATCCATTGGAGAAAAAAAATCTCGACAACAAACTACCTTCCATAATGATAAGGCTACCATCCATTGGAGTAACAAATATCTTCACAACAGACTACCTTCTATAATGACAAGGCTACCATCCATTAGAGTAACAAATATCTCGACAAAAGACTACCTTCCATAAAGAAAAGTCTACCATCCATTGGAGTAACAAAAATATCGACAAGAGACTACCTTCCATAATTACATGGCTACCATCCATTAGAGTAAAAAAAATCTTGACAACAGACCGCCTTCCATAATGACAAGGCTACAATCCATTGAAGTAAAAAAAATCACGACAACAGACTACCTTCCATAATGACAAGGCTACCATCCATTAGAGTAAAAAAATCTCAACAACAGACTACCTTCCATAATGACAAGGCTACCATCCATTAGAGTAACAAATATCTCGATAAAAGACTACCTTCCATAAAGAAAATTCTACCATCCATTGGAGTACCAAAAATATCGACAATAGACTACCTTCCATAATTACATTGCTACCACCCATTGGAGTAAAAATAATCTTGACAATAGACTGCCTTCCATAATGACAAGGCTACCATCCATTGAAGTAAAAAAATCACGACAATAGACTACCTTACATAATGACAAGGCTACCATCCATTGGAGTAAAAAATATCTCAACAACAGACTACCTTCCATAATTATAAGGCTACCATCCATTGGAGTAACAAAAATCTGGACAACAGACTACCTTCCATGATGACAAGGCTACCATCCATTGAGTAACAAAGATATTGAAAACAGACTATCTTCCATAATGACAACACTACCTTCCATAATGACAAGGCTACCATCCATTGAAGTAAACAAAAATCACGACAATAGACTACCTTACACAATGACAAGGCTACCATCCATTGAGTAACAAAGATCTCGACAACAGACTACCTTCCATTATAACAAGGCTACCATCCATTGGAGTAACAAAAATATCGACAACAGAGTCCCTTCCATTATGATAATGCTACCATCCACTGGAGTAAAAAATAACTCGACAACAGACTACCTTCCATAATTACATGGCTACCATCCATTGGAGTAACAAAAATCTCGACAACAAACTACCTTCCATAATGACAAGGCTACCATCCATTGGAGTAACAAATATCTTCACAACAGACTACCTTCTATAATGACAAGGCTACCATCCATTAGAGTAACAAATATCTTGACAAAAGACTACCTTCCATAAAGAAAAGTCTACCATCCATTGGAGTAACAAAAATATCGACAATAGACTACCTTCCATAATTACATTGCTACCATCCATTGGAGTAAAAATAATCTTGACAATAGACTGCCTTCCATAATGACAAGGCTACCATCCATTGAAGTAAAAAAATCACGACAATAGACTACCTTACATAATGACAAGGCTACCATCCGTTGGAGTAAAAAATATCTCAACAACAGACTACCTTCCATAATTATAAGGCTACCATCCATTGGAGTAACAAAAATCTCGACAACAGACTACCTTCCATGATGACAAGGCTACCATGCATTGGAGAAAAAAAATCTCGACAACAGACTACCTTCCATAATGACAAGTCTACCATCCATTGGAGTAACAAATATCTCGACAACAGACTACCTTCTATAATGACAAGGCTACCAACCATTAGAGTAACAAAAATATCGACAAAAGACTATCTTCCATAAAGAAAAGTCTACCATCCATTGGAGTAACAAAAATATCAAAAATAGACTACCTTCCATAATTACATGGCTACCATCCATTGGAGGAACGAAAATCTCGATAACAGACTACCTTACATAATGACAAGGCTACCATCCATTGGAGTAAAACAATCTCGACAACAGACTACCTTCCATAATGATAAGGCTACCATCCAATGAGTAACAAAGATCTCGACAATAGACTACCTTCCATTATGACAAGGCTACCATCCATTAGAGTAAAAAATATCTCGACAACAGACTACCATCCATTATGACAAGGCTACCATCCATTGGAGTAACAAAAATCTCGACAACAGACTACCTTCCAAAAAGACAAGGCTACCATCCATTGAGTAACAAAGATATTGAAAATAGACTATCTTCCATAATGACAACACTACCTTCCATAATGACAAGGCTACCATCCATTGAAGTAAAAAAAAATCACGACAATAGACTACCTTACACAATGACAAGGCTACCATCCATTGAGTAACAAAGATTTCGACAACAGACTACCTTCCATTATAACAAGGCTACCATCCATTGGAGTAACAAAAATCTCGACAACAGAGTCCCTTCCATTATGATAATGCTACCATCCACTGGAGTAAAAAATAACTCGACAACAGACTACCTTCCATAATTACATGGCTACCATCCATTGGAGTAACAAAAATCTCAACAACAGACTACCTTCCATAATGATAAGGCTACCATCCATTGGAGTAAAAATATCTCGACAACAGACTACCTTCCATAATGACAAGGCTACCATCCATTGGAGTAACAAAAATCCCGAAAATGGACTACCTTCCATAAAGACAAGGCTACCATCCATTGAGTAACAAAGATATCATCAACAGACTACCTTCCATAATGACAAGGGTACCATCCTTTGGAGAAAAAAAATCTCGACAACAAACTACCTTTCATAATGACATGGCTACCATCCATTGGAGTAACAAATATCTCGACAACAAACTACCTTCTATAATGACAAGGCTACCATCCATTAGAGTAACAAAAATCTCGACAAAAGACTACCTTCCATATAGAAAAGTCTACCATCCATTGGAGTAACAAAAATATCAACAATAGACTACCTTCCATAATTACATGGCTACCATCCATTGGAGGAACAAAAATCTCGACAAAAGACTACCTTATATAATGACAAGGCTACCATCCATTGGAGTAAAACAATCTCGACAACAGACTACCTTCGATAATGACAAGGCTACCATCCATTGAGTAACAAAGATCTCGACAACAGACTACCTTCCATTATGACAAGGCTACCATCCATTGGAGTAAAAAATATCTCGACAACAGACTTCCTTCCATAATGACAAGGCTACCATCCATTGGAGTAACAAAAATCTCGACAACAGACTACCTTCCATAATGAAAAGGCTATTATCCATTGAGTAACAAAGATCACGACAATAGACTACCTTCCATTATGACAAGGCTGCCATCCATTGGAGTAACAAAAATCTCGACAACGGACTACCTTCTATAATGACAAGGCTACCATCCATTGGAGTAAAAAAATCTTGACAACAAATTTCCTTCCATAATGACAAGGCTACCATCCACTGAGTAACAAATATCTCGAAAATAGACTCCCTTCCATTATGAAAAGGCTACAATCCATTGGAGTAAAAAATATCTCGACAATAGACTACTTTCCATAATTACATGGCTACCATCCATTGGAGTAACAAAAATATCGACAACAGACTAGCTTCCATAATGACAAGGGTACCATCCATTGGAGTAAAAAAATCTCGACAACAGACTACCTTCCATAATGACAAGGCTACCATCCATTGGAGTAACAAATATCTTCACAATAGACTACCTTCTATAATGACAAGGCTACCATCCATTAGAGTAACAAATATCTCGACAAAAGACTACCTTCCATAAAGAAAAGTCTACCATCCATTGGAGTAATAAAAATATCGACAAGAGACTACCTTCCATAATTACATGGATACCATCCATTGGAGTAAAAAAAATCTTGAAAACAGACCGCCTTCCATAATGACAAGGCTACCATCCATTGAAGTAAAAAAAATCACGACAACAAACTACCTTCCATAATGACAAGGCTAGCATCCATTGGAGTAAAAAAATCTCAACAACAGACTACCTTCCATAATGACAAGGCTACCATCCATTAGAGTAACAAATATCTCGACAAAAGACTACCTTCCATAAAGAAAATTCTACCATCCATTGGAGTAACAAAAATATCGACAATAGACTACCTTCCATAATTACATTGCTACCATCCATTGGAGTTAAAATAATGTTGACAATAGACTGCCTTCCATAATGACAAGGCTACCATCCATTTAAGTAAAAAAATCACGACAATAGACTACCTTACATAATGACAAGGCTACCATCCATTGGAGTAAAAAATATCTCAACAACAGACTACCTTCCATAATTATATGGCTACCATCCATTGGAGTAACAAAAATCTCGACAACAGACTACCTTCCATGATGATAAGGCTACCATCCATTGGAGAAAAAAAATCTCGACAACAGATTACCTTCCATAATGACAAGGCTACCATCCATTGGAGTAACAAATATCTCGACAACAGACTACATTCTATAATGACAAGGCTACCATCCATTAGAGTAACAAAAATATCGACAAAAGACTAAAGTCCATAAAGAAAAGTCTACCATCCATTGGAGTAACAAAAATATGGAAAATAGACTACCTTCCATAATTACATGGCTACCATCCATTTGAGGAACTAAAATCTTGACAATAGACTACCTTACATAATGACAAGGCTACCATCCATTGGAGTAAAACAATCTCGACAACAGACTACCTTCCATAATGACAAGGCTACCATCCAATGAGTAACAAAGATCTCGACAATAGACTACCTTCCATTATGACAGGGCTACCATCCATTAGAGTAAAAAATATCTCGACAACAGACTACCTTCCATAATGACAAGGCTACCTTCCATTGGAGTAACAAAAATCTCGATAACAGACTATCTTCCATAAAGACAAGGCTACCATCCATTTAGTAACAAAGATATTGACAACAGACTATCTTCCATAATGACAACACTACCATCCATTAGAGTAAAAAAAATCTTAACAACAGACTGACTTCCGTAATGACAAGGCTACCATCCATTGAAGTAAAAAAAATCACGACAATAGACTACCTTACACAATGACAAGGCTACCATCCATTGAGTAACAAAGATCTCGACAACAGACTACCTTCCATTATAACAAGGCTACCATCCATTGGAGTAACAAAAATCTTGACAACCGAGTCCCTTCCATTATGACAATGCTACCATCCACTGGAGTAAAAAATATCTCGACAACAGACTACCTTCCATAATTACATGGCTACCATCCATTGGAGTAACAAAAATCTCGACAACAGACTACCTTCCATAATGACAAGGCTACAATCCATTGGAGTAACAAAAATCCCGACAACGGACTACCTTCCATAAAGACAAGGCTTCCATCCATTGAGTAACAAAGATATCGACAACAGAGTACCTTCCATAATGACAAGGGTACCATCCATTGGAGTAAAAAAAATCTTGACAACAAACTACCTTCCATAATGACAAGGCTACCATCCATTGAAGTAAAAAAAAATCTCGACAACAGACTACCTTACATAAAGACAAGGCTTCCATCCATTGGAGTAAACAAATCTCGACAACAGACTACCTTCCATAATGACAAGGCTACCATCCATTGAATAACAAAGATCTCGACAACAGACTACCTTCCATTATGACAAGGCTACCATTCATTGGAGTAACAAAAATCTAGACAACAGACTACGTTCCATAATGACAAGGCTACCATCCATTCGATTAAAAAAATCTCGACAAAAGACTACCTTCCATAATGATAAGGCTACCATCCATTGAGTAACGAAGATCTCGACAACAAACTACCTTCCATAATGAAAAGGCTACCATCCAATGAGTAACAAAGATCTCGACAACAGACTACCTTCCATTATGACAAGGCTACCATCCATTGGAGTAAAAAATATCTCGACAACAGACTACCTTCCATAATGACAAGGCTACCATCCATTGGAGTAACAAAAATCTCGACAACAGAGTACCTTCCATAAAGACAAGGCTACCATCCATTGAGTAACAAAGATATCGACAACAGACTACCTTACATAATGACAAGGCTACCATCCATTGAGTAACAAAGATATCGACAACAGACTACCTTCCATAATGACAAGGTTACCATCCATTGGAGTAAAAAAATCTTAACAACAGACTACCTTCCATAATGACAAGGCTACAATCCATTGAAGTAAAAAAAAATCACGACAATAGACTACCTTACATAATGACAAGGCTACCATCCATTGGAGTAAAAAAATCTGGACAACAGACTACCTTCCATAATGACAAGGCTTCCATCCATTGAGTAACAAAGATCTCGACAATAGACTACCTTCCATTATGACAAGGCTACCATCCATTAGAGTAACAAAAATCTCGACAACAGAATACCTTCTATAATGACAAGGCTACCATCCATTGGAGTAAAAAAATCTCGACAACAGATTTCTTTCCATAATGACAAGGCTATCATCCACTGAGTAACAAAGATCTCGACAAAGGACTCCCTTCCATTATGAAAAGGCTACAATCCATAGGAGTAAAAAATATCTCGACAATAGACTACCTTCCATAATTACATGGCTACCATCCATTGGAGTAACAAAAATATCTACAACATACTAGCTTCCATAATGACAAGGGTACCATACATTGGAGTAAAAAAATCTCGACAACAGACTACCTTCCATAATGACAAGGCTACCATCCATTGGAGTAACAAATATCTCGACAATAGACTACCTTCTATAATGACAAGGCTACCATCCATTAGAGTAACAAATATCTCGACAAAAGAATACCTTCCATAAAGAAAAGTCTACCATTCATTGGAGTAACAAAAATATCGACAAGAGACTACCTTCCATAATTACATGGCTACCATCCATTGGAGTAAAAAAATCTTGACAACAGACTGCCTTCCATAATGAAAAGGCTACCATCCAATGAAGTAAAAAAAATCACGACAACAGACTACCTTCCATAATGACAAGGCTACCATCCATTGGAGTAAAAAAATCTCAACAACAGACTACCTTCCATAATGACAAGGCTACCATCCATTAGAGTATCAAATATCTCGACAAAAGACTACCTTCCATAAAGAAAAGTGTACCATCCATTGGAGTAACAAAAATATCGACAATAGACTACCTTCCATAATTACATGGCTACCATACATTTGAGTAAAAAAAATCTTGACAACAGACTGCCTTCCATAATGACTAGGCTACCATCCATTGAAGTAAAAAAAAATCACGACAACAGACTACCTTACATAATGACAAGGCTACCATCCATTGGAGTAAAAAATATCTCGACAACAGACTACCTTCCATAATTACATGGCTACCATCCATTGGAGTAACAAAAATCTCGACAACAGACTACCTTCCATAATGACAAGGCTACCATCAATTGGAGAAAAAAAATCTCGACAACAGACTACCTTCCATAATGACAAGGCTACCATCAATTGGAGTGACAAATATCTCGACAACAGACTACCTTCTATAATGACAAGGCTACCATCCATTAGAGTAACAAAAATCTCGACAAAAGACTACCTTCCATATAGAAAAGTCTACAATCCATTGGAGTAACAAAAATATCGATAATAGACTACCTTCCATAATTACATGGCTACCATCCATTGGAGGAACAAAAATCTCGACAAAAGACTACCTTATATAATGACAAGGCTACCATCCATTGGAGTAAAAAATATCTCGACAATAGACTACTTTCCTTAATTACAAGGCTACCATCCATTGGAGTAACAAAAATATCGACAACAAACTACCTTCCATACTTACATGGCTACCATCCATTGGAGTAAAAAAATTCATGACAACAGACTGCCTTCCATAATGATAAGGCTACCATCCATTGAAGTAAAAAAAATCACGACAACAGACTACCTTCCATAATGACAAGGCTACCATCCATTGGAGTAAAAAAATCTCAACAACAGACTACCTTCCATAATGACAAGGCTACCATCCATTAGAGTATCAAATATCTCGACAAAAGACTACCTTCCATAAAGAAAAGTGTACCATCCATTGGAGTAACAAAAATATCGACAATAGACTACCTTCCATAATTACATGGCTACCATCCATTTGAGTAAAAAAAATCTTGACAACAGACTGCCTTCCATAATGACAAGGCTACCATCCATTGAAGTAAAAAAAAATCACGACAATAGACTACCTTACATAATGACAAGGCTACCATCCATTGGAGTAAAAAATATCTCGACAACAGACTACCTTCCATAATTACATGGCTATCATCCATTGGAGTAACAAAAATCTCGACAACAGACTACCTTCCATAATGACAAGGCTACCATCCATTGGAGAAAAAAAATCTCGACAACAGACTACCTTTTATAATGACAAGGCTACCATCCATTGGAGTAATAAATATCTCGACAACAGACTACCTTCTATAATGACAAGGCTACCATCCATTAGAGTAACAAAAATCTCGACAAAAGACTACCTTCCATATAGAAAAGTCTACCATCCATTGGAGTAACAAAAATATCGACAATAGACTACCTTCCATAATTACATGGCTACCCTCCATTGGAGAAACAAAAATCTCGACAAAAGACTACCTTATATAATGACAAGGCTACCATCCATTGGAGTAAAACAATCTCGACAACAGACTACCTTCCATAATGACAAGGCTACCATCCATTAGAGTATCAAATATCTCGACAAAAGACTACCTTCCATAAAGAAAAGTGTACCATCCATTGGAGTAACAAAAATATCGACAATAGACTACTTTCCTTAATTACAGTGCTACCATCCATTTGAGTAAAAAAAATCTTGACAACAGACTGACTTCCATAATGACAAGGTTACCATCCATTGAAGTAAAAAAAAATCACGACAATAGACTACCTTACATAATGACAAGGCTACAATCCATTGGAGTAAAAAATATCTCGACAACAGACTACCTTCCATAATTACATGGCTATCATCCATTGGAGTAACAAAAATCTCGACAACAGACTACCTTCCATAATGACAACGCTACAATCCATTGGAGAAAAAAATCTCGACAACAGACTACCTTTCATAATGACAAGGCCACCATCCATTGGAGTAATAAATATCTCGACAACAGACTACCTTCTATAATGACAAGGCTACCATCCATTAGAGTAACAAAAATCTCGACAAAAGACTACCTTCCATATAGAAAAGTCTACCATCCATTGGAGTAACAAAAATATCGACAATAGACTACCTTCCATAATTACATGGCTACCATCCATTGGAGAAACAAAAATCTCGACAAAAGACTACCTTATATAATGACAAGGCTACCATCCATTGGAGTAAAACAATCTCGACAACAGACTACCTTCCATAATGACAAGGCTACCATCCATTGAGTAACAAAGATCTCGACAACAGACTACCTTCCATTATGACAAGGCTACCATCCATTGGAGTAAAAAATATCTCGACAACAGACTTCCTTCCATATTGACAAGGCTACCATCCATTGGAGTAACAAAAATCTCGACAACAGACTACCTTCCATAATGACAAGGCTACCATCCATTGAGTAACAAAGATCTCGACAATAGACTACCTTCCATTATGACAAGGCTACCATCCATTAGAGTAACAAAAATCTCGACAACAGAATACCTTCTATAATGACAAGGCTACCATCCATTGGAGTAAAAAAATCTCGACAACAGATTTCCTTCCATAATGACAAGGCTACCATCCACTGAGTAACAAAGATCTCGACAAAGGACTCCCTTCCATTATGAAAAGGCTACAATCCATAGGAGTAAAAAATATCTTGACAATAAACTACTTTCCATAATTACATGGCTACCATCCATTGGAGTAACAAAAATATCTACAACATACTAGCTTCCATAATGACAAGGGTACCATCCATTGGAGTAAAAAAATCTCGACAACAGACTACCTTCCATAATGACAAGGCTACCATCCATTGGAGTAACAAATATCTCGACAATAGACTACCTTCTATAATGACAAGGCTACCATCCATTAGAGTAACAAATATCTCGACAAAAGAATACCTTCCATAAAGAAAAGTCTACCATTCATTGGAGTAACAAAAATATCGACAAGAGACTACCTTCCATAATTACATGGCTACCATCCATTGGAGTAAAAAAATCTTGACAACAGACTGCCTTCCATAATGACAAGGCTACCATCCAATGAAGTAAAAAAAAATCACGACAACAGACTACCTTCCATAATGACAAAGCTACCATCCATTGGTGTAAAAAAATCTCAACAACAGACTACCTTCCATAATGACAAGGCTACCATCCATTAGAGTATCAAATATCTCGACAAAAGACTACCTTCCATAAAGAAAAGTCTACCATCCATTGGAGTAACAAAAATATCGACAATAGACTACCTTCCATAATTACATGGCTACCATACATTTGAGTAAAAAAAATCTTGACAACAGACTGCCTTCTATAATGACTAGGCTACCATCCATTGAAGTAAAAAAAAATCACGACAACAGACTACCTTACATAATGACAAGGCTACCATCCATTGGAGTAAAAAATATCTCGACAACAGACTACCTTCCATAATTACATGGCTATCATCCATTGGAGTAACAAAAATCTCGACAACAGACTACCTTCCATAATGACAAGGCTACCATCCATTGGAGAGAAAAAATCTCGACAACAGACTACCTTCCATAATGACAAGGCTACCATCCATTGGAGTAACAAATATCTCGACAACAGACTACCTTCTATAATGACAAGGCTACCATCCATTAGAGTAACAAAAATCTCGACAAAAGACTACCTTCCATATAGAAAAGTATACAATACATCGGAGTAACAAAAATATCGATAATAGACTACCTTCCATAATTACATGGCTACCATCCATTGGAGGAACAAAAATCTCGACAAAAGACTACCTTATATAATGACAAGGCTACCATCCATTGGAGTAAAAAATATCTCGACAATAGACTACTTTCCATAATTACATGGCTACCATCCATTGGAGTAACAAAAATATCGACAACAGACTACCTTCCATAATTACATGGCTACCATCCATGGGAGTAAAAAAATTCTTGACAACAGACTGCCTTCCATAATGATAAGGCTACCATCCATTGAAGTAAAAAAAATCACGACAACAGACTACCTTCCATAATGACAAGGCTACCATCCATTGGAGTAAAAAAATCTCAACAACAGACTACCTTCCATAATGATAAGGCTACCATCCATTAGAGTATCAAATATCTCGACAAAAGACTACCTTCCATAAAGAAAAGTGTACCATCCATTGGAGTAACAAAAATATCGACAATAGACTACCTTCCATAATTACATGGCTACCATCCATTTGAGTAAAAAAAATCTTGACAACAGACTGCCTTCCATAATGACAAGGCTACCATCCATTGAAGTAAAAAAAAATCACGACAATAGACTACCTTACATAATGACAAGGCTACCATCCATTGGAGTAAAAAATATCTCGACAACAGACTACCTTCCATAATTACATGGCTATCATCCATTGGAGTAACAAAAATCTCGACAACAGACTACCTTCCATAATGACAAGGCTACCATCCATTGGAGGAAAAAAATCTCGACAACAGACTACCTTTCATAATGACAAGGCTACCATCCATTGGAGTAATAAATATCTCGACAACAGACTACCTTCTATAATGACAAGGCTACCATCCATTAGAGTAACAAAAATCTCGACAAAAGACTACCTTCCATATAGAAAAGTCTACCATCCATTGGAGTAACAAAAATATCGACAATAGACTACCTTCCATAATTACATGGCTACCATCCATTGGAGAAACAAAAATCTCGACAAAAGACTATCTTATATAATGACAAGGCTACCATCCATTAGAGTAAAACAATCTCGACAACAGACTACCTTCCATAATGACAAGGCTACCATCCATTAGAGTATCAAATATCTCGACAAAAGACTACCTTCCATAAAGAAAAGTGTACCATCCATTGGAGTAACAAAAATATCGACAATAGACTACCTTCCATAATTACATAGCTACCATCCATTTGAGTAAAAAAAATCTTGACAACAGACTGCCTTCCATAATGACAAGGCTACCATCCATTGAAGTAAAAAAAAATCACGACAATAGACTACATTACATAATGACAAGGCTACCATCCATTGGAGTAAAAAATATCTCGACAACAGACTACCTTCCATAATTACATGGCTATCATCCATTGGAGTAACAAAAATCTCGACAACAGACTACCTTCCATAATGACAAGGCTACCATCCATTGGAGAAAAAAAATCTCGACAACAGACTACCTTTCATAATGACAAGGCCACCATCCATTGGAGTAATAAATATCTCGACAACAGACTACCTTCTATAATGACAAGGCTACCATCCATTAGAGTAACAAAAATCTCGACAAAAGACTACCTTCGATATAGAAAAGTCTACCATCCATTGGAGTAACAAAAATATCGACAATAGACTACCTTCCATAATTACATGGCTACCATCCATTGGAGAAACAAAAATCTCGACAAAAGACTACCTTATATAATGACAAGGCTACCATCCATTGGAGTAAAACAATCTCGACAACAGACTACCTTCCATAATGACAAGGCTACCATCCATTGAGTAACAAAGATCTCGACAACAGACTACCTTCCATTATGACAAGGCTACCATCCATTGGAGTAAAAAATATCTCGACAACAGACTTCCTTCCATATTGACAAGGCTACCATCCATTGGAGTAACAAAAATCTCGACAACAGAGTACCTTCCATAAAGACAAGGCTACCATCCATTGAGTAACAAACATATCGACAACAGACTACCTTCCATAATGACAAGGTTACCATCCATTGGAGTAAAAAAAATCTTAACAACAGACTACCTTCCATAATGACAAGGCTACAATCCATTGAAGTAAAAAAAAATCACGACAATAGACTACCTTACATAATGACAAGGCTACCATCCATTGGAGTAAAAAAATCTGGACAACAGACTACCTTCCATAATGACAAGGCTACCATCCATTGAGTAACAAAGATCTCGACAATAGACTACCTTCCATTATGACAAGGCTACCATCCATTGGAGTAACAAAAATCTCGACAACAGAATACCTTCTATAATGACAAGGCTACCATCCATTGGAGTAAAAAAATCTCGACAACAGATTTCCTTCCATAATGACAAGGCTACCATCCATTGGAGTAAAAAATATCTCAACAACAGACTACCTTCCATAATTATATGGCTACCATCCATTGGAGTAACAAAAATCTCGACAACAGACTACCTTCCATGATGATAAGGCTACCATCCATTGGAGAAAAAAAATCTCGACAACAGATTACCTTCCATAATGACAAGGCTACCATCCATTGGAGTAACAAATATCTCGACAACAGACTACATTCTATAATGACAAGGCTACCATCCATTAGAGTAACAAAAATATCGACAAAAGACTAAAGTCCATAAAGAAAAGTCTACCATCCATTGGAGTAACAAAAATATGGAAAATAGACTACCTTCCATAATTACATGGCTACCATCCATTTGAGGAACTAAAATCTTGACAATAGACTACCTTACATAATGACAAGGCTACCATCCATTGGAGTAAAACAATCTCGACAACAGACTACCTTCCATAATGACAAGGCTACCATCCAATGAGTAACAAAGATCTCGACAATAGACTACCTTCCATTATGACAGGGCTACCATCCATTAGAGTAAAAAATATCTCGACAACAGACTACCTTCCATAATGACAAGGCTACCTTCCATTGGAGTAACAAAAATCTCGATAACAGACTATCTTCCATAAAGACAAGGCTACCATCCATTTAGTAACAAAGATATTGACAACAGACTATCTTCCATAATGACAACACTACCATCCATTAGAGTAAAAAAAATCTTAACAACAGACTGACTTCCGTAATGACAAGGCTACCATCCATTGAAGTAAAAAAAATCACGACAATAGACTACCTTACACAATGACAAGGCTACCATCCATTGAGTAACAAAGATCTCGACAACAGACTACCTTCCATTATAACAAGGCTACCATCCATTGGAGTAACAAAAATCTTGACAACCGAGTCCCTTCCATTATGACAATGCTACCATCCACTGGAGTAAAAAATATCTCGACAACAGACTACCTTCCATAATTACATGGCTACCATCCATTGGAGTAACAAAAATCTCGACAACAGACTACCTTCCATAATGACAAGGCTACAATCCATTGGAGTAACAAAAATCCCGACAACGGACTACCTTCCATAAAGACAAGGCTTCCATCCATTGAGTAACAAAGATATCGACAACAGAGTACCTTCCATAATGACAAGGGTACCATCCATTGGAGTAAAAAAAATCTTGACAACAAACTACCTTCCATAATGACAAGGCTACCATCCATTGAAGTAAAAAAAAATCTCGACAACAGACTACCTTACATAAAGACAAGGCTTCCATCCATTGGAGTAAACAAATCTCGACAACAGACTACCTTCCATAATGACAAGGCTACCATCCATTGAATAACAAAGATCTCGACAACAGACTACCTTCCATTATGACAAGGCTACCATTCATTGGAGTAACAAAAATCTAGACAACAGACTACGTTCCATAATGACAAGGCTACCATCCATTCGATTAAAAAAATCTCGACAAAAGACTACCTTCCATAATGATAAGGCTACCATCCATTGAGTAACGAAGATCTCGACAACAAACTACCTTCCATAATGAAAAGGCTACCATCCAATGAGTAACAAAGATCTCGACAACAGACTACCTTCCATTATGACAAGGCTACCATCCATTGGAGTAAAAAATATCTCGACAACAGACTACCTTCCATAATGACAAGGCTACCATCCATTGGAGTAACAAAAATCTCGACAACAGAGTACCTTCCATAAAGACAAGGCTACCATCCATTGAGTAACAAAGATATCGACAACAGACTACCTTACATAATGACAAGGCTACCATCCATTGAGTAACAAAGATATCGACAACAGACTACCTTCCATAATGACAAGGTTACCATCCATTGGAGTAAAAAAATCTTAACAACAGACTACCTTCCATAATGACAAGGCTACAATCCATTGAAGTAAAAAAAAATCACGACAATAGACTACCTTACATAATGACAAGGCTACCATCCATTGGAGTAAAAAAATCTGGACAACAGACTACCTTCCATAATGACAAGGCTTCCATCCATTGAGTAACAAAGATCTCGACAATAGACTACCTTCCATTATGACAAGGCTACCATCCATTAGAGTAACAAAAATCTCGACAACAGAATACCTTCTATAATGACAAGGCTACCATCCATTGGAGTAAAAAAATCTCGACAACAGATTTCTTTCCATAATGACAAGGCTATCATCCACTGAGTAACAAAGATCTCGACAAAGGACTCCCTTCCATTATGAAAAGGCTACAATCCATAGGAGTAAAAAATATCTCGACAATAGACTACCTTCCATAATTACATGGCTACCATCCATTGGAGTAACAAAAATATCTACAACATACTAGCTTCCATAATGACAAGGGTACCATACATTGGAGTAAAAAAATCTCGACAACAGACTACCTTCCATAATGACAAGGCTACCATCCATTGGAGTAACAAATATCTCGACAATAGACTACCTTCTATAATGACAAGGCTACCATCCATTAGAGTAACAAATATCTCGACAAAAGAATACCTTCCATAAAGAAAAGTCTACCATTCATTGGAGTAACAAAAATATCGACAAGAGACTACCTTCCATAATTACATGGCTACCATCCATTGGAGTAAAAAAATCTTGACAACAGACTGCCTTCCATAATGAAAAGGCTACCATCCAATGAAGTAAAAAAAATCACGACAACAGACTACCTTCCATAATGACAAGGCTACCATCCATTGGAGTAAAAAAATCTCAACAACAGACTACCTTCCATAATGACAAGGCTACCATCCATTAGAGTATCAAATATCTCGACAAAAGACTACCTTCCATAAAGAAAAGTGTACCATCCATTGGAGTAACAAAAATATCGACAATAGACTACCTTCCATAATTACATGGCTACCATACATTTGAGTAAAAAAAATCTTGACAACAGACTGCCTTCCATAATGACTAGGCTACCATCCATTGAAGTAAAAAAAAATCACGACAACAGACTACCTTACATAATGACAAGGCTACCATCCATTGGAGTAAAAAATATCTCGACAACAGACTACCTTCCATAATTACATGGCTACCATCCATTGGAGTAACAAAAATCTCGACAACAGACTACCTTCCATAATGACAAGGCTACCATCAATTGGAGAAAAAAAATCTCGACAACAGACTACCTTCCATAATGACAAGGCTACCATCAATTGGAGTGACAAATATCTCGACAACAGACTACCTTCTATAATGACAAGGCTACCATCCATTAGAGTAACAAAAATCTCGACAAAAGACTACCTTCCATATAGAAAAGTCTACAATCCATTGGAGTAACAAAAATATCGATAATAGACTACCTTCCATAATTACATGGCTACCATCCATTGGAGGAACAAAAATCTCGACAAAAGACTACCTTATATAATGACAAGGCTACCATCCATTGGAGTAAAAAATATCTCGACAATAGACTACTTTCCTTAATTACAAGGCTACCATCCATTGGAGTAACAAAAATATCGACAACAAACTACCTTCCATACTTACATGGCTACCATCCATTGGAGTAAAAAAATTCATGACAACAGACTGCCTTCCATAATGATAAGGCTACCATCCATTGAAGTAAAAAAAATCACGACAACAGACTACCTTCCATAATGACAAGGCTACCATCCATTGGAGTAAAAAAATCTCAACAACAGACTACCTTCCATAATGACAAGGCTACCATCCATTAGAGTATCAAATATCTCGACAAAAGACTACCTTCCATAAAGAAAAGTGTACCATCCATTGGAGTAACAAAAATATCGACAATAGACTACCTTCCATAATTACATGGCTACCATCCATTTGAGTAAAAAAAATCTTGACAACAGACTGCCTTCCATAATGACAAGGCTACCATCCATTGAAGTAAAAAAAAATCACGACAATAGACTACCTTACATAATGACAAGGCTACCATCCATTGGAGTAAAAAATATCTCGACAACAGACTACCTTCCATAATTACATGGCTATCATCCATTGGAGTAACAAAAATCTCGACAACAGACTACCTTCCATAATGACAAGGCTACCATCCATTGGAGAAAAAAAATCTCGACAACAGACTACCTTTTATAATGACAAGGCTACCATCCATTGGAGTAATAAATATCTCGACAACAGACTACCTTCTATAATGACAAGGCTACCATCCATTAGAGTAACAAAAATCTCGACAAAAGACTACCTTCCATATAGAAAAGTCTACCATCCATTGGAGTAACAAAAATATCGACAATAGACTACCTTCCATAATTACATGGCTACCCTCCATTGGAGAAACAAAAATCTCGACAAAAGACTACCTTATATAATGACAAGGCTACCATCCATTGGAGTAAAACAATCTCGACAACAGACTACCTTCCATAATGACAAGGCTACCATCCATTAGAGTATCAAATATCTCGACAAAAGACTACCTTCCATAAAGAAAAGTGTACCATCCATTGGAGTAACAAAAATATCGACAATAGACTACTTTCCTTAATTACAGGGCTACCATCCATTTGAGTAAAAAAAATCTTGACAACAGACTGACTTCCATAATGACAAGGTTACCATCCATTGAAGTAAAAAAAAATCACGACAATAGACTACCTTACATAATGACAAGGCTACAATCCATTGGAGTAAAAAATATCTCGACAACAGACTACCTTCCATAATTACATGGCTATCATCCATTGGAGTAACAAAAATCTCGACAACAGACTACCTTCCATAATGACAACGCTACAATCCATTGGAGAAAAAAATCTCGACAACAGACTACCTTTCATAATGACAAGGCCACCATCCATTGGAGTAATAAATATCTCGACAACAGACTACCTTCTATAATGACAAGGCTACCATCCATTAGAGTAACAAAAATCTCGACAAAAGACTACCTTCCATATAGAAAAGTCTACCATCCATTGGAGTAACAAAAATATCGACAATAGACTACCTTCCATAATTACATGGCTACCATCCATTGGAGAAACAAAAATCTCGACAAAAGACTACCTTATATAATGACAAGGCTACCATCCATTGGAGTAAAACAATCTCGACAACAGACTACCTTCCATAATGACAAGGCTACCATCCATTGAGTAACAAAGATCTCGACAACAGACTACCTTCCATTATGACAAGGCTACCATCCATTGGAGTAAAAAATATCTCGACAACAGACTTCCTTCCATATTGACAAGGCTACCATCCATTGGAGTAACAAAAATCTCGACAACAGACTACCTTCCATAATGACAAGGCTACCATCCATTGAGTAACAAAGATCTCGACAATAGACTACCTTCCATTATGACAAGGCTACCATCCATTAGAGTAACAAAAATCTCGACAACAGAATACCTTCTATAATGACAAGGCTACCATCCATTGGAGTAAAAAAATCTCGACAACAGATTTCCTTCCATAATGACAAGGCTACCATCCACTGAGTAACAAAGATCTCGACAAAGGACTCCCTTCCATTATGAAAAGGCTACAATCCATAGGAGTAAAAAATATCTTGACAATAAACTACTTTCCATAATTACATGGCTACCATCCATTGGAGTAACAAAAATATCTACAACATACTAGCTTCCATAATGACAAGGGTACCATCCATTGGAGTAAAAAAATCTCGACAACAGACTACCTTCCATAATGACAAGGCTACCATCCATTGGAGTAACAAATATCTCGACAATAGACTACCTTCTATAATGACAAGGCTACCATCCATTAGAGTAACAAATATCTCGACAAAAGAATACCTTCCATAAAGAAAAGTCTACCATTCATTGGAGTAACAAAAATATCGACAAGAGACTACCTTCCATAATTACATGGCTACCATCCATTGGAGTAAAAAAATCTTGACAACAGACTGCCTTCCATAATGACAAGGCTACCATCCAATGAAGTAAAAAAAAATCACGACAACAGACTACCTTCCATAATGACAAAGCTACCATCCATTGGTGTAAAAAAATCTCAACAACAGACTACCTTCCATAATGACAAGGCTACCATCCATTAGAGTATCAAATATCTCGACAAAAGACTACCTTCCATAAAGAAAAGTCTACCATCCATTGGAGTAACAAAAATATCGACAATAGACTACCTTCCATAATTACATGGCTACCATACATTTGAGTAAAAAAAATCTTGACAACAGACTGCCTTCCATAATGACTAGGCTACCATCCATTGAAGTAAAAAAAAATCACGACAACAGACTACCTTACATAATGACAAGGCTACCATCCATTGGAGTAAAAAATATCTCGACAACAGACTACCTTCCATAATTACATGGCTATCATCCATTGGAGTAACAAAAATCTCGACAACAGACTACCTTCCATAATGACAAGGCTACCATCCATTGGAGAGAAAAAATCTCGACAACAGACTACCTTCCATAATGACAAGGCTACCATCCATTGGAGTAACAAATATCTCGACAACAGACTACCTTCTATAATGACAAGGCTACCATCCATTAGAGTAACAAAAATCTCGACAAAAGACTACCTTCCATATAGAAAAGTATACAATACATCGGAGTAACAAAAATATCGATAATAGACTACCTTCCATAATTACATGGCTACCATCCATTGGAGGAACAAAAATCTCGACAAAAGACTACCTTATATAATGACAAGGCTACCATCCATTGGAGTAAAAAATATCTCGACAATAGACTACTTTCCATAATTACATGGCTACCATCCATTGGAGTAACAAAAATATCGACAACAGACTACCTTCCATAATTACATGGCTACCATCCATTGGAGTAAAAAAATTCTTGACAACAGACTGCCTTCCATAATGATAAGGCTACCATCCATTGAAGTAAAAAAAATCACGACAACAGACTACCTTCCATAATGACAAGGCTACCATCCATTGGAGTAAAAAAATCTCAACAACAGACTACCTTCCATAATGATAAGGCTACCATCCATTAGAGTATCAAATATCTCGACAAAAGACTACCTTCCATAAAGAAAAGTGTACCATCCATTGGAGTAACAAAAATATCGACAATAGACTACCTTCCATAATTACATGGCTACCATCCATTTGAGTAAAAAAAATCTTGACAACAGACTGCCTTCCATAATGACAAGGCTACCATCCATTGAAGTAAAAAAAAATCACGACAATAGACTACCTTACATAATGACAAGGCTACCATCCATTGGAGTAAAAAATATCTCGACAACAGACTACCTTCCATAATTACATGGCTATCATCCATTGGAGTAACAAAAATCTCGACAACAGACTACCTTCCATAATGACAAGGCTACCATCCATTGGAGGAAAAAAATCTCGACAACAGACTACCTTTCATAATGACAAGGCTACCATCCATTGGAGTAATAAATATCTCGACAACAGACTACCTTCTATAATGACAAGGCTACCATCCATTAGAGTAACAAAAATCTCGACAAAAGACTACCTTCCATATAGAAAAGTCTACCATCCATTGGAGTAACAAAAATATCGACAATAGACTACCTTCCATAATTACATGGCTACCATCCATTGGAGAAACAAAAATCTCGACAAAAGACTATCTTATATAATGACAAGGCTACCATCCATTAGAGTAAAACAATCTCGACAACAGACTACCTTCCATAATGACAAGGCTACCATCCATTAGAGTATCAAATATCTCGACAAAAGACTACCTTCCATAAAGAAAAGTGTACCATCCATTGGAGTAACAAAAATATCGACAATAGACTACCTTCCATAATTACATAGCTACCATCCATTTGAGTAAAAAAAATCTTGACAACAGACTGCCTTCCATAATGACAAGGCTACCATCCATTGAAGTAAAAAAAAATCACGACAATAGACTACATTACATAATGACAAGGCTACCATCCATTGGAGTAAAAAATATCTCGACAACAGACTACCTTCCATAATTACATGGCTATCATCCATTGGAGTAACAAAAATCTCGACAACAGACTACCTTCCATAATGACAAGGCTACCATCCATTGGAGAAAAAAAATCTCGACAACAGACTACCTTTCATAATGACAAGGCCACCATCCATTGGAGTAATAAATATCTCGACAACAGACTACCTTCTATAATGACAAGGCTACCATCCATTAGAGTAACAAAAATCTCGACAAAAGACTACCTTCGATATAGAAAAGTCTACCATCCATTGGAGTAACAAAAATATCGACAATAGACTACCTTCCATAATTACATGGCTACCATCCATTGGAGAAACAAAAATCTCGACAAAAGACTACCTTATATAATGACAAGGCTACCATCCATTGGAGTAAAACAATCTCGACAACAGACTACCTTCCATAATGACAAGGCTACCATCCATTGAGTAACAAAGATCTCGACAACAGACTACCTTCCATTATGACAAGGCTACCATCCATTGGAGTAAAAAATATCTCGACAACAGACTTCCTTCCATATTGACAAGGCTACCATCCATTGGAGTAACAAAAATCTCGACAACAGAGTACCTTCCATAAAGACAAGGCTACCATCCATTGAGTAACAAACATATCGACAACAGACTACCTTCCATAATGACAAGGTTACCATCCATTGGAGTAAAAAAAATCTTAACAACAGACTACCTTCCATAATGACAAGGCTACAATCCATTGAAGTAAAAAAAAATCACGACAATAGACTACCTTACATAATGACAAGGCTACCATCCATTGGAGTAAAAAAATCTGGACAACAGACTACCTTCCATAATGACAAGGCTACCATCCATTGAGTAACAAAGATCTCGACAATAGACTACCTTCCATTATGACAAGGCTACCATCCATTGGAGTAACAAAAATCTCGACAACAGAATACCTTCTATAATGACAAGGCTACCATCCATTGGAGTAAAAAAATCTCGACAACAGATTTCCTTCCATAATGACAAGGCTACCATCTACTGAGTAACAAAGATCTCGACAAAGGACTCCCTTCCATTATGAAAAGGCTACAATCCATAGGAGTAAAAAATATCTCGACAATAGACTACCTTCCATAATTACATGGCTACCATCCATTGGAGTAACAAAAATATCTACAACATACTAGCTTCCATAATGACAAGGGTACCATCCATTGGAGTAAAAAAATCTCGACAACAGACTACCTTCCATAATGACAAGGCTACCATCCATTGGAGTAACAAATATCTCGACAATAGACTACCTTCTATACTGACAAGGCTACTATCCATTAGAGTAACAAATATCTCGACAAAAGAATACCTTCCATAAAGAAAAGTCTACCATCCATTGGAGTAATAAAAATATCGACAAGAGACTACCTTCCATAATTACATGGCTACCATCCATTGGAGTAAAAAAATCTTGACAACAGACTGCCTTCCATAATGACAAGGCTACCATCCAATGAAGTAAAAAAAAATCACGACAACAGACTACCTTCCATAATGATAAGGGTACCATCCATTGGAGTAAAAAAATCTCAACAACAGACTACCTTCCATAATGACAGGGCTACCATCCATTAGAGTATCAAATATCTCGACAAAAGACTACCTTCCATAAAGAAAAGTCTACCATCCATTGGAGTAACAAAAATCTCGACAACGGACTACCTTCCATAATGACAAGGCTACCATCCATTGGAGGAAAAAAATCTCGACAACAGACTACCTTCCATAATGACAAGGCTACCATCCATTGGAGTAACAAATATCTCGACAACAGACTACCTTCTATAATGACAAGGCTACCATCCATTAGAGTAACAAAAATCTCGACAAAAGACTACCTTCCATATAGAAAAGTCTACAATCCATTGGAGTAACAAAAATATCGATAATAGACTACCTTCCATAATTACATGGCTACCATCCATTGGAGGAACAAAAATCTCGACAAAAGACTACCTTATATAATGACAAGGCTACCATCCATTGGATTAAAAAATATCTCGACAATAGACTACTTTCCATAATTACATGGCTACCATCCATTGGAGTAACAAAAATATCGACAACAGACTACCTTCCATAATTACATGGCTACCATCCATTGGAGTAAAAAAATTCTTGACAACAGACTGCCTTCCATAATGATAAGGCTACAATCCATTGAAGTAAAAAAAATCACGACAACAGACTACCTTCCATAATGACAAGGCTACCATCCATTGGAGTAAAAAAATCTCAACAACAAACTACCTTCCATAATGACAAGGCTACCATCCATTAGAGTATCAAATATCTCGACAAAAGACTACCTTCCATAAAGAAAAGTGTACCATCCATTGGAGTAACAAAAATATCGACAATAGACTACCTTCCATAATTACATGGCTACCATCCATTTGAGTAAAAAAAATCTTGACAACAGACTGCCTTCCATAATGACAAGGCTACCATCCATTGAAGTAAAAAAAAATCACGACAACAGACTACCTTACATAATGACAAGGCTACCATCCATTGGAGTAAAAAATATCTCGACAACAGACTACCTTCCATAATTACATGGCTATCATCCATTGGAGTAACAAAAATCTCGACAACAGACTACCTTCCATAATGACAAGGCTACCATCCATTGGAGAAAAAAAATCTCGACAACAGACTACCTTTCATAATGACAAGGCTACCATCCATTGGAGTAATAAATATCTCGACAACAGACTACCTTCTATAATGACAAGGCTACCATCCATTAGAGTAACAAAAATCTCGACAAAAGACTACCTTCCATATAGAAAAGTCTACCATCCATTGGAGTAACAAAAATATCGACAATAGACTACCTTCCATAATTACATGGCTACCATCCATTGGAGGAACAAAAATCTCGACAAAAGACTACCTTATATAATGACAAGGCTACCATCCATTGGAGTAAAACAATCTCGACAACAGACTACCTTCCATAATGACAAGGCTACCATCCATTGAGTAACAAAGATCTCGACAACAGACTACCTTCCATTATGACAAGGCTACCATCCATTGGAGTAAAAAATATCTCGACAACAGACTTCCTTCCATAATGACAAGGCTACCATCCAGTGGAGTAACAAAAATCTCGACAACAGACTACCTTCCATAAAGACAAGGCTACCATCCATTGAGTAACAAAGATATTGACAATAGACTATCTTCCATAATGACAACACTACCATCCATTGGAGTAAAAAAAATCTTAACAACAGACTACCTTACATAATGACAAGGCTACCATCCATTGGAGTAAAAAAATCTCGACAACAGACTACCTTCCATAATGAAAAGGCTACTATCCATTGAGTAACAAAGATCTCGACAATAGACTACCTTCCATTATGACAGTGCTACCATCCATTGGAGTAACAAAAATCTCGAGAACAGACTACCTTCTATAATGACAAGGCTTCCATCCATTGGAGTAAAAAAATCTGGACAACAAATTTCCTTCCATAATGACAAGGCTACCATCCACTGAGTAACAAACATCTCGAAAACAGACTCCCTTCAATTATGAAAAGGCTACAATCCATTGGAGAAACAAATATCTCGACAATAGACTACTTTCCATAATTACATGGCTACCAACCATTGGAGTAACAAAAATATCGACAACAGACTACCTTCCATAATTACATGGCTACCATCCATTGGAGTAAAAAAATCTCAACAACAGACTACCTTCAATAATGACAAGGCTACCATCCATTAGAGTATCAAATATCTCGACAAAAGACTACCTTCCATAAAGAAAAGTCTACCATCCATTGGAGTAACAAAAATATCGACAATAGACTACCTTCCATAATTACATGGCTACCATCCATTTGAGTAAAAAAAATCTTGACAATAGACTGCCTTCCATAATGACAAGGCTACCATCCATTGAAGTAAAAAAAATCACGACAACAGACTACCTTACATAATGACAAGGCTACCATCCATTGGAGTAAAAAATATCTCTACAATAGACTACCTTCCATAATTACATGGCTATCATCCATTGGAGTAACAGAAATCTCGATAACAGACTACCTTCCATAATTACAAGGCTACCATCCATTGGAGAAAAAAAATCTCGACAAAAGACTACCTTTCATAATGACATGGCTACCATCCATTGGAGTAACAAATATCTCGACAACAAACTACCTTCTATAATGACAAGGCTACAATCCATTAGAAAAACAAAAATCTTGACAAAAGACTACCTTCCATATGGAAAAGTCTACCATCCATTGGAGTAACAATAATATCAACAATAGACTACCTTCCATAATTACATGGCTACCATCCATTAAAGGAACAAAAATCTCGACAAAAGACTACCTTATATAATGACAAGGCTACCATCCATTGGAGTAAAACAATCTCGACAACAGACTACCTTCCATAATGACAAGGCTACCATCCATTGAGTAACAAAGATCTCGACAACAGACTACCTTCCATTATGACAAGGCTACCATCCATTGGAGTAAAATATATCTCGACAACAAACTTCCTTCCATAATGACAAGGCTACCATCCATTGGAGTAACAAAAATCTCGACAACAGACTACCTTCTATAAAGACAAGGCTACCATCCATTGAGTAACAAAGATATTGACAACAGACTATCTTCCATAATGACAACACTACCATCCATTGGAGTAAAAAAAATCTTAACAACAGACTACCTTCCATAATGAAAAGGCTACTATCCATTGAGTAACAAAGATCTCGACAATAGACTACCTTCCATTATGACAAGGCTGCCATCCATTGGAGTAACAAAAATCTCGACAACATACTACCTTCTATAATGACAAGGCTACCATCCATTGGAGTAAAAAAATCTTGACAACAGATTTCCTTCCATAATGACAAGGCTACCATCCACTGAGTAACAAATATCTCGAAAACAGACTCCCTTCCATTATGAAAAGGCTACAATCCATTGGAGTAAAAAATATCTCGACAATAGACTACTTTCCATAATTACATGGCTATCATCCATTGGAGTAACAAAAATATCGACAACAGACTAGCTTCCATAATAACAAGGGTACCATCCATTGGCGTAAAAAATATCGACAACAGACTACCTTCCATAATGACAAGGCTACCATCCATTGGAGTAACAAATATCTTCACAACAGACTACCTTCTATAATGACAAGGCTACCATCCATTAGAGTAAAAAATATCTCGACAAAAGACTACTTTCCATAAAGAAAAGTCTACCATCCATTGGAGTAACAAAAATATCGACAAGAGATTACCTTCCATAATTACATGGCTACCATCCATTGGAGTAAAAAAAATCTTGACAATAGACCGCCTTCCATAATGACAAGGCTACCATCCATTGAAGTAAAAAAAATCACG
This sequence comes from Vicia faba, assembly GCA_948472305.1. Lineage (NCBI taxonomy): Eukaryota > Viridiplantae > Streptophyta > Magnoliopsida > Fabales > Fabaceae > Vicia > Vicia faba. Next base: position 744,943,526 of record OX451738.1, read on the forward strand.
ACAACAGACTACCTTCCATAATGACAAGGCTACCATCCATTGGAGTAAAAAAATCTCAACAACAGACTACCTTCCATAATGACAAGGCTACCATCCATTAGAGTAACAAATATCTCGACAACAGACTACCTTCCATAAAGAAAAGTCTACCATCCATTGGAGTAACAAAAATATCGACAATAGACTACCATCCATAATTACATTGCTACCATCCATTAGAGTAAAAATAATCTTGACAATAGACTGCCTTCCATAATGACAAGGCTACCATCCATTGAAGTAAAAAAATCACGACAATAGACTACCTTACATAATGACAAGGCTACCATCCATTGGAGTAAAAAATATCTCAACAACAGACTACCTTCCATAATTATATGGCTAGCATCCATTGGAGTAACAAAAATCTCGACAACAGACTACCTTCCATGATGACAAGGCCACCATCCATTGGAGAAAAAAATTCCTGACAACAGACTACCTTCCATAATGACAAGGCTACCATCCATTGGAGTAACAAATATCTCGACAACAGACTACCTTCTATAATGACAAGGCTACCATCCATTAGAGTAACAAAAATATCGACAAAAGACTACCTTCCATAAAGAAAAGTCTACCATCCATTGGATTAACAAAAATATGGAAAATAGACTACCTTCCATAATTACATGGCTACCATCCATTGGAGGAACGAAAATCTCGACAATAGACTACCTTACATAATGACAAGGCTACCATCCATTAGAGTAAAACAATCTCGACAACAGACTACCTTCCATAATGACAAGGCTACCATCCAATGAGTAACAAAGATCTCGACAATAGACTACCTTCCATTATGACAAGGCTACCATCCATTAGAGTAAAAAATATCTCGACAACAGACTACCTTCCATAATGACAAGGCTACCATCCATTGGAGTAACAAAAATCTCGACAACAGACTACCTTCCATAAAGACAAGGCTACCATCCATTGAATAACAAAGATATTGACAACAGACTATCTTCCATAATGACAACACTACCATCCATTGGAGTAAAAAAAATCTTAACAACAGACTACCTTCCATAATGAAAAGGCTACTATCCATTGAGTAACAAAGATCTCGACAATAGACTACCTTCCATTATGACAAGGCTGCCATCCATTGGAGTAACAAAAATCTCGACAACATACTACCTTCTATAATGACAAGGCTACCATCCATTGGAGTAAAAAAATCTTGACAACAGATTTCCTTCCATAATGACAAGGCTACCATCCACTGAGTAACAAATATCTCGAAAACAGACTCCCTTCCATTATGAAAAGGCTACAATCCATTGGAGTAAAAAATATCTCGACAATAGACTACTTTCCATAATTACATGGCTATCATCCATTGGAGTAACAAAAATATCGACAACAGACTAGCTTCCATAATAACAAGGGTACCATCCATTGGAGTAAAAAATATCGACAACAGACTACCTTCCATAATGACAAGGCTACCATCCATTGGAGTAACAAATATCTTCACAACAGACTACCTTCTATAATGACAAGGCTACCATCCACTAGAGTAAAAAATATCTCGACAAAAGACTACTTTCCATAAAGAAAAGTCTACCATCCATTGGAGTAACAAAAATATCGACAAGAGATTACCTTCCATAATTACATGGCTACCATCCATTGGAGTAAAAAAAATCTTGACAATAGACCGCCTTCCATAATGACAAGGCTACCATCCATTGAAGTAAAAAAAATCACGACAACAGACTACCTTCCATAATGACAAGGCTACCATCCATTGGAGTAAAAAAATATCAAAAACAGACTACCTTCCATAATGACAAGGCTACCATCCATTAGAGTAACAAATATCTCGACAACAGACTACCTTCCATAAAGAAAAGTCTACCATCCATTGGAGTAACAAAAATATCGACAATAGACTACCATCCATAATTACATTGCTACCATCCATTAGAGTAAAAATAATCTTGACAATAGACTGCCTTCCATAATGACAAGGCTACCATCCATTGAAGTAAAAAAATCACGACAATAGACTACCTTACATAATGACAAGGCTACCATCCATTGGAGTAAAAAATATCTCAACAACAGACTACCTTCCATAATTATATGGCTAGCATCCATTGGAGTAACAAAAATCTCGACAACAGACTACCTTCCATGATGACAAGGCCACCATCCATTGGAGAAAAAAATTCCTGACAACAGACTACCTTCCATAATGACAAGGCTACCATCCATTGGAGTAACAAATATCTCGACAACAGACTACCTTCTATAATGACAAGGCTACCATCCATTAGAGTAACAAAAATATCGACAAAAGACTACCTTCCATAAAGAAAAGTCTACCATCCATTGGATTAACAAAAATATGGAAAATAGACTACCTTCCATAATTACATGGCTACCATCCATTGGAGGAACGAAAATCTCGACAATAGACTACCTTACATAATGACAAGGCTACCATCCATTGGAGTAAAACAATCTCGACAACAGACTACCTTCCATAATGACAAGGCTACCATCCAATGAGTAACAAAGATCTCGACAATAGACTACCTTCCATTATGACAAGGCTACCATCCATTAGAGTAAAAAATATCTCGACAACAGACTACCTTCCATAATGACAAGGCTACCATCCATTGGAGTAACAAAAATCTCGACAACAGACTACCTTCCATAAAGACAAGGCTACCATCCATTGAATAACAAAGATATTGACAACAGACTATCTTCCATAATGACAACACTACCATCCATTGGAGTAAAAAAAATCATAACAACAGACTACCTTCCATAATGACAAGGCTACCATCCATTGAAGTAAAAAAAATCACGACAATAGACTACCTTACACAATGACAAGGCTACCATCCATTGAGTTACAAAGATCTCGACAACAGACTACCTTCCATTATAACAAGGCTACCATCCATTGGAGTAACAAAAATCTCGACAACAGAGTCCCTTCCATTATGACAATGCTACCATCCACTGGACTAAAAAATATCTCGACAACAGACTACCTTCCATAATTACATGGCTACCATGCATTGGAGTAACAAAAATCTCGACAACAGACTACCTTCCATAAAGACAAGGCTACCATCCATTGGAGTAAAAATATCTCGACAACAGACTACCTTCCATAATGACAAGGCTACCATCCATAGGAGTAACAAAAATCCCGACAACGGACTAACTTCCATAAAGACAAGGCTACCATCCATTGAGTAACAAAGATATCGACAACAGACTACCTTCCATAAAGACAAGGCTACCATCCAATGAGTAACAAAGATATCGACAACAAACTACCTTCCATAATGACAAGGCTACCATCCATTGAAGTAAAAAAAAATCTCGACAACAGACTACCTTACATAATGACAAGGCTTCCATCCATTGGAGTAAACAAATCTCGACAACAGACTACCTTCCATAATGACAAGGATACCATTCATTGAATAACAAAGATCTCGACAACAGACTACCTTCCATTATGACAAGGCTACCATCCATTGGAGTAACAAAAATCTAGGCAACAGACTACCTTCCATAATGACAAGGCTACCATCCATTCGAGTAAAAAAATCTCGACAAAAGGCTACCTTCCATAATGACAAGGCTACCATCCATTGAGTAACAAAGATCTCGACAACAGACTACCTTCCATAATGAAAAGGCTACCATCCATTGAGTAACAAAGATCTCGACAACAGACTACCTTCCATTATGACAAGGCTGCCATCCATTGGAGTAACAAAAATCTCGACAACATACTACCTTCTATAATGACAAGGCTACCATCCATTGGAGTAACAAAAATCTCGACAACAGACTACCTTCTATAATGATAAGGCTACCATCCACTGAGTAACAAATATCTCGAAAACAGACTCCCTTCCATTATGAAAAGGCTACAATCCATTGGAGTAAAAAATATCTCGACAATAGACTACTTTCCATAATTACATGGCTATCATCCATTGGAGTAACAAAAATATCGACAACAGACTAGCTTCCATAATAACAAGGGTACCATCCATTGGAGTAAAAAATATCGACAACAGACTACCTTCCATAATGACAAGGCTACCATCCATTGGAGTAACAAATATCTTCACAACAGACTACCTTCTATAATGACAAGGGTACCATCCATTAGAGTAAAAAATATCTCGACAAAAGACTACTTTCCATAAAGAAAAGTCTACCATCCATTGGAGTAACAAAAATATCGACAAGAGATTACCTTCCATAATTATATGGCTACCATCCATTGGAGTAAAAAAAATCTTGACAACAGACCGCCTTCCATAATGACAAGGCTACCATCCATTGAAGTAAAAAAAATCACGACAACAGAATACCTTCCATAATGACAAGGCTACCATCCATTGGAGTAAAAAAATCTCAACAACACACTACCTTCCATAATGACAAGGCTACCATCCATTAGAGTAACAAATATCTCGACAACAGACTACCTTCCATAAAGAAAAGTCTACCATCCATTGGAGTAACAAAAATATCGACAATAGACTACCATCCATAATTACATTGCTACCATCCATTAGAGTAAAAATAATCTTGACAATAGACTGCCTTCCATAATGACAAGGCTACCATCCATTGAAGTAAAAAAATCACGACAATAGACTACCTTACATAATGACAAGGCTACCATCCATTGGAGTAAAAAATATCTCAACAACAGACTACCTACCATAATTATATGGCTAGCATCCATTGGAGTAACAAAAATCTCGACAACAGACTACCTTCCATGATGACAAGGCCACCATCCATTGGAGAAAAAAATTCCTGACAACAGACTACCTTCCATAATGACAAGGCTACCATCCATTGGAGTAACAAATATCTCGACAACAGACTACCTTCTATAATGACAAGGCTACCATCCATTAGAGTAACAAAAATATCGACAAAAGACTACCTTCCATAAAGAAAAGTCTACCATCCATTGGATTAACAAAAATATGGAAAATAGACTACCTTCCATAATTACATGGCTACCATCCATTGGAGGAACGAAAATCTCGACAATAGACTACCTTACATAATGACAAGGCTACCATCCATTGGAGTAAAACAATCTCGACAACAGACTACCTTCCATAATGACAAGGCTACCATCCAATGAGTAACAAAGATCTTGACAATAGACTACCTTCCATTATGACAAGGCTACCATCCATTAGAGTAAAAAATATCTCGACAACAGACTACCTTCCATAATGACAAGGCTACCATCCATTGGAGTAACAAAAATCTCGACAACAGACAACCTTCCATAAAGACAAGGCTACCATCCATTGAATAACAAAGATATTGACAACAGACTATCTTCCATAATGACAACACTACCATCCATTGGAGTAAAAAAAATCATAACAACAGACTACCTTCCATAATGACAAGGCTACCATCCATTGAAGTAAAAAAAATCACGACAATAGACTACCTTACACAATGACAAGGCTACCATCTATTGAGTAACAAAGATCTCGACAACAGACTACCTTCCATTATAACAAGGCTACCATCCATTGGAGTAACAAAAATCTCGACAACAGAGTCCCTTCCATTATGACAATGCTACCATCCACTGGACTAAAAAATATCTCGACAACAGACTACCTTCCATAATTACATGGCTACCATGCATTGGAGTAACAAAAATCTCAACAACAGACTACCTTCCATAAAGACAAGGCTACCATCCATTGGAGTAAAAATATCTCGACAACAGACTACCTTCCATAATGACAAGGCTACCATCCATTGGAGTAACAAAAATCCCGACAACGGACTACCTTCCATAAAGACAAGGCTACCATCCATTGAGTAACAAAGATATCGACAACAGACTACCTTCCATAAAGACAAGGCTACCATCCAATGAGTAACAAAGATATCGACAACAAACTACCTTCCATAATGACAAGGCTACCATCCATTGAAGTAAAAAAAAATCTCGACAACAGACTACCTTACATAATGACAAGGCTTCCATCCATTGGAGTAAACAAATCTCGACAACAGACTACCTTCCATAATGACAAGGATACCATCCATTGAATAACAAAGATCTCGACAACAGACTACCTTCCATTATGACAAGGCTACCATCCATTGGAGTAACAAAAATCTAGGCAACAGACTACCTTCCATAATGACAAGGCTACCATCCATTCGAGTAAAAAAATCTCGACAAAAGGCTACCTTCCATAATGACAAGGCTACCATCCATTGAGTAACAAAGATCTCGACAACAGACTACCTTGCATAATGAAAAGGCTACCATCCAATGAGTAACAAAGATCTCGACAACAGACTACCTTCCATTATGACAAGGCTACCATCCATTGGAGTAAAAAATATCTCGACAACAGACTCCCTTCCGTAATGACAAGGCTACAATCCATTGGAGTAACAAAAATCTCGACAACAGACTACCTTCTATAATGACAAGGCTACCATCCACAGAGTAACAAATATCTCGAAAACATACTCCCTTCCATTATGAAAAGGCTACAATCCATTGGAGTAAAAAATATCTCGACAATAGACTACTTTCCATAATTACATGGCTATCATCCATTGGAGTAACAAAAATATCGACAACAGACTAGCTTACATAATGACAAGGGTACCATCCATTGGAGTAAAAAAATCTCGACAACAGACTACCTTCCATAATGACAAGGCTACCATCCATTGGAGTAACAAATATCTTCACAACAGACTACCTTCTATAATGACAAGGCTACCATCCATTAGAGTAAAAAATATCTCGACAAAAGACTACTTTCCATAAAGAAAAGTCTACCATCCATTGGAGTAACAAAAATATCGACAAGAGACTACCTTCCATAATTATATGGCTACCATCCATTGGAGTAAAAAAAATCTTGACAACAGACCGCCTTCCATAATGACAAGGCTACCATCCATTGAAGTAAAAAAAATCACGACAACAGACTACCTTCCATAATGACAAGGCTACCATCCATTGGAGTAAAAAAATCTCAACAACAGACTACCTTCCATAATGACAAGGCTACCATCCATTTGAGTAACAAATATCTCGACAAAAGACTACCTTCCATAAAGAAAAGTCTACCATCCATTAGAGTAACAAATATATCGACAATAGACTACCTTCCATAATTACATTGCTACCATCCATTGGAGTAAAAATAATCTTGACAATAGACTGCCTTCCATAATGACAAGGCTACCATCCATTGAAGTAAAAAAATCACGACAATAGACTACCTTACATAATGACAAGGCTACCATCCATTGGAGTAAAAAATATCTCAACAAAAGACTACCTTCCATAATTATATGGCTAGCATCCATTGGAGTAACAAAAATCTCGGCAACAGACTACCTTCCATGATGACAAGGCTACCATCCATTGGAGAAAAAAAATCTCGACAACAGACTACATTCCATAATGACAAGGCTACCATCCATTGGAGTAACAAATATCTCGACAACAAACTACCTTCTATAATGACAAGGCTACCATCCATTAGAGTAACAAAAATATCGACAAAAGACTACCTTCCATAAAGAAAAGTCTACCATCCATTGGAGTAACAAAAATATCGAAAATAGACTACCTTCCATAATTACATGGCTACCATCCATTGGAGGAACGAAAATCTCGACAACAGACTACCTTACATAATGACAAGGCTACCATCCATTGGAGTAAAACAATCCTGACAACAGGCTACCTTCCATAATGACAAGGCTACCATCTAATGAGTAACAAAGATCTCGACAATAGACTACCTTCCATTATGACAAGGCTACCATCCATTAGATGAAAAAATATCTCGACAACAGACTACCTTCCATTATGACAAGGCTACCATCCATTGGAGTAACAAAAATCTCGACAACAGACTACCTTCCATAAAGACAAGGCTACCATCCATTGAAGTAAAAAAAAATCACGACAACAGACTACCTTACATAATGACAAGGCTTCCATCCATTGGAGTAACAAAAATCTCGAAAACAGAGTCCCTTCCATTATGATAATGCTACCATCCACTGGAGTAAAAAATATCTCGACAACAGACTACCTTCCATAATTACATGGCTACCATCCATTGGAGTAACAAAAATCTCGACAACAGACTACCTTCCATAATGACAAGGCTACCATCCATTGGAGTAAAAATATCTCGACAACAGACTACCTTCCATAATGACAAGGCTACCATCCATTGGAGTAACAAAAATCCCGACAACGGACTACCTTCCATAAAGACAAGGCTACCATCCATGAGTAACAAAGATATCGACAACAGACTACCTTCCATAATGACAAGGGTACCATCCATTGGAGTAAAAAAAATCTCAACAACAGACTACCTTCCATAATTATATGGCTACCATCCATTGGAGTAACAAAAATCTCGACAACAGACTACCTTCCATGATGACAAGGCTACCATCCATTGGAGAAAAAAAATCCCGACAACAGACTACCTTCCATAATGACAAGGCTACCATCCATTGGAGTAACAAATATCTCGACAACAGACTACCTTCTATAATGACAAGGCTACCATCCATTAGAGTAACAAAAATATCGACAAAAGACTACCTTCCATAAAGAAAAGTCTACCATCCATTGGAGTAACAAAAATATGGAAAATAGACTACCTTCCATAATTACATGGCTACCATCCATTGGAGGAACGAAAATCTCGACAATAGACTACCTTACATAATGACAAGGCTACCATCCATTGGAGTAAAACAATCTCGACAACAGACTACCTTCCATAATGACAAGGCTACCATCCAATGAGTAACAAAGATCTCGACAATAGACTACCTTCCATTATGACAAGGCTACCATCCATTAGAGTAAAAAATATCTCGACAACAGACTACCTTACATAATGACAAGGCTACCATCCATTGGAGTAAAACAATCCTGACAACAGGCTACCTTCCATAATGACAAGGCTACCATCTAATGAGTAACAAAGATCTCGACAATAGACTACCTTCCATTATGACAAGGCTACCATCCATTAGATGAAAAAATATCTCGACAACAGACTACCTTCCATTATGACAAGGCTACCATCCATTGGAGTAACAAAAATCTCGACAACAGACTACCTTCCATAAAGACAAGGCTACCATCCATTGAAGTAAAAAAAAATCACGACAACAGACTACCTTACATAATGACAAGGCTTCCATCCATTGGAGTAACAAAAATCTCGAAAACAGAGTCCCTTCCATTATGATAATGCTACCATCCACTGGAGTAAAAAATATCTCGACAACAGACTACCTTCCATAATTACATGGCTACCATCCATTGGAGTAACAAAAATCTCGACAACAGACTACCTTCCATAATGACAAGGCTACCATCCATTGGAGTAAAAATATCTCGACAACAGACTACCTTCCATAATTACAAGGCTACCATCCATTGGAGTAACAAAAATCCCAACAACAGACTACCTTCCTTAAAGACAAGGCTACCATCCATTGAGTAACAAAGATATCGACAACAGACTACCTTCCATAATGACAAGGGTACCATCCATTGGAGTAAAAAAAATCTTGACAACAAACTACCTTCCATAATGACAAGGCTACCATCCATTGAAGTAAAAAAAAATCTCGACAACAGACTACCTTACATAATGACAAGGCTTCCATCCATTGGAGTAAACAAATCTCGACAACAGACTACCTTCCATAATGACAAGGATACCATCCATTGAATAACATAGATCTCGACAATAGACTACCTTCCATTATGACAAGGCTACAATCCATTGGAGTAACAAAAATCTAGACAACAGACTACCTTCCATAATGACAAGGCTACCATCCATTCGAGTAAAAAAATCTCGACAAAAGGCTACCTTCCATAATGACAAGGCTACCATCCATTGAGTAACAAAGATCTCGACAACAGACTACCTTCCATAATGAAAAGGCTACCATCCAATGAGTAACAAAGATCTCGACAACAGACTACCTTCCATTATGACAAGGCTACCATCCATTGGAGTAAAAAATATCTCGACAACAGACTCCCTTCCGTAATGACAAGGCTACCATCCATTGGAGTAACAAAAATATCGACAACAGACTACCTTCTATAATGACAAGGCTACCATCCATTGGAGTAAAAAAATCTTGACAGCAGATTTCCTTCCATAATGACAAGGCTACCATCCACTGAGTAACAAATATCTCGAAAACAAACTCCCTTCCATTATGAAAAGGATACAATCCATTGGAGTAAAAAATATCTCGACAATAGACTACTTTCCATAATTACATGGCTACCATCCATTGGAGTAACAAAAATATCGACAACAGACTAGCTTCCATAATGACAAGGGTACCATCCATTGGAGTAACAAAAATCCCGACAACGGACTACCTTCCATAAAGACAAGGCTACCATCCATTGAGTAACAAAGATATCGACAACAGACTACCTTCCATAATGACAAGGGTACCATCCATTGGAGTAAAAAAAATCTCAACAACAGACTACCTTCCATAATTATATGGCTACAATCCATTGGAGTAACAAAAATCTCGACAACAGACTACCTTCCATGATGACAAGGCTACCATCCATTGGAGAAAAAAAATCCCAACAACAGACTACCTTCCATAATGACAAGGCTACCATCCATTGGAGTAACAAATATCTCGACAACAGACTACCTTCTATAATGACAAGGCTACCATCCATTAGAGTAACAAAAATATCGACAAAAGACTACCTTCCATAAAGAAAAGTCTACCATCCATTGGAGTAACAAAAATATGGAAAATAGACTACCTTCCATAATTACATGGCTACCATCCATTGGAGGAACGAAAATCTCGACAATAGACCACCTTACATAATGACAAGGCTACCATCCATTGGAGTAAAACAATCTCGACAACAGACTACCTTCCATAATGACAAGGCTACCATCCAATGAGTAACAAAGATCTCGACAATAGACTACCTTCCATTATGACAAGGCTACCATCCATTAGTGTAAAAAATATCTCGACAACAGACTACCTTCAATAATGACAAGGCTACCATCCATTGGAGTTAGAAAAATCTCGACAACAGACTACCTTACATAATGACAAGACTTTCATCCATTGGAGTAAACAAATCTCGACAACAGACTACCTTCCATAATGACAAGGATACCATCCATTGAATAACAAAGATCTCGACAACAGACTACCTTCCATTATGACAAGGCTACCATCCATTGGAGTAACAAAAATCTAGACAACAGACTACCTTCCATAATGACAAGGCTACCATCCATTCGAGTAAAAAAATCTCGACAAAAGACTACCTTCCATAATGACAAGGCTACCATCCATTGAGTAACAAAGATCTCGACAACAGACTACCTTCCATAATGAAAAGGCTACCATCCAATGAGTAACAAAGATCTCGACAACAGACTACCTTCCATTATGACAAGGCTACCATCCATTGGAGTAACAAAAATCTCGACAACAGACTACCTTCTATAATGACAAGGCTACCATCCATTGGAGTAAAAAAATCTTGACAGCAGATTTCCTTCCATAATGACAAGGCTACCATCCACTGAGTAACAAATATCTCGAAAACAGACTCCCTTCCATTATGAAAAGGCTACAATCCATTGGAGTAAAAAATATCTCGACAATAGACTACTTTCCATAATTACATGGCTACCATCCATTGGAGTAACAAAAATATCGACAACAGACTAGCTTCCATAATGACAAGGGTACCATCCATTGGAGTAAAAAAATCTCGACAACAGACTACCTTCCATAATGACAAGGCTACCATCCATTGGAGTAACAAATATCTTCACAACAGACTACCTTCTATAATGACAAGGCTACCATCCATTAGAGTAAAAAATATCTCGACAAAAGACTACCTTCCATAAAGAAAAGTCTACCATCCATTGGAGTAACAAAAATATCGACAAGAGACTACCTTCCATAATTACATGGCTACCATCCATTGGAGTAAAAAAAATCTTGACAACTGACCGCCTTCCATAATGAAAAGGCTACAATCCATTGAAGTAAAAAAAATCACGACAACAGACTACCTTCCATAATGACAAGGCTACCATCCATTGGAGTAAAAAAATCTCAACAACAGACTACCTTCCATAATGACAAGGCTACCATCCATTAGAGTAACAAAGATCTCGACAAAAGACTACCTTCCATAAAGAAAAGTCTACCATCCATTGGAGTAACAAAAATATCGACAATAGACTACCTTCCATAATTACATTGCTACCATCCATTGGAGTAAAAATAATCTTGACAATAGACTGCCTTCCATAATGACAAGGCTACCATCCATCTAAGTAAAAAAATCACGACAATAGACTACCTTACATAATGACAAGGCTACCATCCATTGGAGTAAACAATATCTCAACAACAGACTACCTTCCATAATTATATGGCTACCATCCATTGGAGTAACAAAAATCTCGACAACAAACTACCTTCCATGATGACAAGGCTACCATCCATTGGAGAAAAAAAATCTCGACAACAGACTACCTTCCATAATGACAAGGCTACCATCCATTGGAGTAACAAATATCTCGACAACAGACTACCTTCTATAATGACAAGGCTACCATCCATTAGAGTAACAAAAATATCGACAAAAGACTACCTTCGATAAAGAAAAGTCTACCATCCATTGGAGTAACAAAAATATCGAAAATAGAATATCTTCCATAATTACATGGCTACCATCCATTGGAGGAACGAAAATCTCGACAATAGACTACCTTACATAATGACAAGGCTACCATCCATTGGAGTAAAACAATCTCGACAACAGACTACCTTCCATAATGACAAGGCTACCATCCAATAAGTAACAAAGATCTCGACAATAGACTACCTTCCATTATGACAAGGCTACCATCCATTAGAGTAAAAAATATCTCGACAACAGACTACCTTCCATAATGACAAGGCTACCATCCATTGGAGTAACAAAAATCTCGACAACAGACTACCTTCCATAAAGACAAGGCTACCATCCATTGAATAACAAAGATATTGACAACAGACTATCTTCCATAATGACAACACTACCATCCATTAGTGTAAAAAAAATCTTAACAACAGACTACCTTCCATAATGACAAGCCTACCATCCATTGAAGTAAAAAAAATCACGACAATAGACTACCTTACACAATGACAAGGCTACCATCCATTGAGTAACAAAGATCTCGACAACAGACTACCTTCCATTATAACAAGGCTACCATCCATTGGAGTAACAAAAATCTCGACAACAGAGTCCCTTCCATTATGACAATGCTACCATCCACTGGAGTAAAAAATATCTCGACAACAGACTACCTTCCATAATTACATGGCTACCATCCATTGGAGTAACAAAAATCTCGACAACAGACTACCTTCCATAATGACAAGGCTACTATCCATTGGAGTAAAAATATCTCGACAACAGACTACCTTCCATAATGACAAGGCTACCTTCCATTGGAGTAACAATAATCCCGACAACAGACTACCTTCCATAAAGACAAGGCTACAATCCATTGAGTAACAAAGATATCGACAACAGACTACCCTTCATAATGACAAGGGTACCATCCATTGGAGTAAAAAAAATGTTGACAACAAACTACCTTCCATAATGACAAGGCTACCATCCATTGAAGTAAAAAAAAATCTCGACAACAGACTACCTTACATAATGACAAGGCTTCCATCCATTGGAGTAAAAAAATCTCGACAACAGACTACCTTCCATAATGACAAGGATACCATCCATTGAATAACAAAGATCTCGACAACGGACTACCTTCCATAATGACAAGGCTACCATCCATTTAGTAACAAAGATCTCGACAACAGACTACCTTCCATAATGAAAAGGCTACCATCCAATGAGTAACAAAGATCTCGACAATAGACTACCTTCCATTATGACAAGGCTACCATCCATTGGAGTAAAAAATATCTCGACAACAGACTACCTTCCATAATGACAAGGTTACCATCCATTGGAGTAACAAAAATCTCGACAACAGACTACCTTCCATAAAGACAAGGCTACCATCCATTGAGTAACAAAGATATCGACAACAGACTACCTTCCATAATGACAAGGTTACCATCCATTGGAGTAAAAAAAATCTTAACAACAGACTACCTTCCATAATTACAAGGCTACAATCCATTGAAGTAAAAAAAATCACGACAATAGACTACCTTACATAATGACAAGGCTACCATCCATTGGAGTAAAAAAATCTGGACAACAGACTACCTTCCATAATGACAAGGCTACCATCCATTGAGTAACAAAGATCTCGACAATAGACTACCTTCCATTATGACAAGGCTACCATCCATTGGAGTAACAAAAATCTCGACAACAGAATACCTTCTATAATGACAAGGCTACCATCCATTGGAGTAAAAAAATCTCGACAACAGATTTCCTTGCATAATGACAAGGCTACCATCCACTGACTAACAAAGATCTCGACAAAGGACTCCCTTCCATTATGAAAAGGCTACAATCCATTGGAGTAAAAAATATGTCGACAATAGACTACCTTCCATAATTACATCGCTACCATCCATTGGAGTAACAAAAATATCTACAACAGACTAGCTTCCATAATGACAAGGGTACCATCCATTGGAGTAAAAAAATCTCGACAACAGACTACCTTCCATAATGACAAGGCTACCATCCATTGGAGTAACAGATATCTCGACAATAGACTACCTTCTATAATGACAAGGCTACCATCCATTAGAGTAACAAATATCTCGACAAAAGACTAGCTTCCATAATGACAAGGGTACCATCCATTGGAGTAACAAAGATCTCGACAATAGACTACCTTCCATTATAACAAGGCTACCATCCATTGGAGTAACAAAAATCTCGACAACAGACTACCTTCTATAATGACAAGGCTACCATCCGTTGGAGTAAAAAAATCTCAACAACAGACTACCCTCCATAATGACAAGGCTACCATCCATTGAGTAACAATGATCTCGACAACAGAATCCATTCCATTATGACAAGGCTACCATCCATTGGATTAAAAGATATCTCGACAATAGACTACCTTCCATAATTACATGGCTACCATGCATTGGAGTAACAAAAATATCAACAACAGACTAGCTTCCATAATGACAAGGGTACCATCCATTGGAGTAAAAAAATCTCGACAACAGACTACCTTCCATAATGACAAGGCTACCATCCATTGGAGTAACAAATATCTCGACAACAGACTACCTTCTATAATGACAAGGCTACCATCCATTATAGTAACAAATATCTCGACAAAAGACTACCTTCCATAAAGAAAAGTCTACCATCCATTGGATTACCAAAAATATCGACAATAGAATACCTTCCATAATTACATGGCTACCATCCATTGGAGTAAAAAAAATCTTGACAACAGACTGCCTTCCATAATGACAAGGCTAGCATCCATTGAAGTAAAAAAAATCACGACAACAGACTACCTTACATAATGACAAGGCAACCATCTATTGGAGTAAAAAAATCTCAACAACAGACTACCTTCCATAATGACAAGCATCCATCCATTGAGTAACAAAGATCTCGACAAGAGACTAGCTTCCATTATGACAAGGCTACCATCTATTGGAGTAACAAAAATCTCGACAACAGACTACATTCCATAATGACAAGGCTACCATCCATAGGAGTAAAAAAATCACGACAACAGACTACCTTCGATAATGACAAGGCTACCATCCATTGAGTAACAAAGATCTCGACAATAGACTCCCTTCCATTATGACAAGGCTACCGTCCATTGGAGTAAAAAATATGTCGACAACATACTACCTTCCATAATTACATGGCTACCATCCATTGGAGTAACAAAGATATCGACAACAGACTACCTTCCATAATGACAAAGCTACCATCCATTGAGTAACAAAGATATTGACAACAGACTATCTTCCATAATGACAACACTACCATCCATTGGAGTAAAAAAAATATTAACAACAGACTACCTTACATAATGACAAGGCTACCATCCATTGGAGTATAAAAATATGGACAACAGACTACCTTCCATAATGACAAGGCTACCATCCATTGAGTAATAAAGATCTCGACAACAGACTACCTTCCATTATGACAAGGCTACCATCCATTGGAGTAACAAAAATCTCGACAACAGACTACCTTCTATAATGACAAGGCTACCATCCATTGGAGTAAAAAATATCTCGACAATAGCCTACCTTCCCTAATTACATGGCTACCATCCATTGGAGTAACAAAAATCTCGACAACAGACTAGCTTCCATAATTACAAGGGTACCATCCATTGGAGTAAAAAAATCTCGACTACAGACTAACTTCCATAATGACAAGGCTACCATCCATTGGAGTAACAAATATCTCGACAACAGACTACCTTCAATAATGACAAGGCTACCATCCATTAGAGTAACAAATATCTCGACAAAAGACTACCTTCCATAAAGAAAAGTCTACCATCCATTGGAGTAACAAAAATATCGACAATAGACTACCTTCCATAATTACATGGCTACCATCCATTGGAGTAAAAAAAATCTTGACAACAGACTGCCTTCTATAATGACAAGGCTACCATCCATTGAAGGAAAAAAAAATCACGACAACAGACTACCTTACATAATGACAAGGCTACCATCCATTGGAGTAAAAAAATCTCAACAACAGACTACCTTCCATAATGACAAGGCTACCATCCATTGAGTAACAAAGATCTCGACAACAGACTAGCTTCCATTATGACAAGGCTACCATCTATTGGAGTAACAAAAATCTCGATAACAGACTACCTTCCATAATGACAAGGCAACCATCCATTGAGTAACAAAGATCTCGACAACAAACTCCCTTCCATTATGACAAGACTACCATCCATTGGAGTAAAAAATATCTCGACAAAAGACTACCTTCCATAATTACATGGCTAACATCCATTGGAGTAACAAAAATCTCGACAATAGACTACCTTCCATAATGACAAGGCTACCATCGATTGGAGAAAAAAAATTTCGACAACAAACTACCTTCCATAATGACAAGGCTACCATCCATTGGAGTAACAAATATCTCGACAACAGACTACCTTCTATAATGACAAGGCTACCATCCATTAGAGTAACAAAAATCTCGACAAAAGACTACCTTCCATCAAGAAAAGTCTACCATCCATTGGAGTAAGAAAAATATCGACAATAGACTACCTTCCATAATTACATGGCTACCATCCATTGGAGGAACAAAAATCTCGACAACAGACTACCTTACATAATGACAAGGCTACCATCCATTGCAGTAAAACAATCTCGACAACAGACTACCTTCCATAATGACATGGCTACAATCCATTGAGTAACAAAGATCTCGACAACAGACTTCCTTCTATTAAAATAAGGCTACCATCCATTGAAGTAAAAAAAAATATAGACAACAAACTACCTTACATAATGACAAGGCTACCATCCATTGAGTAATAAAGATCTCGACAACAAAATACCTTCCATTATGACAAGGCTACCATACATTGGAGTAAAAAATATCTTGAAAACAGACTACCTTCCATAATTACATGGCTACCATCCATTGGAGTAACAAAAATCTCGACAACAGACTACCTTCCATAATGACAAGGCTATCATCCATTGGAGTAAAAAAATCTCGACAACAGACTACCTTCCATAATGACAAGGCTACCATCCATTGGAGTAACAAATATCTCGACAACAGACTACCTTGTATCATGACAAGGCTACCATCCATTAGAGTAACAAATATCTCGACAAAAGACTACCTTCCATAAAGAAAAGTCTACCATCCATTGGAGTAACAAAAATATCGACAATAGACTACCTTCCATAATTACATGGCTACCATCCATTGGAGTAAAAAAAATCTTGACAACAGACTGCCTTCCATAATGACAAGGCTAGCATCCATTGAAGTAAAAAAAAAATACGACAACAGACTACCTTACATAATGAAAAGGCAACCATCTATTGGAGTAAAAAAAACTCAACAACAGAGTACCTTCCATAATGACAAGGCTACCATCCATTGATTAACAAAGATCTCGACCAGAGACTAGCTTCCATTATGACAAGGCTAGCATCTATTGGAGTAACAAAAATCTCGACAACAGACTACCTTCCATAATGACAAGGCTACCATCCATAGGAGTAAAAAAATCTCGACAACAGACTACCTTCGATAATGACAAGGCTACCATCCATTGAGTAACAAAGATCTCGACAATAGACTCCCTTCCATTATGACAAGGCTACCATCCATTGGAGTAAAAAATATGTCGACAACAGACTACCTTCCATAATTACATGGCTACCATCCATTGGAGTAACAAAAATATCGACAACATACTACCTTCCATAATGACAAGGCTACCATCCATTGAGTAACAAAGATATTGACAACATACTATCTTCCATAATGACAACACTACCATCCATTGGAGTAAAAAAAAATATTAACAACAGACTACCTTACATAATAACAAGGCTACCATCCATTGGATTAAAAAATATCTCGACAACAGACTACCTTCCATAATGACAAGGCTACCATCCATTGGAGTATAAAAATCTGGACAACAGACTACCTTCCATAATGACAAGGCTACCATCCATTGAGTAATAAAGATCTCGACAACAGACTATCTTCCATTATGACATGGCTACCATCCATTGGAGTAACAAAAATCTCGACAACAGACTACCTTTTATAATGACAAGGCTACCATCCATTGAGTAACAAAGATCTCGACTACAGACTCCCTTCCATAATGACAAGGCTACCATCCATTGGAGTAAAAAAGATCTCGACAATAGCCTACCTTCCCTAATTACATGGCTACCATCCATCGGAGTAACAAAAATCTCGACAACAGACTAGCTTCCATAACTACAAGGGTACCATCCATTGGAGTAAAAAAATCTCGACTACAGACTACCTTCCATAATGACAAGGCTACCATCCATTGGAGTAACAAATATCTCGACAACAGACTACCTTCAATAATGACAAGGCTACCATCCATTAGAGTAACAAATATCTCGATAAAAGACTACCTTCCATAAAGAAAAGTCTACCATCCATTGGAGTAACTACCTTCCATAAAGAAAAGTCTACCATCCATTGGAGTAACAAAAATATCGACAATAGACTACCTTCCATAATTACATGGCTACCATCCATTGGAGTAAAAAAAATCTCGACAACGGACCGCCTTCCATAATGACAAGGCTACCATCCATTGAAGGAAAAAAAATCACGACAACAGACTAACTTACATAATGACAAGGCTACCATCCATTGGAGTAAAAAAATCTCAACAACAGACTACCTTCCATAATGACAAGGCTACCATCCATTGAGTAACAAAGATCTCGACAACAGACTAGCTTCCATTATGACAAGGCTACCGTCTATTGGAGTAACAAAATTCTCGACAACAGACTACCTTCCATAATGACAAGGCTACCATCAATTGGAGTAAAACAATATCGACAACAGACTACCTTCGATAATGACAAGGCTACCTCCATTGAGTAACAAAGATCTCGACAACATACTCCCTTCCATTATGACAAGGCTACCATCCATTGGAGTAAAAAATATCTCGACAAAAGACTACCTTCAATAATTGCATGGCTACCATCCATTGGAGTAACAAAAATCTCGACAACAGACTACCTTCTATAATGACAAGGCTACCATCCATTGGAGAAAAAAAATTTCGACAACAGACTACCTTCCATAATGACAAGGCTACCATCCATTGGAGTAACAAATATCTCGACAACAGACTACCTTCTATAATGACAAGGCTACCATCCATTGAGTAACAAAGATCTCGACAACAGACTCCCTTCCATTATGACAAGGCTACCATCCATTGGAGTAAAAAATATCTCGACAACAGACTACCTTCCATAATTACATGGCTACCATCCATTGGAGTAAAAAAAATATCGACAACAGACTACCTTCCATAATGACAAGGCTACCATCCATTGAGTAACAAAGATATTGACAACAGACTATCTTCCATAATGACAACACTACCATCCATTGGAGTAAAAAAAATATTAATAACAGACTACTTTACATAATGACAAGGCTACCATCCATTGAAGTAAAAAAAATCACGACAATAAACTACCTTACATAATGACAAGGCTACCGTCCATTGGAGTATAAAAATCTGGACAACAGACTACCTTCCATAATGACAAGGCTACCATCCATTGAGTAACAAAGATCTCGACAACAGACTACCTACCATTATGACAAGGCTACTATCCATTGAGTAACAAAAATCTCGACAACAGACTACCTTCTATAATGACAAGGCTACCATCCATTGAGTAACAAAGATCTCGACAACAGACTCCCTTCCATTATGACAAGGCTACAATCCATTGGAGTAAAACATATCTCGACAATAGCCTACCTTCCATAATTACACGGCTACCATCCATTGGAGTAACAAAAATCTCGACAACAGACTAGCTTCCATAATGACAAGGGTACCTTTGATTGGAGTAAAAAAATCTCGACAACAGACTACCTTCCATAATAACAAGGCTACCATCCATTGGAGTAACAAATATCTCGACAACAGACTACCATCAATAATGACAAGGCTACCATCCATTAGAGTAACAAATATCTCGACAAAAGACTACCTTCCATAAAGAAAAGTCTACCATCCATTGGAGTAACAAAAATATCGACAATAGACTACCTTCCATAATTACATGGCTACCATCCATTGGAGTAAAAAAAATCTTGACAACAGACTACCTTCCATAATGACAAGGCTACCATCCATTGAAGGAAAAAAAATCACGACAACAGACTACCTTACATAATGACAAAGCTACCATCCATTGGAGTAAAAAAATCTCAACAATAGACTACCTTCCATAATGACAAGGCTACCATCCATTGATTAACAAAGATCTCGACAATAGACTAGCTTCCATTATGACAAGGTTACCATCTATTGGAGTAACAAAAATCTCGACAATAGACTACCTTCCATAATGACAAGGGTACCATCAATTGGAGTAAAAAAATCTCGACAACAGACTACCTTTGATAATGACAAGGCTACCATCCATTGAGTAACAAAGATCTCGACAACAAACTCCCTTCCATTACGATAAGGCTACCATCCATTGGAGTAAAAAATATCTCGACAAAAGACTACCTTCCATAATTGCATGGCTACCATCCATTGGAGTAACAAAAATCTCGACAACAGACTACCTTCTATAATGACAAGGCTACAATCCATTGGAGAAAAAAAATTTCGACAACTGACTACCTTCCATAATGACAAGGCTACCATCCATTGGAGTAACAAATATCTCGACAACAGACTACCTTCTATAATGACAAGACTACCATCCATTGAGTAACAAAGATCTCGACAACAGTCTCCCTTCGATTATGACAAGGCTACCATCCATTGGAGTAAAAAATATCTCGACAACAGACTACCTTCCATAATTACATGGCTACCATCCATTGGAGTAACAAAAATATCGACAACAGACTACCTTCCATAATGACAAGGCTACCATCCATTGAGTAACAAAGATATTGACAACAGACTATCTTCCATAATGACAACACTACAATCCATTGGAGTAAAAAAAATCTTAACAACAGACTACCTTCCATAATGACAAGGCTACCATCCATTGAAGTAATAAAAAATCACGACAATAAACTACCTTACATAATGACAAGGCTACCATCCATTGGAGTATAAAAATCTGGACAACCGACTACCTTCCATAATGACAAGTCTACCATCCATTGAGTAACAAAGATCTCGACAACAGACTACCTTCCATTATGACAAGGCTACCATCCATTGGAGTAACAAAAATCTCGACAACAGACTACCTTCTATAATGACAAGGCTACCATCCATTGAGTAACAGAGATCTCGACAATAGACTCCCTTCCATTATGACAAGGCTACCATCCATTGAGTAACAAAGATATTGACAACAGACTATCTTCCCTAATGACAACACTACCATCCATTGGAGTAAAAAAAATCTTAACAACAAACTACCTTCCATAATGACAAGGCTACCATCCATTGAAGTAAAAAAAATCACGACAATAAACTACCTTACATAATGACAAGGCTACCATCCATAGGAGTATAAAAATCTGGACAACAGACTACCTTCCATAATGACAAGGCTACCATCCATTGAGTAACAAAAATCACGACAACAGACTACCTTACGTAATGACAAGGCTACCATCCATTGGTGTAAAAAAATCTCAACAACAGACTACCTTCCATAATTACAGACTACCTTCCATAATGACAAGGCTACCATCCATTGGAGAAAAAAAAATTCGACAACAGACTACCTTCCATAATGACAAGGCTACCATCCATTGGAGTAACAAATATCTCGACAACAGACTACCTTCTATAATGACAAGGCTATCATCCATTGAGTAACAAAGATCTCGACAACAGACTCCCTTCCATTATGACATGGCTACCATCCATTAGAGTAAAAAATATATCGACAACAGACTACCTTCCATAATTACATGGCTACCGTCCATTGGAGTAACAAAAATATCGACAACAGACTACCTTCCATAATGACAAGGCTACCATCCATTGAGTAACAAAGATATTGACAACAGGCTATCTTCCATAATGACAACACTACCATCCATTGGAGTAAAAAAAATCTTAACAACAGACTACCTTCCATAATGACAAGGCTACCATCCATTGAAGTAAAAAAAAATCACGATAATAAACTACCTTACATAATGACAAGGCTACCATCCATTGGAGTATAAAAATCTGGACAACAGACTACCTTCCATAATTACAAGGCTACCATCCATTGAGTAACAAAGATCTCGACAATAGACTACCTTCCATTATGACAAGGCTACCATCCATTGGAGTAACAAAAATCTCGACAACAGACTACCTTCTATAATGACAAGGATACCATCCATTGAGTAACAAAGATCTCGACAACAGACTCCCTTCCATTATGACAAGGCTACCATCCATTGGAGTAAAAAATATCTCGACAATAGACTACCTTCCATAATTACATGGCTACCATCCATTGGAGTAACAAAAATCTCGACAACAGACTAGCTTCCATAATGACAAGGGTACCATCCATTGGAGTAAAAAAATCTCGACAACAGACTACCTTCCATAATGACAAGTCTACCATCCATTGGAGTAACAAATATCTCGACAACAGACTACCTTCTATAATGACAAGGCTACCATCCATTAGAGTAACAAATATCTCGACAAAAGTCTACCTTCCATAAAGAAAAGTTTACCATCCATTGGAGTAACAAAAATATCGACAATAGACTACCTTCCATAATTACATGGCTACCATCCATTGAAGGAAAAAAAATCACGACAACAGACTACCTTACATAATGACAAGGCTATCATCAATTGGAGTAAAAAAATCTCAACAACAGACTACTTTCTATAATGACAAGGCTACCATCCATTGAGTAACAAAGATCTCGATAACAGACTAGCTTCCATTATGAAAAGGCTACCATCTATTGGAGTAATAAAAATCTCGACAACAGACTACCTTCCATAATGACAAGGCTACCATCAATTGGAGTAAAAAAATCTGGATAACAGACTACCTTTGAAAATGACAAGGCTACCATCCATTGAGTAACAAAGATCTCGACAACAGACTCCCTTCTATTATGACAAGGCTACCATCCATTGGAGTAAAAAATATCTCGACAAAAGACTACCTTCCATAATTACATGGCTACCATCCATTAGAGTAACAAAAATCTCGACAACAAACTACCTTCCATTATGACAAGGCTACCATCCATTGGAGAAAATTTTTTTGACAACAGACTACCTTCCATAATGACAAGGCTACCATCCTTTGGAGTAACAAATATCTCGACAACAGACTACCTTCTATAATGACAAGGCTACCATCCATTAGAGTAACAAAAATCTCGACAAAAGACTACCTTCCATATAGAAAAGTCTACCATCCATTGGAGTAAGAAAAATATCGACAATAGACTACCTTCCATAATTAGATGGCTACCATCCATTGGAGGAACAAAAATCTCGACAACAGACTACCTTACAGAATGACAAGGCTACCATCCATTGGAGTAAAACAATCTCGACAACAGACTACCTTCCATAATGACAAGGCTACCATCCATTGAGTAACAAAGATCTCGACAACAGACTACCTTCCATTATGTCAAGGCTACCATCCATTGGAGTAAAAAATATCTCGACAACAGACTACCTACCATAAAGACAAGGCTACCTTCCATTGAGTAACAAAGATATTGACAACAGACTATATTCCATAATGACAACACTACCATCCATTGGAGTAAAAAAAATATTAACAACAGACTACCTTCCATAATGATAAGGCTACCATCCATTGGAGTATAAAAATCTGGACAAAAGACTACATTCCATAATGACAAGGCTACCATCCATTGAGTAACAAAGATCTCGACAACAGACTACCTTCCATTATGACAAGGCTTCCATCCATTGGAGTTACAAAAATCTCGACAACAGACTACCTTCTATAATGACAAGGCTACCATCCATTGAGTAACAAAGATCTCGACAACAAACTCCCTTCCATTATGACAAGGCTACCATCCATTGGAGTAAAAAATATCTCGACAATAGCCTACCTTCCCTAATTACATGGCTACCATCCATTGGAGTAACAAAAATCTCGACAATAGACTAGCTTCCATAAATACAAGGGTACCATCCATTGGAGTAAAAAAATCTTGACAACAGACTACCTTCCATAATGACAAGGCTACCATCCATTGCAGTAATAAATATCTCGACAACAGACTACCTTATATAATGACAAGGCTACCATCCATTATAGTAACAAATATCTCGACAAAAGACTACCTTCCATAAAGAAAAGTCTACCATCCATTGGAGTAACAAAAATATCGACAATAGACTACCTTCCATAATTACATGCTACCATGCATTGGAGTAAAAAAAATCTTGACAACAGACTTCATTCCATAATGACAAGGCTACCATCCATTGAAGGAAAAAAAATCACGACAACAGACTACCTTACATAATGACAAGACTACCATCCATTGGAGTAAAAAAATCTCTACAACAGACTACCTTCCATAATGACAAGGCTACCTTCCATAATGACAAGGCTACCATCCATTGGAGAAAAAAAATTTCGACAACAGACTACCTTCCATAATGACAAGGCTACCATCCATTGGAGTAACAAATATCTCGACAACAGACTACCTTATATAATGACAAGGCTACCATCCATTGAGTAACAAAGATCTCGACAACGGACTCCCTTCCATTATGACATGGCTACCATCCATCGGTGTAAAAAACATATCGACAACAGACTACCTTCCATAATTACATGGCTACCGTCCATTGGAGTACCAAAAATATTGACAACAGACTACCTTCCATAATGACAAGGCTACCATCCATTGAGTAACAAAGATATTGACAACAGACTATCTTCCATAATGACAAGGCTACCATCCATTGGAGTAAAAAAAATCTTAACAACAGACTACCTTCCATAATGACAAGGCTACCATCCATTGAAGTAAAAAAAAATCACGACAATAAACTACCTTACATAATGACAAGGCTACCATCCATTGGAGTATAAAAATCTGGACAACAGACTGCCTTCCATAATGACAAGGCTACCATCCATTGAGTAACAAAGATCTCGACAATAGACTACCTTCCATTATGACAAGGCTACCATCCATTGGAGTAACAAAAATATCGACAACAGACTACCTTCTATAATGACAAGGCTACCATCCATTGAGTCACAAAGATCTCGACAACAGACTCCCTTCCATTATGACAAGGCTACCATCCATTGGAGTAAAAAATATATCTCGACAATAGCCTACCTTCCATATTTACATGGCTACCATCCATTGGAGTAACAAAAATCTCGACAACAGACTAGCTTCCATAATGACAAGGGTACCATCCATTGGAGTAAAAAAATATCGACAACAGACTACCTTCCATAATGAGAAGGCTACCATCCATTGGAGTAACAAATATCTCGACAACAGACTACCTTCTATAATGACAAGGCTACCATCCATTAGAGTAACAAATATCTCGACAAAAGACTACCTTCCATAAAGAAAAGTCTACCATCCATTGGAGTAACAAAAATATCGACAATAGACTACCTTCCATAATTACATGGCTACCATCCATTGAAGGAAAAAAAATCACGACACCAGACTACCTTACATAATGACAAGGCTATCATCAATTGGAGTAAAAAAATCTCAACAACAGACTACCTTCTATAATGTCAAGGCTACCATCCATTGAGTAACAAAGATCTCGACAACACACTAGCTTCCATTATGAAAAGGCTACCATCTATTGGAGTAATAAAAATCTCGACAACAGACTACCTTCCATAATGACAAGGCTACCATCAATTAGAGTAAAAAAATCTCGACAATATACTACCTTCGATAATGACAAGGCTACCATCCATTGAGTAACAAAGATCTCGACAACAGACTCCCTTCCATTATGACAAGGCTACCATCCATTGGAGTAAAAAATATCTCGACAAAAGACTACCTTCCGTAATTACATGGCTACCATCCATTAGAGTAACAAAAATCTCGACAACAGACTACCTTCCATAATGACAAGGCTACCATCCTTTGGAGTAACAAATATCTCGACAACAGACTACCTTCTATAATGACAAGGCTACCATCCATTAGAGTAACAAAAATCTCGACAAAAGACTACCTTCCATATAGAAAAGTCTACCAGCCATTGGAGTAAGAAAAATATCGACAATAGACTACCTTCCATAATTACATGGCTACCATCCATTGGAGGAACAAAAATCTCGACAACAGACTACCTTACATAATGATAAGGCTACCATCCATTGGAGTAAAACAATCTTGACAATAGACTATCTTCCATAATGACAAGGCTACCATCCATTGAGTAACAAAGATCTCGACAACAGACTACCTTCCATAATGACAAGGCTACCATCCATTGGAGTAACAAAAATCTGGAAAACAGACTACCTTCCATAAAGACAAGGCTACCATCCATTGAGTAACAAAGATATCGACAATAGACTACCTTCCATAATTACAAGGGTAACATCTGTTGGAGTAAAACAAATCTTGACAACATACTACCTTCCATAATGACAAGGCTACCATCCATTGAAGTAAAAAAAAATCTAGACAACAGACTACCTTACATAATGACAAGGCTACCATCCATTGAGTAACAAAGATCTCGACAACAAAATCCCTTCCATTATGACAAGGCTACCATCCATTGGAGTAAAAAATATCTCGAAAACAGACTACCTTCCATAATTACATGGCTACCATCCATTGGAGTAACAAAAATCTCAACAACAGACTACCTTCGATAATGACAAGGCTACCATCCATTGGAGTAAAAAAATCTTGACAATAGACTACCTTCCATAATGACAAGGCAACCATCCATTGGAGTAACAAATATCTCGACAACAGACTACCTTGTATAATGACAAGGCTACCATACATTAGAGTAACAAATATCTCGACAAAAGACTTCCTTCCATAAAGAAAAGTCTACCATCCATTAGAGTAACAAAAATATCGACAATAGACTACCTTCCATAATTACATGGCTACCATCCATTGGAGTAAAAAAAATCTTGACAACAGACTGCCTTCCATAATGATAAGGCTACCATCCATTGAAGGAAAAAAAAATCACGACAATAGACTACCTTACATACTGACAAGGCTATCATCCATTGGATTAAAACAATCTCGACAACAAACTACCTTCCATAATGACAAGGCTACCATCCATTGAGTAACAAAGATCTCGACAACATACTATCTTCCATTATGACAAGGCTACATCCATTGGAGTAAAAAATATCTCGACAACAGACTACCTTCCATAATGACAAGGCTACCATCCATTGGAGTAACAAAAATCTCGACAATAGACTACCTTCTATAAAGACAAGGCTACCATCCATTGAGTAAAAAAGATATCGACAACAGACTACCTTCCAT
The DNA here is from genome assembly GCA_948472305.1 of Vicia faba. Classification (NCBI taxonomy): domain Eukaryota; kingdom Viridiplantae; phylum Streptophyta; class Magnoliopsida; order Fabales; family Fabaceae; genus Vicia; species Vicia faba. Next base: position 744,971,943 of record OX451738.1, read on the forward strand.
AATTACAAGGGTACCATCTATTGGAGTAAAACAAATCTTGACAACATACTACCTTCCATAATGACAAGGCTACCATCCATTGAAGTAAAAAAAAATCTAGATAACAGACTACCTTACATAATGACAAGGCTACCATCCATTGAGTAACAAAGATCTCGACAACAAAATCACTTCCATTATGACAAGGCTACCATCCATTGGAGTAAAAAGTATCTCGAAAACAGACTACCTTCCATAATTACATGGCTACCATCCATTGGAGTAACAAAAATCTCAACAACAGACTACCTTCCATAATGACAAGGCTACCATCCATTGGAGTAACAAATATCTCGACAACAGACTACCTTGTATAATGACAAGGCTACCATACATTAGAGTAACAAATATCTCGACAAAAGACTACCTTCCATAAAGAAAAGTCTACCATCCATTGGAGTAACAAAAATATCGACAATAGACTACCTTCCATAATTACAAGGGTACCATCTGTTGGAGTAAAACAAATCTTGACAACAGACTGCCTTCCATAATGACAAGGCTACCATCCATTGAAGTAAAAAAAAATCTAGACAACAGACTACCTTACATAATGACAAGGCTACCATCCATTGAGTAATAAAGATCTCGACAACAAAATCCCTTCCATTATGACAAGGCTACCATCCATCGGAGTAAAAAATATCTCGAAAACAAACTACCTTCCATAATTACATGGCCACCATCCATTGGAGTAACAAAAATCTCAACAACATACTACCTTCGATAATGACAAGGCTACCATCCATTGGAGTAAAAAAATCTCGACAATAGACTACCTTCCATAATGACAAGGCAACCATCCATTGGAGTAACAAATATCTCGACAACAGACTACCTTGTATAATGACAAGGCTACCATACATTAGAGTAACAAATATCTCGACAAAAGACTTCCTTCCATAAAGAAAAGTCTACCATCCATTAGAGTAACAAAAATATCGACAATAGACTACCTTCCATAATTACATGGCTACCATCCATTAGAGTAAAAAAAATCTTGACAACATACTGCCTTCCATAATGATAAGGCTACCATCCATTGAAGGAAAAAAAAATCACGACAACAGACTACCTTACATACTGACAAGGCTATCATCCATTGGAGTAAAACAATCTCGACAACAAACTACCTTCCATAATGACAAGGCTACCATCCATTGAGTAACAAAGATCTCGACAACATACTACCTTCCATTATGACAAGGCTACATCCATTGGAGTAAAAAATATCTCGACAACAGACTACCTTCCATAATGACAAGGCTACCATCCATTGGAGTAACAAAAATCTCGACAACAGACTACCTTCTATAAAGACAAGGCTACCATCCATTGAGTAAAAAAGATATCGACAACAGACTACCTTCCATAATTACAAGGGTACCATCTGTTGGAGTAAAACAAATCTTGACAACATACTACCTTCCATAATGACAAGGCTACCATCCATTGAAGTAAAAAAAAATCTAGACAACAGACTACCTTACATAATGACAAGGCTACCATCCATTGAGTAACAAAGATCTCGACAACAAAATCACTTCCATTATGACAAGGCTACCATCCATTGGAGTAAAAAGTATCTCGAAAACAGACTACCTTCCATAATTACATGGCTACCATCCATTGGAGTAACAAAAATCTCAACAACAGACTACCTTCCATAATGACAAGGCTATCATCCATTGGAGAAAAAAAATCTCGACAACAGACTACCTTCCATAATGACAAGGCTACCATCCATTGGAGTAACAAATATCTCGACAACAGACTACCTTGTATAATGACAAGGCTACCATACATTAGAGTAACAAATATCTCGACAAAAGACTACCTTCCATAAAGAAAAGTCTACCATCCATTGGAGTAACAAAAATATCGACAATAGACTACCTTCCATAATTACAAGGGTACCATCTGTTGGAGTAAAACAAATCTTGACAACAGACTGCCTTCCATAATGACAAGGCTACCATTCATTGAAGTAAAAAAAAATCTAGACAACAGACTACCTTACATAATGACAAGGCTACCATCCATTGAGTAATAAAGATCTCGACAACAAAATCCCTTCCATTATGACAAGGCTACCATCCATTGGAGTAAAAAATATCTCGAAAACAGACTACCTTCCATAATTACATGGCCACCATCCATTGGAGTAACAAAAATCTCAACAACATACTACCTTCGATAATGACAAGGCTACCATCCATTGGAGTAAAAAAATCTCGACAATAGACTACCTTCCATAATGACAAGGCAACCATCCATTGGAGTAACAAATATCTCGACAACAGACTACCTTGTATAATGACAAGGCTACCATACATTAGAGTAACAAATATCTCGACAAAAGACTTCCTTCCATAAAGAAAAGTCTACCATCCATTAGAGTAACAAAAATATCGACAATAGACTACCTTCCATAATTACATGGCTACCATCCATTAGAGTAAAAAAAATCTTGACAACAGACTGCCTTCCATAATGATAAGGCTACCATCCATTGAAGGAAAAAAAATCACGACAACAGACTACCTTACATACTGACAAGGCTATCATCCATTGGAGTAAAACAATCTCGACAACAAACTACCTTCCATAATGACAAGGCTACCATCCATTGAGTAACAAAGATCTCGACAACATACTACCTTCCATTATGACAAGGCTACATCCATTGGAGTAAAAAATATCTCGACAACAGACTACCTTCCATAATGACAAGGCTACCATCCATTGGAGTAACAAAAATCTCGACAACAGACTACCTTCTATAAAGACAAGGCTACCATCCATTGAGTAAAAAAGATATCGACAACAGACTACCTTCCATAATTACAAGGGTACCATCTGTTGGAGTAAAACAAATCTTGACAACATACTACCTTCCATAATGACAAGGCTACCATCCATTGAAGTAAAAAAAAATCTAGACAACAGACTACCTTACATAATGACAAGGCTACCATCCATTGAGTAACAAAGATCTCGACAACAAAATCACTTCCATTATGACAAGGCTACCATCCATTGGAGTAAAAAGTATCTCGAAAACAGACTACCTTCCATAATTACATGGCTACCATCCATTGGAGTAACAAAAATCTCAACAACAGACTACCTTCTATAATGACAAGGCTATCATCCATTGGAGTAAAAAAATCTCGACAACAGACTACCTTCCATAATGACAAGGCTACCATCCATTGGAGTAACAAATATCTCGACAACAGACTACCTTGTATAATGACAAGGCTACCATACATTAGAGTAACAAATATCTCAACAAAAGACTACCTTCCATAAAGAAAAGTCTACCATCCATTGGAGTAACAAAAATATCGACAATAGACTACCTTCCATAATTACATGGCTACCATCCATTGGAGTAAAAAAAATCTTGACAACAGACTGCCTTCCATAATGACAAGTCTACCATCCATTGAAATAAAAAAAAAATCACGACAACGGACTACCTTACATAATGACAAGGCTACCATCCATTGGAGTAAAAAAATCTCAACAAAAGACTACCTTCCATAATGACAAAGCTACCATCCATTGAGTAACAAAGATCTCGACAAGAGATTAGCTTCCATTATGACAAGGCTACCATCTATTGGAGTAACAAAAATCTCGACAACAGACTACCTTCCATAATGACAAGGCTACCATCCATTGGAGTAAAAAAATCTCGACAACAGACTACCTTCGATAATGACAAGGCTACCATCCATTGAGTAACAAAGATCTCGACAACAGACTCCCTTCCATTATGACAAGGCTACCATCCATTGGAGTAAAAAATATCTCGACAACAGACTACCTTCCATAATTACATGGCTACCATCCATTGGAGTAACAAAAATATCGACAACAGAATACCTTCCATAATGACAAGGCTACCATCCATTGAGTAACAAAGATATTGACAACAGACTACCTTCCATAATGACAAGGCTACCATCCATTAAAGTAAAAAAAAATCACGACAATAGACTACCTTCGATAATGACAAGGCTACCATCCATTGGAGTAAAAAAATCTCGACAATAGACTACCTTCCATAATGACAAGGCAACCATCCATTGGAGTAACAAATATCTCGACAACAGACTACCTTGTATAATGACAAGGCTACCATACATTAGAGTATCAAATATCTCGACAAAAGACTTCCTTCCATAAAGAAAAGTCTACCATCCATTAGAGTAACAAAAATATCGACAATAGACTACCTTCCATAATTACATGGCTACCATCCATTAGAGTAAAAAAAATCTTGACAACATACTGCCTTCCATAATGATAAGGCTACCATCCATTGAAGGAAAAAAAAATCACGACAACAGACTACCTTACATACTGACAAGGCTATCATCCATTGGAGTAAAACAATCTCGACAACAAACTACCTTCCATAATGACAAGGCTACCATCCATTGAGTAACAAAGATCTCGACAACATACTACCTTCCACTATGACAAGGCTACATCCATTGGAGTAAAAAATATCTCGACAACAGACTACCTTCCATAATGACAAGGCTACCATCCATTGGAGTAACAAAAATCTCGACAACAGACTACCTTCTATAAAGACAAGGCTACCATCCATTGAGTAAAAAAGATATCGACAACAGACTACCTTCCATAATTACAAGGGTACCATCTGTTGGAGTAAAACAAATCTTGACAACATACTACCTTCCATAATGACAAGGCTACCATCCATTGAAGTAAAAAAAAATCTAGACAACAGACTACCTTACATAATGACAAGGCTACCATCCATTGAGTAACAAAGATCTCGACAACAAAATCACTTCCATTATGACAAGGCTACCATCCATTGGAGTAAAAAGTATCTCGAAAACAGACTACCTTCCATAATTACATGGCTACCATCCATTGGAGTAACAAAAATCTCAACAACAGACTACCTTCCATAATGACAAGGCTATCATCCATTGGAGAAAAAAAATCTCGACAACAGACTACCTTCCATAATGACAAGGCTACCATCCATTGGAGTAACAAATATCTCGACAACAGACTACCTTGTATAATGACAAGGCTACCATACATTAGAGTAACAAATATCTCGACAAAAGACTACCTTCCATAAAGAAAAGTCTACCATCCATTGGAGTAACAAAAATATCGACAATAGACTACCTTCCATAATTACAAGGGTACCATCTGTTGGAGTAAAACAAATCTTGACAACAGACTGCCTTCCATAATGACAAGGCTACCATCCATTGAAGTAAAAAAAAATCTAGACAACAGACTACCTTACATAATGACAAGGCTACCATCCATTGAGTAATAAAGATCTCGACAACAAAATCCCTTCCATTATGACAAGGCTACCATCCATTGGAGTAAAAAATATCTCGAAAACAGACTACCTTCCATAATTACATGGCCACCATCCATTGGAGTAACAAAAATCTCAACAACATACTACCTTCGATAATGACAAGGCTACCATCCATTGGAGTAAAAAAATCTCGACAATAGACTACCTTCCATAATGACAAGGCAACCATCCATTGGAGTAACAAATATCTCGACAACAGACTACCTTGTATAATGACAAGGCTACCATACATTAGAGTAACAAATATCTCGACAAAAGACTTCCTTCCATAAAGAAAAGTCTACCATCCATTAGAGTAACAAAAATATCGACAATAGACTACCTTCCATAATTACATGGCTACCATCCATTAGAGTAAAAAAAATCTTGACAACAGACTGCCTTCCATAATGATAAGGCTACCATCCATTGAAGGAAAAAAAAATCACGACAACAGACTACCTTACATACTGACAAGGCTATCATCCATTGGAGTAAAACAATCTCGACAACAAACTACCTTCCATAATGACAAGGCTACCATCCATTGAGTAACAAAGATCTCGACAACATACTACCTTCCATTATGACAAGGCTACATCCATTGGAGTAAAAAATATCTCGACAACAGACTACCTTCCATAATGACAAGGCTACCATCCATTGGAGTAACAAAAATCTCGACAACAGACTACCTTCTATAAAGACAAGGCTACCATCCATTGAGTAAAAAAGATATCGACAACAGACTACCTTCCATAATTACAAGGGTACCATCTGTTGGAGTAAAACAAATCTTGACAACATACTACCTTCCATAATGACAAGGCTACCATCCATTGAAGTAAAAAAAAATCTATACAACAGACTACCTTACATAATGACAAGGCTACCATCCATTGAGTAACAAAGATCTCGACAACAAAATCACTTCCATTATGACAAGGCTACCATCCATTGGAGTAAAAAGTATCTCGAAAACAGACTACCTTCCATAATTACATGGCTACCATCCATTGGAGTAACAAAAATCTCAACAACAGACTACCTTCTATAATGACAAGGCTATCATCCATTGGAGTAAAAAAATCTCGACAACAGACTACCTTCCATAATGACAAGGCTACCATCCATTGGAGTAACAAATATCTCGACAACAGACTACCTTGTATAATGACAAGGCTACCATACATTAGAGTAACAAATATCTCGACAAAAGACTACCTTCCATAAAGAAAAGTCTACCATCCATTGGAGTAACAAAAATATCGACAATAGACTACCTTCCATAATTACATGGCTACCATCCATTGGAGTAAAAAAAATCTTGACAACAGACTGCCTTCCATAATGACAAGGCTACCATCCATTGAAATAAAAAAAAAATCACGACAACGGACTACCTTACATAATGACAAGGCTACCATCCATTGGAGTAAAAAAATCTCAACAAAAGACTACCTTCCATAATGACAAAGCTACCATCCATTGAGTAACAAAGATCTCGACAAGAGATTAGCTTCCATTATGACAAGGCTACCATCTATTGGAGTAACAAAAATCTCGACAACAGACTACCTTCCATAATGACAAGGCTACCATCCATTGGAGTAAAAAAATCTCGACAACAGACTACCTTCGATAATGACAAGGCTACCATCCATTGAGTAACAAAGATCTCGACAACAGACTCCCTTCCATTATGACAAGGCTACCATCCATTGGAGTAAAAAATATCTCGACAACAGACTACCTTCCATAATTACATGGCTACCATCCATTGGAGTAACAAAAATATCGACAACAGAATACCTTCCATAATGACAAGGCTACCATCCATTGAGTAACAAAGATATTGACAACAGACTACCTTCCATAATGACAAGGCTACCATCCATTGAAGTAAAAAAAAATCACGACAATAGACTACCTTAAATATTGACAAGGCTACCATCCATTGGAGTATAAAAATCTGGACAACAGACTACCTTCCATAATAACAAGGCTACCATCCATTGAGTAACAAAGATCTCGACAACAGACTACCTTCCATTATGACAAGGCTACCATCCATTGGAGTAACAAAAATCTCGACAACAGACTACCTTCTATAATGACAAGGCTATCATCCATTGAGTAACAAAGATCTCGACAACAGACTCCCTTCAATTATGACAAGGCTACCATCCATTGGAGTACAAAATATCTCGAAAATAGACTACCTTCCATAATTACATGGCTACCATCCGTTGGAGTAACAAAAATCTCGACAATAGACTAGCTTCCATAATGACAAGGGTACCATCCATTGGAGTAAAAAAATCTTGACAACAGACTACCTTCCATAATGACAAGGCTACCATCCATTGGAGTAAGAAATATCTCGACAACAAACTACCTTCTATATTGACAAGGCTACCATCCATTAGAGTAACAAATATCTCGAAAAAAGACTACCTTCCATAAAGAAAAGTCTACCATCAATTGGAGTAACAAAAATATCGACAATAGACTACCTTCCATAATTACATGGCTACCATCCATTAGAGTAAAAAAAATCTTGACAACAGACTGCCTTCCATAATAACAAGGCTACCATCCATTGAAGGAAAAAAAATCACGACAACAGATTACCCTACATAATGACAAGGCTACCATCCATTGAGTAACAAAGATCTCGACAACAGACTAGCTTCCATTATGACAAGGCTACCATCTATTGGAGTAACAAAAATCTCGACAACAGACTACCTTCCATAATGACAAGGCTACCATCCATTGGAGTAAAAAAATCTCGACAAAAGACTACCTTCGATAATGACAAGGCTACCATCCATTGAGTAACAAAGATGTCGACAACAGACTACCTTCCATTATGACAAGCCTACCATCCATTGCAGTAAAAAATATCTCGACAGCAGACTTCCTTCCATAATTACATGGCTACCATCCATTAGAGTAACAAAAATCTCGACAATAGACTACCTTCCATAATGACAAGGCTACCATCCATTGGAGAAAAAAAATCTCGACAATAGACTACCTTCCATAATGACAAGGCTACCATCCATTGGAGTAACAAATATCTCGACAAAAGACTACCTTCTATAATGACAAGGCTACCATCCATTAGATTAACAAAAATCTCGACAAAAGACTACCTTCCATAAAGAAAAGTCTACCATCCATTGGAGTAAGAAAAATATCGACAATAGACTACCTTCCATAAATACATGGCTACCATCCATTGGAGGAACAAAAATCTCGACAACATACTACCTTACATAATGACAAGGCTACCATCCATTGGAGTAAAAATATCTCGACAATAGACTACCTTCGATAATGACAAGGCTACCATCCATTGAGTAACAAAGATCTCGACAACAGACTCCCTTCCATTATGACAAGGCTACCATCCATTGGAGTAAAAAATATCTCGACAACAGACTACCTTCCATAATTACATGGCTACCATCCATTGGAGTAACAAAAATCTCGACAACAGACTACCTTCCATAATGACAAGGCTACCATCCATTGGAGTAAGAAATATCTCGACAACAGACTACCTTCTATAATGACAAGGCTACCATCCATTAGAGTAACAAATATCTCGACAAAAGACTACCTTCCATAAAGAAAAGTCTACCATCCATTGGAGTAACAAAAATATCGACAATAGACTACCTTCCATAATTACATGGCTACCATCCATTGGAGTAAAAAAAATCTTGACAACAGACTGAATTCCATAATAACAAGGCTACCATCCATTGAAGGAAAAAAAAATCACGACAACAAACTACCTTACATAATGACAAGGCTACCATCCATTGGAGTAAAAAAAATCTCAACAACAGATTACCTTCCATAATGACAAGGCTACCATCCATTAAGTAACAAAGATCTCGACAACAGACAAGCTTCCATTATAACAAGGCTACCATCTATTGGAGTAACCAAAATCTCGACAACAAACTACCTTCCATAATGACAAGCCTACCATCCATTGGAGTAAAAAAATCTCGACAACAGACTACCTTCGATAATGACAAGGCTACCATCCATTGAGTAACAAAGATCTCGACAACAGACTCCCTTCCATTATGACAAGGCCACCATCCATTTGAGTAAAAAATATCTCGACAACAGACTACCTTCCACAATTACATGGCTACCATCCATTGGAGTAACAAAAATCTCGACAACAGACTACCTTCCATAATGACAAGGCTACCATCCATTGAGTAACAAAGATATTGACAACAAACTATCTTCCATAATGACATCACTACCATCCATTGGAGTAAAAAAAATCTAAACAACAGACTACCTTCCATAATGACAAGGCTACCATCCATTGAAGTAAAAAAAAATCACGACAATAGACTACCTTACATAATGACAAGGCTACCATCCATTGGAGTATAAAAATCTGGACAACAGACTACCTTCCATAATGACAAGGCTACCATCCATTGGAGTAACAAATATCTCGACAACAGACTACCTTCTATAATGACAAGGCTACCATCCATTAGAGTAACAAATATCTCGACAAAAAGACTACCTTCCATAAAGAAAAGTATTACCATCCATTGGAGTAACAAAAATATCAACAATAGACTACCTTCCATAATTACATGGCTACCATCCATTGGAGTAAAAAAAATCTTGACAACAGACTGCCTTCCATAATGACAAGGCTACCATCCATTGGAGTAAAACAATCTCGACAACAGACTACCTTCCATAATGACAAGGCTACCATCCATTGAGTAACAAAGATCTCGACCACAGACTACCTTCCATTATGACAAGGTTAACATCTATTGGAGTAACAAAAATCTCGACAACAGACTACCTTCCATAATGACAAGGCTACCATCCATTGGAGTAAAAAAATATCGACAACAGACTACCTTCGATGATGACAAGGCTACCATTCATTGAGTAACAAAGATCTCGACAACAGACTCCCTTCCATTATGATAAGGCTACCATCCATTGGAGTAAAAAATATCTCGACAACAGAATACCTTCCATAATTACATGGCTACCATCCATTGGAGTAACAAAAATCTCGACAAAAGACTACCTTCCATAATGACAAGGCTACCATCCATTGAATAACAAAGATATTGACAACAGACTATCTTCCATAATGACAACACTACCATCCATTGGAGTAAAAAAAATCTTAACAACACACTACCTTCCATAATGACAAGGCTACCATCCATTGAAGTAAAAAAAATCACGACAATAGACTACCTTCCATTATGACAAGGCTACCATCCATTGGAGTAAAAAATATCTCGACAATAGACTACCTTCCATAATTACATGGCTTCCATCCATTGGAGTAACAAAAATCTCGACAACATACTAGCTTCCATAATGACAAGGGTACCATCCATTGGAGTAAAAAAATCTCGACAACAGACTACCTTCCATAATGACAAGGCTACCATCCTTTGGAGTAAGAAATATCTCGACAACAGACTACCTTCTATATTGACAAGGCTACCATCCATTAGAGTAACAAATATCTCGACAAAAGACTACCTTCCATAAAGAAAAGTCTACCATCCATTGGAGTAACAAAAATATCGACAATAGACTACCTTCAATAATTACATGGCTACCATCCATTAGAGTAAAAAAAATCGTGACAACAAACTGCCTTCCATAATAACAAGGCTACCATCCATTGATGGAAAAAAAAATCACGACAACAGGCTACCTTACATAATGACAAGGCTACCATCCATTGGAGTAAAAAAATCTCAACAACAGATTACCTTCCATAATAAAAAGGCTACCATCCATTGAGTAACAAAGATCTCGACAACAGACTAGCTTCCATTATGACAAGGCTACCATCTATTGGAGTAACAAAAATCTCGACAACAGACTACCTTCCATAATGACAAGGCTATCATCCATTGGAGTAAAAAAATATCGACAACAGACTACCTTCGATAATGACAAGGCTACCATCCATTGAGTAACAAAGATGTCGACAACAGACTCCCTTCCATTATGACAAGGCTACCATCCATTGGAGTAAAAAATATCTCGACAACAGACTTCCTTCCATAATTACATGGCTACCATCCATTGGAGTAACAAAAATCTCGACAACAGACTACCTTCCATAATGACAAGGCTACCATCCATTGGAGAAAAAAAATCACGACAACAGACAACCTTCCATAATGACAAGGCTACCATCCATTGGAGTAACAAATATCTCGACAAAAGACTACCTTCTATGATGACAAGGCTACCATCCGTTAGATTAACAAAAATCTCGAAAAAAGACTACCTTCCATAAAGAAAAGTCTACCATCCATTGGAGTAAGAAAAATATCGACAATAGACTACCTTCCATAATTACATGGCTACCTTCTATTGGAGGAACAAAAATCTCGACAACAGACTACCTTACATAATGACAAGGCTACCATCCATTGGAGTAAAAAAATCTCGACAACAGACTACCCTTGATAATGACAAGGCTACCATCCATTGAGTAACAAAGATCTCGACAACAGACTCCCTTCCATTATGACAAGGCTACCATCCATTGGAGTAAAAAATATCTCGACAACAGACTACCTTCCATAATTACATGGCTACCATCCATTGGAGTAACAAAAATCCCGACAACAAACTACCTTCCATAATGACAAGGCTACCATCCATTGGAGTAAGAAATATCTCGACAACAGACTACCTTCTATAATGACAAGGCTACCATCCATTAGAGTAACAAATATCTCGACAAAAGACTACCTTCCATAAAGAAAAGTCTACCATCCATTGGAGTAACAAAAATATCGACAATAGACTACCTTCCATAATTACATGGCTACCATCCATTGGAGTAAAAAAAATCTTGACAACAGACTGCCTTCCATAATGACAAGGCTACCATCCATTGTAGGAAAAAAAAATCACGACAACAGACTACCTTCCATAATGACAAGGCTACCATCCATTGGAGTAAAAAAATCTCGACAACAGACTACCTTCCATAATGACAAGGCTACCATCCATTGAGTAACAAAGATCTCGACAACAGACTAGCTTCCATTATGACAAGGCTACCATCCATTGGAGTAAAAAATATCTCGACAACAGCTCACCTTCCATAATTACATGGCTACCATCCATTGGAGTAACAAAAATCTCGACAACAGACTACCTTTCATAATGACAAGGCTACCATCCATTGGAGAAAAAAAATCTCGACAACAGACTACCTTCCATAATGACAAGGCTACCATCCATTGGAGTAACAAATATCTCGACAACAGACTACCTTCTATAATGACAAGGCTACCATCCATTAGAGTAACAAAAATCTCGGCAAAAGACTACCTTCCATAAAGAAAAGTCTACCATCCATTGGAGTAAGAAAAATATCGACAATAGACTACCTTCCATAATTACATGGCTACCATCCATTGGAGGAACAAAAATCTCGACAACAGACTACCTTACATAATGACAAGGCTACCATCCATTGGAGTAAAACAATCTCGACAACAGACTACCTTCCATAATGACAAGGCTACCATCCATTGAGTAACAAAGATCTCGACCACAGACTACCTTCCATTATGACAAGGTTAACATCTATTGGAGTAACAAAAATCTCGACAACAGACTACCTTCCATAATGACAAGGCTACCATCCATTGGAGTAAAAAAATATCGACAACAGACTACCTTCGATGATGACAAGGCTACCATTCATTGAGTAACAAAGATCTCGACAACAGACTCCCTTCCATTATGATAAGGCTACCATCCATTGGAGTAAAAAATATCTCGACAACAGAATACCTTCCATAATTACATGGCTACCATCCATTGGAGTAACAAAAATCTCGACAACAGACTACCTTCCATAATGACAAGGCTACCATCCATTGAATAACAAAGATATTGACAACAGACTATCTTCCATAATGACAACACTACCATCCATTGGAGTAAAAAAAATCTTAACAACAGACTACCTTCCATAATGACAAGGCTACCATCCATTGAAGTAAAAAAAATCACGACAATAGACTACCTTCCATAATGACAAGGCTACCATCCATTGGAGAAAAAAAATCACGACAACAGACAACCTTCCATAATGACAAGGCTACCATCCATTGGAGTAACAAATATCTCGACAAAAGACTACGTTCTATAATGACAAGGCTACCATCCATTAGATTAACAAAAATCTCGAAAAAAACTACCTTCCATAAAGAAAAGTCTACCATCCATTGGAGTAAGAAAAATATCGACAATAGACTACCTTCCATAATTACATGGCTACCTTCCATTGGAGGAACAAAAATCTCGAGAACAGACTACCTTACATAATGACAAGGCTACCATCCATTGGAGTAAAAAAATCTCGACAACAGACTACCCTTGATAATGACAAGGCTACCATCCATTGAGTAACAAAGATCTCGACAACAGACTCCCTTCCATTATGACAAGGCTACCATCCATTGGAGTAAAAAATATCTCGACAACAGACTACCTTCCATAATTACATGGCTACCATCCATTGGAGTAACAAAAATCTCGACAACAGACTACCTTCCATAATGACAAGGCTACCATCCATTGAATAACAAAGATATTGACAACAGACTATCTTCCATAATGACAACACTACCATCCATTGGAGTAAAAAAAATCTTAACAACAGACTACCTTCCATAATGACAAGGCTACCATCCATTGAAGTAAAAAAAATCACGACAATAGACTACCTTCCATTATGACAAGGCTACCATCCATTGGAGTAAAAAATATCTCGACAATAGACTACCTTCCATAATTACATGGCTTCCATCCATTGGTGTAACAAAAATCTCGACAACATACTAGCTTCCATAATGACAAGGGTACCATCCATTGGAGTAAAAAAATCTCGACAACAGACTACCTTCCATAATGACAAGGCTACCATCCATTGGAGTAAGAAATATCTCGACAACAGACTAACTTCTATATTGACAAGGCTACCATCCATTAGAGTAACAAATATCTCGACAAAAGACTACCTTCCATAAAGAAAAGTCTACCATCCATTGGAGTAACAAAAATATCGACAATAGACTACCTTCAATAATTACATGGCTACCATCCATTAGAGTAAAAAAAATCTTGACAACAAACTCCCTTCCATAATAACAAGGCTACCATCCATTGATGGAAAAAAAAATCACGACAACAGACTACCTTACATAATGACAAGGCTACCATCCATTGGAGTAACAAAAATCTCGACAACAGACTACCTTCCATAATGACAAGGCTACCATCCATTGGAGAAAAAAAATCACGACAACAGACAACCTTCCATAATGACAAGGCTACCATCCATTGGAGTAACAAATATCTCGACAAAAGACTACCTTCTATAATGACAAGGCTACCATCCATTAGATTAACAAAAATCTCGAAAAAAACTACCTTCCATAAAGAAAAGTCTACCATCCATTGGAGTAAGAAAAATATCGACAATAGACTACCTTCCATAATTACATGGCTACCTTCCATTGGAGGAACAAAAATCTCGAGAACAGACTACCTTACATAATGACAAGGCTACCATCCATTGGAGTAAAAAAATCTCGACAACAGACTACCCTTGATAATGACAAGGCTACCATCCATTGAGTAACAAAGATCTCGACAACAGACTCCCTTCCATTATGACAAGGCTACCATCCATTGGAGTAAAAAATATCTCGACAACAGACTACCTTCCATAATTACATGGCTACCATCCATTGGAGTAACAAAAATCTCGACAACAGACTACCTTCCATAATGACAAGGCTACCATCCATTGGAGTAAGAAATATCTCGACAATAGACTACCTTCTATAATGACAAGGCTACCATCCATTAGAGTAACAAATATCTCGACAAAAGACTACCTTCCATAAAGAAAAGTCTACCATTCATTGGAGTAACAAAAATATCGACAATAGACTACCTTCCTTAATTACATGGCTACCATCCATTGGAGTAAAAAAATCTTGACAACAGACTGCCTTCCATAATAACAAGGCTACCATCCATTGAAGGAAAAAAAAATCACGACAATAGACTACCTTACATAATGACAAGGCTACCATCCATTGGAGTAAAAAAATCTCAACAACAGATTACCTTTCATAATGACAAGGCTACCATCCATTGAGTAACAAAGATCTCGACAACAGACTAGCTTCCATTATGACAAGGCTACCATCTATTGGAGTAACAAAAATCTCGACAACAGACTACCTTCCATATCGACGAGGCTACCATCCATTGGAGTAAAAAAATCTCGTCAACAGACTACCTTCGATAATGACTAGGCTACCATCCATTGAGTAGCAAAGATCTCGACAACAGACTCCCTTCCATTATGACAAGGCTACCATCCATTGGAGTAAAAAATATCTCGACAACAGACTACCTTCCATAATTACATGGCTACCATCCATTGGAGTAACAAAAATCTCGACAACAGACTACCTTCCATAATGACAAGGCTACCATCCATTGAGTAACAAAGATATTAACAACAAACTATCTTCCATAATGACAACACTACCATCCATTGGAGTAAAAAAAATATTAACAACAGACTACCTTCCATAATGACAAGGCTACCATCCATTAAAGTAAAAAAAAATCACGACAATAGACTACCTTACATAATGACAAGGCTACCATCCATTGGAGTATAAAAATCTGGACAACAGACTACCTTCCATAATGACAAGGCTACCATCCATTGGAGTAACAAATATCTCGACAACAGACTACCTTCTATAATGACAAGGCTACCATCCATTAGAGTAACAAATATCTCGACAAAAGACTACCTTCCATAAAGAAAAGTATACCATCCATTAGAGTAACAAAAATATCAACAATAGATTACCTTCCATAATTACATGGCTACCATCCATTGGAGGAACAAAAATCTCGACAACAGACTACCTTACATAATGACAAGGCTACCATCCTTTGGAGTAAAACAATCTCGACAACAGACTACCTTCGATAATGTCAAGGCTACCATCCATTGAGTAACAAAGATCTCGACAACAACTACCTTCCATTATGACAAGGCTACCATCCATTGGAGTAAAAAATATCTCGACAACAGAATACCTTCCATAATTACATGGCTACCATCCATTGGAGTAACAAAAGTCTCGACAACAGACTACCTTCCATAATGACAAGGCTACCATCCATTGAGTAACAAAGATATTGACAACAGACTATCTTCCATAATGACAACACTACCATCCATTGGAGTAAAAAAAATCTTAACAACAGACTACCTTCCATAATGAAAAGGCTACCATCTATTGAAGTAAAAAAAATCACGACAATAGACTACCTTCCATTATGACAAGGCTACCATCAATTGGAGTAACAAAAATCTCGACAACAGACTACCTTCTATAATGACAAGGCTACCATCCATTGAGTAACAAAGATCTCGACAACAGACTCCCTTCCATTATGACAAGGCTACCATCCATTGGAGTAAAAAATATCTCGACAATAGACTACCTTCCATAATTACATGGCTACCATCAATTGGAGTAACAAAAATCTCGACAACATACTAGCTTCCATAATGACAAGGCTACCATCCATTGAGTAACAAAGATCTCGACAACAAACTATCTTCCATTATGACAAGGCTACCATCCATTGGAGTAAAAAAAATCTCGACAACAGACTACCTTCCACAATTACATGGCTACCATCCATTGGAGTAACAAAAATCTCGACAACAGACTACCTTCCATAATGAGAAGGCTATCATCCATTGGAGTAACAAATATCTCGACAACGGACTACCTTTTATAATGACAAGGCTACCATCCATTAGAGTAATAAATATCTCGACAAAAGACTACCTTCCATAAAGAAAAGTATACCATCCATTGGAGTATCAAAAATATCAACAATAGACTACCATCCATAATTACATGGCTACCATCCATTGGAGTAAAAAATATCTCGACAACAGCTCACCTTCCATAATTACATGGCTACCATCCATTGGAGTAACAAAAATCTCGACAATAGACTACCTTTCATAATGACAAGGCTACCATCCATTGGAGAAAAAAAATCTCGACAACAGACTACCTTCAATAATGACAAGGCTACCATCCATTGGAGTAACAAATATCTCGACAACAGACTATCTTCTATAATGACAAGGCTACCATCCATTAGAGTAACAAAAATCTCGACAAAAGACTACCTTCCATAAAGAAAAGTCTACCATCCATTGGAGTAAGAAAAATATCGACAATAGACTACCTTCCATAATTACATGGCTACCATCCATTGGAGGAACAAAAATCTCGACAACAGACTACCTTACATAATGACAAGGCTACCATCCATTGGAGTAAAACAATCTCGACAACAGACTACCTTCCATAATGACAAGGCTACCATCCATTGAGTAACAAAGATCTCGACAACAGACTACCTTCCATTATGACAAGGTTAACATCTATTGGAGTAACAAAAATCTCGACAACAGACTACCTTCCATAATGACAAGGCTACCATCCATTGGAGTAAAAAAATATCGACAACAAACTACCTTCGATAATGACAAGGCTACCATCCATTTAGTAACATAGATCTCGACAACAGACTCCCTTCCATTATGACAAGGCTACCATCCATTAGAGTAAAAAATATCTCGACAACAGAATACCTTCCATAATTACATGGCTACCATCCATTGGAGTAACAAAAATCTCGACAACAGACTACCTTCCATAATGACAAGGCTACCATCCATTGGAGTAACAAATATCTGGACAACAGACTACCTTTTATAATGACAAGGCTACCATCCATTAGAGTAACAAATATCTCGACAAAAGACTACCTTCCATAAAGATAAGTATACCATCCATTGAAGTAAAAAAAATCACGACAATAGACTACCTTCCATAATTACATGGCTACCATCCATTGGAGTAAAAAATATCTCGACAACAGACTACCTTCTATAATGACAAGGCTACCATCCATTGGAGTAAAATAAATCTCGACAACAGAATACCTTCTATAATGACAAGGCTACCATCCATTGAGTAACAAAGATCTCGACAACAAACTCCCTTCCATTATGACAAGGCTACCATCCATTGGAGTAAAAAATATCTCGACAATAGACTACCTTCCATAATTACATGGCTACCATCCATTGAGTAACAAAGATATTGACAACAGACTATCTTCCATAATGACAACACTACCATCCATTGGAGTAAAAAAAATCTTAACAACAAACTACCTTCCATAATGACAAGGCTACCATCCATTGAAGTAAAAAAAATCACGACAATAGACTACCTTCCATTATGACAAGGCTACCATCCATTGGAGTAACAAAAATCTCGACAACAGACTACCTTCAATAATGACAAGGCTACCATCCATTGAATAACAAAGATATTGACAACAGACTATCTTCCATAATGACAACACTACCATCCATTGGAGTAAAAAAAATCTTAACAACAGACTACCTTCCATAATGACAAGGCTACCATCCATTGAAGTAAAAAAAATCACGACAATAGACTACCTTCCATTATGACAAGGCTACCATCCATTGGAGTAAAAAATATCTCGACAATAGACTACCTTCCATAATTACATGGCTTCCATCCATTGGTGTAACAAAAATCTCGACAACATACTAGCTTCCATAATGACAAGGGTACCATCCATTGGAGTAAAAAAATCTCGACAACAGACTACCTTCCATAATGACAAGGCTACCATCCATTGGAGTAAGAAATATCTCGAAACAGACTAACTTCTATATTGACAAGGCTACCATCCATTAGAGTAACAAATATCTCGACAAAAGACTACCTTCCATAAAGAAAAGTCTACCATCCATTGGAGTAACAAAAATATCGACAATAGACTACCTTCAATAATTACATGGCTACCATCCATTAGAGTAAAAAAAATCTTGACAACAAACTCCCTTCCATAATAACAAGGCTACCATCCATTGATGGAAAAAAAAATCACGACAACAGACTACCTTACATAATGACAAGGCTACCATCCATTGGAGTAACAAAAATCTCGACAACAGACTACCTTCCATAATGACAAGGCTACCATCCATTGGAGAAAAAAAATCACGACAACAGACAACCTTCCATAATGACAAGGCTACCATCCATTGGAGTAACAAATATCTCGACAAAAGACTACCTTCTATAATGACAAGGCTACCATCCATTAGATTAACAAAAATCTCGAAAAAAACTACCTTCCATAAAGAAAAGTCTACCATCCATTGGAGTAAGAAAAATATCGACAATAGACTACCTTCCATAATTACATGGCTACCTTCCATTGGAGGAACAAAAATCTCGAGAACAGACTACCTTACATAATGACAAGGCTACCATCCATTGGAGTAAAAAAATCTCGACAACAGACTACCCTTGATAATGACAAGGCTACCATCCATTGAGTAACAAAGATCTCGACAACAGACTCCCTTCCATTATGACAAGGCTACCATCCATTGGAGTAAAAAATATCTCGACAACAGACTACCTTCCATAATTACATGGCTACCATCCATTGGAGTAACAAAAATCTCGACAACAGACTACCTTCCATAATGACAAGGCTACCATCCATTGGAGTAAGAAATATCTCGACAATAGACTACCTTCTATAATGACAAGGCTACCATCCATTAGAGTAACAAATATCTCGACAAAAGACTACCTTCCATAAAGAAAAGTCTACCATCCATTGGAGTAACAAAAATATCGACAATAGACTACCTTCCTTAATTACATGGCTACCATCCATTGGAGTAAAAAAATCTTGACAACAGACTGCCTTCCATAATAACAAGGCTACCATCCATTGAAGGAAAAAAAAATCACGACAATAGACTACCTTACATAATGACAAGGCTACCATCCATTGGAGTAAAAAAATCTCAACAACAGATTACCTTTCATAATGACAAGGCTACCATCCATTGAGTAACAAAGATCTCGACAACAGACTAGCTTCCATTATGACAAGGCTACCATCTATTGGAGTAACAAAAATCTAGACAACAGACTACCTTCCATATCGACGAGGCTACCATCCATTGGAGTAAAAAAATCTCGTCAACAGACTACCTTCGATAATGACTAGGCTACCATCCATTGAGTAGCAAAGATCTCGACAACAGACTCCCTTCCATTATGACAAGGCTACCATCCATTGGAGTAAAAAATATCTCGACAACAGACTACCTTCCATAATTATATGGCTACCATCCATTGGAGTAACAAAAATCTCGACAACAGACTACCTTCCATAATGACAAGGCTACCATCCATTGAGTAACAAAGATATTAACAACAAACTATCTTCCATAATGACAACACTACCATCCATTGGAGTAAAAAAAATATTAACAACAGACTACCTTCCATAATGACAAGGCTACCATCCATTAAAGTAAAAAAAAATCACGACAATAGACTACCTTACATAATGACAAGGCTACCATCCATTGGAGTATAAAAATCTGGACAACAGACTACCTTCCATAATGACAAGGCTACCATCCATTGGAGTAACAAATATCTCGACAACAGACTACCTTCTATAATGACAAGGCTACCATCCATTAGAGTAACAAATATCTCGACAAAAGACTACCTTCCATAAAGAAAAGTATACCATCCATTGGAGTAACAAAAATATCAACAATAGATTACCTTCCATAATTACATGGCTACCATCCATTGGAGGAACAAAAATCTCGACAACAGACTACCTTACATAATGACAAGGCTACCATCCTTTGGAGTAAAACAATCTCGACAACAGACTACCTTCGATAATGTCAAGGCTACCATCCATTGAGTAACAAAGATCTCGACAACAACTACCTTCCATTATGACAAGGCTACCATCCATTGGAGTAAAAAATATCTCGACAACAGAATACCTTCCATAATTACATGGCTACCATCCATTGGAGTAACAAAAGTCTCGACAACAGACTACCTTCCATAATGACAAGGCTACCATCCATTGAGTAACAAAGATATTGACAACAGACTATCTTCCATAATGACAACACTACCATCCATTGGAGTAAAAAAAATCTTAACAACAGACTACCTTCCATAATGAAAAGGCTACCATCTATTGAAGTAAAAAAAATCACGACAATAGACTACCTTCCATTATGACAAGGCTACCATCAATTGGAGTAACAAAAATCTCGACAACAGACTACCTTCTATAATGACAAGGCTACCATCCATTGAGTAACAAAGATCTCGACAATAGACTCCCTTCCATTATGACAAGGCTACCATCCATTGGAGTAAAAAATATCTCGACAATAGACTACCTTCCATAATTACATGGCTACCATCAATTGGAGTAACAAAAATCTCGACAACATACTAGCTTCCATAATGACAAGGCTACCATCCATTGAGTAACAAAGATCTCGACAACAAACTATCTTCCATTATGACAAGGCTACCATCCATTGGAGTAAAAAAAATCTCGACAACAGACTACCTTCCACAATTACATGGCTACCATCCATTGGAGTAACAAAAATCTCGACAACAGACTACCTTCCATAATGAGAAGGCTATCATCCATTGGAGTAACAAATATCTCGACAACGGACTACCTTTTATAATGACAAGGCTACCATCCATTAGAGTAATAAATATCTCGACAAAAGACTACCTTCCATAAAGAAAAGTATACCATCCATTGGAGTATCAAAAATATCAACAATAGACTACCTTCCATAATTACATGGCTACCATCCATTGGAGTAAAAAATATCTCGACAACAGCTCACCTTCCATAATTACATGGCTACCATCCATTGGAGTAACAAAAATCTCGACAATAGACTACCTTTCATAATGACAAGGCTACCATCCATTGGAGAAAAAAAATCTCGACAACAGACTACCTTCAATAATGACAAGGCTACCATCCATTGGAGTAACAAATATCTCGACAACAGACTATCTTCTATAATGACAAGGCTACCATCCAATAGAGTAACAAAAATCTCGACAAAAGACTACCTTCCATAAAGAAAAGTCTACCATCCATTGGAGTAAGAAAAATATCGACAATAGACTACCTTCCATAATTACATGGCTACCATCCATTGGAGGAACAAAAATCTCGACAACAGACTACCTTACATAATGACAAGGCTACCATCCATTGGAGTAAAACAATCTCGACAACAGACTACCTTCCATAATGACAAGGCTACCATCCATTGAGTAACAAAGATCTCGACAACAGACTACCTTCCATTATGACAAGGTTAACATCTATTGGAGTAACAAAAATCTCGACAACAGACTACCTTCCATAATGACAAGGCTACCATCCATTGGAGTAAAAAAATATCGACAACAAACTACCTTCGATAATGACAAGGCTACCATCCATTTAGTAACATAGATCTCGACAACAGACTCCCTTCCATTATGACAAGGCTACCATCCATTAGAGTAAAAAATATCTCGACAACAGAATACCTTCCATATGTACATGGCTACCATCCATTGGAGTAACAAAAATCTCGACAACAGACTACCTTCCATAATGACAAGGCTACCATCCATTGGAGTAACAAATATCTGGACAACAGACTACCTTTTATAATGACAAGGCTACCATCCATTAGAGTAACAAATATCTCGACAAAAGACTACCTTCCATAAAGATAAGTATACCATCCATTGAAGTAAAAAAAATCACGACAATAGACTACCTTCCATAATTACATGGCTACCATCCATTGGAGTAAAAAATATCTCGACAACAGACTACCTTCTATAATGACAAGGCTACCATCCATTGGAGTAAAATAAATCTCGACAACAGAATACCTTCTATAATGACAAGGCTACCATCCATTGAGTAACAAAGATCTCGACAACAAACTCCCTTCCATTATGGCAAGGCTACCATCCATTGGAGTAAAAAATATCTCGACAATAGACTACCTTCCATAATTACATGGCTACCATCCATTGGAGTAACAAAAATCTCGACAACATACTAGCTTCCATAATGACAAAGCTACCATCCATTGAGTAACAAAGATATTGACAACAGACTATCTTCCATAATGACAACACTACCATCCATTGGAGTAAAAAAAATCTTAACAACAAACTACCTTCCATAATGACAAGGCTACCATCCATTGAAGTAAAAAAAATCACGACAATAGACTACCTTCCATTATGACAAGGCTACCATCCATTGGAGTAACAAAAATCTCGACAACGGACTACCTTCAATAATGACAAGGCTACCATCCATTGGAGTAAAAAAAATCTCGACAACAGACTACCTTCTATTATGACAAGGCTACCATCCATTGAATAACAAAGATCTCGACAACAGACTCCCTTCCATTATGACAAGGCTACCATCCATTGGAGTAAAAAATATCTCGACAATAGACTACCTTCCATAATTACATGGCTACCATCCATTGGAGTAACAAAAATCTCGACAACATACTAGCTTCCATAATGACAAGGCTACCATCCATTGAGTAACAAAGATATTGACAACAGACTATCTTCCATAATGACAACACTACCATCCGTTGGAGTAAAAAAAATCTTAACAACAGACTACCTTCCATAATGACAAGGCTACCATCCATTGAAGTAAAAAAAAATCACGACAACAGACTACCTTCCAAAATGACAAGGCTACCATCCATTGGAGTAACAAATATCTCGACAACAGACTACCATCTATAATGACAAGGCTACCATCCATTAGAGTAACAAATATCTCGATAAAAGACTACCTTCCATAAAGAAAAGTATACCATCCATTGGAGTAACAAAAATATCAACAATAGACTACCTTCCATAATTACATGGCTACCATCCATTGGAGTAAAAAATATCTCGACAACAGCTCACCTTCCATAATTACATGGCTACCATCCATTGGAGTAACAAAAATCTCGACAATAGACTACCTTTCATAATGACAAGGCTACCATCCATTGGAGAAAAAAATCTCGACAACAGACTACCTTCAATAATGACAAGGCTACCATCCATTGGAGTAACAAATATCTCGACAACAGACTACCTTCTATAATGACAAGGCTACCATCCATTAGAGTAACAAAAATCTCGACAAAAGACTACCTTCCATAAAGAAAAGTCTACCATCCATTGGAGTAAGAAAAATATTGACAATAGACTACCTTCCATAATTACATGGCTACCATCCATTGGAGGAACAAAAATCTCGACAACAGACTACCTTACATAATGACAAGGCTACCATCCATTGGAGTAAAACAATCTCGACAACAGACTACCTTCCATAATGACAAGGCTACCATCCATTGAGTCACAAAGATCTCGACAACAGACTACCTTCCATTATGACAAGGTTAACATCTATTGGAGTAACAAAAATCTCGACAACAGACTACCTTCCATAATGACAAGGTTACCATCCATTGGAGTAAAAAAATATCAACAACAAACTACCTTCGATAATGACAAGGCTACCATCCATTGAGTAACAAAGATCTCGACAACAGACTCCCTTCCATTATGACAAGGCTACCA
Source organism: Vicia faba (assembly GCA_948472305.1). Lineage (NCBI taxonomy): Eukaryota > Viridiplantae > Streptophyta > Magnoliopsida > Fabales > Fabaceae > Vicia > Vicia faba. The sequence continues at coordinate 744,997,098 of OX451738.1, forward strand.
TCCATTAGAGTAAAAAATATCTCGACAACAGAATACCTTCCATAATTACATGGCTACCATCCATTGGAGTAACAAAAATCTCGACAACAAACTACCTTCCATAATGACAAGGCTACCATCCATTGGAGTAACAAATATCTCGACAACAGACTACCTTCTATAATGACAAGGCTACCATCCATTAGAGAAACAAATATCTCGACAAAAGACTACCTTCCATAAAGATAAGTATACCATCCATTGAAGGAAAAAAAATCACGACAACAGACTACCTTCCATAATTACATGGCTACCATCCATTGGAGTAAAAAATATCTCGACAACAGACTACCTTCTATAATGACAAGGCTACCATCCATTGGAGTAAAAAAATCTCGACAACAGAATACCTTCTATAATGACAAGGCGACCATCCATTAAGTAACAAAGATCTCGACAACACACTCCCTTCCATTATGACAAGGCTACCATCCATTGGAGTAAAAAATATCTCGACAATAGACTACCTTCCATAATTACATGGATACCATCCATTGGAGTAACAAAAATCTCGACAACATACTAGCTTCCATAATGACAAGGCTACCATCCATTGAGTAACAAAGATATTGACAACAGACTATCTTCCATAATGACAACACTACCATCCATTGGAGTAAAAAAAATCTTAACAACAAACTACCTTCCAAAATGACAAGGCTACCATCCATTGAAGTAAAAAAAATCAGGACAATAGACTACCTTCCATTATGACAAGGCCACCATCCATTGGAGTAACAAAAATCTCGACAACAGACTACCTTCTATAATGACAAGGCTACCATCCATTGGAGTAAAAAAAATCTCGACAACAGACTACCTTCTATTATTACAAGGCTACCATCCATTGAGTAACAAAGATCTCGACAACAGACTCCCTTCCATTATGACAAGGCTACCATCCATTGGAGTAAAAAATATCTCGACAATAGACTACCTTCCATAATTACATGGCTACCATCCATTGGAGTAACAAAAATCTCGACAACATACTAGCTTCCATAATGACAAGGCTACCATCCAATGAGTAACAAAGATATTGACAACAGACTATCTTCCATAATGACAACACTACCATCCATTGGAGTAAAAAAAATCTTAACAACAGACTACCTTCCATAATGACAAGGCGACCATCCATTGAAGTAAAAAAAATCACGACAATAGACTACCTTCCATTATGACAAGTCTACCATCCATTGGAGTAAAAAAATATCGACAACAAACTACCTTCGATAATGACAAGGCTACCATCCATTGAGTAACAAAGATCTCGACAACAGACTCCCTTCCATTATGACAAGGCTACCATCCATTAGAGTAAAAAATATCTCGACAACAGAATACCTTCCATAATTACATGGCTACCATCCATTGGAGTAACAAAAATCTCGACAACAGACTACCTTCCATAATGACAAGGCTACCATCCATTGGAGTAACAAATATCTGGACAACAGACTACCTTTTATAATGACAAGGCTACCATCCATTAGAGTAACAAATATCTCGACAAAAGACTACCTTCCATAAAGATAAGTATTCCATCCATTGAAGTAAAAAAAATCACGACAATAGACTACCTTCCATAATTACATGGCTACCATCCATTGGAGTAAAAAATATCTCGACAACAGACTACCTTCTATAATGACAAGGCTACCATCCATTGGAGTAAAAAAAATCTCGACAACAGAATACCTTCTATAATGACAAGGCTACCATCCATTGAGTAACAAAGATCTCGACAACAGACTCCCTTCCATTATGACAAGGCTACCATCCATTGGAGTAAAAAATATCTCGACAATAGACTACCTTCCATAATTACATGGCTACCATCCATTGGAGTAACAAAAATCTCGACAACATACTAGCTTCCATAATGACAAGGCTACCATCCATTGAGTAACAAAGATATTGACAACAGACTATCTTCCATAATGACAACACTACCATCCATTGGAGTAAAAAAAATCTTAACAACAAACTACCTTCCATAATGACAAGGCTACCATCCATTGAAGTAAAAAAAATCACGACAATAGACTACCTTCCATTATGACAAGGCTACCATCCATTGGAGTAACAAAAATCTCGACAACAGACTACCTTCAATAATGACAAGGCTACCATCCATTGGAGTAAAAAAAATCTCGACAACAGACTACCTTCTATTATGACAAGGCTACCATCCATTGAATAACAAAGATCTCGACAACAGACTCCCTTCCATTATGACAAGTCTACCATCCATTGGAGTAAAAAATATCTCGACAATAGACTACCTTCCATAATTACATGGCTACCATCCATTGGAGTAACAAAAATCTCGACAACATACTAGCTTCCATAATGACAAGGCTACCATCCATTGAGTAACAAAGATATTGACAACAGACTATCTTCCGTAATGACAACACTACCATCCGTTGGAGTAAAAAAAATCTTAACAACAGACTACCTTCCATAATGACAAGGCTACCTTCCATTGAAGTAAAAAAAAATCACGACAACAGACTACCTTCCAAAATGACAAGGCTACCATCCATTGGAGTAACAAATATCTCGACAACAGACTACCTTCTATAATGACAAGGCTACCATCCATTAGAGTAACAAATATCTCGATAAAAGACTACATTCCATAAAGAAAAGTATACCATCCATTGGAGTAACAAAAATATCAACAATAGACTACCTTCCATAATTACATGGCTACCATCCATTGGAGTAAAAAATATCTCGACAACAGCTCACCTTCCATAATTACATGGCTACCATCCATTGGAGTAACAAAAATCTCGACAATAGACTACCTTTCATAATGACAAGGCTACCATCCATTGGAGAAAAAAATCTCGACAACAGACTACCTTCAATAATGACAAGGCTACCATCCATTGGAGTAACAAATATCTCGACAACAGACTACCTTCTATAATGACAAGGCTACCATCCATTAGAGTAACAAAAATCTCGACAAAAGACTACCTTCCATAAAGAAAAGTCTACCATCCATTGGAGTAAGAAAAATATCGACAATAGACTACCTTCCATAATTACATGGCTACCATCCATTGGAGGAACAAAAATCTCGACAACAGACTACCTTACATAATGACAAGGCTACCATCCATTGGAGTAAAACAATGTCGACAACAGACTACCTTCCATAATGACAAGGCTACCATCCATTGAGTCACAAAGATCTCGACAACAGACTACCTTCCATTATGACAAGGTTAACATCTATTGGAGTAACAAAAATCTCGACAACAGACTACCTTCCATAATGACAAGGTTACTATCCATTGGAGTAAAAAAATATCAACAACAAACTACCTTCGATAATGACAAGGCTACCATCCATTGAGTAACAAAGATCTCGACAACAGACTCCCTTCCATTATGACAAGGCTACCATCCATTAGAGTAAAAAATATCTCGACAACAGAATACCTTCCATAATTACATGGCTACCATCCATTGGAGTAACAAAAATCTCGACAGCAGACTACCTTCCATAATGACAAGGCTACCATCCATTGGAGTAACAAATATCTCGACAACGGACTACCTTCTATAATGACAAGGCTACCATCCATTAGAGAAACAAATATCTCGACAAAAGACTACCTTCCATAAAGATAAGTATACCATCCATTGAAGTAAAAAAAATCACAACAATAGACTACCTTCCATAATTACATGGCTACCATCCATTGGAGTAAAAAATATCTCGACAACAGACTACCTTCTATAATGACAAGGCTACCATCCATTGGAGTAAAAAAAATCTCGACAACAGAATACCTTCTATAATGACAAGGCGACCATCCATTGAGTAACAAAGATCTCGACAACACACTCCCTTCCATTATGACAAGGCTACCATCCATTGGAGTAAAAAATATCTCGACAATAGACTACCTTCCATAATTACATGGCTACCATCCATTGGAGTAACAAAAATCTCGACAACATACTAGCTTCCATAATGACAAGGCTACCATCCATTGAGTAACAAAGATATTGACAACAGACTATCTTCCATAATGACAACACTACCATCCATTGGAGTAAAAAAAAATCTTAACAACAAACTACCTTCCAAAATAACAAGGCTACCATCCATTGAAGTAAAAAAAATCACGACAATAGACTGCCTTCCATTATGACAAGGCCACCATCCATTGGAGTAACAAAAATCTCGACAACAGACTACCTTCTATAATGACAAGGCTACCATCCATTGGAGTAAAAAAAATCTCGACAACAGACTACCTTCTATTATGACAAGGCTACCATCCATTGAGTAACAAAGATCTCGACAACAGACTCCCTTCCATTATGACAAGGCTACCATCCATTGGAGTAAAAAATATCTCGACAATAGACTACCTTCCATAATTACATGGCTACCATCCATTGGAGTAACAAAAATCTCGACAACATACTAGCTTCCATAATGACAAGGCTACCATCCAATGAGTAACAAAGATATTGACAACAGACTATCTTCCATAATGACAACACTACCATCCATTGGAGTAAAAAAAATCTTAACAACAGACTACCTTCCATAATGACAAGGCGACCATCCATTGAAGTAAAAAAAATCACGACAATAGACTACCTTCCATTATGACAAGGCTACCATCCATTGGAGTAACAAAAATCCCGACAACAAACTACCTTCTATAATGACAAGGCTGTCGTCCATTGGAGTAAAAAAATCTCGACAACAGACTACCTTCTATAATGACAAGGCTACCATCCATTGAGTAACAAAGATCTCGACAACAGACTCCCTTCCATTATGACAAGGCTACCATCCATTGGAGTAAAAAATATCTCGACAATAGACTACCTTCCATAATTACATGGCTACCATCCATTGGATTAACAAAAATCTCGACAACATACTAGATTCCATAATAACCACGGTACTATCCATTGGAGTAAAAATATCTCGACAATAGACTACCTTCCATAATGACAAGGCTACCATCCATTGGAGTAACAAATATCTCGACAACAGACTACCTTCTTTAATGACAAGGCTACCATCCATTAGAGTAACAAATATCTCGACAAAAGACTACCTACCATAAAGAAAAGTCTACCATCCATTGGAGTAACAAAAATATCGACAATAGACTACCTTCCATAATTACATGGCGACCATCCATTGGAGTAAAAAAAATCACGACAATAGACTACCTTCCATAATTACATGGCTACCATCCATTGGAGTAAAAAATATCTCGACAACAGACTACCTTCTATAATGACAAGGCTACCATCCATTGGAGTAAAAAAAATCTCGACAACAGAATACCTTCTATAATGACAAGGCGACCATCCATTGAGTAACAAAGATCTCGACAACACACTCCCTTCCATTATGACAAGGCTACCATCCATTGGAGTAAAAAATATCTCGACAATAGACTACCTTCCATAATTACATGGCTACCATCCATTGGAGTAACAAAAATCTCGACAACATACTAGCTTCCATAATGACAAGGCTACCATCCATTGAGTAACAAAGATATTGACAACAGACTATCTTCCATAATGACAACACTACCATCCATTGGAGTAAAAAAAAATCTTAACAACAAACTACCTTCCAAAATAACAAGGCTACCATCCATTGAAGTAAAAAAAATCACGACAATAGACTGCCTTCCATTATGACAAGGCCACCATCCATTGGAGTAACAAAAATCTCGACAACAGACTACCTTCTATAATGACAAGGCTACCATCCATTGGAGTAAAAAAAATCTCGACAACAGACTACCTTCTATTATGACAAGGCTACCATCCATTGAGTAACAAAGATCTCGACAACAGACTCCCTTCCATTATGACAAGGCTACCATCCATTGGAGTAAAAAATATCTCGACAATAGACTACCTTCCATAATTACATGGCTACCATCCATTGGAGTAACAAAAATCTCGACAACATACTAGCTTCCATAATGACAAGGCTACCATCCAATGAGTAACAAAGATATTGACAACAGACTATCTTCCATAATGACAACACTACCATCCATTGGAGTAAAAAAAATCTTAACAACAGACTACCTTCCATAATGACAAGGCGACCATCCATTGAAGTAAAAAAAATCACGACAATAGACTACCTTCCATTATGACAAGGCTACCATCCATTGGAGTAACAAAAATCCCGACAACAAACTACCTTCTATAATGACAAGGCTGTCGTCCATTGGAGTAAAAAAATCTCGACAACAGACTACCTTCTATAATTACAAGGCTACCATCCATTGAGTAACAAAGATCTCGACAACAGACTCCCTTCCATTATGACAAGGCTACCATCCATTGGAGTAAAAAATATCTCGACAATAGACTACCTTCCATAATTACATGGCTACCATCCATTGGATTAACAAAAATCTCGACAACATACTAGATTCCATAATAACCACGGTACTATCCATTGGAGTAAAAATATCTCGACAACAGACTACCTTCCATAATGACAAGGCTACCATCCATTGGAGTAACAAATATCTCGACAACAGACTACCTTCTTTAATGACAAGGCTACCATCCATTAGAGTAACAAATATCTCGACAAAAGACTACCTACCATAAAGAAAAGTCTACCATCCATTGGAGTAACAAAAATATCGACAATAGACTACCTTCCATAATTACATGGCGACCATCCATTGGAGTAAAAAAAATCTTGACAACAGACTACCTTCCATAATGACAAGGCTACCATCCATTGAAGGAAAAAAAAAAAGGACAACAGACTACCTTACATAATGACAAGGCTACCATCCATTGGAGTAAAACAATCTCGACAACAGACTACCTTCCATAATGGCAAGGCTACCATCCATTGAGTAACAAAGATCTCGACAACAGACTACCTTCCATTATGACAAGGTTACCATCTATTGGAGTAACAAAAATCACGACAACAGACTACCTTCCATAATGACAAGGCTACCATCCATTGGAGTAAAAAAATATCGACAACAGACTACCTTCGATAATGACAAGGCCACCATCCATTGAGTAACAAAGATCTCGACAACAGACTCCCTTCCATTATGACAAGGCTACCATCCATTGGAGTAAAAAATATCTCGACAACTGATAACCTTCCATAATTACATGGCTACCATCCATTGGAGTAACAAAAATCTCGACAACAGACTACCTTCCATAATGACAAGGCTACCATCCATTGAGTAACAAAGATATTGACAACAGACTATCTTCCATAATGACAACACTACCATCCATTGGAGTAAAAAAAATCTTAACAACAGACTACCTTCAATAATGACAAGGCTACCATCCATTGAAGTAAAAAAAATCACGACAATAGACTACCTTCCATTATGACAAGGCTACCATCCATTGGAGTAACAAAAATCTCGACAACAGACTACCTTCTATAATGACAAGGCTACCATCCATTGGATGAAAAAAATCTCGACAACAGACTACCTTCTATAATGACAAGGATACCATCCATTGAGTAACAAAGATATCGACAACAGACTCCCTTCCATTATGACAAGGCTACCATCCATTAGAGTAAAAAATATCTCGACAACAGAATACCTTCCATAATTACATGGCTACCATCCATTGGAGTAACAAAAATCTCGACAGCAGACTACCTTCCATAATGACAAGGCTACCATCCATTGGAGTAACAAATATCTCGACAACAGACTACCTTCTATAATGACAAGGCTACCATCCATTAGAGAAACAAATATCTCGACAAAAGACTACCTTCCATAAAGATAAGTATACCATCCATTGAAGTAAAAAAAATCACGACAATAGACTACCTTCCATAATTACATGGCTACCATCCATTGGAGTAAAAAATATCTCGACAACAGACTACCTTCTATAATGACAAGGCTACCATCCATTGGAGTAAAAAAAATCTCGACAACAGAATACCTTCTATAATGACAAGGCGACCATCCATTGAGTAACAAAGATCTCGACAACACACTCCCTTCCATTATGACAAGGCTACCATCCATTGGAGTAAAAAATATCTCGACAATAGACTACCTTCCATAATTACATGGCTACCATCCATTGGAGTAACAAAAATCTCGACAACATACTAGCTTCCATAATGACAAGGCTACCATCCATTGAGTAACAAAGATATTGACAACAGACTATCTTCCATAATGACAACACTACCATCCATTGGAGTAAAAAAAATCTTAACAACAAACTACCTTCCAAAATAACAAGGCTACCATCCATTGAAGTAAAAAAAATCACGACAATAGACTACCTTCCATTATGACAAGGCCACCATCCATTGGAGTAAATAAAATCTTGACAACAGACTACCTTCTATAATGACAAGGCTACCATCCATTGGAGTAAAAAAAATCTCGACAACAGACTACCTTCTATTATGACAAGGCTACCATCCATTGAGTAACAAAGATCTCGACAACAGACTCCCTTCCATTATGACAAGGCTACCATCCATTGGAGTAAAAAATATCTCGACAATAGACTACCTTCCATAATTACATGGCTACCATCCATTGGAGTAACAAAAATCACGACAACATACTAGCTTCCATAATGACAAGGCTACCATCCAATGAGTAACAAAGATATTGACAACAGACTATCTTCCATAATGACAACACTACCATCCATTGGAGTAAAAAAAATCTTAACAACAGACTACCTTCCATAATGACAAGGCGACCATCCATTGAAGTAAAAAAAATCACGACAATAGACTACCTTCCATTATGACAAGGCTACCATCCATTGGAGTAACAAAAATCCCGACAACAAACTACCTTCTATAATGACAAGGCTGTCGTCCATTGGAGTAAAAAAATCTCGACAACAGACTACCTTCTATAATGACAAGGCTACCATCCATTGAGTAACAAAGATCTCGACAACAGACTCCCTTCCATTATGACAAGGCTACCATCCATTGGAGTAAAAAATATCTCGACAATAGACTACCTTCCATAATTACATGGCTACCATCCATTGGATTAACAAAAATCTCGACAACATACTAGATTCCATAATAACCACGGTACTATCCATTGGAGTAAAAATATCTCGACAACAGACTACCTTCCATAATGACAAGGCTACCATCCATTGGAGTAACAAATATCTCGACAACAGACTACCTTCTTTAATGACAAGGCTACCATCCATTAGAGTAACAAATATCTCGACAAAAGACTACCTTCCATAAAGAAAAGTCTACCATCCATTGGAGTAACAAAAATATCGACAATAGACTACCTTCCATAATTACATGGCGACCATCCATTGGAGTAAAAAAAATCTTGACAATAGACTACCTTCCATAATGACAAGGCTACCATCCATTGAAGGAAAAAAAAAAGGACAAGAGACTACCTTACATAATGACAAGGCTACCATCCATTGGAGTAAAACAATCTCGACAACAGACTACCTTCCATAATGACAAGGCTACCATCCATTGAGTAACAAAGATCTCGACAACAGACTACCTTCCATTATGACAAGGTTACCATCTATTGGAGTAACAAAAATCACGACAACAGACTACCTTCCATAATGACAAGGCTACCATCCATTGGAGTAAAAAAATATCGACAACAGACTACCTTCGATAATGACAAGGCCACCATCCATTGAGTAACAAAGATCTCGACAACAGACTCCCTTCCATTATGACAAGGCTACCATCCATTGGAGTAAAAAATATCTCGACAACTGAATACCTTCCATAATTACATGGCTACCATCCATTAGAGTAACAAAAATCTCGACAACAGACTACCTTCCATAATGACAAGGCTACCATCCATTGAGTAACAAAGATATTGACAACAGACTATCTTCCATAATGACAACACTACCATCCATTGGAGTAAAAAAAATCTTAACAACAGACTACCTTCAATAATGACAAGGCTACCATCCATTGAAGTAAAAAAAATCACGACAATAGACTACCTTCCATTATGACAAGGCTACCATCCATTGGAGTAACAAAAATCTCGACAACAGACTACCTTCTATAATGACAAGGCTACCATCCATTGGATGAAAAAAATCTCGACAACAGACTACCTTCTATAATGACAAGGATACCATCCATTGAGTAACAAAGATATCGACAACAGACTCCCTTCCATTATGACAAGGCTACCATCCATTGGAGTAAAAAATATCTCGACAATAGACTACCTTCCATAATTACATGGCTACCATCCATTGGAGTAACAAAAATCTCGACAACATACTAGCTTCAATAATGACAAGGGTACCATCCATTGGAGTAAAAAAATCTCAACAACAGACTACCTTCCATAATGACAAGGCTACCATCCATTGGAGTAACAAATATCTCGACAACAGACTACCTTCTATAATGACAAGGCTACCATCCATTAGAGTAACAAATATCTTGACAAAATACTACCTTCCATAAAGAAAAGTCTACCATCCATTGGAGTAACAAACATATCGACAATAGACTACCTTCCATAATTACATGGCTACCATCCATTGGAGTTAAAAAAAATCTTGACAACAGACTACCTTCCATAATGACAAGGCTACCATCCATTGAAGGAAAAAAAATCACGACAAAAGACTACCTTACATAATGACAAGGCTACCATCCATTGGAGTAAAACAATCTCGACAACAGACTACCTTCCATAATGACATGGCTACCATCCATTGAGTAACAAAGATCTCGATAACAGACTACCTTCCGTTATGACAAGGTTACCATCTATTGGAGTAACAAAAATCTCGACAACAGACTACCTTCCATAATGACAAGGCTACCATCCATTGGAGTAAAAAAATATCGACAACAGACTACCTTCGATAATGACAAGGCTACCATCCATTGAATAACAAAGATCTCGACAACAGACTCCCTTCCATTATGACAAGGCTACCATCTATTAGAGTAAAAAATATCTCGACAACAGAATACCTTCCATAATTACATGGCTACCATCCATTGGATTAACAAAAATCTCGACAACATACTAGCTTCCATAATGACAAGGCTACCATCCATTGAGAAACAAAGATATTGACAACAGACTATCTTCCATAATGACAACACTACCATCCATTGGAGGAAAAAACAATCTTAACAACAGACTACCTTCCATAATGACAAGGCTACCATCCATTGAAGTAAAAAAAATCACGACAATAGACTACCTTCCATTATGACAAGGCTACCATCCATTGGAGTAACAAAAATCTCGACAACAGACTACCTTCTATAATGACAAGGCTACCATCCATTGGAGTAAAAAAAATCTCGACAACAGACTACCTTCTATAATGACAAGGCTACCATCCATTGAGTAACAAAGATCTCGACAACAGACTCCCTTCCATTATGACAAGGCTACCATCCATTGGAGTAAAAAATATCTCGGCAATAGACTACCTTCCATAATTACATGGCTACCATCCATTGGAGTAACAAAAATCTCGACAAAATACTAGCTTCTATAATGACAAGGCTACCATCCATTGAGTAACAAAGATATTGACAACAGACTATCTTCCATAATGACAACACTACCATCCATTGGAGTAAAAAAAATCTTAACAACAGACTACCTTCCATAATGAAAAGGCGACGATCCATTGAAGTAAAAAAAATCACGACAATAGACTACCTTCCATTATGACAAGGCTACCATCCATTGGATTAACAAAAATCTCGACAACAGACTACCTTCTATAATGACAAGGCTGCCATCCATTGGAGTAAAAAAATCTCGACAACAGACTACCTTCTATAATGACAAGGCTACCATCCATTGAGTAACAAAGATCTCGACAACAGACTCCCTTCCATTATGACAAGGCTACCATCCATTGGAGTAAAAAATATCTCGACAATAGACTACCTTCCATAATTACATGGCTACCATCCATTGGAGTAACAAAAATCTCGACAACATACTAGCTTCCATAATGACAAGGGTACCATCCATTGGAGTAAAAAAATCTCGATAACAGACTACCTTCCATAATGACAAGGCTACCATCCATTGGAGTAACAAATATCTCGACAACAGACTACCTTCTTTAATGACAAGGCTACCATCCATTAGAGTAACAAATATCTCGACAATAGACTACCTTCCATAAAGAAAAGTCTACCATCCATTGGAGTAACAAAAATATCGACAATAGACTACCTTCCATAATTACATGGCTACCATCCATTGGAGTAAAAAAAATCTTGACAACAAACTACCTTCCATAATGACAAGGCTACCATCCATTGAAGGAAAAAAATCACGACAACAGACTACCTTACATAATGACAAGGCTACCATCCATTGGAGTAAAACAATCTCGATAACAGACTACATTCCATAATGACATGGCTACCATCCATTGAGTAACAAAGATCTCGACAACAGACTACCTTCCATTATGACAAGGTTACCATCTATTAGAGTAACAAAAATCTCGACAACAGACTACCTTCCATAATGACAAGGCTACCATCCATTGGAGTAAAAAAATATCGACAACAGACTACCTTCAATAATGACAAGGCTACCATCCATTGAATAACAAAGATCTCGACAGCAGACTCCCTTCCATTATGACAAGGCTACCATCCATTGGAGTAAAAAATATCTCGACAACAGAATACCTTCCATAATTACATGGCTACCATCCATTGGAGAAACAAAAATCTCGACAACATACTAGCTTCCATAATGACAAGGCTACCATCCATTGAGTAATAAAGATATTGACAACAGACTATCTTCCATAATGACAACACTACCATCCATTGGAGGATAAAAAAATCTTAACAACTGACTACCTTCCATAATGACAAGGCTACCATCCATTGAAGTAAAAAAAATCACGACAATAGACTACCTTCCATTATGACAAGGCTACCATCCATTGGAGTAACAAAAATCTCGACAACAGACTACCTTCTATAATGACAAGGCTACCATCCATTGGAGTAAAAAAAATCTCGACAACAGACTACCTTCTATAATGACAAGGCTACCATCCATTGAGTAACAAAGATCTCGACAAAAGACTCCCTTCCATTATGACAAGGCTACCATCCATTGGAGTAAAAAATATCTCGACAATAGACTACCTTCCATAATTACATGGCTACCATCCATTGGAGTAACAAAAATCTCGACAACATACTAGCTTCTATAATGACAAGGCTACCATCCATTGAGTAACAAAGATATTGACAACAAACTATCTTCCATAATGACAACACTACCATCCATTGGAGTAAAAAAAATCTTAACAACAGACTACCTTCCATAATGACAAGGCGACGATCCATTGAAGTAAAAAAAATCACGACAATAGACTACCTTCCATTATGACAAGGCTACCATCCATTGGAGTAACAAAAATCTCGACAACAGACTACCTTCTATAATGACAAGGCTGCCATCCATTGGAGTAAAAAAATCTCGACAACAGACTACCTTCTATAATGACAAGGCTACCATCCATTGAGTAACAAAGATCTCGACAAAAGACTCCCTTCCATTATGACAAGGCTACCATCCATTGGAGTAAAAAATATCTCGACAATAGACTACCTTCCATAATTACATGGCTACCATCCATTGGAGTAACAAAAATCTCGACAACATACTAGCTTCTATAATGACAAGGCTACCATCCATTGAGTAACAAAGATATTGACAACAAACTATCTTCCATAATGACAACACTACCATCCATTGGAGTAAAAAAAATCTTAACAACAGACTACCTTCCATAATGACAAGGCGACCATCCATTGAAGTAAAACAAATCACGACAATAGACTACCTTCCATTATGACAAGGCTACCATCCATTGGAGTAACAAAAATCTCGACAACAGACTACCTTCTATAATGACAAGGCTGCCATCCATTGGAGTAAAAAAATCTTGACAACAGACTACCTTCTATAATGACAAAGCTACCATCCATTGAGTAACAAAGATCTCGACAAAAGACTCCCTTCCATTATGACAAGGCTACCATCCATTGGAGTAAAAAATATCTCGACAATAGACTACCTTCCATAATTACATGGCTACCATCCATTGGAGTAACAAAAATCTCGACAACAGACTAGCTTCTATAATGACAAGGCTACCATCCATTGAGTAACAAAGATATTGACAACAGACTATCTTCCATAATGACAACACTACCATCCATTGGAGTAAAAAAAATCTTAACAACAGACTACCTTCCATAATGACAAGGCGACCATCCATTGAAGTAAAAAAATTCACGATAATAGACTACCTTCCATTATGACAAGGCTACCATCCATTGGAGTAACAAAAATCTCGACAACAAACTACCTTATATAATGATAAGGCTGCCATCCATTGGAGTAAAAAAATCTCGACAACAGACTACCTTCTATAATGACAAGGCTACCATCCATTGAGTAACAAAGATCTCGACAACAGAATCCCTTCCATTATGACAAGGCTACCATCCATTGGAGTAAAAAATATCTCGACAATAGACTACCTTCCATAATTACATGGCTACCATCCATTGGAGTAACAAAAATCTCGACAACATACTAGCTTCAATAATGACAAGGGTACCATCCATTGGAGTAAAAAAATCTCGACAACAGACTACCTTCCATAATGACAAGGCTACCATCCATTGGAGTAACAAATATCTCGACAACAGACTACCTTCTTTAATGACAAGGCTACCATCCATTAGAGTAACAAATATCTCGACAAACGACTACCTTCCATAAAGAAAAGTCTACCATCCATTGGAGTAACAAAAATATCGACAATAGACTACCTTCCATAATTACATGGCTACCATCCATTGGAGTAAAAAAAATCTTGACAACAGACTACCTTCCATAATGACAAGGCTACCATCCATTGAAGGAAAAAAAAATCAGGACAACAGACTATCTTACATAATGACAAGGCTACCATCCATTGGAGTAAAACAATCTCGACAACAGACTACCTTCCATAATGACAAGGCTACCATCCATTGAGTAACAAAGATCTCGACAACAGACTACCTTCCATTATGACAAGATTACCATCTATTGGAGTAACAAAAATCTCGACAACATACTACCTTCCATAATTACAAGGCTACCATCCATTGGAGTAAAAAAATATCGACAACAGACTACCTTCGATAATGACAAGGCCACCATCCATTGAGTAACAAAGATCTCGACAACAGACTCCCTTCCATTATGACAAGGCTACCATCCATTGGAGTAAAAAATATCTCGACAACAGAATACCTTCCATAATTACATGGCTACCATCCATTGGAGTAACAAAAATCTCGACAACACACTACCTTCCATAATGACAAGGCTACCATCCATTGAGTAACAAAGATATTGACAACAGACTATCTTCCATAATGACAACACTACCATCCATTGGAGTAAAAAAAATCTTAACAACAGACTACCTTCAATAATGACAAGGCTAACATCCATTGAAGTAAAAAAAATCACGACAATAGACTACCTTCCATTATGACAAGGCTACCATCCATTGGAGTAACAAAAATCTCGACAACAGACTACCTTCTATAATGACAAGGCTACCATCCATTGGATGAAAAAAATCTCGACAACAGACTACCTTCTATAATGACAAGGCTACCATCCATTGAGTAACAAAGATATCGACAACAGACTCCCTTCCATTATGACAAGGCTACCATCCATTGGAGTAAAAAATATCTCGACAATAGACTACCTTCCATAATTACATGGCTACCATCCATTGGAGTAACAAAAATCTCGACAACATACTAGCTTCCATAATTACAAGGGTACCATCCATTGGAGAAAAAAAATCTCGACAACAGACTACCTTCCATAATGACAAGGCTACCATCCATTGGAGTAACAAATATCTCGACAACAGACTACCTTCTATAATGACATGGCTACCATCCATTAGAGAAACAAATATCTCGACAAAAGACTACCTTCCATAAAGAAAAGTCTACCATCCATTGGAGTAACAAAAATATCGACAATAGACTTCCTTCCATAATTACGTGGCTACCATCCATTGGAGTAAAAAAATCTTGACGACAGACTACCTTCCATAATGACAAGGCTACCATCCATTGAAGGAAAAAAAATCACGACAATAGACTACCTTACATAATGACAAGGCTACCATCCATTGGAGTAAAAAAATCTCAACAACAGACTACCTTCCAAAATGACAAGGCTACCATCCATTGAGTAACAAAGATCTCGACAACAGACTAGCTTCCATTATGACAAGGCTACCATCTATTGAAGTAACAAAAATCTTGACAACAGACTACCTTCCATAATGACAAGGCTACCATCCATTGGAGTAAAAAATATCTCGACAACAGACTACCTTCGATAATGACAAGGCTACCATCCATTGAGTAACAAAGATCTCGACAACAGACTACCTTCCATTATGACAAGGCTACCATCCATTTGAGTAAAAAATATCTCGACAACAGACTACCTTCCATAATTACATGGCTACCATCCATTGGAGTAACAAAAATATCGACAACAGACTACCTTTCATAATGACAAGGCTACCATCCATTGGAGGAAAAAAATCTCGACAACAGACTACCTTCCATAATGACAAGGCTACCATCCATTAGAGTAACAAAAATCTCGACAAAAGACTACCTTCCATAAAGAAAAGTCTACCATCCATCGGAGTAAGAAAAATATCGACACTAGACTACCTTCCATAATTACATGGCTACCATCCATTGGAGGAACAAAAATCTCGACAACAGACTACCTTACATAATGACAAGGCTACCATCCATTGGAGTAAAACAATCTCGACAACATACTACCTTCCATAAAGAGAAGGCTACCATCAATTGAGTAACAAAGATATCGACAACTGACTACCTTCCATAATGACAAGGGTACCATCTGTTGGAGTAAAACAAATCTTGACAACATACTACCTTCCATAATGACAAGGCTACCATCCATTGAAGTAAAAAAAAATCTCGACAACAGACTACCTTACATAATGACAAGGCTACAATCCATTGGAGTAAAAAATATCTCGACAACAGACTACCTTCCATAATGACAAGGCTACCATCCATTGGAGTAAAAAATATCTCGACAACAGACTACCTTCCATAATTACATGGCTACCATCCATTGGAGTAACAAAAATCTCGACAACATACTACCTTCCATAATGAAAAGGCTACCATCCATTGGAGTAAAAACATCTCGAAAACAGACTACCTTCAATAATGAAAAGGCTACTATCCATTGTGTAACAAAGATCTCGACAACACACTACCTTCCATTATGACAAGGCTACCATCCATTGGAGTAAAAAATATCTCGACAATAGAATACCTTCCATAGTTACATGGCTACCATCCATTGGAGTAACAAAAATCTCGACAACATACTACCTTCCATAATGACAAGGCTACCATCCATTGAGTAACAAAGATATTGACAACAGACTATCTTCCATAATGACAACACTACCATCCATTGGAGTAAAAAAAAATCTTAACAACAGACTACCTTCAATAATGACAAGGCTACCATCCATTGAAGTAAAAAAAATCACGACAATAGACTACCTTCCATTATGACAAGGCTACCATCCATTGGAGTAACAAAAATCTCGACAATAGACTACCTTCTATAATGACAAGGCTACCATCCATTGGATGAAAAAAATCTCGACAACAGACTACCTTCTATAATGACAAGGCTACCATCCATTGAGTAACAAAGATATCGACAACAGACTCCCTTCCATTATGACACGGCTACCATCCATTGGAGTAAAAAATATCTCGACAACAGAATACCTTCCATAATTACATGGCTACCATCCATTGGAGTAACAAAAATCTCGACAACAGACTACCTTCCATAATGACAAGGCTACCATCCATTGAGTAACAAAGATCTCGACAACAGACTACCTTCCATTATGACAAGATTACCATCTATTGGAGTAACAAAAATCTCGACAACAGACTACCTTCCATAATTACAAGGCTACCATCCATTGGAGTAAAAAAATATCGACAACAGACTACCTTCGATAATGACAAGGCCACCATCCATTGAGTAACAAGGATCTCGACAACAGACTCCCTTCCATTATGACAAGGTTACCATCCATTGGAGTAAAAAATATCTCGACAACAGAATACCTTCCATAATTACATGGCTACCATCCATTGGAGTAACAAAAATCTCGACAACAGACTACCTTCCATAATGACAAGGCTACCATCCATTGAGTAACAAAGATATTGACAACAGACTATCTTCCATAATGACAACACTACCATCCATTGGAGTAAAAAAAATCTTAACAACAGACTACCTTCAATAATGACAAGTCTACCATCCATTGAAGTAAAAAAAATCACGACAATAGACTACCTTCCATTATGACAAGGCTACCATCCATTGGAGTAACAAAAATCTCGACAACAGACTACCTTCTATAATGACAAGGCTACCATCCATTAGATGAAAAAAATCTCGACAATAGACTACCTTCTATAATGACAAGGCTACCATCCATTGAGTAACAAAGATATCCACAACAGACTCCCTTCCATTATGACAAGGCTACCATCCATTGGAGTAAAAAATATCTCGACAATAGACTACCTTCCATAATTACATGGCTACCATCCATTGGAGTAACAAAAATCTCGACAACATACTAGCTTCAATAATGACAAGGGTACCATCCATTGGAGTAAAAAAATATCAACAACAGACTACCTTCCATAATGACAAGGCTACCATCCATTGGAGTAACAAATATCTCGACAACAGACTACCTTCTATAATGACAAGGCTACCATCCATTAGAGTAACAAATATCTCGACAAAAGACTACCTTCCATAAAGAAAAGTCTACCATCCATTGGAGTAACAAAAATATCGACAATACACTACCTTCCATAATTACATGGCTACCATCCATTGGAGTAAAAAAAATCTTGACAACAGACTACCTTCCATAATGACAAGGCTACCATCCATTGAAGGAAAAAAATCACGACAACAGACTACCTTACAAAATGACAAGGCTACCATCCATTAGAGTAAAACAATCTCGACAACAGACTACCTTCCATAATGACATGGCTACCATCCATTGAGTAACAAAGATCTCGACAACAGACTACCTTCCATTATGACAAGGTTACCATCTATTGGAGTACAAAAATCTCGACAACAGACTACCTTCCATAATGACAAGGCTACCATCCATTGGAGTAAACAAATATCGACAACAGACTACCTTCGATAATGACAAGGCTACCATCCATTGAATAACAAAGATCTCGACAACAGACTCCCTTCCATTATGACAAGGCTACCATCCATTGGAGTAAAAAATATCTCGACAACAAAATACCTTCCATAATTACATGGCTACCATACATTGGAGTAACAAAAATCTCGACAACACACTACCTTCCATAATGACAAGGCTACCATCCATTGAGTAACAAAGATATTGACAACAGACTATCTTCCATAATGACAACACTACCATCCATTGGAGTAAAAAAATTCTTAACAACAGACTACCTTCAATAATGACAAGGCTACCATCCATTGAAGTAAAAAAAATCACGACAATAGACTACCTTCCATTATGACAAGGCTACCATCCATTGGAGTAACAAAAATCTCGACAACAGACTACCTTCTATAATGACAAGGCTACCATCCATTGGATGAAAAAAATCTCGACAACAGACTACCTTCTATAATGACAAGGCTACCATCCATTGAGTAACAAAGATATCGACAACAGACTCCCTTCCGTTATGACAAGGCTACCATCCATTGGAGTAAAAAATATCTCGACAATAGACTACCTTCCATAATTACATGGCTACCATCCATTGGAGTAACAAAAATCTCGACAACATACTAGCTTCCATAATTACAAGGGTACCATCCATTGGAGTAAAAAAATCTCGACAACAGACTACCTTCCATAATGACAAGGCTACCATCCATTGGAGTAACAAATATCTCGACAACAGACTACCTTCTATAATGACAAGGCTACCATCCATTAGAGTAACAAATATCTCGACAAAAGACTACCTTCCATAAAGAAAAGTCTACCATCCATTGGAGTAACAAAAATATCGACAATAGACTACCTTCCGTAATTACGTGGCTACCATCCATTGGAGTAAAAAAATCTTGACGACAGACTACCTTCCATAATGACAAGGCTACCATCCATTGAAGGAAAAAAAAATCACGACAACAGACTACCTTACATAATGACAAGGCTACCATCCATTGGAGTAAAAAAATCTCAACAACAGACTACCTTCCAAAATGACAAGGCTACCATCCATTGAGTAACAAAGATCTCGACAACAGACTAGCTTCCATTATGACAAGGCTACCATCTATTGGAGTAACAAAAATCTTGACAACAGACTACCTTCCATAATGACAAGGCTACCATCCATTGGAGTAAAAAAATCTCGACAACAGACTACCTTCGATAATGACAAGGCTACCATCCATTGAGTAACAAAGATCTCGACAACAGACTACCTTCCATTATGACAAGGCTACCATCCATTTGAGTAAAAAATATCTCGACAACAGACTACCTTCCATAATTACATGGCTACCATCCATTGGAGTAACAAAAATATCGACAACAGACTACCTTTCATAATGACAAGGCTACCATCCATTGGAGGAAAAAAATCTTGACAACAGACTACCTTCCATAATGACAAGGCTACCATCCATTAGAGTAACAAAAATCTCGACAAAAGACTACCTTCCATAAAGAAAAGTCTACCATCCATTGGAGTAAGAAAAATATCGACAATAGACTACCTTCCATAATTACATGGCTACCATCCATTGGACGAACAAAAATCTCGACAACAGACTACCTTACATAATGACAAGGCTACCATCCATTGGAGTAAAACAATCTCGACAACATACTACCTTAAATAAAGAGAAGGCTACCATCCATAGAGTAACAAAGATATCAACAACAAACTACCTTCCATAATGACAAGGGTACCATCTGTTGGAGTAAAACAAATCTTGACAACATACTACCTTCCATAATGACAAGGCTACCATCCATTGAAGTAAAAAAAAATCTCGACAACAGACTACCTTACATAATGACAAGGCTACAATCCATTGGAGTAAAAAATATCTCGACAACAGACTACCTTCCATAATGACAAGGCTACCATCCATTGGAGTAAAAAATATCTCGACAACAGACTACCTTCCATAATTACATGGCTACCATCCATTGGAGTAACAAAAATCTCGACAACATACTACCTTCCATAATGAAAAGGCTACCATCCATTGGAGTAAAAACATCTCGAAAACAGACTACCTTCCATAATGAAAAGGCTACTATCCATTGTGTAACAAAGATCTCGACAACACACTACCTTCCATTATGACAAGGCTACCATCCATGGGAGTAAAAAATATCTCGACAACAGAATACCTTCCATAGTTACATGGCTACCATCCATTGGAGTAACAAAAATCTCGACAACAGACTACCTTCCATAATGACAAGGCTACCATCCATTGAGTAACAAAGATATTGACAACAGACTATCTTCCATAATGACAACACTACCATCCATTGGAGTAAAAAAAAATCTTAACAACAGACTACCTTCAATAATGACAAGGCTACCATCCATTTAAGTAAAACAAATCACGACAATAGACTACCTTCCATTATGACAAGGCTACCATCCATTGGAGTAACAAAAATATCAACAACAGACTACCTTCTATAATGACAAGGCTACCATCCATTGGATGAAAAAAATCTCGACAACAGACTACCTTCTATAATGACAAGGCTACCATCCATTGAGTAACAAAGATATCGACAACAGACTCCCTTCCATTATGACAAGGCTACCATCCATTGGAGTAAATAATATCTCGACAATAGACTACCTTCCATAATTACATGGCTACCATCCATTGGAGTAACAAAAATCTCGACAACATACTAGCTTCAATAATGACAAGGGTACCATCCATTGGAGTAAAAAAATATCGACAACAGACTACCTTCCATAATGACAAGGCTACCATCCATTGGAGTAACAAATATCTCGACAACAGACTACCTTCTATAATGACAAGGCTACCATCCATTAGAGTAACAAATATCTCGACAAAAGACTACCTTCCATAAAGAAAAGTCTACCATCCATTGGACTAACAAAAATATCGACAATAGACTACCTTCCATAATTACATGGCTACCATCCATTGGAGTAAAAAAAATCTTGACAACAGACTACCTTCCATAATTACAAGGCTACCATCCATTGAAGGAAAATAAATCACGACAACAGACTACCTTACATAATGACAAGGCTACCATCCATTGGAGTAAAACAATCTCGACAACAGACTACCTTCCATAATGACATGGCTACCATCCATTGAGTAACAAAGATC
The DNA here is from genome assembly GCA_948472305.1 of Vicia faba. NCBI lineage: Eukaryota > Viridiplantae > Streptophyta > Magnoliopsida > Fabales > Fabaceae > Vicia > Vicia faba. Next base: position 745,019,771 of record OX451738.1, read on the forward strand.
TCGACAACAGACTACCTTCCATTATGACAAGGTTACCATCTATTGGAGTAACAAAAATCTCGACAACAGACTACCTTCCATAATGACAAGGCTACCATCCATTGGAGTAAAAAAATATCGACAACTGACTACCTTCGATAATGACAAGGCTACCATCCATTGAATAACAAAGATCTCGACAACAGACTCCCTTCCATTATGACAAGGCTACCATCCATTGGAGTAAAAAATATCTCGACAACAGAATACCTTCCATAATTACATGGCTACCATCCATTGGAGTAAAAAAAATCTCGACAACACACTACCTTCCATAATGACAAGGCTACCATCCATTGAGTAACAAAGATATTGACAACAGACTATCTTCCATAATGACAACACTACCATCCATTGGAGTAAAAAAAATCTTAACAACAGACTACCTTCAATAATGACAAGGCTACCAACCATTGAAGTAATAAAAATCACGACAATAGACTACCTTCCATTATGACAAGGCTACCATCCATTGGAGTAACAAAAATCTCGACAACAGACTACCTTCTATAATGACAAGGCTACCATCCATTGGATGAAAAAAATCTCGACAACAAACTACCTTCTATAATGACAAGGCTACCATCCATTGAGTAACAAAGATATCGACAACAGACTCCCTTCCATTATGACAAGGCTACCATCCATTGGAGTAAAAAATATCTCGACAATAGACTACCCTCCATAATTACATGGCTACCATCCATTGGAGTAACAAAAATCTCGACAACATACTAGCATCCATAATGACAAGGGTACCATCCATTGGAGTAAAAAAATCTCGACAACAGACTACCTTCCATAATGACAAGGCTACCATCCATTGGAGTAACAAATATCTCGACAACAAACTACCTTCTATAATGACAAGGATACCATCCATTAGAGTAACAAATATCTCGACAAAAGACTACCTTCCATAAAGAAAAATCTACCATCCATTGGAGTAACAAAAATATCGACAACAGACTACCTTCCATAATTACATGGCTACCATCCATTGGAGTAAAAAGATCTTGACAACAGACTACCTTACATAATGACAAGGCTACCATCCATTGGAGTGAAAAAATCTCAACAACACACTACCTTCCAAAATGACAAGGCTACCATCCATTGAGTAACAAAGATCTCGACAACAGACTAGCTTCCATTATGACAAGGCTACCATCCATTGGAGTAAAAAAATCTCGACAACAGACTACCTTCGATAATGACAAGGATACCATCCATTGAGTAACAAAGATCTCGACAACAGACTACCTTCCATTATGACAAGGCTACCATCCATTGGAGTAAAAAATATCTCGACAACAGACTACCTTCCATAATTACATGTCTACCATCCATTGGAGTAACAAAAATATCGACAACAGACTACCTTTCATAATGACAAGGCTACCATCCATTGGAGGAAAAAAATCTCGACAACAGACTACATTCCATAATGACAAGGCTACCATCCATTAGAGTAACAAAAATCTCGACAAAAGACTACCTTCCATAAAGAAAAGTCTACCATCCATTGGAGTAAGAAAAATATCGACAATAGACTACCTTCCATAATTACATGGCTACCATCCATTTGAGGAACAAAAATCTCGACAACAGACTACCTTACATAATGACAAGGCTACCATCCATTGGAGTAAAACAATCTCGAAAACATACTACCTTCCATAAAGAGAAGGCTACCATCCATTGAGTAACAAAGATATCGATAACAGAATACCTTCCATAATGACAAGGGTACCATCTGTTGGAGTAAAACAAATCTTGACAACATACTACCTTCCATAAAGACAAGGCTACCGTCCATTGAAGTAAAAAAAAATCTCGACAACAGAGTACCTTACATAATGACAAGGCTACAATCCATTGGAGTAAAAAATATCTCGACAACAGACTACCTTCCATAATGACAAGGCTACCATCCATTGGAGTAAAAAATATCTCGACAACAGACTACCTTCCTTAATTACATGGCTACCATCCATTGGAGTAACAAAAATCTCGACAACATACTACCTTCCATAATGAAAAGGCTACCATCCATTGGAGTAAAAAAATCTCGAAAACAGACTACCTTCCATAATGAAAAGGCTACTATCCATTGTGTAACAAAGATCTCGACAACACACTACCTTCCATTATGACAAGGCTACCATCCATTGGAGTAAAATATATCTCGACAACAGACTACCTTCCATAATGACAAGGCTACCATCCATTGGAGTAACAAAAATTTCGACAACAGACTACCTTCCATAAAGATAAGGCTACCATCCATTGAGTAACAAAGATATTGACAACAGACTATCTTCCATAATGACAAAACTACCATCCATTGGAGTAAAAAAAATCTTAACAACAGACTACCTTCCATAATAACAAGGCTACCATCCATTGAAGTAAAAAAAAATCACGACAATAGACTACCTTACATAATGACAAGGCTACCATCCATTGGAGTATAAAAATCTGGACAACAGACTACCTTCCATAATGACAAGGCTACCATCCATTGAGTAACAAAGATCTCGACAACAGACTACCTTCCATTATGACAAGGCTACCATCCATTGGAGTAAAAAATATCTCGACAATAGACTACCTTCCATAATTACATGGCTACCATTCATCGGAGTAACAAAAATCTCGACAACAGACTACCTTCTATAATGACAAGGCTACCATCCATTGGAGTAAAAAAATCTCGACAACAGACTACCTTCCATAATGACAAGGCTACCATCCATTGGAGTAACAAATATCTCGACAAGAGACTACCTTCTATAATGACAAGGCTACCATCCATTAGAGTAATAAAAATTTCGACAAAAGACTACCTTCCATGAAGAAAAGTCTACCATCCATTGGAGTAACAAAAATATCGACAATAGACTACCTTCCATAATTACATTGCTACCATCCATTGGAGTAAAAAAAAACCACCATAACAGACTACCTTACATAATGACAAGGCTACCATCCATTGGAGTGAAAATATCTCTACAACAGACTACCTTCTATAATGACAAGGCTACCATCCATTAGAGTAACAAAAATCTCGACAAAAGACTACCTTCCATAAAGAATAGTCTACCATCCATTGGAGTAAAAAAATATGGACAATAGACTACCTTCCATAATTACATGGCTACCATCCATTGAGTAACAAAGATCTCGAAAACAGACTACCTTCCATTATGACAAGGCTACCATCCATTGGAGTAAAAAATTTCTCGACAACAGACTACCTTCCATAATGACAAGGCTACCATCATTTGGAGTAACAAAAATCTCGACAACAGACTACCTTCCATAAAGACAAGGCTACCATCCATTGAGTAACAAAGATATCGACAAAAGACTACCTTCTATAATGATAAGGGTACCATCTGTTGGAGTAAAACAAATCTTGACAACAAACTACCTTCCATAATGACAAGGCTACCATCCATTGAAGTAAAAAAAAATCTCGACAACAGACTACCTTACATAATGACAAGGCTACCATCCATTGAGTAACAAAGATCTTGACAACAAAATCCCTTCCATTATGACAAGGCTACCATCCATTGGAGTAAAAAATATCTCGACAACAGACTACCTTCCATAATTACATGGCTACCATCCATTAGAGTAACAAAAATATCGACAACAGACTACCTTCCATAATGACAAGGCAACCATCCATTGGAGTAAAAAAATCTCGACAACAGACTACCTTCTATAATGAAAAGGCTACTATCCATCGAGTAACAAAGATCTCGACAATAGACTACCTTCCATTTTGACAAGGCTACCATCCATTGGAGTAAAAAATATCTCAACAACAGACTACCTTCCATAATGACAAGGCTACCATCCATTGGAGTAACAAAAATCTCGACAATAGACTACCTTCCATAAAGACAAGGCTACCATCCATTGAGTAAAAAAAATCTTAACAACAGACTACTTTCCATAATGACAAGGCTACCATCCATTGGAGTAAAAAAAATCTTAACAACAGACTACCGTCCATAATGACAAGGCTACCATCCATTGAAGTACAAAAAAATCACGATAATAGACTACCTTACATAATGACAAGGCTACAATCCATTGGAGTAAAAAAATCTGGACAACAGACTACCTTCCATAAAGACAAGGATACCATCCATTGAGTAACAAAGATTTCGACAACAAACTACCTTCCATTATGACAAGGCTACCATTCATTGGAGTAACAAAAATCTCGACAACAGACTACCTTCTATAATGACAAGGCTACCATCCATTGGAGTAAAAAAATCTCAATAACAGACTACCTTCCATAATGACAAGGCTACCATCCATTGAGTAACAAAGATCTCGACAACAGACTCCCTTCCATTATGACAAGGCTACCATCCATTGGAGTAAAAAATATCTCGACAATAGACTACCTTCCATAATTACATGGCCACCATCCATTGGAGTAACAAAAATATCGACAACAGACTACCTTCCATAATGACAAGGCTACCATCCATTGGAGTAACAAATATCTCGACAATAGACTACCTTCTATAATGACAAGGCTACCATCCATTAGAGTAACAAAAATCTCGACAAAAGACTACCTTCCATAAAGAAAAGTATACCATCCATTGGAGTAACAAAAATATCGACAATAGACTACCTTCCATAATTACATGGCTACCATCCATTGGAGTAAAAAAAATCTTGACAACAAACTGCCTTCCATAATGACAAGGCTACCATCCATTGGAGTAAAAAAATCTCGACAACAGACTACCTTCCATAATGACAAGGCTACCATCCATTGAGTAACAAAGATCTCGACAACAGACTCCCTTCCATTATGACATGGCTACCATCCATTGGAGTAAAAAATATCTCGACAACAGACTACCTTCCATAATTACATGGCTACCATCCATTGGAGTAAAAAAATCTCAACAACAGACTACCTTCCATAATGATAAGGCTACCATCCATTGAGTAACAAAAATCTCGACAACAGACTCCCTTCCATTATGACAAGGCTACCATCCATTGGAGTAAAAAATATCTCGACAATAGACTACCTTCCATAATTACATGGCTACCATCCATTGGAGTAACAAAAATCTCGACAACAGACTACCTTCCATAATGACAAGGCTACCATCCATTGGAGTAAAAAAATCTCGACAACAGAATACCTTCCATAATGACAAGGCTACCATCCATTGGAGTAACAAATATCTCGACAAGAGACTACCTTCTATAATGACAAGGCTACCATCCATTAGAGTAACAAAAATCTCGACAAAAGACTACTTTCCATAATGACAAGCCTACCATTCATTGAAGTAAAAAAAAATCACGACAATAGACTACCTTACATAATGACAAGGCTACAATCCATTGGAGTAAAAAAATTTGGACAACAGACTACCCCCCATAAAGACAAGGCTACCATCCATTGAGTAACAAATATTTCGACAACAAACTACCTTCCATTATGATAAGGCTACCATTCATTGGAGTAACAAAAATCTCGACAACAGACTACCTTCTATAATGACAAGGCTACCATCCATTGGAGTAAAAAAATTTCAACAACGGACTACCTTCCATAATGACAAGGCTACCATCCATTGAGTAACAAAGATCTCGACAACAGACTCCCTTCCATTATTACAAGGCTACCATCCATTGGATTAAAAAATATCTCGACAATAGACTACCTTCCATAATTACATGGCTACCATCCATTGGAGTAACAAAAATATCAACAACAGACTACCTTCCATAATGACAAGGCTACCATCCATTGGAGTAACAAATATCTCGACAACAGACTACCTTCTATAATGACAAGGCTACCATCTATTAGAGTAACAAAAATCTCGACAAAAGACTACCTTCCATAAAGAAAAGTATACCATCCATTGGAGTAACAAAAATATCGACAATAGACTACCTTCCATAATTACATGGCTACCATCAATTGGAGTAAAAAAAATCTTGACAACAAACTGCCTTCCATAATGACAAGGCTACCATCCATTGAAGTAAAAAAAAATCACGCCAATAGACTACATTACTTAATGACAAGGCTACAATCCATTGAGTAACAAAGATCTCGACAACAGACTACCTTCCATTATGACAAGGCTACCATCCATTGGAGTAAAAAAAATCTCGACAACAGACTACCTTCCATAATGAAAAAGCTACCATCCATTGGAGTAAAAAAATCTCGACAATAGACTACCTTCCATAATGACAAGGCTACCATCCATTGAGTAACAAAGATCTCGACAAAAGACTACTTTCCATTATGACAAGGATACCATCCATTGGACTAAAAAATTTCTCGACAACAGACTACCTTCCATAATGACAATGCTACCATCATTTGGAGTAACAAAAATGTCGACAACAGACTACCTTCCATAAAGACAAGGCTATCATCCATTGAGTAACAAAGATATCGACAACAGACTACCTTCCATAATGATAAGGGTACCATCTGTTGGAGTAAAACAAATCTTGACAACAAACTACCTTCCATAATGAAAAAGGTACCATCCATTGGAGTAAAAAAATCTCGACAACAGACTACCTTCCATAATGACAAGGCTACCATCCATTGAGTAACAAAGATCTCGACAACAAACTACCTTCCATTTTGACAAGGCTACCATCCATTGGAGGAAAAAATATCTCGACAACAGACTACCTTCCATAATGACAAGGCTACCATCCATTGGAGTAACAAAAATCTAGACAATAGACTACCTTCCATAAAGACAAAGCTACCATCCATTGAGTAAAAAAAATCTTAACAATAGACTACCTTCCATAATGACAAGGCTACCATCCATTGAAGTAAAAAAAAATCACGAAAATAGACTACCTTACATAATGACAAGGCTACAATCCATTGGAGTAAAAAAATCTGGACAACAGACTACCTTCCATAAAGACAAGGATACCATCCATTGAGTAACAAAGATTTCGACAACAAACTACCTTCCATTATGACAAGGCTACCATCCATTGGAGTAACAAAAATATCGACAACAGACTACCTTCCATAATGACAAGGCTACCATCCATTGAGTAACAAAGATCTCGACAACAGACTCCCTTCCATTATGACAAGGCTACCATCCGTTGGAGTAAAAAATATCTCGACAATAGACTACCTTCCATAATTACATGGCCACCATCCATTGGAGTAACAAACATATCGACAACAGACTACCTTCCATAATGACAAGGCTACCATCCATTGGAGTAACAAATATCTCGACAACAGGCTACCATCTATAATGACAAGGCTACCATCCATTAGAGTAACAAAAATCTCGACAAAAGACTACCTTCCATGAAGAAAAGGCTACCATCCATTGGAGTAAAAAAAATCTTGACAACAGACTGCCTTCCAAAATGACAAGGCTACCATCCATTGAAGTAAAAAAAAATCACGACAACAGACTACCTTACATAATGACAAGGCTACCATCCATTGGAGTAAAAATATGTCGACAACAGACTACATTCTACAAAGATATTGACAACAGACTATCTTCCATAATGACAACACTACCATCCATTGGAGTAACAAAAATCTCGACAACAGACTACCTTCCATAATGACAAGGCTACCATCCATTTGAGAAAAAATATCTTGACAACAAACTACCTTCCATAATGACAAGGCTACCATCCATTAGAGTAACAAATATCTCAACAACAGACTACCTTCTATATTGACAAGGCTACCATCCATTAGAGTAACACAAATCTCGACAAAAGACTACCTTCCATAAAGAAAAGTCTACCATCCATTGGAGTAACAAAAATATCGATAAAGACTACATTCCATAATTACATGGCTACCATCCATTGGAGTAACAAAAATCTCGACAACAGACTACCTTACATTATGACAAGGCTACAATCCATTGGAGTAAAAAAATCTCGAAAATAGACTACCTTCCATAATGACAAGGCTACCATCCATTGAGTAACAAAGATATCAACAACAGACTACCTTCCATAATGACAAGGCTACCATCCACTGGAGTAAAAAATATCTCGACAATAGAATACCTTCCATAATGACAAGGCTACCATCCATTGGAGTAACAAAAATCTCGACAACAGACTACCTTCCATAATGAAAAGGCTACCATCCATTGAGTAACAAAGATATCGACAACAGACTACCTTCCATAATGACAAGGGTACCATCCATTGGAGTTAAAAAAATCTTGACAACAGACTACCTTCCATAATGACAAGGCTAACATCCATTGAAGTAAAAAAAAATCTCGACAACAGACTACCTTACATAATGACAAGGCTACCATCCACTGGAGTAAAAAATATCCCGACAATAGACTACCTTCTGTAATTACATGGCTACCATCCATTGGAGTAACAAAAATCTCGACAACAGACTACCTTCCATAAGGACAAGGCTACCATCCAATGGAGTAAAAAAATCTCGACAACAGACTACCTTCCATAATGAAAAGGCTACCATCCATTGAGTAACAAAGATATCGACAACAGACTACCTTCCATAATGACAAGGGTACCATCCATTGGAGTAAAAAAAATCTTGACAACAGACTACTTTCCATAATGACAAGGCTATAATCCATTGAAGTAAAATAAAATATCGACAACAGACTACCTTACATAATGACAAGGCGACCATCCAGTGGAGTAAAAAATATCTCGACAACAGACTACCTTCCGTAATTACATGGCTACCATCCATTGGAGTAACAGAAATCTCGACAACAGACTACCTTCCATAAGGACAAGGCCACCATCCATTGGAGTAAAAAAATCTCCTCAACAGACTACCTTCCATAAAGACAAGGCTACCATCCATTGAGTAACAAAGATATCGACAACAGACTACCTTCCATAATGACAAGGGTACCATCCATTGGAGTAAAAAAAATCTTGACAACAGACTACGTTCCATAATGACAAGGCTACCATCCATTGAAGTAAAAAAAAATCTGGACAACAGACTACCTTACATAATGACAAGGCTACCATCCACTGGAGTAAAAAATATCTCGACAACAGACTACTATCCGTAATTACATGGCTACCATCCATTGGAGTAACAAAAATCTCGACAATAGACTACCTTCCAAAAGGACAAGGCTACCATCCATTGGAGTAAAAAAATCTCGACAACAGACTACCTTCCATAACGACAAGGCTACCATCCATTGAGTAAAAAAGATATCAACAACAGACTACCTTCCATAATGACAAGGCTACCATCCATTGGAGTAACAAAATTCTCGACAACAGACTACCTTCCATAATGACAAGGCTACCATCCATTGAGTAACAAAGATATCGACAACATACTACCTTCCATAATGATAAGGCTACCATCCATTAGAGTAAAACAAATCTTAACAACAGACTATCTTCCATAATGACAACGATACCATCCATTGGAGTAAAAAAAAATCACGACAATAGACTACCTTACATAATGATAAGGCTACCATCCATTGGAGTAAAAAAATCTGGACAACAGACTACCTTCCATAATGACAGGGCTACCATCCATTGGAGTAAAAAAATCTCGACAACAGACTACCTTCCATAATGACAAGGCTACCATCCATTGGAGTAACAAATATCTCGACAACAAACTACCTTCTATAATGACAAGGCTACCATCCATTAGAGTAACAAAAATCTCGACAAAAGACTACCTTCCATATAGAAAAGTCTTCCATCCATTAGAGTAACAAAAATATCGACAATAGACTACCTTCCATAATGACAAGGCTACCATCCATTGGAGTAAAAAAAATCACGACAACAAACTACCTTACATAATGACAAGGCTACCATCCATTGGAGTAAAAAAATCTCGACAATAGACTACCTTCTATAATGACAAGGCTACCATCCATTGAGTAACAAAGATATCGACAACAGACTTCCTTCCATTATGACAAGGCTACCATCCATTGGAATAAGAAAAATCTCGACAACATACTACCTTCCATAATGACAAAGCTACCATCCATTGGAGTAAAACAATCTTGACAACAGACTACCTTCCATAAAGACAAGGCTACCATCCATTGAGTAACAAAGATATCGACAACAGACTACCTTCCAAAATGACAAGGGTACCATCCATTGGAGTAAAAAAAATCTTGACAACAGACTACCTTCCATAATGACAAGGCTACCATCCATTGAAGTAAAAAAAATCTCGACAACAGACTACCTTACATAATTACAAGGCCACCATCCACTAGAGTAAAAAATATCTCGACAATAGACTACCTTCCGTAATTACATGGCTACCATCCATTGGAGTAACAAAAATCTCGACAACAGACTACCTCCCATAAGGACAAGGCTACCATCCATTGGAGTAAAAAAATTTCGACAACAGACTACCTTCAATAATGAAAAGGCTACCATCCATTGAGTAACAAAGATCTCGACAACAGACTACCTTCCATTATGACAAGGCTACCGTCCATTGGAGTAAAAAATATCTCGACAACAGACTACCTTCCATAATGACAAGGCTACCATCCATTGGAGTAACAAAATTCTCGACAACAGACTACCTTCCATAATGACAAGGCTACCATCCATTGAGTAACAAAGATATCGATAACAGACTACCTTCCATAATGACAAGGCTACCATCCATTCGAGTAAAAAAAATCTTAACAACAGACTACCTTCCATAATGACAACGCTACCATCCATTGGAGTAAAAAAAAATCACGACAACAAACTACCTTACATAATGAAAGGCTACCATCCATTGGAGTAAAAAAATCTGGACAACAGACTACCTTCCATAATAACAAGGCTACCATCCGTTGAGTAAAAAAGATCTCGACAACAGACTACCTTCTATTATGACAAGGCTACCATCCATTCCAGTAACAAAAATCTTGACAACAGACTACCTTCCATAATGAAAATTTACCATCCATTGAGTAACAAAGATCTCGGCAACAGACTACCTTCCATAATGACAAGGCTACCATCCATTGAGTAACAAAGATCTCGACAACACACTCCCTTCCATTATGACAAGGATACCATCCACTGGAGTAAAAAATATCTCGACAATAGACTACCTTCCATAATTACATGGCTACCATCCATTGGAGTAACAAAAATCTCGACAATAGACTACCTTCCGTAATGACAAGGCTACCATCCATTGGAGTAACAAAATCTCGACAATAGACTACCTTCCATAATGACAAGGCTACCATCCATTGGAGTAACAAATATCTCGACAACAGACTACCTTCTATAATGACAAGGCTACCATCCATTAGAGTAAGAAAAATCTCGACAAAAGACTACCTTCCATAAAGAAAAGTACACCATCCATTGGAGTAACAAAAATATCGACAATAGACTACCTTCCATAATTACATGGCTACCATCCATTGGAGTAAAAAAAATCTTGACAACAAACTGCCTTCCATAATGACAAGGCTACCATCCATTGAAGTAAAAAAAAATCTCGACAACAGACTACCTTCCATAATGACAAGGCTACCATCCATTGAGTAACAAAGATCTCGACAACAGACTACCTTCCATTATGACAAGGCTACCACCCATTGGAGTAACAAAAATCTCGACAATAGACTACCTTCCATAATGACAAGGCTACCATCCATTGGAGTAAAAAAATCTCGACAACAAACTACCTTCCATAATGACAAGGCTACCATCCATTGAGGAACAAAGATCTCGACAATAGACTCCCTTCCATTATGACAAGGCTACCATCCATTGGAGTAAAAAATATCTCGACAACTGACCACCTTCCATAATGACAAGGCTACCATCCATTGAGTAACAAAGATCTCGACAACAGACTACCTTCCATTATGACAAGGCTACCATCCATTTCAGTAACAATAATCCCGACAACAGACTACCTTCCATAATGACAAGGCTACCATCCATTGAGTAACAATGATATAGACAACAGACTACCTTCCATTATGACAAGGCTACCATCCATTGGAGTAACAAAATTCTCGACAACAGACTACCTTCCATAATGACAAGGCTACCATCCATTAAGTAACAAAGATCTCGACAATAGACTACCTTCCATTATGACACGGCTACCATCCATTGGAGTAACAAAAATCTCGACAATAGACTACCTTCCATAATGACAAGGCTACCATCCATTGGAGTAAAAAAATCTCGACAACAAACTACCTTCCATAATGACAAGGCTACCATCCATTGAGGAATAAAGATCTCGTTAACAGACTCCCTTCCATTATGACAAGGCTACCATCCATTGGAGTAAAAAATATCTCGACAACTGACCACCTTCCATAATGACAAGGATACCATCCATTGAGTAACAAAGATCTCGACAACTGACTACCTTCCATTATGACAAGGCTACCATCCATTTCAGTAACAATAATCCCGACAACAGACTACCTTCCATAATGACAACGCTACCATCCACTGAGTAACAATGATCTCGACAACAGACTACCTTCCATTATGACAAGGCTACCATCCATTGGAGTAACAAAATTCTCGACAACAGACTACCTTCCATAATGACAAGGCTACCATCCATTGAGTAACAAAGATCTCGACAACAGACTACCTTCCATTATGACAAGGCTACCATCCATTGGAGTAACAAAAATCTCGACAATAGACTACCTTCCATAATGACAAAGCTACCATCCATTGGAGTAAAAAAATCTCGACAACAGACTACCTTCCATAATGACAAGGCTACCATCCATTGGAGTAACAAAGATCTAGACAACAGACTCCCTTCCATTATGACAAGGCTACCATCCATTGGAGTCAAAAATATCTCGGCAACAGACTACCTTCCATAATTACATGCCTACCATCCATTGGAGGAACAATAATCGCGACAACAGACTACCTTCCATAATGACAAGGCTACCATCCATTGGAGAAAAAAAATCTCGACAACAGACTACCATCCATAATGACAAGGCTACCATTCATTGGAGTAACAAATATCTCGACAACAGACTACCTGCTATATTGACAAGGCTACCATCCATTAGAGTAACAAAAATCTTGACAAAAGACTACCTTCCATAAAGAAAAGTCTACCATCCATTGGAGTAACAAAAATATCAACAAAGACTACCTTCCATAATTACATGGCTACCATCCATTGGAGTAACAAAAATCTCGACAATATACTACCTTACATTATGACAAGGCTACCATCCATTGGAGTAAAAAAATCTCGACAACAGACTACTTTCCATAATGACAAGGCTACCATCCATTGGAGTAACAAATATCTCGACAACAGACTACCTTCTATAATGACAAGGCTACCATCCATTAGAGTAAGAAAAATCTCGACAAAAGACTACCTTCCATAAAGAAAAGTACACCATCCATTGGAGTAACAAAAATATCGACAATAGACTACCTTCCATAATTACATGGCTACCATCCATTGGAGTAAAAAAAATCTTGACAACAAACTGCCTTCCATAATGACAAGGCTACCATCCATTGAAGTAAAAAATATCTCGACAACAGGCTACCTTCCATAATGACAAGGCTACCATCCATTGAGTAACAAAGATCTCGACAACAGACTACCTTCCATTATGACAAGGCTACCACCCATTGGAGTAACAAAAATATCGACAATAGACTACCTTCCATAATGACAAGGCTACCATCCATTGGAGTAAAAAAATCTCGACAACAAACTACCTTCCATAATGACATGCTACCATCCATTGAGGAACAAAGATCTCGACAACAGACTCCCTTCCATTATGACAAGGCTACCATCCATTGGAGTAAAAAATATCTCCACAACTGACCACCTTCCATAATGACAAGGCTACCATCCATTGAGTAACAAAGATCTCGACAACAGACTACCTTCCATTATGACAAGGCTACCATCCATTTCAGTAACAATAATCCCGACAACAGACTACCTTCCATAATGACAAGGCTACCATCCATTGAGTAACAATGATCTCGACAACAGACTACCTTCCATTATGACAAGGCTACCATCAATTGGAGTAACAAAATTCTCGACAACAGACTACCTTCCATAATGACAAGGCTACCATCCATTGAGTAACAAAGATCTCGACAACAGACTACCTTCCATTATGACAAGGCTACCATCCATTGGAGTAACAAAAATCTCGACAACAGACTACCTTCCATAATGACAAGGCTACCATCCATTGGAGTAAAAAAATCTCGACAACAGACTACCTTCCATAATGACAAGGCTACCATCCATTGGAGTAACAAAGATCTCGACAACAGACTCCCTTCCATTATGACAAGGCTACCATCCATTGGAGTAAAAAATATCTCCACAACTGACCACCTTCCATAATGACAAGGCTACCATCCATTGAGTAACAAAGATCTCGACAACAGACTACCTTCCATTATGACAAGGCTACCATCCATTTCAGTAACAATAATCCCGACAACAGACTACCTTCCATAATGACAAGGCTACCATCCATTGAGTAACAATGATCTCGACAACAGACTACCTTCCATTATGACAAGGCTACCATCAATTGGAGTAACAAAATTCTCGACAACAGACTACCTTCCATAATGACAAGGCTACCATCCATTGAGTAACAAAGATCTCGACAACAGACTACCTTCCATTATGACAAGGCTACCATCCATTGGAGTAACAAAAATCTCGACAACAGACTACCTTCCATAATGACAAGGCTACCATCCATTGGAGTAAAAAAATCTCGACAACAGACTACCTTCCATAATGACAAGGCTACCATCCATTGGAGTAACAAAGATCTCGACAACAGACTCCCTTCCATTATGACAAGGCTACCATCCATTGGAGTAAAAAATATCTCGACAACAGACTACCTTCCATAATTACATGCCTACCATCCATTGGAGGAACAATAATCTCGACAATAGACTACCTTCCATAATGACAAGGCTACCATCCATTGGAGAAAAAAAATCTCGACAACAGACTACCATCCATAATGACAAGGCTACCATTCATTGGAGTAACAAATATCTCGACAACAGACTACCTGCTATATTGACAAGGCTACCATCCATTAGAGTAACAAAAATCTTGACAAAAGACTACCTTCCATAAAGAAAAGTCTACCATCCATTGGAGTAACAAAAATATCGACAAAGACTACCTTCCATAATTACATGGCTACCATCCATTGGAGTAACAAAAATATCGACAACATACTACCTTACATTATGACAAGGCTACCATCCATTGGAGTAAAAAAATCTCGATAACAGACTACCTTCCATAATGACAAGGCTACCATCCATTGGAGTAACAAAAATCTCGACAACAGACTACCTTACATTATGACAAGGCTACCATCCATTGGAGTAAAAAATATCTCGACAACAGACCACCTTCCATAATTACATGGCTACGATCCATTGGAGTAACAAAAATCTCGACAACAGACTACCTTCCATAATGACAAGGCTACCTTCCATTTGAGTAAAAAAATCTTGACAACAGACTACCTTCCATAATGACAAGGCTACCATCCATTGAAGTATAAAAAAATCACGACAACAGACTACCTTACATAATGAGAAAGCTACCATCCATTGGAGTAAAAAAATCTCGACAACAGACTACCTTCTATAATGACAAGGCTACCATCCATTAAGTAACAAAGATCTCGACAACAGACTACCTTCCATTATGATAAGGCTACCATCCATTGGAGTAACAAAAATCTCGACAACATACTACCTTCCGTAATGACAAAGCTACCATCCATTGGAGTAAAAAAATCTCGACAACAGACTACCTTCCATAATGACAAGGCTACCATCCATTGAGTAACAAAGATATTGACAACAGTCTCCCTTCCAATATGACAAGGCTACCATCCATTGGAGTAAAAAATATCTCGACAACAGACTACCTTCCATAATTACATGGCTACCATCCATTGGAGTAACAAAAATCTCGACAACAGAATACCTTCCATAATGACAAGGCTACCATCCATTGAGTAACAAAGATCTCGATAACAGACTCCCTTCCATTATGACAAGGCTACCATCCATTGGAGTAAAAAATATCTCGACAACAGACTACCTTCCATAATTACATGGCTACCATCCATTGGAGTAACAATATTCTCGACAACAGACTACCTTCCATAATGACAAGGCTACCATCCATTGGAGTAAAAAAATCTCGACAACAGACTACCTTCCATAATGGAAAGGCTACCATCCATTGAAGTAAAAAAAAATCACGACAACAGACTACCTTACATAATGACAAAGCTACCATCCATTGGAGTAAAAAAATCTCGACAACAGACTACCTTCCATAATTACATGGCTACCATCCATTGGAGTAAAAAAAATCTTGACAACAAACTGCCTTCCATAATGACAAGGCTACCATCCATTGAAGTAAAAAATATCTCGACAACAGGCTACCTTCCATAATGACAAGGCTACCATCCATTGAGTAACAAAGATCTCGACAACAGACTACCTTCCATTATGACAAGGCTACCACCCATTGGAGTAACAAAAATATCGACAATAGACTACCTTCCATAATGACAAGGCTACCATCCATTGGAGTAAAAAAATCTCGACAACAAACTACCTTCCATAATGACAAGGCTACCATCCATTGAGGAACAAAGATCTCGACAACAGACTCCCTTCCATTATGACAAGGCTACCATCCATTGGAGTAAAAAATATCTCCACAACTGACCACCTTCCATAATGACAAGGCTACCATCCATTGAGTAACAAAGATCTCGACAACAGACTACCTTCCATTATGACAAGGCTACCATCCATTTCAGTAACAATAATCCCGACAACAGACTACCTTCCATAATGACAAGGCTACCATCCATTGAGTAACAATGATCTCGACAACAGACTACCTTCCATTATGACAAGGCTACCATCAATTGGAGTAACAAAATTCTCGACAACAGACTACCTTCCATAATGACAAGGCTACCATCCATTGAGTAACAAAGATCTCGACAACAGACTACCTTCCATTATGACAAGGCTACCATCCATTGGAGTAACAAAAATCTCGACAACAGACTACCTTCCATAATGACAAGGCTACCATCCATTGGAGTAAAAAAATCTCGACAACAGACTACCTTCCATAATGACAAGGCTACCATCCATTGGAGTAACAAAGATCTCGACAACAGACTCCCTTCCATTATGACAAGGCTACCATCCATTGGAGTAAAAAATATCTCGACAACAGACTACCTTCCATAATTACATGCCTACCATCCATTGGAGGAACAATAATCTCGACAATAGACTACCTTCCATAATGACAAGGCTACCATCCATTGGAGAAAAAAAATCTCGACAACAGACTACCATCCATAATGACAAGGCTACCATTCATTGGAGTAACAAATATCTCGACAACAGACTACCTGCTATATTGACAAGGCTACCATCCATTAGAGTAACAAAAATCTTGACAAAAGACTACCTTCCATAAAGAAAAGTCTACCATCCATTGGAGTAACAAAAATATCGACAAAGACTACCTTCCATAATTACATGGCTACCATCCATTGGAGTAACAAAAATATCGACAACATACTACCTTACATTATGACAAGGCTACCATCCATTGGAGTAAAAAAATCTCGATAACAGACTACCTTCCATAATGACAAGGCTACCATCCATTGGAGTAACAAAAATCTCGACAACAGACTACCTTACATTATGACAAGGCTACCATCCATTGGAGTAAAAAATATCTCGACAACAGACCACCTTCCATAATTACATGGCTACGATCCATTGGAGTAACAAAAATCTCGACAACAGACTACCTTCCATAATGACAAGGCTACCTTCCATTTGAGTAAAAAAATCTTGACAACAGACTACCTTCCATAATGACAAGGCTACCATCCATTGAAGTATAAAAAAATCACGACAACAGACTACCTTACATAATGAGAAAGCTACCATCCATTGGAGTAAAAAAATCTCGACAACAGACTACCTTCTATAATGACAAGGCTACCATCCATTAAGTAACAAAGATCTCGACAACAGACTACCTTCCATTATGATAAGGCTACCATCCATTGGAGTAACAAAAATCTCGACAACATACTACCTTCCGTAATGACAAAGCTACCATCCATTGGAGTAAAAAAATCTCGACAACAGACTACCTTCCATAATGACAAGGCTACCATCCATTGAGTAACAAAGATATTGACAACAGTCTCCCTTCCAATATGACAAGGCTACCATCCATTGGAGTAAAAAATATCTCGACAACAGACTACCTTCCATAATTACATGGCTACCATCCATTGGAGTAACAAAAATCTCGACAACAGAATACCTTCCATAATGACAAGGCTACCATCCATTGAGTAACAAAGATCTCGATAACAGACTCCCTTCCATTATGACAAGGCTACCATCCATTGGAGTAAAAAATATCTCGACAACAGACTACCTTCCATAATTACATGGCTACCATCCATTGGAGTAACAATATTCTCGACAACAGACTACCTTCCATAATGACAAGGCTACCATCCATTGGAGTAAAAAAATCTCGACAACAGACTACCTTCCATAATGGAAAGGCTACCATCCATTGAAGTAAAAAAAAATCACGACAACAGACTACCTTACATAATGACAAAGCTACCATCCATTGGAGTAAAAAAATCTCGACAACAGACTACCTTCCATAATGACAAGGCTACCATCCATTGAGTAACAAAGATCTCGACAACAGACTCCCTTCCATTATGACAAGGATACCATCCATTGGAGTAAAAAATATCTCGACAACAGACTACCTTCCATAATTACATGGCTACCATCCATTGGAGTAACAAAAATCTCGACAACAGACTACCTTCCATAATGACAAGGCTACCATCCATTGAGTAACAAAGATCTCTATAACAGACTCCCTTCCATTATGACAAGGCTACCATCCATTGGAGTAAAAAATATCTCGACAATAGACTACCTTCCATAATTACATGGCTACCATCCATTGGAGTAACAAAAATCTCGACAACAGACTACCTTCCATAATGACAAGGCTACCATCCATTGGAGAAAAAAAATCTCGACAACAAACAACCTTCCATAATGACAAGGCTACCATCCATTGGAGTAACAAATATCTGGACAACAGACTACCTTCTATATTGACAAGGCTACCATCCATTAGAGTAACAAAAATCTCGACAAAAGACTACCTTCCATAAAGAAAAGTCTACCATCCATTGGAGTAACAAAAATATTGACAAAGACTACCTTCCATAATTACATGGCTACCATCCATTGGAGTAACAAAAATCTCGACAACAGACTACCTTCCATAATGACAAGGCTACCTTCCATTTGAGTAAAAAAATCTTGACAACAGACTACCTTCCATAATGACAAGGCTACCATCCATTGAAGTATAAAAAAATCACGACAACAGACTACCTTACATAATGAGAAAGCTACCATCCATTGGAGTAAAAAAATCTCGACAACAGACTACCTTCTATAATGACAAGGCTACCATCCATTAAGTAACAAAGATCTCGACAACAGACTACCTTCCATTGTGATAAGGCTACCATCCATTGGAGTAACAAAAATCTCGACAACATACTACCTTCCGTAATGACAAAGCTACCATCCATTGGAGTAAAAAAATCTCGACAACAGACTACCTTCCATAATGACAAGGCTACCATCCATTGAGTAACAAAGATATTGACAACAGTCTCCCTTCCAATATGACAAGGCTACCATCCATTGGAGTAAAAAATATCTCGACAACAGACTACCTTCCATAATTACATGGCTACCATCCATTGGAGTAACAAAAATCTCGACAACAGAATACCTTCCATAATGACAAGGCTACCATCCATTGAGTAACAAAGATCTCGATAACAGACTCCCTTCCATTATGACAAGGCTACCATCCATTGGAGTAAAAAATATCTCGACAACAGACTACCTTCCATAATTACATGGCTACCATCCATTGGAGTAACAATATTCTCGACAACAGACTACCTTCCATAATGACAAGGCTACCATCCATTGGAGTAAAAAAATCTCGACAACAGACTACCTTCCATAATGGAAAGGCTACCATCCATTGAAGTAAAAAAAAATCACGACAACAGACTACCTTACATAATGACAAAGCTACCATCCATTGGAGTAAAAAAATCTCGACAACAGACTACCTTCCATAATGACAAGGCTACCATCCATTGAGTAACAAAGATCTCGACAACAGACTCCCTTCCATTATGACAAGGATACCATCCATTGGAGTAAAAAATATCTCGACAACAGACTACCTTCCATAATTACATGGCTACCATCCATTGGAGTAACAAAAATCTCGACAACAGACTACCTTCCATAATGACAAGGCTACCATCCATTGAGTAACAAAGATCTCTATAACAGACTCCCTTCCATTATGACAAGGCTACCATCCATTGGAGTAAAAAATATCTCGACAATAGACTACCTTCCATAATTACATGGCTACCATCCATTGGAGTAACAAAAATCTCGACAACAGACTACCTTCCATAATGACAAGGCTACCATCCATTGGAGAAAAAAAATCTCGACAACAAACAACCTTCCATAATGACAAGGCTACCATCCATTGGAGTAACAAATATCTGGACAACAGACTACCTTCTATATTGACAAGGCTACCATCC
Source organism: Vicia faba (assembly GCA_948472305.1). Taxonomy (NCBI): domain Eukaryota; kingdom Viridiplantae; phylum Streptophyta; class Magnoliopsida; order Fabales; family Fabaceae; genus Vicia; species Vicia faba. The sequence goes on from OX451738.1 coordinate 745,040,656, forward strand.
ATTAGAGTAACAAAAATCTCGACAAAAGACTACCTTCCATAAAGAAAAGTCTACCATCCATTGGAGTAACAAAAATATTGACAAAGACTACCTTCCATAATTACATGGCTACCATCCATTGGAGTAACAAAAATCTCGACAACAGACTACCTTCCATAATGACAAGGCTACCTTCCATTTGAGTAAAAAAATCTTGACAACAGACTACCTTCCATAATGACAAGGCTACCATCCATTGAAGTATAAAAAAATCACGACAACAGACTACCTTACATAATGAGAAAGCTACCATCCATTGGAGTAAAAAAATCTCGACAACAAACTACCTTCTATAATGACAAGGCTACCATCCATTAAGTAACAAAGATCTCGACAACAGACTACCTTCCATTGTGATAAGGCTACCATCCATTGGAGTAACAAAAATCTCGACAACATACTACCTTCCGTAATGACAAAGCTACCATCCATTGGAGTAAAAAAATCTCGACAACAGACTACCTTCCATAATGACAAGGCTACCATCCATTGAGTAACAAAGATATTGACAACAGTCTCCCTTCCAATATGACAAGGCTACCATCCATTGGAGTAAAAAATATCTCGACAACAGACTACCTTCCATAATTACATGGCTACCATCCATTGGAGTAACAAAAATCTCGACAACAGAATACCTTCCATAATGACAAGGCTACCATCCATTGAGTAACAAAGATCTCGATAACAGACTCCCTTCCATTATGACAAGGCTACCATCCATTGGAGTAAAAAATATCTCGACAACAGACTACCTTCCATAATTACATGGCTACCATCCATTGGAGTAACAATATTCTCGACAACAGACTACCTTCCATAATGACAAGGCTACCATCCATTGGAGTAAAAAAATCTCGACAACAGACTACCTTCCATAATGGAAAGGCTACCATCCATTGAAGTAAAAAAAAATCACGACAACAGACTACCTTACATAATGACAAAGCTACCATCCATTGGAGTAAAAAAATCTCGACAACAGACTACCTTCCATAATGACAAGGCTACCATCCATTGAGTAACAAAGATCTCGACAACAGACTCCCTTCCATTATGACAAGGATACCATCCATTGGAGTAAAAAATATCTCGACAACAGACTACCTTCCATAATTACATGGCTACCATCCATTGGAGTAACAAAAATCTCGACAACAGACTACCTTCCATAATGACAAGGCTACCATCCATTGAGTAACAAAGATCTCTATAACAGACTCCCTTCCATTATGACAAGGCTACCATCCATTGGAGTAAAAAATATCTCGACAATAGACTACCTTCCATAATTACATGGCTACCATCCATTGGAGTAACAAAAATCTCGACAACAGACTACCTTCCATAATGACAAGGCTACCATCCATTGGAGAAAAAAAATCTCGACAACAAACAACCTTCCATAATGACAAGGCTACCATCCATTGGAGTAACAAATATTTGGACAACAGACTACCTTCTATATTGACAAGGCTACCATCCATTAGAGTAACAAAAATCTCGACAAAAGACTACCTTCCATAAAGAAAAGTCTACCATCCATTGGAGTAACAAAAATATTGACAAAGACTACCTTCCATAATTACATGGCTACCATCCATTGGAGTAACAAAAATCTCGACAACAGACTACCTTACATTATGACAAGGCTACCATCCATTGGAGTAAAAAAATCTCGACAACAGACTACCTTCCATAATGACAAGGCTACCATCCATTGAGTAACAAAGATCTCGACAATAGACTACCTTCTATTATGACAAGGGTACCATCCACTGGAGTAAAAAATATCTCGACAACAGACTACCTTCCATAGTGACAAGGCTACCATCCATTGGAGTAACAAAAATCTCGACAACAGACTACCTTCCATAAAGACAAGGCTACAATCCATTGAGTAACAAAGATATCGACAACAGAGTACCTTCCATAATGATAAGGCTACCATCCATTGAGTAACAAAGATCTCGACAACAGACTACCTTCCATTATGACAAGGCTACCATCCATTTCAGTAACAATAATCCCGACAACAAACTACCTTCCATAATGACAAGGCTACCATCCATTGAGTAACAATGATCTCGACAACAGACTACCTTCCATTATGACAAGGCTACCATCCATTGGAGTAACAAAATTCTCGACAACAAACTACCTTCCATAATGACAAGGCCACCATCCATTGCGTAACAAAGATCTCGACAATGACTACCTTCCATTATGACAAGGCTACCATCCATTGGAATAACAAAAATCTCGACAACAGACTACCTTCCATAATGACAAAGCTACCATCCATTGGAGTAAAAAATTCTCGACAACAGACTACCTTCCATAATGACAAGGCTACCATCCATTGGAGTAACAAAGATCTCGACAACAAAATCCCTTCCATTATGACAAGGCTACCATCCATTGGAGTAAAAAATATCTCGACAACAGACTACCTTCTATAAGTACATGCCTACCATCCATTGGAGGAACAAAAATCTCGACAACAGACTACCTTCCATAATGACAAGGCTACCATCCATTGGAGAAAAAAAATCTCGACAACAGACTACCATCGATAATGACAAGGCTACCATACATTGGAGTAACAAATATCTCGACAAAAGACTACCTGCTATATTGACAAGGCTACCATCCATTAGAGTAACAAAAATCTTGACAAAAGACTACCTTCCGTAAAGAAAAGTCTACCATCCATTGGAGTAACAAAAATATCGACAAAGACTACCTTCCATAATTACATGGCTACCATCCATTGGAGTAACAAAAATCTCGACAACAGACTACCTTACATTATGACAAGGCTACCATCCATTGGAGTAAAAAAATCTCGACAACAGACTACCTTCCATAATGACAAGGCTACCATCCATTGGAGTAACAAAAATCTCGACAACAGACTACCTTACATTATGACAAGGCTACCATCCATTGGAGTAAAAAATATCTCGACAACTGACCACCTTCCATAATTACATGGCTACCATCCATTGGAGTAACAAAAATCTCGACAACAGACTACCTTCCATAATGACAAGGCTACCATCCATTTGAGTAAAAAAATCTTGACAACAGACTAACTTCCATAATGACAAGGCTACCATCCATTGAAGTATAAAAAAATCACGACAACAGACTACCTTACATAATGAGAAAGCTACCATCCATTGGAGTAAAAAAATCTCGACAACAGACTACCTTCTATAATGACAAGGCTACCATCCATTAAGTAACAAAGATCTCGACAACAGACTACCTTCCATTATGATAAGGCTACCATCCATTGGAGTAACAAAAATCTCGACAACATACTACCTTCCGTAATGACAAAGCTACCATCCATTGGAGTAAAAAAATCTCGACAACAGACTACCTTCCATAATGACAAGGCTACCATCCATTGAGTAACAAAGATATTGACAACAATCTCCCTTCCAATATGACAAGGCTACCATCCATTGGAGTAAAAAATATCTCGACAACAAACTACCTTCCATAATTACATGGCTACCATCCATTGGAGTAACAAAAATCTCGACAACAGAATACCTTCCATAATGACAAGGCTACCATCCATTGAGTAACAAAGATCTCGATAACAGACTCCCTTCCATTATGACAAGGCTACCATCCATTGGAGTAAAAAATATCTCGACAACAGACTACCTTCCATAATTACATGGCTACCATCCATTGGAGTAACAATATTCTCGACAACAGACTACCTTCCATAATGACAAGGCTACCATCCATTGGAGTAAAAAAATCTCGACAACAAACTACCTTCCATAATGGAAAGGCTACCATCCATTGAAGTAAAAAAAAATCACGACAACAGACTACCTTACATAATGACAAAGCTACCATCCATTGGAGTAAAAAAATCTCGACAACAGACTACCTTCCATAATGACAAGGCTACCATCCATTGAGTAACAAAGATCTCGACAACAGACTCCCTTCCATTATGACAAGGATACCATCCATTGGAGTAAAAAATATCTCGACAACAGACTACCTTCCATAATTACATGGCTACCATCCATTGGAGTAACAAAAATCTCGACAACAGACTACCTTCCATAATGACAAGGCTACCATCCATTGAGTAACAAAGATCTCTATAACAGACTCCCTTCCATTATGACAAGGCTACCATCCATTGGAGTAAAAAATATCTCGACAATAGACTACCTTCCATAATTACATGGCTACCATCCATTGGAGTAACAAAAATCTCGACAACAGACTACCTTCCATAATGACAAGGCTACCATCCATTGGAGAAAAAAAATCTCGACAACAAACAACCTTCCATAATGACAAGGCTACCATCCATTGGAGTAACATATATTTGGACAACAGACTACCTTCTATATTGACAAGGCTACCATCCATTAGAGTAACAAAAATCTCGACAAAAGACTACCTTCCATAAAGAAAAGTCTACCATCCATTGGAGTAACAAAAATATTGACAAAGACTACCTTCCATAATTACATGGCTACCATCCATTGGAGTAACAAAAATCTCGACAACAGACTACCTTACATTATGACAAGGCTACCATCCATTGGAGTAAAAAAATCTCGACAACAGACTACCTTCCATAATGACAAGGCTACCATCCATTGAGTAACAAAGATCTCGACAATAGACTACCTTCTATTATGACAAGGGTACCATCCACTGGAGTAAAAAATATCTCGACAACAGACTACCTTCCATAGTGACAAGGCTACCATCCATTGGAGTAACAAAAATCTCGACAACAGACTACCTTCCATAAAGACAAGGCTACAATCCATTGAGTAACAAAGATATCGAAAACAGAGTACCTTCCATAATGATAAGGCTACCATCCATTGAGTAACAAAGATCTCGACAACAGACTACCTTCCATTATGACAAGGCTACCATCCATTTCAGTAACAATAATCCCGACAACAAACTACCTTCCATAATGACAAGGCTACCATCCATTGAGTAACAATGATCTCGAAACAGACTACCTTCCATTATGACAAGGCTACCATCCATTGGAGTAACAAAATTCTCGACAACAAACTACCTTCCATAATGACAAGGCCACCATCCATTGCGTAACAAAGATCTCGACAATGACTACCTTCCATTATGACAAGGCTACCATCCATTGGAATAACAAAAATCTCGACAACAGACTACCTTCCATAATGACAAAGCTACCATCCATTGGAGTAAAAAATTCTCGACAACAGACTACCTTCCATAATGACAAGGCTACCATCCATTGGAGTAACAAAGATCTCGACAACAAAATCCCTTCCATTATGACAAGGCTACCATCCATTGGAGTAAAAAATATCTCGACAACAGACTACCTTCTATAAGTACATGCCTACCATCCATTGGAGGAACAAAAATCTCGACAACAGACTACCTTCCATAATGACAAGGCTACCATCCATTGGAGAAAAAAAATCTCGACAACAGACTACCATCGATAATGACAAGGCTACCATACATTGGAGTAACAAATATCTCGACAAAAGACTACCTGCTATATTGACAAGGCTACCATCCATTAGAGTAACAAAAATCTTGACAAAAGACTACCTTCCGTAAAGAAAAGTCTACCATCCATTGGAGTAACAAAAATATCGACAAAGACTACCTTCCATAATTACATGGCTACCATCCATTGGAGTAACAAAAATCTCGACAACAGACTACCTTACATTATGACAAGGCTACCATCCATTGGAGTAAAAAAATCTCGACAACAGACTACCTTCCATAATGACAAGGCTACCATCCATTGGAGTAACAAAAATCTCGACAACAGACTACCTTACATTATGACAAGGCTACCATCCATTGGAGTAAAAAATATCTCGACAACTGACCACCTTCCATAATTACATGGCTACCATCCATTGGAGTAACAAAAATCTCGACAACAGACTACCTTCCATAATGACAAGGCTACCATCCATTTGAGTAAAAAAATCTTGACAACAGACTAACTTCCATAATGACAAGGCTACCATCCATTGAAGTATAAAAAAATCACGACAACAGACTACCTTACATAATGACAATGCTACCATCCATTGGAGTAAAAAAATCTCGACAACAGACTACCTTCTATAATGACAAGGCTACCATCCATTGAGTAACAAAGATCTCGACAACAGACTACCTTCCATTATGATAAGGCTACCATCCATTGGAGTAACAAAAATCTCGACAACAGACTACCTTCCGTAATGACAAAGCTACCATCCATTGGAGTAAAAAAATCTCGACAACAGACTACCTTCCATAATGACAACGCTACCATCCATTGAGTAACAAAGATCTCGACAACAGTCTCCCTTCCAATATGACAAGGCTACCATCCATTGGAGTAAAAAATATCTCGACAACAGACTACCTTCCATAATTACATGGCTACCATCCATTGGAGTAACAAAAATCTCGACAACAGAATACCTTCCATAATGACAAGGCTACCATCCATTGAGTAACAAAGATCTCAATAACAGACTCCCTTCCATTATGACAAGGCTACCATCCATTGGAGTAAAAAATATCTCGACAACAGACTACCTTCCATAATTACATGGCTACCATCCATTGGAGTAACAAAAATCTCGACAACAGACTACCTTCCATAATGACAAGGCTACCATCCATTGGAGTAAAAAAATCTCGACAACAGACTACCTTCCATAATGGAAAGGCTACCATCCATTGAAGTAAAAAAAAATCACGACAACAGACTACCTTACATAATGACAAAGCTACCATCCATTGGAGTAAAAAAATCTCGACAACAGACTACCTTCCATAATGACAAGGCTACCATCCATTGAGTAACAAAGATCTCGACAACAGACTCCCTTCCATTATGACAAGGATACCATCCATTAGAGTAAAAAATATCTCGACAACAGACTACCTTCCATAATTACATGGCTACCATCCATTGGAGTAACAAAAATCTCGACAACAGACTACCTTCCATAATGACAAGGCTACCATCCATTGAGTAACAAAGATCTCTATAACAGACTCCCTTCCATTATGACAAGGCTACCATCCATTGGAGTAAAAAATATCTCGACAATAGACTACCTTCCATAATTACATGGCTACCATCCATTGGAGTAACAAAAATCTCGACAACAGACTACCTTCCATAATGACAAGGCTACCATCCATTGGAGAAAAAAAATCTCGACAACAAACAACCTTCCATAATGACAAGGCTACCATCCATTGGAGTAACAAATATCTGGACAACAGACTACCTTCTATATTGACAAGGCTACCATCCATTAGAGTAACAAAAATCTCGACAAAAGACTACCTTCCATAAAGAAAAGTCTACCATCCATTGGAGTAACAAAAATATTGACAAAGACTACCTACCATAATTACATGGCTACCATCCATTGGAGTAACAAAAATCTCGAAAACAGACTACCTTACATTATGACAAGGCTACCATCCATTGGAGTAAAAAAATCTCGACAACAGACTACCTTCCATAATGACAAGGCTACCATCCATTGAGTAACAAAGATCTCGACAATAGACTACCTTCTATTATGACAAGGGTACCATCCACTGGAGTAAAAAATATCTCGACAACAGACTACCTTCCATAGTGACAAGGCTACCATCCATTGGAGTAACAAAAATCTCGACAACAGACTACCTTCCATAAAGACAAGGCTACAATCCATTGAGTAACAAAGATATCGACAACAGAGTACCTTCCATAATGATAAGGCTACCATCCATTGAGTAACAAAGATCTCGACAACATACTACCTTCCATTATGACAAGGCTACCATCCATTTCAGTAACAATAATCCCGACAACAAACTACCTTCCATAATGACAAGGCTACCATCCATTGAGTAACAATGATCTCGACAACAGACTACCTTCCATTATGACAAGGCTACCATCCATTGGAGTAACAAAATTCTCGACAACAAACTACCTTCCATAATGACAAGGCTACCATCCATTGCGTAACAAAGATCTCGACAATAGACTACCTTCCATTATGACAAGGCTACCATCCATTGGAATAACAAAAATCTCGACAACAGACTACCTTCCATAATGACAAAGCTACCATCCATTGGAGTAAAAAATTCTCGACAACAGACTACCTTCCATAATGACAAGGCTACCATCCATTGGAGTAACAAAGATCTCGACAGCAAACTCCCTTCCATTATGACAAGGCTACCATCCATTGGAGTAAAAAATATCTCGACAACAGACTACCTTCTATAAGTACATGCCTACCATCCATTGGAGGAACAAAAATCTCGACAACAGACTACCTTCCATAATGACAAGGCTACCATCCATTGGAGAAAAAAAATCTCGACAACAGACTACCATCGATAATGACAAGGCTACCATCCATTGGAGTAACAAATATCTCGACAAAAGACTACCTGCTATATTGACAAGGCTACCATCCATTAGAGTAACAAAAATCTTGACAAAAGACTACCTTCCGTAAAGAAAAGTCTACCATCCATTGGAGTAACAAAAATATCGACAAAGACTACCTTCCATAATTACATGGCTACCATCCATTGGAGTAACAAAAATCTCGACAACAGACTACCTTACATTATGACAAGGCTACCATCCATTGGAGTAAAAAAATCTCGACAACATACTACCTTCCATAATGACAAGGCTACCATCCATTGGAGTAACAAAAATCTCGACAACAGACTACCTTACATTATGACAAGGCTACCATCCATTGGAGTAAAAAATATCTCGACAACTGACCACCTTCCATAATTACATGGCTACCATCCATTGGAGTAACAAAAATCTCGACAACAGACTACCTTCCATAATGACAAGGCTACCATCCATTTGAGTAAAAAAATCTTGACAACAGACTAACTTCCATAATGACAAGGCTACCATCCATTGAAGTATAAAAAAATCACGACAACAGACTACCTTACATAATGACAAAGCTACCATCCATTGGAGTAAAAAAATCTCGACAACAGACTACCTTCTATAATGACAAGGCTACCATCCATTGAGTAACAAAGATCTCGACAACAGACTACCTTCCATTATGATAAGGCTACCATCCATTGGAGTAACAAAAATCTCGACAACAGACTACCTTCCGTAATGACAAAGCTACCATCCATTGGAGTAAAAAAATCTCAACAACAGACTACCTTCCATAATGACAAGGCTACCATCCATTGAGTAACAAAGATCTCGACAACAGTCTCCCTTCCAATATGACAAGGCTACCATCCATTGGAGTAAAAAATATCTCGACAACAGACTACCTTCCATAATTACATGGCTACCATCCATTGGAGTAACAAAAATCTCGACAACAGAATACCTTCCATAATGACAAGGCTACCATCCATTGAGTAACAAAGATCTCGATAACAGACTCCCTTCCATTATGACAAGGCTACCATCCATTGGAGTAAAAAATATCTCGACAACAGACTACCTTCCATAATTACATGGCTACCATCCATTGGAGTAACAAAAATCTCGACAACAGACTACCTTCCATAATGACAAGGCTACCATCCATTGGAGTAAAAAAATCTCGACAACAGACTACCTTCCATAATGGAAAGGCTACCATCCATTGAAGTAAAAAAAAATCACGACAACAGACTACCTTACATAATGACAAAGCTACCATCCATTGGAGTAAAAAAATCTCGACAACAGACTACCTTCCATAATGACAAGGCTACCATCCATTGAGTAACAAAGATCTCGACAACAGACTCCCTTCCATTATGACAAGGATACCATCCATTGGAGTAAAAAATATCTCGACAACAGACTACCTTCCATAATTACATGGCTACCATCCATTGGAGTAACAAAAATCTCGACAACAGACTACCTTCCATAATGACAAGGCTACCATCCATTGAGTAACAAAGATCTCTATAACAGACTCCCTTCCATTATGACAAGGCTACCATCCATTGGAGTAAAAAATATCTCGACAATAGACTACCTTCCATAATTACATGGCTACCATCCATTGGAGTAACAAAAATCTCGACAACAGACTACCTTCCATAATGACAAGGCTATCATCCATTGGAGAAAAAAAATCTCGACAACAAACAACCTTCCATAATGACAAGGCTACCATCCATTGGAGTAACAAATATCTGGACAACAGACTACCTTCTATATTGACAAGGCTACCATCCATTAGAGTAACAAAAATCTCGACAAAAGACTACCTTCCATAAAGAAAAGTCTACCATCCATTGGAGTAACAAAAATATTGACAAAGACTACCTACCATAATTACATGGCTACCATCCATTGGAGTAACAAAAATCTCGACAACAGACTACCTTACATTATGACAAGGCTACCATCCATTGGAGTAAAAAAATCTCGACAACAGACTACCTTCCATAATGACAAGGCTACCATCCATTGAGTAACAAAGATCTCGACAATAGACTACCTTCTATTATGACAAGGGTACCATCCACTGGAGTAAAAAATATCTCGACAACAGACTACCTTCCATAGTGACAAGGCTACCATCCATTGGAGTAACAAAAATCTCTACAACAGACTACCTTCCATAAAGACAAGGCTACCATCCATTGAGTAACAAAGATATCGACAACAGAGTACCTTCCATAATGATAAGGCTACCATCCATTGAGTAACAAAGATCTCGACAACAGACTACCTTCCATTATGACAAGGCTACCATCCATTTCAGTAACAATAATCCCGACAACAAACTACCTTCCATAATGACAAGGCTACCATCCATTGAGTAACAATGATCTCGACAACAGACTACCTTCCATTATGACAAGGCTACCATCCATTGGAGTAACAAAATTCTCGACAACAAACTACCTTCCATAATGACAAGGCTACCATCCATTGCACAACAAAGATCTCGACAACAGACTAGCTTCCATTATGACAAGGCTACCATCCATTAGAGTAACAAAAATCTCGACAACAGACTACCTTCCATAATGACAAAGCTACCATCCATTGGAGTAAAAAATTCTCGACAACAGACTACCTTCCATAATGACAAGGCTACCATCCATTGGAGTAACAAAGATCTCGACAACAAACTCCCTTCCATTATGACAAGGCTACCATCCCTTGGAGTAAAAAATATCTCGACAACAGACTACCTTCTATAAGTACATGCCTACCATCCATTGGAGGAACAAAAATCTCGACAACAGACTACCTTCCATAATGACAAGGCTACCATCCATTGGAGAAAAAAAATCTTGACAACAGACAACCATCGATAATGACAAGGCTACCATCCATTGGAGTAACAAATATCTAGACAAAAGACTACCTGCTATATTGACAAGGCTACCATCCATTAGAGTAACAAAAATCTTGACAAAAGACTACCTTCCGTAAAGAAAAGTTTACCATCCATTGGAGTAACAAAAATATCGACAAAGACTACCTTCCATAATTACATGGCTACCATCCATTGGAGTAACAAAAATCTCGACAACAGACTACCTTACATTATGACAAGGCTACCATCCATTGGAGTAAAAAAATCTCGACAACAGACTACCTTCCATAATGACAAGGCTACCATCCATTGGAGTAACAAAAATCTCGACAACAGACCACCTTACATTATGACAAGGCTACCATCCATTGGAGTAAAAAATATCTCGACAACTGACCACCTTCCATAATTACATGGCTACCATCAATTGGAGTAACAAAAATCTCGACAACAGACTACCTTCCATAATGACAAGGCTACCATCCATTTGAGTAAAAAAATCTTGACAACAGACTAACTTCCATAATGACAAGGCTACCATCCATTGAAGTATAAAAAAATCACGACAACAGACTACCTTACATAATGACAAAGCTACCATCCATTGGAGTAAAAAAATCTCGACAACAGAATACCTTCTATAATGACAAGGCTACCATCCATTTAGTAACAAAGATCTCGACAACAGACTACCTTCCATTATGATAAGGCTACCATCCATTGGAGTAACAAAAATCTCGACAACAGACTACCTTCCGTAATGACAAAGCTACCATCCATTGGAGTAAAAAAATCTCGACAACAGACTACCTTCCATAATGACAAGGCTACCATCCATTGAGTAACAAAGATCTCGACAACAGTGTCCCTTCCAATATGACAAGGCTACCATCCATTGGAGTAAAAAATATCTCTACAAGAGACTACCTTCCATAATTACATGGCTACCATCCATTGGAGTAACAAAAATCTCGACAACAGAATACCTTCCATAATGACAAGGCTACCATCCATTGAGTAACAAAGATCTCGATAACAGACTCCCTTCCATTATGACAAGGCTACCATCCATTGGAGTAAAAAATATCTAGACAACAGACTACCTTCCATAATTACATGGCTGCCATCCATTGGAGTAACAAAAATCTCGACAACAGACTACCTTCCATAATGACAAGGCTACCATCCATTGGAGTAAAAAAATCTCGACAACAGACTACCTTCCATAATGGAAAGGCTACCATCCATTGAAGTAAAAAAAAATCACGACAACAGACTACCTTACATAATGACAAAGCTACCATCCATTGGAGTAAAAAAATCTCGACAACAGACTACCTTCCATAATGACAAGGCTACCATCCATTGAGTAACAAAGATCTCGACAACAGACTCCCTTCCATTATGACAAGGATACCATCCATTGGAGTAAAAAATATCTTGACAACAGACTACCTTCCACAATGACAAGGCTACCATCCATTGAGTAACAAAGATCACGACAACAGACTCCCTTCCATTATGACAAGGCTACCATCCATTGGAGTAAAAAATATCTCGACAATAGACTACCTTCCATAATTACATGGCTACCATCCATTGGAGTAACAAAAATCTCGACAACAGACTACCTTCCATAATGACAAGGCTACCATCCATTGGAGAAAAAAAATCTCGACAACAGACAACCTTCCATAATGACAAGGCTACCATCCATTGGAGTAACAAATATCTCGACAACAGACTACCTTCTATATTAACAAGGCTACCATCCATTAGAGTAACAAAAATCTCGACAAAAGAGTCCCTTCCATAAAGAAAAGTCTACCATCCATTGGAGTAACAAAAATATTGACAAAGACTACCTTCCATAATTACATGGCTACCATCCATTGGAGTAACAAAAATCTCGACAACAGACTACCTTACATTATGACAAGGCTACCATCCATTGGAGTAAAAAAATCTCGACAACAGACTACCTTCCATAATGACAAGGATACCATCCATTGAGTAACAAAGATCTCGACAATAGACTACCTTCCATTATGACAAGGCTACCATCCACTAGAGTAAAAAATATATCGACAACAGACTACCTTCCATAATGACAAGGCTACCATCCATTGGAGTAACAAAAATCTCGACAACAGACTACCTTCCATAAAGACAAGGCTACCATCCAATGAGTAACAAAGATATCGACAACAGACTACCTTCCATAATGACAAGGGTACCATCCATTGAGTAACAAAGATCTCGACAACAAACTACCTTCCATTATGACAAGGCTACCATCCATTTCAGTAATAATAATCCCGACAACAGACTACCTTCCATAATGACAAGGCTACCATCCATTGAGTAACAATGATCTCGACGACAAACTACCTTCCATTATGACAAGGCTACCATCCATTGGAGTAATAAAATTCTCGACAACAGACTACCTTCCATAATGACAAGGCTACCATCCATTGCGTAACAAAGATCTCGACAACAGACTACCTTCCATTATGACAAGGCTACCATCCATTGGAGTAACAAAAATCTCGACAACAGACTACCTTCCATAATGACAAAGCTACCATCTATTGGAGTAAAAAAATCTTGACAACAAACTACCTTCCATAATGACAAGGCTACCATCCATTGGAGTAACAAAGATCTCGACAACAGACTCCCTTCCATTATGACAAGGCTACCATCCATTGGAGTAAAAAATATCTCGACAACAGACTACCTTCCATAATTACATGGCTACCATCCATTGGAGTAACAAAAATCTCGACAACAGAATACCTTCCATAATGACAAGGCTACCATCCATTGAGTAACAAAGATCTCGATAACAGACTCCCTTCCATTATGACAAGGCTACCATCCATTGGAGTAAAAAATATCTCGACAACAAACTACCTTCCATAATTACATGGCTACCATCCATTGGAGTAACAAAAATCTCGACAACAGACTACCTTCCATAATGACAAGGCTACCATCCATTGGAGTAAAAAAATCTCGACAACAGACTACCTTCCATAATGGAAAGGCTACCATCCATTGAAGTAAAAAAAAAATCACGACAACAGACTACCTTACATAATGACAAAGCTACCATCAATTGGAGTAAAAAAATCTCAACAACAGACTACCTTCCATAATGACAAGGCCACCATCCATTGAGTAACAAAGATCTCGACAACAGACTCCATTCCATTATGAAAAGGATACCATCCATTGGAGTAAAAAATATCTTGACAATAGACTACCTTCCATAATTACATGGCTACCATCCATTGGAGTAACAAAAATCTCGACAACAGACTACCTTCCATAAAGAAAAGTCTACCATCCATTGGAGTAAAAAATATCTCGACAACAGACCACCTTCCATAATTACATGGCTACCATCCATTGGAGTAACAAAAATCTCGACAACAGACTACCTTCCATAATGACAAGGCTACCATCCATTGGAGTAAAAAAATCTCGACAATAGACTATCTTCCATAATGGAAAGGCTACCATCCATTGAAGTAAAAAAAAATCACGACAACAGACTACCTTACATAATGACAAAGCTACCATCCATTGGAGTAAAAAAATCTCGACAACAGACTACCTTCCATAATGACAAGGCTACCATCCATTGAGTAACAAAGATCTCGACAACAGACTCCCTTCCATTATGACAAGGCTACCATCCATTGGAGTAAAAAATATCTCGACAATAGACTACCTTCCATAATTACATGGCTACAATCCATTGGAGTAACAAAAATCTCGACAACAGACAACCTTCCATAATGACAAGGCTACCATCCATTGGAGAAAAAAAATCTCGACAACAGACAACCTTCCATAATGACAAGGCTACCATCCATTGGAGTAACAAATATCTCGACAACAGACTACCTTCTATATTTACAAGGCTACCATCCATTAGAGTAACAAAAATCTCGACAAAAGACTACCTTCCATAAAGAAAAGTCTACCATCCGTTAGAGTAACAAAAATATTGACAAAGAATACCTTCCATAATTACATGGCTACCATCCATTGGAGTAACAAAAATCTCGACAACAGACTACCTTACATTATGACAAGGCTACCATCCATTGGAGTAAAAAAATCTTGACAACAGACTACCTTCCATAATGACAAGGCTACCATCCATTGAGTAACAAAGATCTCGACAATAGAATACCTTCCATTATGACAAGGCTACCATCCACTGGAGTAAAAAATATCTCGACAACAGACTACCTTCCATAATGACAAGGCTACCATCCATTGGAGTAACAAAAATCTCGACAACAGACTACCTTCCATAAAGACAAGGCTACCATCCATTGAGTAACCAAGATATCGACAACAGACTACCTTCCATAATGATAAGGGTACCATCCATTGGAGTAAAAAAAATCATGACAATAGACTACCTTCCATAATGACAAGGCTAACATACATTGAAGTAAAAAAAATATCGACAACAAACTACCTTACATAATGACAAGTCTACCATCCACTGGAGTAAAAAATATCTCGACAACAGACTACCTTCCGTAATTACATGGCTACCATCCATTGGAGTAACAAAAATATCGACAACAGACTACCTTCCATAAGGACAAGGCTACCATCCATTGGAGTAAAAAAATCTCGAAAACAGAATACCTTCCATAATGAAAAGGCTACCATCCATTGAGTAACAAAGATCTCGACAACAGACTACCTTCCATTATGACAAGGCTACCATCCATTCGAGTAAAAAATATCTCGACAACAGACTACCTTCAATAATGACAAGGCTACCATCCATTGGAGTACAAAAATTCTTGACAACAGATTACTTTCCATAAAGATAAGGCTACCATCCATTGATTAACAAAGATATCGACAACAGACTACCTTCCATAATCACAAGACTACCATCCATTGGAGTAAAAAAAATCTTAACAACAAACTACCTTCCATAATGACAATGCTACCATCCATTGGAGTAAAAAAAATCACGAGAACAGACTACCTTACATAATGATAAGGCTACCATCCATTGGAGTAAAAAAATCTGGACAACAGACTACCTTCCATAATGACAAGGCTACCATCCATTGAGTAACAAAGATCTCGACAACAGACTACCTTCCATTATGCCAAGGCTACCATCCATTTCAGTAACAAAAATCTCGACAACAGACTACCTTCCATAATGACAAGGCTACCATCCATTGAGTAACAAAGATCTCGACAACAGACTACCTTCCATAATGACAAGGCTACCATCCATTGAGTAACAAAGATCTCAACAACAGACTCCCTTCCATTATGACAAGGCTACCATCCATTGGAATAAAAAATATCTCGACATAAGACTACCTTCCATAATTACATGGCTACCATCCATTGGAGTAACAAAAATATCGACAACAGACTACCTTCAATAATGACAAGGCTACCATCCATTGGAGTAACAAAATTCTCGACAACAGACTACCTTCCATAAAGATAAGGCTACCATCCATTGAGTAACAAAGATATCGACAATGGACTACCTTCCATAATGAAAAGACTACCATCCATAGGAGTAAAAAAAATCTTAACAACAAACTACCTTCCATAATGACAACGCTACCTATCATTGGAGTAAAAAAAATCACGACAACAGAATACCTTACATAATGATAAGGCTACCATCCATTGGAGTAATAAAATCTGGACAACAGACTACCTTCCATAATGACAAGGCTACCATCCATTGAGTAACAAAGATCTCGACAACAGACTACCTTCCATTATGACAAGGCTACCATCCATTTCAATAACAAAAATCTCGACAACAGACTACCTTCCATAATGAAAAGGCTACCATCCATTGAGTAACAAAGATCTCGACAACAGACTACCTTCCATTATGACAAGGCTACCATCCATTTCAGTAACAAAAATCTCGACAACAGACTACCTTCCATAATGACAAGGCTACCATCCATTGAGTAACAATGATCTCGACAATAGACTACCTTCCATTATGACAAGGCTACCATCCACTGGAGTAAAAAATATCTCGACAACAGACTACCTTCCATAATGACAAGGCTACCATCCATTGGAGTAACAAAAATCTCGACAACAGACTACCTTCCATAAAGACAAGGCTACCATCCATTGAGTAACAAAGATATCTACAACAGACTACCTTCCATAATGACAAGGGTACCATCCATTCGAGTAAAAAAAATCATGACAATAGACTACCTTCTGTAATTACATGGCTACCATCCATTGGAGTAACAAAAATATCGACATCAAACTACCTTCCATAATGAAAAGGCTACCATCCATTGAGTAACAAAGATCTCGACAAAAGACTACCTTCCATAAGGACAAGGCTACCATCCATTGGAGTAAAAAAAATCTCGACAACAGACTACCTTCCATAATGACAAGGCTACCATCCATTGGAGTAAAAAAATCTCGACAACAGACTACCTTCCATAATGGAAAGGCTACCATCCATTGAAGTAAAAAAAAATCACGACAACAGACTACCTTACATAATGACAAAGCTACCATCCATTGGAGTAAAAAAATCTCGACAACAGACTACCTTCCATAATGACAAGGATACCATCCATTGAGTAACAAAGATCTCGACAACAGACTCCCTTCCATTATGACAAGGATACCATCCATTGGAATAAAAAATATCTCAACAACAGACTACCTTCCATAATTACATGGCTACCATCCATTGGAGTAACAAAAATCTCGACAACAGACTACCTTCCACAATGACAAGGCTACCATCCATTGAGTAACAAAGATTTCGATAACAGACTCCCTTCCATTATGACAAGGCTACCATCCATTGGAGTAAAAAATATCTCGACAATAGACTACCTTCCATAATTACATGGCTACCATCCATTGGAGTAACAAAAATCTCGACAACAGACAACCTTCCATAATGACAAGGCTACCATCCATTGGAGAATAAAAATCTCGACAACAGGCAACCTTCCATAATGACAAGGCTACCATCCATTGGAGTAACAAATATCTCGACAACAGACTACCTTCTATATTGACAAGGCTACCATCCATTAGAGTAACAAAATATCTCGACAAAAGACTACCTTCCATAAAGAAAAGTCTTCCATCCATTGGAGTAACAAAAATATTGACAAAGACTACCTTCCATAATTACATGGCTACCATCCATTGGAGTAACAAAAATCTCGACAACAGACTACCTTACATTATGACAAGGCTACCATCCATTGGAGTACCAAAAATCTCGACAAAAGACTACCTTCCATAAAGACAAGGCTACCATCCATTGAGTAACAAAGATATCGACAACAGACTACCTTCCATAATGACAAGGGTACCATCCACTGGAGTAAAAAAAATCATGACAATAGACTACCTTCCATAATGACAAGGCTAACATACATTGAAGTAAAAAAAAATATCGACAACAAACTACCTTACATAATGACAAGTCTACCATCCACTGGAGTAAAAAATATCTCGACAACAGACTACCTTTCGTAATTACATGGCTACCATCCATTGGAGTAACAAAAATATCGACAACAGACTACCTTCCATAAGGACAAGGCTACCATCCATTGGAGTAAAAAAATCTCGAAAACAGAATACCTTCCATAATGAAAAGGCTACCATCCATTGAGTAACAAAGATATCGACAACAGACTACCTTCCATTATGACAAGGCTACCATCTATTCGAGTAAAAAATATCTCGACAACAGACTACCTTCAATAATGACAAGGCTACCATCCATTGGAGTAAAAAAATTCTTGACAACAGATTACTTTCCATAAAGATAAGGCTACCATCCATTGAGTAACAAAGATATCGACAACAGACTACCTTCCATAATGACAAGACTACCATCCATTGGAGTAAAAAAAATCTTAACAACAAACTACCTTCCATAATGACAACGCTACCATCCATTGGAGTAAAAAAAATCACGAGAACAGACTACCTTACATAATGATAAGGCTACCATCCATTGGAGTAAAAAAATCTGGACAACAGACTACCTTCCATAATGACAAGGCTACCATCCATTGAGTAACAAAGATCTCGACAACAGACTACCTTCCATTATGCCAAGGCTACCATCCATTTCAGTAACAAAAATCTCGACAACAGACTACCTTCCATAATGACAAGGCTACCATCCATTGAGTAACAAAGATCTCGACAACAGACTACCTTCCATAATGACAAGGCTACCATCCATTGAGTAACAAAGATCTCGACAACAGACTCCCTTCCATTATGACAAGGCTACCATCCATTGGAATAAAAAATATCTCGACAATAGACTACCTTCCATAATTACATGGCTACCATCCATTGGAGTAACAAAAATATCGACAACAGACTACCTTCAATAATGACAAGGCTACCATCCATTGGAGTAACAAAATTCTCGACAACAGACTACCTTCCATAAAGATAAGGCTACCATCCATTGAGTAACAAAGATATCGACAACGGACTACCTTCCATAATGAAAAGACTACCATCCATTGGAGTAAAAAAATCTCGACAACAGACTACCTTCCATAATGGAAAGGCTACCATCCATTGAAGTAAAAAAAAATCACGACAACAGACTACCTTACATAATGACAAAGCTACCATCCATTGGAGTAAAAAAATCTCGACAACAGACTACCTTCCATAATGACAAGGATACCATCCATTGAGTAACAAAGATCTCGACAACAGACTCCCTTCCATTATGACAAGGATACCATCCATTGGAATAAAAAATATCTCGACAACAGACTACCTTCCATAATTACATGGCTACCATCCATTGGAGTAACAAAAATCTCGACAACAGACTACCTTCCACAATGACAAGGCTACCATCCATTGAGTAACAAAGATTTCGATAACAGACTCCCTTCCATTATGACAAGGCTACCATCCATTGGAGTAAAAAATATCTCGACAATAGACTACCTTCCATAATTACATGGCTACCATCCATTGGAGTAACAAAAATCTCGACAACAGACAACCTTCCATAATGACAAGGCTACCATCCATTGGAGAATAAAAATCTCGACAACAGACAACCTTCCATAATGACAAGGCTACCATCCATTGGAGTAACAAATATCTCGACAACGGACTACCTTCTATATTGACAAGGCTACCATCCATTAGAGTAACAAAATATCTCGACAAAAGACTACCTTCCATAAAGAAAAGTCTTCCATCCATTGGAGTAACAAAAATATTGACAAAGACTACCTTCCATAATTACATGGCTACCATCCATTGGAGTAACAAAAATCTCGACAACAGACTACCTTACATTATGACAAGGCTACCATCCATTGGAGTACCAAAAATCTCGACAACAGACTACCTTCCATAAAGACAAGGCTACCATCCATTGAGTAACAAAGATATCGACAACAGACTACCTTCCATAATGACAAGGGTACCATCCACTGGAGTAAAAAAAATCATGACAATAGACTACCTTCCATAATGACAAGGCTAACATACATTGAAGTAAAAAAAAATATCGACAACAAACTACCTTACATAATGACAAGTCTACCATCCACTGGAGTAAAAAATATCTCGACAACAGACTACCTTCCGTAATTACATGGCTACCATCCATTGGAGTAACAAAAATATCGACAATAGACTACCTTCCATAAGGACAAGGCTACCATCCATTGGAGTAAAAAAATCTCGAAAACAGAATACCTTCCATAATGAAAAGGCTACCATCCATTGAGTAACAAAGATATCGACAACAGACTACCTTCCATTATGACAAGGCTACCATCTATTCGAGTAAAAAATATCTCGACAACAGACTACCTTCAATAATGACAAGGCTACCATCCATTGGAGTAAAAAAATTCTTGACAACAAATTACTTTCCATAAAGATAAGGCTACCATCCATTGAGTAACAAAGATATCGACAACAGACTACCTTCCATAATGACAAGACTACCATCCATTGGAGTAAAAAAAATCTTAACAACAAACTACCTTCCATAATGACAACGCTACCATCCATTGGAGTAAAAAAAATCACGAGAACAGACTACCTTACATAATGATAAGGCTACCATCCATTGGAGTAAAAAAATCTGGACAACAGACTACCTTCCATAATGACAAGGCTACCATCCATTGAGTAACAAAGATCTCGACAACAGACTACCTTCCATTATGCCAAGGCTACCATCCATTTCAGTAACAAAAATCTCGACAACAGACTACCTTCCATAATGACAAGGCTACCATCCATTGAGTAACAAAGATCTCGACAACAGACTACCTTCCATAATGACAAGGCTACCATCCATTGAGTAACAAAGATCTCGACAACAGACTCCCTTCCATTATGACAAGGCTACCATCCATTGGAATAAAAAATATCTCGACAATAGACTACCTTCCATAATTACATGGCTACCATCCATTGGAGTAACAAAAATATCGACAACAGACTACCTTCAATAATGACAAGGCTACCATCCATTGGAGTAACAAAATTCTCGACAACAGACTACCTTCCATAAAGATAAGGCTACCATCCATTGAGTAACAAAGATATCGACAACGGACTACCTTCCATAATGAAAAGACTACCATCCATTGGAGTAAAAAAAATCTTAACAACAAATTACCATCCATAATGACAACGCTACCAATCATTGGAGTAGAAAAAACCACGACAACAGAATACCTTCCATAATGAGAAGGCTACCATCCATTGAGTAACAAAGATCTCGACAACAGACTACCTTCCATTATGACAAGGCTACCATCCATTTCAGTAACAAAAATCTCGACAACAGACTACCTTCCATAATGAAAAGGCTACCATCCATTGAGTAACAAAGATCTCGACAACAGACTACCTTCCATTATGACAAGGCTACCATCCATTTCAGTAACAAAAATCTCGACAACAGACTACCTTCCATAATGACAAGGCTACCATCCATTGAGTAACAATGATCTCGACAATAGACTACCTTCCATTATGACAAGGCTACCATCCACTGGAGTAAAAAATATCTCGACAACAGACTACCTTCCATAATGACAAGGCTACCATCCATTGGAGTAACAAAAATCTCGACAACAGACTACCTTCCATAAAGACAAGGCTACCATCCATTGAGTAACAAAGATATCTACAACAGACTACCTTCCTTAATGATAGCGGTACCATCCATTGGAGTAAAAAATATCATGACAATAGACTACCTTCCGTAATTACATGGCTACCATCCATTGGAGTAACAAAAATATCGACAACAGACTACCTTCCATAAGGACAAGGCTACCATCCATTGGAGAAAAAAATCTCGACAACAGACTACCTTCCATAATGAAAAGGCTAACATCCATTGAGTAACAAAGATCTCGACAATAGACTACCTTCCATAAGGACAAGGCTACCATCCATTGGAGTAAAAAAAATCACGACAACAGACTACCTTCCATAATGACAAGGCTACCATCCATTGAGTAACAAAGATATCGACAACAGACTACCTTCCATAATGACAACGCTAGCATCCATTGGAGTAAAAAAAATCTTAACAACAAACTACCTTCCATAATGACAACGCTAGCATCCATTGGAGTAAAAAAAATCACGACAACAGACTACCTTACATAATGATAAGGCTACCATCCATTGGGGTAAAAAAATCTGGAGAACAAACTACCTTCCATAATGACAAGGCTACCATCCATTGAGTAACAAAGATCTCGACAACAGACTACCTTCCATTATGACAAGGCTACCATCCATTTCAGTAACAAAAATCTCGACAACAGACTAACTTCCATAATTATAAGGCTACCATCCATTGAGAAACAAAGATCTCGACAACAGACTACCTTCCATAATGACAAGGCTACCATCCATTGAGTTACAAAGATCTCGACAACAGACTCCTTTCCATTATGACAAGGCTACCATCCATTGGAGTAAAAAATATCTCAACAACAGACTACCTTCCATAATGACAAGGCTACCATCCATTGGAGTAAAAAAATCTCGACAACATACTACCTTGCATAGTGACAAGGCTACCATCCATTGGAGTAACAAATATCTCGACAACAGACTACCTTCCATAAAGAAAAGTATACCATCCATTGGAGTAACAAAAGTATCGACAATAGACTACCTTGCATAATTACATGGCTACCATCCATTGGAGTAAAAAAAATATTGACAACAAACTGCCTTCCATAATGACAAGGCTACCATCCATTGAAGTAAAATAAAATCTCGACAAAAAACTACCTTCCATAATAACAAGGCTACCATACATTGAGTAACAAAGATCTCGACAACAGACTACCTTCCATTATGACAAGGCTACCATCCATTGGAGTAAAAAAATATCGACAACAGACTACCTTCCATAATGACAAGGCTACCATCCCTTGAGGAACAAAGATCTCGACAACAGACTCCCTTCCATTATGACAAGGCTACCATCCATTGGAGAAAAAAATATCTCGAAAACAGACCACCTTCCATAATTACATGGCTACCATCCATTGGAGTAACAAAAATCTCGACAACAGACTACCTTCCATAATGACAAGACTACCATCCATTGGAGAAAAAAAATATCGACAACAGACTACCTTCCATAATGACAAGGCTACCTACCATTGGAGTAACAAATATCTCGACAACAGACTACCTTCCATTATGACAAGGCTACCATCCATTAGAGTAAAAAATATCTCGACAACAGACTACCTTCCATAATGACAAGGCTTCCATCCATTGGAGTAACAAAATTCTCGACAACAAACTACCTTCCATAAAGACAAGGAAACCATCCATTGAGTAACAAAGATATCGACAACAGACTACCTTCCATAATGATAAGACTACCATCCATTGGAGTAAAAAAAATCTTAACAACAAACTACCTTCCATAATGATAATGCTACCATCCATTGGGGTAAAAAAATCTGGAGAACAGACTACCTTCCATAATGACAAGGCTACCATCCATTGAGTAACAAAGATCTCGACAACAGACTACCTTCCATTATGACAAGGCTACCATCCATTTCAGTAACAAAAATCTCAACAACAGACTAACTTCCATAATGACAAGGCTACCATCCATTGAGAAACAAAGATCTCGACAACAGACTACCTTCCATAATGACAAGGCTACCATCCATTGAGTAACAAAGATCTTGACAACAGACTCCCTTCCATTATGACAAGGCTACCATCCATTGGAGTAAAAAATATCTCGACAACAGACTACCTTCCATAAAGAAAAGTATACCATCCATTGGAGTAACAAAAGTATCGACAATAGACTACCTTCCATAATTACATGGCTACCATCCATTGGAATAAAAAAAATCTTGACAACAAACTGCCTTCAATAATGACAAGGCTGCCATCCATTGAAGTAAAATAAAATATCGACAACAAACTACCTTCCATAATGACAAGGCTGCCATCCATTGAGGAAAAAAGATCTCGACAACAGACTCCCTTCCATTATGACATGGCTACCATCCATTGGAGTAAAAAATATCTCGACAATAGACCACCTTCCATAATTACATGGCTACCATCCATTGGAGTAACAAAAATCTCGACAACAGACTACCTTCTATAATGACAAGGCTACCATCCATTAGAGTAACAAAAATCTCTACAAAAGACTACCTTCCATAAAGAAAAGTCAACCATCCATTAGAGTAACAAAAATATCGACAATGGAATACCTTCCATAATTACATGGCTACCATCCATTGGAGTAACAAAAATCTGGACAACAGACTACCTTACATAATGACAAGGCTACCATCCATTGAGTAACAAAGATCTCGACAACAGACGACCTTCCATTATGACATGGCTACCATCCATTGGAGAAAAAACTATATCGACAACAGACTACCTTACATAATGACAAGGCTACCATCCACTGGAGTAGAAAATATCTCGACAACAGACTACCTTCCGTAATTACATGGCTACCATCCATTTGAGTAACAAAAATATCGACAACAGACTACCTTCCATAAGGACAAGGCTACCGTCCATTGGAGTAAAAAAATCTCGAAAACAGACTACCTTCCATAATGAAATGGCTACCATCTATTGAGTAACAAAGATCACGACAATAGACTACCTTCCATTATGACAAGGCTACCATCCATTGGAGTAAAGAATATCTCGACAACAGACTACCTTCAATAATGACAAGGCTACCCTCCATTGGAGTAACAAAATTCTCGACAACAGACTACCTTCCATAAAGATAAGGCTACCATCCATTGAGTAACAAAGATATCGACAACAGACTACCTTCCGTAATGACAAGACTACCATCCATTGGAGTAAAATAAATCACGACAACAGACTACCTTACATAATGATAAGGCTACCATCCATTGGGGTAAAAAAATCTGGAGAACAAACTACCTTCCATAATGACAAGGCTACCATCCATTGAGTAACAAAGATCTCGACAACAGACTACCTTCCATTATGACAAGGCTACCATCCATTTCAGTAACAAAAATCTCAACAACAGACTAACTTCCATAATGACAAGGCTACCATCCATTGAGAAACAAAGATCTCGACAACAGACTACCTTCCATAATGACAAGGCTACCATCCATTGAGTAACAAAGATCTTCACAACAGACTCCCTTCCATTATGACAAGGCTACCATCCATTGGAGTAAAACATATCTCGACAACAGACTATCTTCCATAATGACAAGGCTACCATCCATTGGAGTAAAAATATCTCGACAACAGACTACCTTCCATAAAGAAAAGTATACCAGCCATTGGAGTAACAAAAGTATCGACAATAGACTACCTTCCATAATTACATGGCTACCATCCATTGGAATAAAAAAAATCTTGACAACAAATTGCCTTCAATAATGACAAGGCTACCATCCATTGAAGTAAAATAAAATATCGACAACAAACTACCTTCCATAATGACAAGGCTACCATCCATTGGAGTAAAAAAATATCGACAACATACTACCTTCCATAATGACAAGGCTGCCATCCATTGAGGAACAAAGATCTCGACAACAGACTCCCTTCCATTATGACATGGCTACTATCCATTAGAGTAAAAAATATCTCGACAATAGACCACCTTCCATAATTACATGGCAACCATCCATTGGAGTAACAAAAATCTCGACAACAGACTACCTTCTATAATGACAAGGCTACCATCCATTAGAGTAACAAAAATCTCTACAAAAGACTACCTTCCATAAAGAAAAGTCTACCATCCATTGGAGTAACAAAAATATCGACAATGGAATACCTTCCATAATTACATGGCTACCATCCATTGGAGTAACAAAAATCTGGACAACAGACTACCTTACATAATGACAAGGCTACCATCCATTGAGTAACAAAGATCTCGACAACAGACGACCTTCCATTATGACATGGCTACCATCCATTGGAGAAAAAACTATATCGACAACAGACTACCTTACATAATGACAAGGCTACCATCCACTGGAGTAAAAAATATCTCGACAACAGACTACCTTCCGTAATTACATGGCTACCATCCATTTGAGTAACAAAAATATCGACAACAGACTACCTTCCATAAGGACAAGGCTACCGTCCATTGGAGTAAAAAAATCTCGAAAACAGACTACCTTCCATAATGAAATGGCTACCATCTATTGAGTAACAAAGATCTCGACAATAGACTACCTTCCATTATGACAAGGCTACCATCCATTGGAGTAAACAATATCTCGACAACAGACTACCTTCAATAATGACAAGGCTACCCTCCATTGGAGTAACAAAATTCTCGACAACAGACTACCTTCCATAAAGATAAGGCTACCATCCATTGAGTAACAAATATATCGACAACAGACTACCTTCCGTAATGACAAGACTACCATCCATTGGAGTAAAAAAAATCACGACAACAGACTACCTTACATAATGATAAGGCTACCATCCATTGGAGTAAAAAAATCTGGACAACAGACTATCTTCCATAATGACAAGGCTACCATCCATTGAGTAACAAAGATATCGACAACAGACTACCTTCCATAATGACAAGACTACCATCCATTGGAGTAAAAAAAATCTTAACAACAAACTACCTTCCATAATGACAACGCTAGCATCCATTGGAGTGAAAAAAATCACGACAACAGACTACCTTACATAATGATAAGGCTACCATCCATTGGGGTAAAAAAATCTGGAGAACAAACTACCTTCCATAATGACAAGGCTACCATCCATTGAGTAACAAAGATCTCGACAACAGACTACCTACCATTATGACAAGGCTACCATCCATTTCAGTAACAAAGATCTCGACAACAGACTACCTTCCATAATGACAAGGCTACCATCCATTTCAGTAACAAAAATCTCGACAACAGACTACCTTCCATAATGACAAGGCTACCATCCATTGGAGTAAAAAATATCTCGACAACAGACTACCTTCCATAATGACAAGGCTACCATCCATTGGAGTAAAAAAATCTCGACAACAGACTACCTTCCATAATTACAAGGCTACCATCCATTGGAGTAACAAATATCTCGACAACAGACTACCTTCTATAATGACAAGGCTACCATCCATTAGAGTAACAAAAATCTCGACAAAAGACTACCTTGCATAAAGAAAAGTATACCATCCATTGGAGTAACAAAAGTATCGACAATAGACTACCTTCCATAATTACATGCCTACCATCCATTGGAGTAAAAAAAATCTTGACAACAAACTGCCTTCCATAATGACAAGGCTACCATCCATTGAAGTAAAATAAAATCTCGACAACAAACTACCTTCCATAATGACAAGGCTACCATCCATAGAGTAACAAAGATCTCGACAACAGACTACCTTCCATTATGACAAGGCTACCATCCATTGGAGTAAAAAAATATCGACAACAGACTACCTTCCATAATGACAAGGCTACCATCCATTGAGGAACAAAGATCTCGACAACAAACTCCCTTCCATTATGACAAGGCTACCATCCATTGGAGTAAAAAATATCTCGAGAACAGACTACCTTCCATGATGACAAGGCTACCATCCATTGAGTAACAAAGATCTCGACAACAGACTACCTTCCATTATGACAAGGCTACCATCCATTGGAGTAAAAAATATCTCGACAACAGACTACCTTCCATAATGACAAGGCTACCATCCATTGGAGTAACAAAATTCTCGACAACAAACTACCTTCCATAAAGACAAGGCTACCATCCATTGAGTAACAAAGATATCAACAACAGACTACCTTCCATAATGACAAGACTACCATCCATTGGAGTAAAAAAAATCTTAACAACAAACTACCTTCCATAATGACAATGCTACCATCCATTGGAGTAAAAAAAATCACGACAACAGACTACCTTACATAATGATAAGGCTACCATCCATTGGAATAAAAAAATCTGGAGAACAGACTACCTTCAATAATGACAAGGCTACCATCCATTGAGTAACAAAGATCTCGACAACAGACTACCTTCCATAATGACAAGGCTACCATCCATTGGAGAAAGAAAATCTCGACAACAGACTACCTTCCATAATGACACGGCTACCT
This sequence comes from Vicia faba, assembly GCA_948472305.1. Classification (NCBI taxonomy): domain Eukaryota; kingdom Viridiplantae; phylum Streptophyta; class Magnoliopsida; order Fabales; family Fabaceae; genus Vicia; species Vicia faba. Next base: position 745,069,781 of record OX451738.1, read on the forward strand.
ACCATTGGAGTAACAAATATCTCGACAACAGACTACCTTATATAATGACAAGGCTACCATCCATTAGAGTAACAAAAATCTCTACAAAAGACTACCTTCCATAAAGAAAAGTCTACCATCCATTGGAGTAACAAAAATATCGACAATAGACTACCTTCCATAATTACATGGCTACCATCCATTGGAGTAACAAAAATATCGACAACAGACTACCTTACATAATGACAAGGCTACCATCCATTGAGTAACAAAGATCTCGACAACAGACAACCTTCCATTATGACATGGCTACCATCCATTGGAGCAAAAACTATCTCGACAACAGACTACCTTCCATAATGACAAGGCTACCATCCATTGGAGTAACAAGAATCTCGACAATAGACTACCTTCCATAAAGACAAGGCTACCATCCATTGAGTAACAAAGATATTGACAAGAGACTACCTTCCATAATGACAAGGGTACCATCCGTTGGAGTAAAAAAAATCTTGAAAACAGACTACCTTCCATAATGAAAAGGCTACCATCCATTGAAGTAAAAAAAAATCTCGATAACAAACTTCCTTACATAATGACAAGGCTACCATCCATTGAGTAAAAAAGATCTCGACAACAGACTACTTTCCATTATGACAATGCTACCATCCATTGGGGTACCAAAATTCTCGACAACAGACTACCTTCCATAATGATAAGGCTACCATCTATTGGAGTAACAAAAATCCCGACAACAGACTACCTTCCATAAAGACAAGGCTACCATCCATTGAGTAACAAAGATATCGACAACAGACTACCTTCCATAATGACAAGGGTACCATCCATTGGAGTAAAAAAAATCTTGACAATAGACTACCTTCCATAATGAAAAGGCTACCATCCATTGAAGTAAAAAAAAATATCGACAACAGACTACCTTACATAATAACAAGGCTACCATCCATTGGAGTTAAAAAATCTCGACAACAAACTACCTTCCATAATGACAAGGCTACCATCCATTGAGTAACAAAGATCTCGACAAAAGACTACCTTCCATTATGACAAGGCTACCATCCATTAGAGTAAAAAAATTCTTGACCGCAGACTACCTTCCATAATGACAAGGCTACCATCCATTAGAATATAAAAATATCGACAACATACTACCTTCCATAATGACAAGGCTACCATCCATTGAGTAACAAATATCTCAACAACAGACTACCTTCCATTAAGACAACGCTACCATCCATTGGAGTAAAAAATATCGACAACAGACTACCTTCCATAATGACAAGGCTACCATCCATTGGAGTAACAAAAATCCCGACAACAGACTACCTTCCATAAAGACAAGGCTACCATCCATTGAGTAACAAAGATATCGACAACAGACTACCTTCCATAATGACAAGGGTACCATCCATTGGAGTAAAAAAAATCTTGACAACAGACTACCTTCCATAATGACAAGGCTACCATCCATTGAAGTAAAAAAAAATCTCGACAACAAACTACCTTACATAATGACAAGGCTACCATCCATTGGAGTAAAAAAATCTCGACAACAGACTACCTTACATAATGACAAGGCTACCATCCATTGAGTAACAAAGATCTCGACAACAGACTACCTTCCATTATGACAAGGCTACCATCCATTGGAGCAAAAACTATCTCGACAATAGACTACCTTCCATAATTACAAGGCTACCATCCATTGGAGTAACAAAAATCTCGACAACAGACTACCTTCCATAAAGACAAGGCTACCATCCATTGAGTAACAAAGATATTGACAAGAGACTACCTTCCATAATGACAAGGGTACCATCCATTGGAGTAAAAAAAATCTTGAAAACAGACTACCTTCCATAATGACAAGGCTACAATCCATTGAAGTAAAAAAGTATCTCGACAACAAACTTCCTTACATAATGACAAGGCTACCATCCATTGGAGTAAAAATATGTCGATAACAAACTACCTTCCATAATGACAAGGCTACCATCCATTGAGTAAAAAAGATCTCGACAACAGACTACTTTCCATTATGACAATGCTACCATCCATTGGGGTACCAAAATTCTCGACAACAGACTACCTTCCATAATGATAAGGCTACCATCTATTGGAGTAACAAAAATCCCGACAACAGACTACCTTCCATAAAGACAAGGCTACCATCCATTGAGTAACAAAGATATCGACAACAGACTACCTTCCATAATGACAAGGGTACCATCCATTGGAGTAAAAAAAATCTTGACAATAGACTACCTTCCATAATGACGAGGCTACCATCCATTGAAGTAAAAAAAAATATCGACAACACACTACCTTACATAATGACAAGGCTACCATCCATTGGAGTTAAAAAATCTCGACAACAAACTACCTTCCATAATGACAAGGCTACCATCCATTGAGTAACAAAGATATCGACAACAGACTACCTTCCATTATGACAAGGCTACCATCCATTAGAGTAAAAAAATTCTTGACCGCAGACTACCTTCCATAATGACAAGGCTACCATCCATTAGAATATAAAAATATCGACAACATACTACCTTCCATAATGACAAGGCTACCATCCATTGAGTAACAAATATCTCAACAACAGACTACCTTCCATTAAGACAACGCTACCATCCATTGGAGTAAAAAATATCGACAACAAACTACCTTCCATAATGACAAGGCTACCATCCATTGGAGTAACAAAAATCCCGACAACAGACTACCTTCCATAAAGACAAGGCTACCATCCATTGAGTAACAAAGATATCGACAACAGACTACCTTCCATAATGACAATGGTACCATCCATTGGAGTAAAAAAAATCTTGACAACAGACTACCTTCCATAATGACAAGGCTACCATCCAATGAAGTAAAAAAAAATCTCGACAACAAACTACCTTACATAATGACAAGGCTACCATCCATTGGAGTTAAAAAATCTCGACAACAGACTACCTTCCATAATGACAAGGCTACCATCCATTGAGTAATAAAGATCTCGACAATAGACTACCTTCCATTATGACAAGGCTACCATCCATTAGAGTAAAAAAATTCTTGACCACAGACTACCTTCCATAATGACAAGGCTACCATCCATTAGAATAAAAAAATATCGACAACATACTACCTTCCATAATGACAAGGCTACCATCCATTGAGTAACAAAGATCTCGACAACAGACTACCTTCCATTAAGACAAGGCTACCATCCATTGGAGTAAAACATATCTCGACAACAGACTACCTTCCATAATGACAAGGCTACCATCCATTGGAGTAACAAAAATCCCAACAACAGACTACCTTCCATAACGACAAGGCTACCATCCATTGAGTAACAAAATATCGACAACAGACTACCTTCCATAATGACAAGGGTAACTTCAATTGGAGTAAAAAAAATCTTTACAACAGACTACCTTCCATAATGACAAGGCTACCATCCATTGGAGTAAAAAAATCTCGACAACAGACTACCTTGCATAAAGACAAGGCACCCATCCATTGAGTAACAAAGATATTGACAAGAGACTACCTTCCATAATGACAAGGGTACCATCCATTGGAGTAAAAAAAATCTTGAAAACAGACTACCTTCCACAATGACAAGGCTACCATCCATTGAAGTAAAAAAATATCTTGACAACAAACTTCCTTATATAATTACAAGGCTACCATCCATTGGAGTAAAAAAATCTCGATAACAAACTACATTCCATAATGACAAGGATACCATCCATTGAGTAAAAAAGATCTTGACAACAGACTACCTTCCATTATGACAAGGCTACCATCCATTGGGGTAACAAAATTCTCGACAACAGACTACCTTCCATAATGACAAGGCTACCATCCATTGGAGTAACAAAAATCCCGACAACAGACTACCTTCCATAAAGACAAGGCTACCATACATTGAATAACAAAGATATCGACAACAAACTACCTTCCATAATGACAAGGGTACCATCCATTGGAGTAAAAAAAATCTTGACAACAGACTACCTTCCATAATGACAAGGCTACCATCCATTGAAGTAAAAAAAAATCTCGACAAAAGACTACCTTACATAATGACAAGGCTACCATCCATTGAGTAACAAAGATCTCGACAACAGACTACCTTCCATTATGACAAGGCTACCATCCATTGGAGCAAAAACTATCTCGACAACAGACTACCTTCCATAATTACAAGTCTACCATCCATTGGAGTAACAAAAATCTCGACAACAGACTACCTTCCATAAAGACAAGGCTACCATCCATTGAGTAACAAAGTTATTGACAAGAGACTACCTTCCATAATGACAAGAGTACCATCCATTGGAGTAAAAAAAATCTTGAAAACAGACTACCTTCCATAATGACAAGGCTACAATCCATTGAAGTAAAAAAGTATCTCGACAACAAACTTCCTTACATAATGACAAGGCTACCATCCATTGTTGTAAAAATATATCGATAACAAACTACCTTCCATAATGACAAGGCTACCATCCATTGAGTAAAAAAGATCTCGACAACAGACTACCTTCCATTATGACAAGGCTACCATCCATTGGGGTAACAAAATTCACGACAACAGACTACCTTCCATAATGACAAGGCTACCATCCATTGGAGTAACAAAAATCCCGACAGCAGACTACCTTCCATAAAGACAAGGCTACCATCCATTGAGTAACAAAGATATCGACAACAAACTACCTTCCATAATGACAAGGGTACCATCCATTGGAGTAAAAAAAATCATGACAACAGACTACCTTCCATAATTACAAGGCTACCATCCATTGAAGTAAAAAAAAATCTCGACAACAGACTACCTTACATAATGACAAGGCTACAATCCATTGGAGTTAAAAAATCTCGACAACAGACTACCTTCCATAATGACAAGACTACCATCCATTGAGTAACAAAGATCTCGACAATAGACTACCTTCCATTATGACAAGGCTACCATCCATTAGAGTAAAAAAATTCTTGACCACAGACTACCTTCCATAATGACAAGGCTACCATCCATTAGAATAAAAAAATATCGACAACATACTACCTTCCATAATGACAAGGCTACCATCCATTGAGTAACAAAGATCTCGACAACAGACTACCTTCCATTAAGACAAGGCTACCATCCATTGGAGTAAAACATATCTCGACAATATACTACCTTCCATAATGACAAGGCTACCATCCATTGGAGTAACAAAAATCCCAACAACAGACTACCTTCCATAACGACAAGGCTACCATCCATTGAGTAACAAAGATATCGACAACAGACTACCTTCCATAATGACAAGGGTAACTTCAATTGGAGTAAAAAAAATCTTTACAACAGACTACCTTCCATAATGACAAGGCTACCATCCATTGAAGTAAAAAAAAATCTCGACAACAGAATACCTTACATAATGACAAGGCTACCATCCATTGGAGTAAAAAAATCTCGACAACAGACTACCTTCCATAAAGACAAGGCACCCATCCATTGAGTAACAAAGATATTGACAAGAGAATACCTTCCATAATGACAAGGGTACCATCCATTGGAGTAAAAAAAATCTTGAAAACAGACTACCTTCCATAATGACAAGGCTACCATCCATTGAAGTAAAAAAAGATCTCGACAACAAACTTCCTTACATAATGACAAGGCTACCATCCATTGGAGTAAAAAAATCTCGATAACAAACTACATTCCATAATGACAAGGCTACCATCCATTGAGTAAAAAAGATCTCGACAACAGACTACCTTCCATTATGACAAGGCTACCATCCATTGGGGTAACAAAATTCTCGACAACAGACTACCTTCCATAATGACAAGGCTACCATCCATTGGAGTAACAAAAACCCGACAACATACTACCTTCCCTAAAGACAAGGCTACCATCCATTGAGTAACAAATATATCGACAACAAACTACCTTCCATAATGACAAGGGTACCATCCATTGGAGTAAAAAAAATCTTGACAACAGACTACCTTCCATAATGACAAGGCTACCATCCATTGAAGTAAAAAAAAATCTCGACAATAGACTACCTTACATAATGACAAGGCTACCATTCATTGGATTTAAAAAATCTCGACAACACACTACCTTCCATAATGACAAGGCTACCATCCATTGAGTAACAAAGATCTCGACAACAGACTACCTTCCATTATGACAAGGCTACCATCCATTAGAGTAAAAAAATTCTTGACCGCAGACTACCTTCCATAATGACAAGGCTACCATCAATTAGAATAAAAAAATATCGACAACATACTACCTTCCATAATGACAAGGCTACCATCCATTGAGTAACAAAGATCTCGACAACAGACTACCTTCCATTAAGACAACGCTACCATCAATTGGAGAAAAAAATATCTCGACAACAGACTACCTTCCATAATGACAAGGCTACCATCCATTGGAGTAACAAAAATCCTGACAACAGACTACCTTCCATAAAGACAAGGCTACCATCCATTGAGTAACAAAGATATCGACAACAGACTACCTTCCATAATGACAAGGGTACCATCCATTGGAGTAAAAAAAATCTTGACAACAGACTACCTTACATAATGACAAGGCTACCAACCATTGGAGTAAATCAATCTCGACAACATACCTCCTTACATAATGACATGGCTACCATCCATTGAGTAAGAAAGATCTCGACAACAGACTACCTTCCATTATGACAAGGCTACCATCCATTGGAGCAAAAACTATCTCGACAACAGACTACCTTCCATAATGACAAGGCTACCATCCATTGGAGTAACAAAAATCTCGACAACAGACTACCTTCCATAAAGACAAGGCTACCATCCATTGAGTAACAAAGATATTGACAAGAGACTACCTTCCATAATGACAAGGGTACCATCCATTGGAGTAAAAAAAATCTTGAAAATAGACTACCTTCCATAATGACAAGGCTACCATCCATTGAAGTAAAAAAATATCTCGACAACAAACTTCCTTACATAATGACAAGGCTACCATCCATTTGAGTAAAAAAATATCGATAACAAACTACCTTCCATAATGACAAGCCTACCATCCATTGAGTAAAAAAGATCTCGACAACAGACTACCTTCCATTATGACAAGGCTACCATCCATTGGGGTAACAAAATTCTCGAAAACAGACTACCTTCCATAATGACAAGGCTACCATCCATTGGAGTAACAAAAATCCCGACAATAGACTACCTTCCATAAAGACAAGGCTACCATCCATTGAGTAAAAAAGATATCGACAACAAACTACCTTCCATAATGACAAGGGTACCATCCATTGGAGTAAAAAAAATCTTGACAACAGACTACCTTCCATAATGACAAGGCTACCATCCATTGAAGTAAAAAAAAAATCTCGACAACAGACTACCTTACATAATTACAAGGCTACCATCCATTGGAGTTAAAAAATCTCGACAACAGACTACCTTCCATAATGACAAGGCTACCATCCATTGAGTAACAAAGATCTCGACAACAGACTACCTTCCATTATGACAAGGCTACCATCCATTAGAGTAAAAAAATTCTTGACCACAGACTACCTTCCATAATGACAAGGCTACCATCCATTAGAATAAAAAAATATCGACAACATACTACCTTCCATAATGACAAGGCTACCATCCATTGGAGTAACAAAGATCTCGACAACAGACTACCTTCCATTAAGACAAGGCTACCATCCATTGGAGTAACAAAAATCCCGACAACAGACTACATTCCATAAAGACAAGGCTACCATCCATTGATTAACAAAGATATCGACAACAGACTATCTTCCATAATAACAAGGGTACCATCCATTGGAGTAAAAAAAATCTTGACAACAGACTACCTTACATAATGACAAGGCTACCATCCATTGAGTAACAAAGATATCGACAACAGACTATCTTCCATTATGACAAGGCTACCATCCATTGGAGCAAAAACTATCTCGACAACAAACTGCCTTCCATAATGACAAGGCTACCATCCATTGAAGTAAAAAAATATCTCGACAACAAACTTCCTTACATAATGACAAGGATACCATCCATTGGAGTAAACAAATCTCGATAACAAACTACCTTCCATAATGACAAGGCTACCATCCATTGAGTAAAAAAGATCTCGACAACAGACTACCTTCCATTATGACAAGGCTACCATCCATTGGGGTAACAAAATTCTCGACAACAGACTACCTTCCATAATGACAAGGCTACCATCCATTGGAGTAACAAAAATCCCGACAACAGACTACCTTCCATAATGACAAGGCTACCATCCATTAGAGTAACAAAAATCCCGACAACAGACTACCTTCCATAAAGACAAGGCTACCATCCATTGATTAACAAATATATCGACAACAAACTACCTTCCATAATGACAAGGGTACCATCCATTGCAGTAAAAAAAATCTTGACAACATACTACCTTCCATAATGACAAGGCTACCATCCATTGAAGTAAAAAAAAATCTCGACAACAGACTACCTTACATAATGACAAGGCTACCATCCATTGGAGTAAAAAAATCTCGACAACAGACTACCTTACATAATGACAAGGCTACCATCCATTGAGTAACAAAGATCTCGACAAATGACTACCTTCCATTATGACAAGGCTACCATCCATTGGAGCAAAAACTATCTCGACAATAGACTACCTTCCATAATGAGAAGGCTACCATCCATTGAAGTAAAAAAATATCTCGACAACAAACTTCCTTACATAATGACAAGGCTACCATCCATTGGAGTAAAAAAATCTCGATAACAAACTACCTTCCATAATGACAAGGCTACCATCCATTGAGTAAAAAAGATCTCGACAACAGACTACCTTCCATTATGACAAGGCTACCATCCATTGGGGTAACAAAATTCTCGACAACAGACTACCTTCCATAATGACAAGGCTACCATCCATTGAGAAACAAAGATCTCGACAACGGACTACCTTCCATAAAGACAAGGCTACCATCCATTGAGTAAAAAAGATCTCGACAACAGACTACCTTCCATTATGACAAGGCTACCATCCATTGGATTAAAAAATATCTCGACAACAGACTACCTTCCATAATGACAAGGTTACCATCCATTGGAGTAAAAAAATCTCGACAACTGACTACCTTCCATAATGACAAGGCTACCATCCATTGGAATAACAAATATCTCGACAACAGACTACCTTCTATAATGACAAGGCTACCATCCATTAGAGTAACAAAAATCTCGACAAAAGACTACCTTCCTTAAAGAAAAGTGTACCATCCATTGGAGTATCAAAAGTATCGACAATAGACTACCTTAATTAATTACATGGTTACCATCCATTGGAGTAAAAAAAATCTTGACAAAAAACTACCTTCCATAATGACAATGCTACTATCCATTGGAGTAAAAAAAATCACGACAACAGACTACCTTACATAATTATAAGGCTACCATCCATTGGGGTAAAAAAATCTGGAGAACATACTACCTTCCATAATGACAAGGATACCATCCATTGAGTAACAAAGATCTCGACAACAGACTACCTTCCATTATGACAAGGCTACCATCCATTTCAGTAACAAAAATGTCGACAACAGACTAACTTCCATAATGACAAGGCTACCATCCATTGAGAAACAAAAATCTCGACAATAGACTACCTTCCATAATGACAAGGATACCATCCATTGAGTAACAAAGATCTCGACAACAGACTCCCTTCCATTATGACAAGGCTACCATCCATTGGAGTAAAAAATATATCGAAAACAGACTACCTTCCATAATGACAAGGCTACCATCCATTGGAGTAAAAAAATCTCGACAACAGACTAACTTCCATAATGACAAGGTTACCATCCATTGGAGTAACAAATATCTCGACAACAGACTACCTTCTATAATGACAAGGCTACCATCATTTAGAGTAACAAAAAGCTCGACAAAAGATTACCTTCCATAAAGAAAAGTATACCATCCATTTGAGTAACAAAAGTATCGACAATAGACTACCTTCCATAATTACATGGCTACCATCCATTGGAGTAAAAAAAATCTTGACAACAAACTGCCTTCCATAATGACAAGGCTACCATCCATTGAAGTAAAATAAAATCTCGACAACAAACTACCTTCCATAATGACAAGGCTACCATCCATCGAGTAACAAAGATCTCGACAACAGACTACCTTCCATTATGACAAGGCTACCATCCATTGGAGTAAAAAAATATCGACAACAGACTACCTTCCATAATGACAAGGCTACCATCCATTGAGGAACAAAGATCTCGACAACAGACTCCCTTCCATTATGACAAGGCTACCATCCATTGGAGTAAAAAATATCTCGACAACAAACAACCTTCCATAATTACATGGCTACCATCCATTGGAGTAACAAAAATCTCGACAACAGACTACCTTCCATAATGACAAGGCTACCATCCATTGGAGAAAAATAATCTCGACAACAGACTACCTTCCATAATGACAAGGCTACCTACCATTGGAGTAACAAAAATCTCTACAAAAGACTACCTTCTATAATGACAAGGCTAACATGCATTAGAGTAACAAAAATCTCTACAAAAGACTACCTTCCATAAAGAAAAGTCTACCATCCATTGGAGTAACAAAAATATCGACAATAGACTACCTTCCATAATTACATGGCTACCATCCATTGGAGTAACAAAAATCTTGACAACAGACTACCTTACATAATGACAAGGCTACCATTCATTGGGGTAACAAAATTCTCGACGACAAGACTACCTTCCATAATGACAAGGCTACCATCTATTGGAGTAACAAAAATCCCGACAACAGAGTACCTTCCATAAAGACAAGGCTACCATCCATAGAGTAACAAAGATATCGACAACCGACTACCTTCCATAATGACAAGGGTACCATCCATTGGAGTAAAAAAAATCTTGACAACAGACTACCTTCCATAATGACAAGGCTACCATCCATTGAAGTAAAAAAATATCTCGACAACAGACTACCTTACATAATGACAAGGCTACCATCCATTAGAGTTAAAAAATCTCGACAACAGACTACCTTCCATAATGACAAGGCTACCATCCATTGAGTAACAAAGATCTCGACAACAGACTACCTTCCATTATGACAAGGCTACCATCCATTAGAGTAAAAAATATCTCGACAACAGACTACCTTCCATAATGACAAGGCTACCATCCATTGGAGTAACAAATATCTCGACAACAGACTACCTTCTATAATGACAAGGCTACCATCCATTAGAGTAACGGAAATCTCGACAAAAGACTACCTTCCCTAAAGAAAAGTATACCATCCATTGGAGTAACAAAAGTATCGACAATAGACTACCTTCCATAATTACATGGCTACCATCCATTGGAGTAAAAAAAATCTTGACAACAAACTGCCTTCCATAATGACAAGGCTACCATCCATTGAAGTAAAATAAAATCTCGACAACAAACTACCTTCCATAATGACAAGGCTACCATCCATTGAGTAACAAAGATCTCGACAACAGACTACATTCCATTATGACAAGGCTACCATCCATTGGGGTAAAAAAATATCGAAAACAGACTACCTTCCATAATGACAAGGCTACCATCCATTGAGGAACAAAGATCTCGACAACAGACTCCCTTCCATTATGACAAGGCTACCATCCATTGGAGTAAAAAATATCTCGACAACAGACCACCTTCCATAATTACAGGGCTACCATCCATTGGAGTAACAAAAATCTCGACAACAGACTACCTTCCATAATGACAAGACTACCATCCATTGGAGAAAAAAAATCTCGACAACAGACTACCTTCCATAATGACAAGGCTACCTACCATTGGAGTAACAAATATCTCGACAACAGACTACCTTCTATAATGACAAGGCTAACATCCATTAGAGTAACAAAAATCTCTACAACAGACTACCTTACATAATGACAAGGCTACCATCCATTGGAGTAAAAAAATCTCGACAACAGACTACCTTACATAATGACAAGGCTATCATCAATTGAGTAACAAAGATCTCGACAACAGACTACCTTCCATTATGACAAGGCTACCATCGATTGGAGCAAAAACTATCTCGACAACAGACTACCTTCCATAATGACAAGGCTACCATCCATTGAAGTAAAAAAATATCTCGACAACAAACTTCCTTACATAATGACAAGGCTACCATCCATTGGAGTAAAAAAATCTCGATAACAAACTACCTTCCATAATGAAAAGGCTACCATCCATTGAGTAAAAAAGATCTCGACAATAGACTACCTTCCATTATGACAAGGCTACCATCCATTGGGGTAACAAAATTCTCGACAACAGACTACCTTCCATAATGACAAGGCTACCATCCATTGGAGTAACAAAAATCCCGACAACAGACTACCTTCCATAAAGATAAGGCTACCATCCATTGAGTAATAAAGATATCGACAACAAACTACCTTCCATTATGACAAGGGTACCATCCATTGGAGTAAAAAAATTTCGACAACAGACTAACTTCCATAATGACAAGGCTACCATCCATTGAGAAACAAAGATCTCGACAACAGACTACCTTCCATAATGACAAGGCTACCATCCATTGAGTAACAAAGATCTCGATAACAAACTCCCTTCCATTATGACAAGGCTACCATCCATTGGATTAAAAAATATCTCGACAACAGACTACCTTCCATAATGACAAGGCTACCATCCATTGGAGTAAAAAAATCTCGACAACTGACTACCTTCCATAATGACAAGGCTACCATCCATTGGAATAACAAATATCTCGACAACAGACTACCTTCTAAAATGACAAGGCTACCATCCATTAGAGTAACAAAAATCTCGACAAAAGACTACCTTCCATAAAGAAAAGTCTACCATCCATTGGAGTAACAAAAGTATCGACAATAGACTACCTTCCATAATTACATGGCTACCATCCATTGGAGTAAAAAAAATCTTGACAAAAAACTACCTTCAATAATGACAACGCTACCATCCATTGGAGTAAAAAAAATCACGACAACAGACTACCTTACATAATGATAAGGCTACCATCCATTGGGGTAAAAAAATCTGGAGAACATACTACCTTCCATAATGACAAGGCTACCATCCATTGAGTAACAAAGATCTCGACAACAGACTACCTTCCATTATGAAAAGGCTACCATCCATTTCAGTAACAAAAATCTCGACAACAGACTAACTTCCATAATGACAAGGCTACCATCCATTGAGAAACAAAGATCTCGACAACAGACTACCTTCCATAATGACAAGCTACCATCCATTGAGTAACAAAGATCTCGACAACAGACTCCCTTCCATTATGACAAGGCTACCATCCATTGGAGCAAAAACTATCTCGACAACAGACTACCTTCTATAATGACAAGGCTACCATCCATTAGAGTAACGAAAATCTCGACAAAAGACTACCTTCCATAAAGAAAAGTATACCATCCATTGGAGTAACAAAAGTATCGACAATAGACTACCTTCCATAATTACATGGCTACCATCCATTGGAGTAAAAAAAATCTTGACAACAAATTGCCTTCCATAATGACAAGGCTACCATCCATTGAAGTAAAATAAAATCTCGACAACAAACTACCTTCCATAATGACAAGGATACCATCCATCGAGTAACAAAGATCTCGACAACAGACTACCTTCCATTATGACAAGGCTACCATCCATTGGAGTAAAAAAAAATCGATAACAGACTACCTTCCATAATGACAAGGCTACCATCCATTGAGGAACAAAGATCTCGACAATAGACTCCCTTCCATTATGACAAGGCTACCATCCATTGGATTAAAAAATATCTCGACAACAGACAACCTTCCATAATTACATGGCTACCATCCATTGGAGTAACAAAAATCTCGACAACAGACTACCTTCCATAATGACAAGGCTACCATCCATTGGGGTAACAAAATTCTCGACAACAGACTACCTTCCATAATGACAAGGCTACCTACCATTGGAGTAACAAATATCTCGACAACAGACTACCTTCTATAATGACAAGGCTAACATCCATTAGAGTAACAAAAATCTCTACAAAAGACTACCTTCCATAAAGAAAAGTCTACCATACATTGGAGTAAGAAAAATATCGACAATAGACTACCTTCCATAATTACATGGCTACCATCCATTGGAGTAACAAAAATCTCGACAACAGACTACCTTACATAATTACAAGGCTACCATCCATTTAGTAACAAAGATCTCGACAACACACAACTTTCCATTATGACATGGCTACCATCCATTGGAGCAAAAACTATCTCGACAACAGACTACCTTCTATAATGACAAGGCTACCATCCATTAGAGTAACGAAAATCTCGACAAAAGACTACCTTCCATAAAGAAAAGTATACCATCCATTGGAGTAACAAAAGTATCGACAATAGACTACCTTCCATAATTACATGGCTACCATCCATTGGAGTAAAAAAAATCTTGACAACAAACTGCCTTCCATAATGACAAGGCTACCATCCATTGAAGTAAAATAAAATCTCGACAACAAACTACCTTCCATAATGACAAGGCTACCATCCGTCGAGTAACAAAGATCTCGACAACAGACTACCTTCCATTATGACAAGGCTACCATCCATTGGAGTAAAAAAATATCGATAACAGACTACCTTCCATAATGACAAGGCTACCATCCATTGAAGAACAAAGATCTCGACAACAGACTCCCTTCCATTATGACAAGGCTACCATCCATTGGAGTAAAAAATATCTCGACAACAGACAACCTTCCATAATTACATGGCTACCTCCATTGGAGTAACAAAAATCTCGACAACAGACTACCTTCCATAATGACAAGACTACCATCCATTGGAGAAAAAAAATCTCGACAACAGACTACCTTCCATAATGACAAGGCTACCTACCATTGGAGTAACAAATATCTCGACAACAGACTACCTTCTATATTGACAAGGCTACCATCCATTAGAGTAACAAAAATCTCTACAACAGACTACCTTACATAATGACAAGGCTACCATCCATTGGAGTAAAAAAATCTCGACAACAAACTACCTTACATAATGACAAGGCTACCATCAATTGAGTAACAAAGATCTCGACAACAGGCTACCATCCATTATGACAAGGCTACCATCCATTGGAGCAAAAACTATCTCGACAACAGACTACCTTCCATAATGACAAGGCTACCATCCATTGAAGTAAAAAAATATCTCGACAACAAACTTCCTTACATAATGACATGGCTAACATCCATTGGAGTAAAAAAATCTCAATAACAAACTACCTTCCATAATGACAAGGCTACCATCCATTGAGTAAAAAAGATCTCGACAACAGACTACCTTCCATTATGACAAGGCTACCATCCATTGGGGTAACAAAATTCTCGACAACAGACTACCTTCCATAATGACAAGGCTACCATCCATTGGAGTAACAAAAATCCCGACAACAGACTACCTTCCATAAAGACAAGGCTACCATCCATTGAGTAACAAAGATATCGAAAACAAACTACCTTCCATTATGACAAGGGTACCATCCATTGGAGTAAAAAAAATCTCGACAACAGACTAACTTCCATAATGACAAGGCTACCATCCATTGAGAAACAAAGATCTCGACAACAGACTACCTTCCATAATGACAAGGCTAACATCCATTGAGTAACAAAGATCTCGACAACAGACTCCCTTCCATTATGACAAGGCTACCATCCATTGGATTAAAAAATATCTCGACAACAGACTACCTTCCATAATGACAAGGCTACCATCCATTGGAGTAAAAAAATCTCGACAACAGACTACCTTCCATAATGACAAGGCTACCATCCATTGGAATAACAAATATCTCAACAACAGACTACCTTCTATAATGACAAGGCTACCATCCGTTAGAGTAACAAAAATCTCGACAAAAGACTACCTTCCATAAAGAAAAGTGTACCATCCATTGGAGTAACAAAATTATCGACAATAGACTACCTTCCATAATTACATGGCTACCATCCATTGGAGTAAAAAAAATCTTGACAAAAAACTACCTTCCATAATGACAACGCTACCATCCATTGGAGTAAAAAAAATCACGACAACAGACTACCTTACATAATGATAAGGCTACCATCCATTGGGGTAAAAAAATCTGGAGAACATACTACCTTCCATAATGACAAGGCTACCATCCATTGAGTAACAAAGATCTCGACAACAGACAACCTTCCATTATGACAAGGCTACCATCCATTTCAGTAACAAAAATCTCGACAACAGACTAACTTCCATAATGACAAGGCTACCATCCATTGAGAAACAAAGATCTCGACAACAGACTACCTTCCATCATGACAAGCTACCATCCATTGAGTAACAAAGATCTCGACAACAGACTCCCTTCCATTATGACAAGGCTACCATACATTGGAGTAAAAAATATATTGACAACAGACTACCTTCTATAATGACAAGGCTACCATCCATTAGAGTTACAAAAATCTCGACAAAAAATTACCTTCCATAAAGAAAAGTATACCATCCTTTGGAGTAACAAAAGTATCGACAATTGACTACCTTCCATAATTACATGGCTACCATCCATTGGAGTAAAAAAAATCTTGACAACAAACTGCCTTCCATAATGACAAGGCGTCGATCCATTGAAGTAAAATAAAATCTCGACAACAAACTACCTTCCATAATGACAAGGCTACCATCCATCGAGTAACAAAGATCTCGACAACAGACTACCTTCCATTATGACAAGGCTACCATCCATTGGAGTAAAAAAATATCAACAACAGACTACCTTCCATAATGACATGGATACCATTCATTGAGGAACAAAGATCTCGACAACAGACTCCCTTCCATTATGACAAGGCTACCATCCATTGGAGTAAAAAATATCTCGACAACAGACAACCTTCCATAATTACATGGCTACCATCCATTGGAGTAACAAAAATCTCGACAACAGACTACCTTCCATAATGACAAGGCTACCATCCATTGGAGAAAAAAATCTCGACAACAGACTACCTTCCATAATGACAAGGCTACCTACCATTGGAGTAACAAATATCTCGACAACAGACTACCTTCTATAATGACAAGGCTAACATCCATTAGAGTAACAAAAATCTCTACAAAAGACTACCTTCCATAAAGAAAAGTCTACCATCCATTGGAGTAAGAAAAATATCGACAATAGACTACCTTCCATAATTACATGGCTACCATCCATTGGAGTAACAAAAATCTCGACAACAGACTACCTTACATAATGACAAGGCTACCATCCATTTAGTAACAAAGATCTCGACAACACACAACCTTCCATTATGACATGGCTACCGTCCATTGGAGCAAAAACTATCTCGACAACAGACTACCTTCTATAATGACAAGGCTACCATCCATTAGAGTAACGAAAATATCGACAAAAGACTACCTTCCATAAAGAAAAGTATACCATCCATTGGAGTAACAAAAGTATCGACAATATACTACCTTCCATAATTACATGGCTACCATCCATTGGAGTAAAAAAAATCTTGACAACAAACTGCCTTCCATAATGACAAGGCTACCATCCATTGAAGTAAAATAAAATCTCGACAACAAACTACCTTCCATAATGACAAGGCTACCATCCATCGAGTAACAAAGATCTCGACAACAGACTACCTTCCATTATGACAAGGCTACCATCCATTGGAGTAAAAAAATATCGATAACAGACTACCTTCCATAATGACAAGGCTACCATCCATTGAGGAACAAAGATCTCGACAACAGACTCCCTTCCATTATGATAAGGCTACCATCCATTGGAGTAAAAAATATCTCGACAACAGACAACCTTCCATAATTACATGGCTACCATCCATTGGAGTAACAAAAATCTCGACAACAGACTACCTTCCATAATGACAAGGCTACCATCCATTGGAGAAAAAAAATCTCGACAACAGACTACCTTCCATAATGACAACGCTACCTACCATTGGAGTAACAAATATCTCGACAACAGACTACCTTCTATAATGACATGGCTAACATCCATTAGAGTAACAAAAATCTCTACAAAAGACTACCTTCCATAAAGAAAAGTCTACCATCCATTGGAGTAAGAAAAATATCGATAATAGACTACCTTCCATAATTACATGGCTACCATCCATTGGAGTAACAAAAATCTCGACAACAGACTACCTTACATAATGACAAGGCTACCATCCATTTAGTAACAAAGATCTCGACAACACACAACCTTCCATTATGACATGGCTACCATCCATTGGAGCAAAAACTATCTCGACAACAGACTACCTTCTATAATGACAATGCTACCATCCATTAGAGTAACGAAAATCTCGACAAAAGACTACCTTCCATAAAGAAAAGTATACCTTCCATTGGAGTAACAAAAGTATCGACAATAGACTACCTTCCATAATTACATGGCTACCATCCATTGGAGTAAAAAAAATCTTGACAACAAACTGCCTTCCATAATGACAAGGCTACCATCCATTGAAGTAAAATAAAATCTCGACAACAAACTACCTTCCATAATGACAAGGCTACCATCCATCGAGTAACAAAGATCTCGACAACAGACTACCTTCCATTATGACAAGGCTACCTTCCATTGGAGTAAAAAATATCTCGACAACAGACAACCTTCCATAATTACATGGCTACCTCCTTTGGAGTAACAAAAATCTCGACAACAGACTACCTTCCATAATGACAAGACTACCATCCATTGGAGAAAAAAAATCTCGACAACAGACTACCTTCCATAATGACAAGGCTACCTACCATTGGAGTAACAAATATCTTGACAACAGACTACCTTCTATATTGACAAGGCTAACATCCATTATAGTAACAAAAATCTCTACAACAGACTACCTTACATAATGACAAGGCTACCATCCATTGGAGTAAAAAAATCTCGACAACAGACTACCTTACATAATGACAAGGCTACCATCAATTGAGTAACAAAGATCTCGACAACAAACTACCTTCCATTATGACAAGGCTACCATCCATTGGAGCAAAAACTATCTCGACAACAGACTACCTTCCATAATGACAAGGCTACCATCCATTGAAGTAAAAAAATATCTCAACAACAAACTTCCTTACATAATGACATGGCTACCATCCATTGGAGTAAAAAAATCTCAATAACAAACTACCTTCCATAATGACAAGGCTACCATCCATTGAGTAAAAAAGATCTCGACAACAGACTACCTTCCATTATGACAAGGCTACCATCCATTGGGGTAACAAAATTCTCGACAACAGACTACCTTCCATAATGACAAGGCTACCATCCATTGGAGTAACAAAAATCCCGACAACAGACTACCTTCCATAAAGACAAGGCTACCATCCATTGAGTAACAAAGATATCGACATCAAACTACCTTCCATTATGACAAGGGTACCATCCATTGGAGTAAAAAAAATCTCGACAACAGACTAACTTCCATAATGACAAGGCTACCATCCATTGAGAAACAAAGATCTCGACAACAGACTACCTTCCATAATGACAAGGCTAACATCCATTGAGTAACAAAGATCTCGACAACAGACTCCCTTCCATTATGACAAGGCTACCATCCATTGGATTAAAAAATATCTCGACAACAGACTACCTTCCATAATGACAAGGCTACCATCCATTGGAGTAAAAAAATCTCGACAACAGACTACCTTCCATAATGACAAGGCTACCATCCATTGGAATAACAAATATCTCAACAACAGACTACCTTCTATAATGACAAGGCTACCATCCGTTAGAGTAACAAAAATCTCGACAAAAGACTACCTTCCATAAAGAAAAGTGTACCATCCATTGGAGTAACAAAATTATCGACAATAGACTACCTTCCATAATTACATGGCTACCATCCATTGGAGTAAAAAAAATCTTGACAAAAAACTACCTTCCATAATGACAATGCTACCATCCATTGGAGTAAAAAAAATCACGACAATAGACTACCTTAAATAATGATAAGGCTACCATCCATTGGGGTAAAAAAATCTGGAGAACAGACTACCTTCCATAAAGACAAGGATACCATCCATTGAGTAACAAAGATCTCGACAACAAACTACCTTCCATTATGACAAGGCTACCGTCCATTTCAGTAACAAAAATCTCGACAACAAACTAACTTCCATAATGACAAGGCTACCATCCATTGAGAAACAAAGATCTTGACAACAAACTACCTTCCATAATGACAAGGCTACCATCCATTGAGTAACAAAGATCTCGACAACAGACTCCCTTCCATTATGACAAGGCTACCATCCATTGGAGTAAAAAATATATCGACAATAGACTACCTTCCATAATGACAAGGCTACCATCCATTGGAGTAAAAAAATCTCGACAACAGACTAACTTCCATAATGACGAGGTTACCATCCATTGGAGTAACAAATATCTCGACAACAGACTACCTTCCATAAAGAAAAGTATACCATCCATTGGAGTAACAAAAGTATCGACAATAGACTACCTTCAATAATTACATGGCTACCATCCATTGGAGTGAAAAAAATCTTGACAACAAACTGCCTTCCATAATGACAAGGCTACCATCCATTGAAGTAAAATAAAATCTCGACAACAAACTACCTTCCATAATGACAAGGCTACCATCCATCGAGTAACAAAGATCTCGACAACAGACTACCTTCCATTATGACAAGGCTACCATCCATTGGAGTAAAAAAATATCGACAACAGACTACCTTCCATAATGACAAGGCTACCATCCATTGTGGAACAAAGATCTCGACAACAGACTCCCTTCCATTATGACAAGGCTACCATCCATTGGAGTAAAAAATATCTCGACAACAGACAACCTTCCATAATTACATGGCTACCATCCATTGGAGTAACAAAAATCTCGACAACAGACTACCTTCCATAATGACAAGGCTACCATCCATTGGAGAAAAAAAATCTCGACAACAGACTACCTTCCATAATGACAAGGCTACCTACCATTGGAGTAACAAATATCTCGATAACAGACTACCTTCTATAATGACAAGGCTAACATCCATTGGAGTAACAAAAATCTCTACAAAAGACTACCTTCCATAAAGAAAAGTCTACCATCCATTGGAGTAACAAAAATATCGACAATAGACTACCTTCCATAATTACATGGCTACCATCCATTGGAGTAACAAAAATCTCGACAACAGACTACCTTACATAATGACAAGGCTACCATCCATTGAGTAACAAAGATCTCGACAACACACAACCTTCCATTATGACATGGCTACCATCCATTGGAGCAAAAACTATCTCGACAACAGACTACCTTCCATAATGACAAGGCTACCATCCATTGGAGTAACAAAAATCTCGACAACAGACTACCTTCCATAAAGACAAGGCTACCATCCATTGAGAAACAAAGATATTGGCATGAGACTACCTTCCATAATGACAAGGGTACCATCCATTGGAATAAAAAAAATCTTGAAAATAGACTACCTTCCATAATGACAAGGCTACCATCAATTGAAGGAAAAAAAAATCTCGACAACAAACTTCCTTACATAATGACAAGGCTACCATCCATTGGAGTAAAAAAATCTCCATAACAAACTACCTTCCGTAATGACAAGGCTACCATCCATTGAGTAAAAAAGATCTCGAAAACAGACTACCTTCCATATGACAAGGCTACCATCTATTGGAGTAACAAAAATCCCGACAACAGACTACCTTCCATAAAGACAAGGCTACCATCCATTGAGTAACAAAGATATCGACAACAGACTACCTTCCATAATGACAAGGGTACCATCCATTGGAGTAAAAAAAATCTTGACAACAGACTACCTTCCATAATGACAAGGCTACCATCCATTGAAGTAAAAAAATATCTCGACAACAGACTACCTTACATAATGACAAGGCTACCATCCATTGGAGTTAAAAAATCTCGACAACAGACTACCTTCCATAATGACAAGGCTACCATCCATTGAGTAACAAAGATCTCGACAACAGACTACCTTCCATTATGACAAGGCTACCACCATTAGAGTAAAAAAATTCTTGACCGCAAACTACATTCCATAATGACAAGGCTACCATCCATTAGAATAAAAAAATATCGACAACATACTACCTTCCATAATGACAAGTCTACCATCCATTGAGTAACAAAGATCTCGACAACAGACTACCTTCCATTAAGACAAGGCTACCATCCATTGGAGTAAAAAATATCTCGACAACAGACTACCTTCCATAATGACAAGGCTACCATCCATTGGAGTAACAAATATCTCGACAAGAGACTACCTTCTATAATGACAAGGCTACCATCCATTTGAGTAACGAAAATCTCGACAAAAGACTACCTTCCATAAAGAAAAGTATACCATCCATTGGAGTAACAAAAGTATCGACAATAGACTACCTTCCATAATTACATGGCTACCATCCATTGGAGTAAAAAAATTCTTGACAACAAACTGCCTTACATAATGACAAGGCTACCATCCATTGAAGTAAAATAAAATCTCGACAACAAACTACCTTCCATAATGACAAGGCTACCATCCATCGAGTAACAAAGATCTCGACAACAGACTACCTTCCATTATGACAAGGCTACCATCCATTGGAGTAAAAAAATATCGACAACAGACTACCTTCCATAATGACAAGGCTACCATCCATTGTGGAACAAAGATCTCGACAACAGACTCCCTTCCATTATGACAAGGCTACCATCCATTGGAGTAAAAAATATCTCGACAACAGACCACCTTCCATAATTACATGGCTACCATCCATTGGAGTAACAAAAATCTCGACAACAGACTACCTTCCAAAATGACAAGGCTACCATCCAATGAAGTAAAAAAAAACCTCGACAATAGACTACCTTACATAATGGCAAGGCTACCATCCATTGGAGTAAAAAATCTCGACAATAGACTACCTTCCATAATGACAAGGCTACCATCCATTGAGTAACAAAGATCTCGACAACAGACTACCTTCCATTATGACAATGCTACCATCCATTGGAGTAACAAAATTCTCGACAACAGACTACCTTCCATAATGACAAGGCTACCATCCATTGGAGTAAAAAAAAAACTCGACAGTAGACTACCTTATATAATGACAAGGCTACCATCCATTGGAATAAAAAAATATCGACAACAGACTACCTTCCATAATGACAAGGCTACCATCCATTGAGTAACAAAGATCTCGACAACAGACTACCTTCCATAATGACAAGGGTACCATCCATTAGAGTAAAAAATTTCTCGACAATAGACTACCTTCAATAATGACAAGGCTACCATCCATTGAAGTAAAAAAAAATCTCGACAATAGACTACCTTACATAATGACAAGGCTACCATCCGTTGGAGTAAAAAAATCTCGACTACAGACTACCTTCCAAAATGACAAGGCTACCATCCATTGAGTAACAAAGATCTCGACAACAGACTACCTTCCATTATGACAAGTCTACCATCCATTAGAGTAACAAAATTCTCAACAACAGACTACCTTCCATAATGTCAAGGCTACCATCCATTGGAGTAAAAAAATATCGACAACAGACTACCTTCCATAATGACAAGGCTACCATCCATTGAGTAACAAAGATCTCGACAACAGACTTCCTTCCATTAAGACAAGGCTACCATCCATTGAAGTAAAAAAAATCTCGACAACAGACTACCTTACATAATGACAAGGCTACCATCCATTGGAGTAAAAAAATCTCGACAACAGACTACCTTCCATAATAACAAGGCTACCATCCATTGAGTAACAAAGATCTCGACAACAGACTACCTTCCATTATGACAAGGCTACCATCCATTGGAGTAAAAAAATTCTCGACAACAGACTACCTTCCATAATGACAAGGCTACCATCCATTAGAATAAAAAAATATCGACAACAGACTACCTTAAATAATGATAAGGCTACAATCCATTGAGTAACAAAGATCTCGACAACAGAATCCCTTCCATTATGACAAGGCTACCATCCACTGGAGTAAAAAATATCATGACAACAAACTACCTTCCATAATAACAAGGCTACCCTCCATTGGAGAAACAAAAATCTCGACAACGGACTACCTTCCATAAAGACAAGGCGACCATCCACTGAGTAACAAAGATATCGACAATAGACTAACTTCCATAATGACAAGGGTATCATCCATTGGAGTAAAAAAATTCTTGACAACAGACTACCTTCCAAAATGACAAGGCTACCATCCAATGAAGTAAAAAAAAACCTCGACAATAGACTACCTTACATAATGGCAAGGCTACCATCCATTGGAGTAAAAAATCTCGACAATAGACTACCTTCCATAATGACAAGGCTACCATCCATTGAGTAACAAAGATCTCGACAACAGACTACCTTCCATTATGACAATGCTACCATCCATTGGAGTAACAAAATTCTCGACCACAGACTACCTTCCATAATGACAAGGCTACCATCCATTGGAGTAAAAAAATCTCGACAACAGACTACCTTACATAATGACAAGGCATACCATCCATTGGAGTAAAAAAATCTCGAAAACAGACTATCTTCCATAATTACAAGGCTACCATCCATTGAGTAACAAAGATCTCGACAACAGACTACCTTCCATTATGACAAGGCTACCATCCATTGGAGCAAAAAAATTCTCGACAATAGACTACCTTCCATAATGACAAGGCTACCATCCATTAGAATAAAAAAATATCGACAACAGACTACCTTCCATAATGACAAGGCTACCATCCATTGAGTAACAAAGATCGCGACAACAAAATCCCTTCCATTATGACATGGCTACCATCCATTGGAGTAAAAAATATCTTGACAACAGACTACCTTCCATAATGACAAGTCTACCATCCATTGGAGTAACAAAATTCTCGACTACAGACTACCTTCCATAAAGACAAGGCTACCATCCATTGAGTAACAAAGATCTCGACAATAGACTACCTTCCATAATGACAAGGGTACCATCCATTGGAGTAAAAAAAATTTTGACAACAGACTACCTTCCATAATGACAAGGCTACCAACCATTGAAGTAAAAAAAAATCTCAACAATAAACTACCTTACATAGTGACAAGGCTACCATCCATTGAGTAACAAAGATATCGACAACAGACTACCTTCCATTATGACAAGGCTACCATCCATTGGAGTAACAAAATTATCGACAACAGACTACCTTCAATAATGTCAAGGCTACCATCCATTGGAGTAAAAAAATATCGACAACAGACTACCTTCCATAATGACAAGGCTACCATCCATTGTAGTAAAAACAAATCTCGACAACAGACTAACTTACATAATGACAAGGGTACCATCCATTGGAGTAAAAAAATTCTTGACAACAGACTACCTTCAATAATGACAAGGCTACCATCCATTGAAGTAAAAAAAAATCTCGACAACAGACTACCTTCCATAATGACAAGGCTACCATCCATTGAAGTAAAAAAAAATCTCGACAACAGACTACCTTACATAATGGTAAGGCTACCATCCATTGGAGTAAAAAAATCTCGACAACAGACTACCTTACATAATGACAAGGCTACCATCCATTGGAGTAAAAATTCTCGACAACAGACTACCTTCTATAATGACAAGGTTACCATCCATTGGAGTAAAAAAAAATCTCGACAACAGACTACCTTACATAATGACAAGGCTACCATCAATTGGAGTAAAAAAATATCGACAACAGACTACCTTCCATAATGACAAGGCTACCATCCATTGAGTAACAAAGATCTCGGCAACAGACTACCTTCCATAATGACATGGCTACCATCCTTTGGAGTAACAAAAATCTCGACAACAGACTACCTTCCATAATGACAAGGCTACCATCCATTGGAGTAAAAAAATCTCGACCACAAACTACCTTACATAATTACAAGGCTACCATCCATTGGAGTAAAAAATTCTCGACAACAGACTACCTTCCATAATGACAAGGCTACCATCCATTGTAGTAAAAACAAATCTCGACAACAGACTACCTTACATAATGACAAGGGTACCATCCATTGGAGTAAAAAAATTCTTGACAACAGACTACCTTCAATAATGACAAGGCTACCATCCATTGAAGTAAAAAAAAATCTCGACAACAGACTACCTTCCATAATGACAAGGCTACCATCCATTGAAGTAAAAAAAATCTCGACAACAGACTACCTTACATAATGGTAAGGCTACCATCCATTTGAGTAAAAAAATCTCGACAACAGACTACCTTACATAATGACAAGGCTACCATCCATTGGAGTAAAAAATTCTCGACAACAGACTACCTTCTATAATGTCAAGGCTACCATCCATTGGAGTAAAAAAAAATCTCGACAACATACTACCTTACATAATGACATGGCTACCACCAATTGGAGTAAAAAAATATCGACAATAGACTACCTTCCATAATGACAAGGCTACCATCCATTGAGTAACAAAGATCTCGGCAATAGACTACCTTCCATAATGACAAGGGTACCATCCATTGGAGTAAAAAAATTCTTGACAACAGACTACCTTCAATAATGACAAGGCTACCATCCATGGAATTAAAAAAAAATCTCGACAACAGACTACCTTACGTAATGGCAAGGCAACCATCCATTGGAGTAAAAAAATCTAGACTACAAACTACCTTCCATAATGACAAGGCTACCATCCATTGAGTAACAAAGATCTCGACAACATACTACCTTCCATTTTGACAAGGCTACCATCCATTGGAGTAACAAAATTCTCTACAACAGACTACCTTCCATAATGTCAAGGCTACCATCCATTGGAATAAAAAAATATCGACAACAGACTATCTTCCATAATGACAAGGCTACCATCCATTGAGTAACAAAGATCTCGACAACAGACTTCCTTCCATTATGACAAGGCTACCATCCATTGGAGTAAAAAAATCTCGACAACAGACTACCTTCCATAATGACAAGGCTACCATCATTGAGTAACAAAGATCTCGACAACAGACTACCTTCCATTAAGACAAGGCTACCATCCATTGAAGTAAAAAAAAATCTCGACAACAGACTACCTTACATAATGACAAGGCTACCATCCATTGGAGTAAAAAAATCTCGACAACAGACTACCTTCTATAATAACAAGGCTACCATCCATTGAGTAACAAAGATCTCGACAACAGACTACCTTCCATTATGACAAGGCTACCATCCATTGGAGTAAAAAAATTCTCGACAACAGACTACCTTCCATAATGACAAGGCTACCATCCATTAGAATAAAAAAATATCGACAACAGACTACCTTCCATAATGAAAAGTCTACCATCTATTGAGTAACAAAGATCTCGACAACAGAATCCCTTCCATTATGACAAGGCTACCATCCATTGGAGTAAAAAATATCTTGACAACAAACTACCTTCCATAATAACAAGGCTACCCTCCATTGGAGTAACAAAAATCTCGACAACAGACTACCTTCCATAAAGATAAGGCGACCATCCATTGAGTAACAAAGACATCGACAATAGACTACCTTCCATAATGACAGGGGTATCATCCATTGGAGTAAAAAAAATCTTGACAACAAACTACCTTCCAAAATGACAAGGCTACCATCCAATGAAGTAAAAAAAAATCTCGACAATAGACTACCTTACATAATGGCAAGGCTACCATCCATTGGAGTAAAAAAATCTCGACAATAGACTACCTTCCATAATGAAAAGGCTACCATCCATTGAGTAACAAAGATCTCGACAACAGACTACCTTCCATTATGACAATGCTACCATCCATTGGAGTAACAAAATTCTCGACAACAGACTACCTTCCATAATGACAAGGCTACCATCCATTGGAGTAAAAAAATCTCGACAACAGACTACCTTACATAATGACAAGGCTACCATCCATTAGAGTAAAAAAATCTCGACAACAAACTATCTTCCATAATGACAAGGCTACCATCCATTGAGTAACAAAGATCTCGACAACAGACTACCTTCCATTATGACAAGGCTACCATCCATTGGAGTAAAAAAATTCTCGACAATAGACTACCTTCCATAATGACAAGGCTACCATCCATTAGAATAAAAAAATATCGACAACAGACTACCTTCCATAATGACAAGGCTACCATCCATTGAGTAACAAAGATCTCGACATCAGACTACCTTCCATTATGAAAATGCTACCATCCATTGGAGTAACAAAATTCTCGACAACAGACTACCTTACATAATGACAAGGCTACCATCCATTGGAGTAAAAAAATCTCGACAACAAACTACCTTCCATAATGACAAGGCTACCATCCATTGAGTAACAAAGATCTCGACAACAGACTACCTTCCATTATGACAAAGCTACCATCCATTGGAGTAAAAAATATCTCGACAACAGACCACCTTCCATAATTACATGGCTACCATCCATTGGAGTAACAAAAATCTCGACTACAGACTACCTTCCATAATGACAAGGCTACCATCCATTGAGTAACAAAGATCTCGACAACAGACTACCTTCCATTATGACAAGTCTACCATCCATTAGAGTAACAAAATTCTCAACAACAGACTACCTTCCATAATGTCAAGGCTACCATCCATTGGAGTAAAAAAATATCGACAACAGACTACCTTCCATAATGACAAGGCTACCATCCATTGAGTAACAAAGATCTCGACAACAGACTTCCTTCCATTAAGACAAGGCTACCATCCATTGAAGTAAAAAAAATCTCGACAACAGACTACCTTACATAATGACAAGGCTACCATCCATTGGAGTAAAAAAATCTCGACAACAGACTACCTTCCATAATAACAAGGCTACCATCCATTGAGTAACAAAGATCTCGACAACAGACTACCTTCCATTATGACAAGGCTACCATCCATTGGAGTAAAAAAATTCTCGACAACAGACTACCTTCCATAATGACAAGGCTACCATCCATTAGAATAAAAAAATATCGACAACAGACTACCTTAAATAATGATAAGGCTACAATCCATTGAGTAACAAAGATCTCGACAACAGAATCCCTTCCATTATGACAAGGCTACCATCCACTGGAGTAAAAAATATCATGACAACAAACTACCTTCCATAATAACAAGGCTACCCTCCATTGGAGAAACAAAAATCTCGACAACGGACTAACTTCCATAAAGACAAGGCGACCATCCACTGAGTAACAAAGATATCGACAATAGACTAACTTCCATAATGACAAGGGTATCATCCATTGGAGTAAAAAAATTCTTGACAACAGACTACCTTCCAAAATGACAAGGCTACCATCCAATGAAGTAAAAAAAAACCTCGACAATAGACTACCTTACATAATGGCAAGGCTACCATCCATTGGAGTAAAAAATCTCGACAATAGACTACCTTCCATAATGACAAGGCTACCATCCATTGAGTAACAAAGATCTCGACAACAGACTACCTTCCATTATGACAATGCTACCATCCATTGGAGTAACAAAATTCTCGACCACAGACTACCTTCCATAATGACAAGGCTACCATCCATTGGAGTAAAAAAATCTCGACAACAGACTACCTTACATAATGACAAGGCATACCATCCATTGGAGTAAAAAAATCTCAAAAACAGACTATCTTCCATAATTACAAGGCTACCATCCATTGAGTAACAAAGATCTCGACAACAGACTACCTTCCATTATGACAAGGCTACCATCCATTGGAGCAAAAAAATTCTCGACAATAGACTACCTTCCATAATGACAAGGCTACCATCCATTAGAATAAAAAAATATCGACAACAGACTACCTTCCATAATGACAAGGCTACCATCCATTGAGTAACAAAGATCGCGACAACAAAATCCCTTCCATTATGACATGGCTACCATCCATTGGAGTAAAAAATATCTTGACAACAGACTACCTTCCATAATGACAAGTCTACCATCCATTGGAGTAACAAAATTCTCGACTACAGACTACCTTCCATAAAGACAAGGCTACCATCCATTGAGTAACAAAGATCTCGACAATAGACTACCTTCCATAATGACAAGGGTACCATCCATTGGAGTAAAAAAAATTTTGACAACAGACTACCTTCCATAATGACAAGGCTACCAACCATTGAAGTAAAAAAAAATCTCAACAATAAACTACCTTACATAGTGACAAGGCTACCATCCATTGAGTAACAAAGATATCGACAACAGACTACCTTCCATTATGACAAGGCTACCATCCATTGGAGTAACAAAATTATCGACAACAGACTACCTTCAATAATGTCAAGGCTACCATCCATTGGAGTAAAAAAATATCGACAACAGACTACCTTCCATAATGACAAGGCTACCATCCATTGTAGTAAAAACAAATCTCGACAATAGACTAACTTACATAATGACAAGGGTACCATCCATTGGAGTAAAAAAATTCTTGACAACAGACTACCTTCAATAATGACAAGGCTACCATCCATTGAAGTAAAAAAAAATCTCGACAACAGACTACCTTCCATAATGACAAGGCTACCATCCATTGAAGTAAAAAAAAATCTCGACAACAGACTACCTTACATAATGGTAAGGCTACCATCCATTGGAGTAAAAAAATCTCGACAACAGACTACCTTACATAATGACAAGGCTACCATCCATTGGAGTAAAAATTCTCGACAATAGACTACCTTCTATAATGACAAGGTTACCATCCATTGGAGTAAAAAAAAATCTCGACAACAGACTACCTTACATAATGACAAGGCTACCATCAATTGGAGTAAAAAAATATCGACAACAGACTACCTTCCATAATGACAAGGCTACCATCCATTGAGTAACAAAGATCTCGGCAACAGACTACCTTCCATAATGACATGGCTACCATCCTTTGGAGTAACAAAAATCTCGACAACAGACTACCTTCCATAATGACAAGGCTACCATCCATTGGAGTAAAAAAATCTCGACCACAAACTACCTTACATAATTACAAGGCTACCATCCATTGGAGTAAAAAATTCTCGACCACAGACTACCTTCCATAATGACAAGGCTACCATCCATTGGAGTAAAAAAATCTCGACAACAGACTACCTTACATAATGACAAGGCATACCATCCATTGGAGTAAAAAAATCTCGAAAACAGACTATCTTCCATAATTACAAGGCTACCATCCATTGAGTAACAAAGATCTCGACAACAGACTACCTTCCATTATGACAAGGCTACCATCCATTGGAGCAAAAGAATTCTCGACAATAGACTACCTTCCATAATGACAAGGCTACCATCCATTAGAATAAAAAAATATCGACAACAGACTACCTTCCATAATGACAAGGCTACCATCCATTGAGTAACAAAGATCGCGACAACAAAATCCCTTCCATTATGACATGGCTACCATCCATTGGAGTAAAAAATATCTTGACAACAGACTACCTTCCATAATGACAAGTCTACCATCCATTGGAGTAACAAAATTCTCGACTACAGACTACCTTCCATAAAGACAAGGCTACCATCCATTGAGTAACAAAGATCTCGACAATAGACTACCTTCCATAATGACAAGGGTACCATCCATTGGAGTAAAAAAAATTTTGACAACAGACTACCTTCCATAATGACAAGGCTACCAACCATTGAAGTAAAAAAAAATCTCAACAATAAACTACCTTACATAGTGACAAGGCTACCATCCATTGAGTAACAAAGATATCGACAACAGACTACCTTCCATTATGACAAGGCTACCATCCATTGGAGTAACAAAATTATCGACAACAGACTACCTTCAATAATGTCAAGGCTACCATCCATTGGAGTAAAAAAATATCGACAACAGACTACCTTCCATAATGACAAGGCTACCATCCATTGTAGTAAAAACAAATCTCGACAACAGACTAACTTACATAATGACAAGGGTACCATCCATTGGAGTAAAAAAATTCTTGACAACAGACTACCTTCAATAATGACAAGGCTACCATCCATTGAAGTAAAAAAAAATCTCGACAACAGACTACCTTCCATAATGACAAGGCTACCATCCATTGAAGTAAAAAAAAATCTCGACAACAGACTACCTTACATAATGGTAAGGCTACCATCCATTGGAGTAAAAAAATCTCGACAACAGACTACCTTACATAATGACAAGGCTACCATCCATTGGAGTAAAAATTCTCGACAACAGACTACCTTCTATAATGACAAGGTTACCATCCATTGGAGTAAAAAAAAATCTCGACAACAGACTACCTTACATAATGACAAGGCTACCATCAATTGGAGTAAAAAAATATCGACAACAGACTACCTTCCATAATGACAAGGCTACCATCCATTGAGTAACAAAGATCTCGGCAACAGACTACCTTCCATAATGACATGGCTACCATCCTTTGGAGTAACAAAAATCTCGACAACAGACTACCTTCCATAATGACAAGGCTACCATCCATTGGAGTAAAAAAATCTCGACCACAAACTACCTTACATAATTACAAGGCTACCATCCATTGGAGTAAAAAATTCTCGACAACAGACTACCTTCCATAATGACAAGGCTACCATCCATTGTAGTAAAAACAAATCTCGACAACAGACTACCTTACATAATGACAAGGGTACCATCCATTGGAGTAAAAAAATTCTTGACAACAGACTACCTTCAATAATGACAAGGCTACCATCCATTGAAGTAAAAAAAAATCTCGACAACAGACTACCTTCCATAATGACAAGGCTACCATCCATTGAAGTAAAAAAAAATCTCGACAACAGACTACCTTACATAATGGTAAGGCTACCATCCATTTGAGTAAAAAAATCTCGACAACAGACTACCTTACATAATGACAAGGCTACCATCCATTGGAGTAAAAAATTCTCGACAACAGACTACCTTCTATAATGTCAAGGCTACCATCCATTGGAGTAAAAAAAAATCTCGACAACATACTACCTTACATAATGACATGGCTACCATCAATTGGAGTAAAAAAATATCGACAATAGACTACCTTCCATAATGACAAGGCTACCATCCATTGAGTAACAAAGATCTCGGCAACAGACTACCTTCCATAATGACAAGGGTACCATCCATTGGAGTAAAAAAATTCTTGACAACAGACTACCTTCAATAATGACAAGGCTACCATCCATGGAATTAAAAAAAAATCTCGACAACAGACTACCTTACGTAATGGCAAGGCAACCATCCATTGGAGTAAAAAAATCTAGACTACAAACTACCTTCCATAATGACAAGGCTACCATCCATTGAGTAACAAAGATCTCGACAACATACTACCTTCCATTTTGACAAGGCTACCATCCATTGGTGTAACAAAATTCTCTACAACAGACTACCTTCCATAATGTCAAGGCTACCATCCATTGGAATAAAAAAATATCGACAACAGACTATCTTCCATAATGACAAGGCTACCATCCATTGAGTAACAAAGATCTCGACAACAGACTTCCTTCCATTATGACAAGGCTACCATCCATTGGAGTAAAAAAATCTCGACAACAGACTACCTTCCATAATGACAAGGCTACCATCATTGAGTAACAAAGATCTCGACAACAGACTACCTTCCATTAAGACAAGGCTACCATCCATTGAAGTAAAAAAAAATCTCGACAACAGACTACCTTACATAATGACAAGGCTACCATCCATTGGAGTAAAAAAATCTCGACAACAGACTACCTTCTATAATAACAAGGCTACCATCCATTGAGTAACAAAGATCTCGACAACAGACTACCTTCCATTATGACAAGGCTACCATCCATTGGAGTAAAAAAATTCTCGACAACAGACTACCTTCCATAATGACAAGGCTACCATCCATTAGAATAAAAAAATATCGACAACAGACTACCTTCCATAATGAAAAGGCTACCATCTATTGAGTAACAAAGATCTCGACAACAGAATCCCTTCCATTATGACAAGGCTACCATCCATTGGAGTAAAAAATATCTTGACAACAAACTACCTTCCATAATAACAAGGCTACCCTCCATTGGAGTAACAAAAATCTCGACAACAGACTACCTTCCATAAAGATAAGGCGACCATCCATTGAGTAACAAAGACATCGACAATAGACTACCTTCCATAATGACAGGGGTATCATCCATTGGAGTAAAAAAAATCTTGACAACAGACTACCTTCCAAAATGACAAGGCTACCATCCAATGAAGTAAAAAAAAATCTCGACAATAGACTACCTTACATAATGGCAAGGCTACCATCCATTGGAGTAAAAAAATCTCGACAATAGACTACCTTCCATAATGACAAGGCTACCATCCATTGAGTAACAAAGATCTCGACAACAGACTACCTTCCATTATGACAATGCTACCATCCATTGGAGTAACAAAATTCTCGACAACAGACTACCTTCCATAATGACAAGGCTACCATCCATTGGAGTAAAAAAATCTCGACAACAGACTACCTTACATAATGACAAGGCTACCATCCATTAGAGTAAAAAAATCTCGACAACAAACTATCTTCCATAATGACAAGGCTACCATCCATTGAGTAACAAAGATCTCGACAACAGACTACCTTCCATTATGACAAGGCTACCATCCATTGGAGTAAAAAAATTCTCGACAATAGACTACCTTCCATAATGACAAGGCTACCATCCATTAGAATAAAAAAATATCGACAACAGACTACCTTCCATAATGACAAGGCTACCATCCATTGAGTAACAAAGATCTCGACATCAGACTACCTTCCATTATGAAAATGCTACCATCCATTGGAGTAACAAAATTCTCGACAACAGACTACCTTACATAATGACAAGGCTACCATCCATTGGAGTAAAAAAATCTCGACAACAAACTACCTTCCATAATGACAAGGCTACCATCCATTGAGTAACAAAGATCTCGACAACAGACTACCTTCCATTATGACAAAGCTACCATCCATTGGAGTAAAAAATATCTCGACAACAGACCACCTTCCATAATTACATGGCTACCATCCATTGGAGTAACAAAAATCTCGACAACAGACTACCTTCCATAATGACAAGGCTACCATCCATTGGAGTTGAAAAATCTCGACAACAGACTACCTTACATAATGACAAGGCTACCATCCATTAGAGTAAAAAATTCTCGACAACAGACTACCTTCTATAATGACAAGGCTACCATTCATTGGAGTAAAAAAAAATCTCGACAACAAACTACCTTACCTAATGACAAGGCTACCATCCATTGGAGTAAAAAAATATCGACAACAGACTACCTTCCATAATGACAAGGCTACCATCCATTGAGTACCAAAGATCTCGACAACAGACTACCTTCCATAATGACAAGGGTACCATCCATTGGAGTAAAAAAATTCTTGACAATAGACTACCTTCAATAATGACAAGTCTACCATCCATTGAAGTAAAGAAAAATCTCGACAACAGACTACCTTACATAATGACAAGGCAACAATCCATTGGAGTAAAAAAATCTAGACTACAGACTACCTTCTATAATGACAAGGCTACCATCCATTGAGTAACAAAGATCTCGAGAACAGACTACCTTCCATTTTGACAAGGCTACCATCCATTGGAGTAACAAAATTCTCTACAACAGACTACCTTCCATAATGTCAAGGCTACCATCCATTGGAATAAAAAAATATCGACAACAGACTACCTTCCATAATGACAAGGCTACCATCCATTGAGTAAACAAGATCTCGACAACACACTACCTTCCATTATGACAAGGCTACCATCCATTGGAGTAAAAAAATCTCGACAACAGACTACCTTCCATAATGACAAGGCTACCATTCATTGAGTAACAAAAATCTCGACAATAGACTACCTTCCATTAAGAGAAGGCTACCATCCATTGGAGTAAAAAAATCTCGACAACAGACTACCTTCCATAATGACAAGGCTACCATCCATTGAGTAACAAAGATCTCGACAACAGACTACCTTCCATTATGACAAGGCTACCATCCATTGGAGTAAAAAAATTCTCGACAACAGACTACCTTCCATAATGACATGGCTACCATCCATTAGAATAAAAAAATATCGACAAAAGACTACCTTCCATAATGACAAGGCTACCATCCGTTGAGTAACAAAGATCTCGACAACAGAATCCCTTCCATTATGACAAGGCTACCATCCATTGGAGTAAAAAATATCTTGACAATAGACTACCTTCCATAATAACAAGGCTACCCTCCATTGGAGTAACAAAAATCTCGACAACAGACTACCTTCCATAAAGACAAGGCGACCATCCATTGAGTAACAAAGATATCGACAATAGACTACCTTCCATAATGACAAGGGTATCATCCATTGGAGTAAAAAAAATCTTGACAACAGACTACCTTCCAAAATGACAAGGCTACCATCCAATGAAGTAAAAAAAAATCTCGACAATAGACTACCTTACATAATGGCAAGGCTACCATGCATTGGATTAAAAAAATCTCGACAATAGACTACCTTCCATAATGACAAGGCTACCATCCATTGAGTAACAAAGATCTCGACAACAGACTACCTTCCATTATGACAATGCTACCGTCCATTGGAGTAAAAAAATCTCGACAACAGACTATCTTCCATAATGACAAGGCTACCATCCATTGAGTAACAAAGATCTCGACAACAGACTACCTTCCATTATGACAAGGCTACCATCCATTGGAGTAAAAAAATTCTCGACAATAGACTACCTTCCATAATGACAAGGCTACCATCCATTAGAATAAAAAAATATCGACAACAGACTACCTTCCGTAATGACAAGGCTACCATCCATTGTGTAACAAAGATCTCGACAACAGAATCCCTTCCATTATGACATGCCTACCATCCATTGGAGTAAAAAATATCTTGACAACAGACTACCTTCCATAATGACAAGGCTACCATCCATTGAAGTAAAAAAAAATCTCGACAACAGACTACCTTGCATAATGACACGGCTACCATCCATTGAGTAACAAAGATTTCGACAACAAACTACCTTCCATTATGACAAGGCTACCATCCATTGGAGTAACAAAATTCTCGACAACAGAATACCTTCCATAATGTCAAGGCTACCATCCATTGGAGTAAAAAAATATCGACAACAGACTACCTTCCATAATGACAAGGCTACCATCCATTGAGTAACAAAGATCTCGACAACAGACTACCTTCCATTATGACAAGGCTACCATCCATTGGAGTAAAAAATATCTCGACAACAGACCACCTTCCATAATTACATGGCTACCATCCATTGGAGTAACAAAAATCTCGACAACAGACTACCTTCCATAATGACAAGGCTACCATCCATTGGAGTAAAAAAATCTCGACAATAAACTACCTTACATAATGACAAGGCTACCATCCATTAGAGTAAAAAATTCTCGACAACAGACTACCTTCCATAATGACAAGGCTACCATCCATTGAGTAAAAAAATTCTTGACAATAGACTACCTTCCATAATGACAAGGCTACCATCCATTGAGTAAAAAATATCTCGACAACAGACCACCTTCCATAATTACATGGCTACCATCCATTGGAGTAACAAAAATCTCGACAACAGACTACCTTCCATAATGACAAGGTTACCATCCATTGAAGTAAAAAAAAATCTCGACAACAGACTACCTTACATAATGGTAAGGCTACCATCCATTGGAGTAAAAAAATCTCGACAACAGACTACCTTCCATAATGACAAGGCTACCATCCATTGAGTAACAAATATCTCGACAACAGACTACATTCCATTATGACAATGCTACCATCCATTCGAGTAACAAAAATCTCGACAACAGACTACCTGACATAATGAGAAAGCTACCATCCATTGGAGTAAAAAATTCTCGACAATAGACTACCTTCCATAATGACAAGGCTACCATCCATTGGAGTAAAAAAAAATCTCGACAATAGACTACCTTACATAATGACAAGGCTACCATCCATTGGAGTAAAAAAATATCGACAACAGACTACCTTCCATAATGACAAGGCTACCATCCATTGAGTAACAAAGATCTCGACAACATACTACCTTCCATAATGACAAGGGTACCATCCATTGGAGTAAAAAAATTCTTGACAACAGACTACCTTCAATAATGACAAGGCTACCATCCATTGAAGTAAAAAAATATCTCGACAATAGACTACCTTGCATAATGACAAGGATACCATCCATTGAGTAACAAAGATATCGACAACAGACTACCTTCCATTATGACAAGGCTACCATCCATTAGAGTAACAAAATTCTCGACAACAGAATACCTTCCATAATGTCAAGGCTACCATCCATTGGAGTAAAAAAATATCGACAACAGACTACCTTCCATAATGTCAAGTCTACCATCCATTGGAGTAAACAAATATCGACAACAGACTACCTTCCATAATGACAAGGCTACCATCCATTGAAGAACAAAGATCTCGACAACAGACTACCTTCCATTATGACAAGGCTACCATCCATTGGAGTAAAAAAACCTCGACAACAGACTACCTTCCATAATGACAAGGCTACCATCCATTGAGTAACAAAAATCTCGACAACAAACTACCTTCCATAAAGACAAGGCTACCATCCATTGAGTAACAAAGATATCGACAACGGAATACCTTCCATAATGACAAGGGTATCATCCATAGGAGTAAAAAAAATCTCGACAACAAACTACCTTTCATAATTACAAGGGTACCATCCATTGGAGTAAAAAAAATATTGACAACAGACTACCTTCCATAATTACAAGGCTACCATCCATTGAAGTAAAAAAAAATCTCGACAACAGACTACCTTACATAATGACAAGGCCACCATCCATTAGGTAACAAAGATATCGACAACAGACTACCTTCCATTATGACCAGGCTACCATCCATTGGAGTAACAAAATTCTCGACAACAGACTACCTTCCATAATGTCAAGGCTACCATCCACTGGAGTAAAAAAATCTCGACAACAGACTACCTTCCATAATGACAAGGCTACCATCTATTCAGTAACAAAGATCTCGACAACAGACTACCTTCCATTATGACAAGGCTACCATCCATTTGAGTAAAAAATATCTCGACAACAGACCACCTTCCATAATTACATGGCTACCATCCATTGGAGTAACAAAAATCTCGACAACAGACTACCTTCCATAATGACAAGGTTACCATCCATTGGAGTAAAAAAAAATCTCGACAACAGACTACCTTACATAATGACAAGGCTACCATCGGTTGGAGTAAAAAAATCTCGACAACAGACTACCTTCCATAATGACAAGGCTACCATCCATTGAGTAACAAAGATCTCGACAACAGACTACCTTCCATAATGACAAGGCTACCATCCATTGAGTAAAAAAATTCTTGACAATAGACTACCTTCCATAATGACAAGGCTACCATCCATTGAGTAAAAAATATCTCGACAACAGACCACCTTCCATAATTACATGGCTACCATCCATTGGAGTAACAAAAATCTCGACAACAGACTACCTTCCATAATGACAAGGTTACCATCCATTGGAGTAAAAAAAAATCTCGACAACAGACTACCTTACATAATGACAAGGAAACAATCCATTGGAGTAAAAAAATGTAGACTACAGACTACCTTCCATAATGACAAGACTACAATCCATTGAGTAACAAAGATCTCGACAACAGACTACCTTCCATTTTGACAAGGCTACCATCCATTGGAGTAACAAAATTCTCTACAACAGACTACCTTCCATAATGTCAAGGCTACCATCCATTGGAATAAAAAAATATCGACAACAGACTACCTTCCATAATGACAAGGCTACCATCCATTGAGTAAAAAAGATATCGACAACAGACTACCTTCCATAATGACAAGGCTACCATCCATTGGAGTAATAAAAATCTCGACAACAGACTACCTTCCATTAAGACAAGGCTACCATCGATTGAGTTACAAAAATCTCGACAACAGACTAACTTCCATTAAGACAAGGCTACCATCCATTGAGTAACAAAGATCTCGACAACAGACTACCTTCCATTATGACAAGGCTACCATCCATTGAGTAACGAAGATCTCGACAAAAGACTACCTTCCATAATGACAAGGCTACCATCCATTGGAGTAACAAAGATCTCGACAAAAGACTACCTTCCATAATGACAATGCTACCATCCATTGAGTAAAAAAGATCTCGACTACAGACTACCTTCCATAATGACAAGGCTACCATCCATTGGAATAAAAAAATATCGACAACAGACTACCTTCCATAATGACAAGGCTACCATCCATTGAGTAGCAAAGATCTCGACAACAGAATCCCTTCCATTATGACAAGGCTACCATCCATTGGAGTAAAAAATATCTTGACAATAGACTACCTTCCATAATAACAAGGCTAGCCTCCATTGGAGTAACAAAAATCTCGACAACAGACTACCTTCCATGAAGACAAGGCGACCATCCATTGAGTAACAAAGATTACGACAATAGACTACCTTCCATAATGACAAGGGTATCATCCATTGAGTAACAAAGATATCGACAATAGACTACCTTCCATAATGACAAGGGTATCATCCATTGGAGTAAAAAAAAATCTCGACAATAGACTACCTTACATAATGGCAAGGCTACCATGCATTGGAGTAAAAAAATCTCGACAATAGACTACCTTCCATAATGACAAGGCTACCATCCATTGAGTAACAAAGATCTCGACAATAGACTACCTTCCATTATGACAATGCTACCATCCATTAGAGTAAAAAAATCTCGACAACAGACTATCTTCCATAATGACAAGGCTACCATTCATTGAGTAACAAAGATCTCGACAACAGAGTACCTTCCATTATG
Organism: Vicia faba; assembly: GCA_948472305.1. Lineage (NCBI taxonomy): Eukaryota > Viridiplantae > Streptophyta > Magnoliopsida > Fabales > Fabaceae > Vicia > Vicia faba. The sequence goes on from OX451738.1 coordinate 745,110,968, forward strand.
ACAAGGCTACCATCCATTGGAGTAAAAAATATCTCGACAACAGACCACCTTCCATAATTACATGGCTACCATCCTTTGGAGTAACAAAAATCTCGACAACAGACTACCTTCCATAATGACAAGGCTACCATCCATTGGAGTAAAAAAATCTCGACAACAAACTACCTTACATAATTACAAGGCTACCATCCATTGGAGTAAAAAATTCTCGACAACAGACTACCTTCCATAATGACAAGGCTACCATCCATTATAGTAAAAACAAATCTCGACAACAGACTACCTTACATAATGACAAGGGTACCATCCATTGGAGTAAAAAAATTCTTGACAACAGACTACCTTCAATAATTACAAGGCTACCATCCATTGAAGTAAAAAAAAATCTCGACAACAGACTACCTTCCATAATGACAAGGCTACCATCCATTGAAGTAAAAAAAAATCTCGACAACAGACTACCTTACATAATGGTAAGGCTACCATCCATTGGAGTAAAAAAATCTCAACAACAGACTACCTTACATAATGACAAGGCTACCATCCATTGGAGTAAAAAATTCTCGACAACAGACTACCTTCCATTATGACATGGCTACCATCCATTGGAGTAACAAAAATCTCGACAACAGACCACCTTCCATAATGACAAGGCTACCATCTACTGGAGTAAAAAAATCTCGACAACAGACTACCTTCCATAATGACAAGGCTACCATCCATTGGAGTAAAAAAATCTCGACAACAAACTACCTTACATAATGACAAGGCTACCATCCATTGGAGTAAAAAATTCTCGACAACAGACTACCTTCCATAATGACAAGGCTACCATCCATTGGAGTAAAAACAAATCTCGACAACAGACTACCTTACATAATGACAAGGGTACCATCCATTGGAGTAAAAAAATTCTTGACAACAGACTACCTTCAATAATGACAAAGCTACCATCCATTGAAGTAAAAAAAAATCTCGACAACAGACTACCTTCCATAATGACAAGGCTACCATCCATTGAAGTAAAAAAAAATCTCGACAACAGACTACCTTACATAATGGTAAGGCTACCATCCATTGGAGTAAAAAAATATCGACAACAGACTACCTTCCATAATGACAAGGCTACCATCCATTGAGTAACAAAGATCTCGACAACAGACTACCTTCCATTATGACAAGGCTACCATCCATTGGAGTAACAAAATTCTCGACAACAGAATACCTTCCATAATGTCAAGGCTACCATCCATTGGAGTAAAAAAATATCGACAACAGACTACCTTCCATAATGTCAAGGATACCATCCATTGGAGTAAAAAAATATCGACAACAGACTACCTTCCATAATGACAAGGCTACCATCCATTGAAGAACAAAGATCTCGACAACAGACTACCTTCCATTATGACAAGGCTACCATCCATTGGAGTAAAAAAACCTCGACAACAGACTACCTTTCATAATGACAAGGCTACCATCCATTGAGTAACAAAGATATCGACAACAGAATACCTTCCATAATGACAAGGGTATCATCCATAGGAGTAAAAAAATCTCGACAACAGACTACCTTCCATAATGACAAGGGTACCATCCATTGGAGTAAAAAAGATATTGACAACAGACTACCTTCCATAATGACAAGGCTACCATCCATTGAAGTAAAAAAAAATCTCGACAACAGACTACCTTACATAATGACAAGGCTACCATCGGTTGGAGTAAAAAAATCTCGACAACAGACTACCTTCCATAATGACAAGGCTACCATCCATTGAGTAACAAAGATCTCGACAACAGACTACCTTCCATAATGACAAGGGTACCATCCATTGGAGTAAAAAAATTCTTGACAATAGACTACCTTCAATAATGACAAGGCTACCATCCATTGAAGTAAAAAAAAACCTCGACAATAGACTACCTTACATAATGACAAGGAAACAATCCATTGGAGTAAAAAAATGTAGACTACAGACTACCTTCCATAATGACAAGACTACAATCCATTGAGTAACAAAGATCTCGACAATAGACTACCTTCCATTTTGACAAGGCTACCATCCATTGGAGTAACAAAATTCTCTACAACAGACTACCTTCCATAATGTCAAGGCTACCATCCATTGGAATAAAAAAATATCGACAACAGACTACCTTCCATAATGACAAGGCTACCATCCATTGAGTAACAAAGATCTCGACAACAGACTACCTTCCATTAAGACAAGGCTACCATCCATTGAAGTAAAAAAAATCTCGACAACAGACTACCTTACATAATGACAAGGCTACCATCCATTGGAGGAAAAAAAATCTCAACAACAGACTACCTTCCGTAATAACAAGGCTACCATCCATTGAGTAACAAAGATCTCGACAACAGAGTACCTTCCATTAAGACAAGGCTACCATCCATTGAAGTAAAAAAAAATCTAGACAACAGACTACCTTACATAATGTTAAGGCTACCATCAATTGGAGTAAAAAAATCTCAACAACATACTACCTTCCATAATAACAAGGCTACCATCCATTGAGTAACAAAGATCTCGACAACAGACTACCTTCCATTATGACAAGGGTACCATCCATTGGAGTAAAAAAATTCTCCACAACAGACTACCTTCCATAATGACAAGGCTACCATCCATTAGAATAAAAAAATATCGACAACAGACTACCTTCCATAATGACAAGGCTACCTTCCATTGAGTAACAAAGATCTCGACAACAGAATCCCTTCCATTATGAAAAGGCTACCATCCATTGGAGTAAAAAAAAATCTAGACAACAGACTACCTTACATAATGTTAAGGCTACCATCAATTGGAGTAAAAAAATCTCAACAACATACTACCTTCCATAATAACAAGGCTACCATCCATTGAGTAACAAAGATCTCGACAACAGACTACCTTCCATTATGACAAGGGTACCATCCATTGGAGTAAAAAAATTCTCCACAACAGACTACCTTCCATAATGACAAGGCTACCATCCATTAGAATAAAAAAATATCGACAACAGACTACCTTCCATAATGACAAGGCTACCTTCCATTGAGTAACAAAGATCTCGACAACAGAATCCCTTCCATTATGAAAAGGCTACCATCCATTGGAGTAAAAAATATCTTGACAACAGACTACCTTCCATAATGACAAGTCTACCATCCATTAGAGTAACAAAAATCTCGGCAACAGACTACCTTCCATAAAGACAAGGCTACCATCCATTGAGTAACAAAGATATCGACAACAGACTACCTTCCATAATGACAAGGGTATCATCCATTGGAGTAAAAAAAATATTGACAACAGACTACCTTCCATAATGACAAGGCTACCATCCATTGAAGTAAAAAAAATCTCAACAACAGACTACCTTACATAATGACAAGGCTACCATCCATTGGAGTAAAAAAAATCTCGACAATAGACTACCTTCCATAATGACAAGGCTACCATCCATTGAGTAACAAAGATATCGACAACAGACTACCTTCCATTATGACAAGGCTACCATCCATTAGAGTACAAAATTCTCGACAACAGACTACCTTCCATAATGTCAAGGCTACCATCCATTGGAGGCAAAAAATCTCGATAACAGACTACCTTCCATAATGACAAGGTTACAATCCATTGAGTAACAAAGATCTCGACAAGAGACTACCTTCCATTATGACAAGGCTACCATCCATTGGAGTAAAAAATATCTCGACAACAGACCACCTTCCATAATGACAAGGCTACCATCCATTGAGTAACAAAGATTTCCACAACAGACTACCTTCCATAATGACAAGGGTACCATCCATTAGAGTAAAAAAAATCTTGACAACATACTACCTTCCATAATGACAAGGCTACCATCCATTGAAGAAATAAAAAATCTCGACAACAGACTACCTTACATAATGACAAGGCTACCATTCATTGGAGTAAAAAAATCTCTACTACAGACTACCTTCCATAATGACAAGGCTACCATCCATTGAGTAACAAAGATATCGACAACAGACTACCTTCCATTATGACAAGGCTACCATCCATTAGAGTAACAAAATTCTCGACAACAGACTACCTTCCATAATGTCAAGGCTACCATCCATTGGAGGCAAAAAATCTCGATAACAGACTACCTTCCATAATGACAAGGCTACAATCCATTGAGTAACAAAGATCTCGACAACAGACTACCTTCCATTATGACAAGGCTACCATCCATTGGAGTAAAAAATATCTCGACAACAGACCACCTTCCATAATTACATGGCTACCATCCATTGGAGTAACAAAAATCTCGACAAAAAACTACCTTCCATAATGACAAGGCTACCATCCATTGGAGTAAAAAAATCTCGACAACAAACTACCTTACATAATGACAAGGATACCATCCATTGGAGTAAAAAAATCTCAACAACAGACTACCTTCCATAATGACAAGGCTACCATCCATTGAGTAACAAAGATCTCGACAACAGACTACCTTCCATAATGACAAGGGTACCATCCATTGGAGTAAAAAAATTCTTGACAACAGACTACCTTCAATAATGACATGGCTACAATCCATTGGAGTAAAAAAAAACTCGACAACAGACTACCTTACATAATGACAAGGCTACCATCCATTGGAGTAAAAAAATCTTGACTACAGACTACCTTCCATAATGACAAGGCTACCATCCATTGAGTAACAAAGATCTCGACAACAGACTACCTTCCATTATGACAAGGCTACCATCCATTGGAGTAACATAATTCTCGACAACAGACTACCTTCCATAATGACAAGGCTACCATCCATTGAGTAACAAAGATCTCGACATCAGACTACCTTCCATTAAGACAAGGCTACCATCGATTGAAGTAAAAAAAATCTCGATAACAGACTACCTTACATAATGACCAGGCTACCATCCATTGGAGTAAAAAAATCTCGACAACAGAGTACCTTCCATAATAACAAGGCTACCATCCATTGAGTAACAAAGATCTCGACAACAGACTACCTTCCATTATGATAAGGCTACCATCCATTGGAGTAAAAAAATTCTCGACAACTGACTACCTTCCATAATGACAAGGCTACCATCCATTAGAATAAAAAAATATCGATAACATACTACCTTCCATAATGACAAGGCTACCATCCATTGAGTAACAAAGATCTCGACAACAGAATCCCTTCCAATATGACAAGGCTACCATCCATTGGAGTAAAAAATATCTTGACAATAGACTACCTTCCATAATGACAAGTCTACCATCCATTAGAGTAACAAAAATCTCGACAATAGACTACCTTCCATAAAGACAAGGCTTTCATCCATTGAGTAACAAATATATCGACAACAGACTACCTTCCATAATGACAAGGGTATCAACCATTGGAGTAAAAAAAATATTGACAACAAACTACCTTCCATAATGACAAGGCTACCATATATTGAAGTAAATAAAATCTCGACAACAGACTACCTTCCATTATGACAAGGCTACCATCCATTGGAGTAAAAAAATCTCGACAACAGACTACCTTCCATAATGACAAGGCTACCATCCATTGAGTAACAAAGATCTCGACAATAGACTACCTTCCATTAAGAGAAGGCTACCATCCATTAGAGTAAAAAAAATCTTGACAACAGACTACCTTCCATAATGACAAGGCTACCATCCATTGAAGTAAAAAAAAATCTCGACAATAGACTACCTTACATAATGACAAGGCTACTATTCATTGGAGTAAAAAAATCTCGACTACAGACTACCTTCCATAATGACAAGGCTACCATCCATTAGAGTAAAAAAAAATCTCGACAACAGACTACCTTACATAATGACAAGGCTACCATCCATTGGAGTAAAAAAATATCGACAACAGACTACCTTCCATAATGACAAGGCTACCATCCATTGAGTAACAAAGATCTCGACAACATACTACCTTCCATAATGACAAGGGTACCATCCATTGGAGTAAAAAAATTCTTGACAACAGACTACCTTCAATAACGACAAGGCTACCATCCATTGAAGTAAAAAAATATCTCGACAACAGACTACCTTGCATAATGACAAGGATACCATCCATTGAGTAACAAAGATATCGACAACAAACTACCTTCCATTATGACAAGGCTACCATCCATTGGAGTAACAAAATTCTCGACAACAGAATACCTTCCATAATGTCAAGGCTACCATCCATTGGAGTAAAAAAATATCGACAACAGACTACCTTCCATAATGTCAAGGATACCATCCATTGGAGTAAAAAAATATCGACAACAGACTACCTTCCATAATGACAAGGCTACCATCCATTGAAGAACAAAGATCTCGACAACAGACTACCTTCCATTATGACAAGGCTACCATCCATTGGAGTAAAAAAACCTCGACAACAGACTACCTTTCATAATGACAAGGCTACCATCCATTGAGTAACAAAGATATCGACAACAGAATACCTTCCATAATGACAAGGGTATCATCCATAGGAGTAAAAAAAATCTCGACAACAGACTACCTTCCATAATGACAAGGGTACCATCCATTGGAGTAAAAAAGATATTGACAACAGACTACCTTCCATAATGACAAGGCTACCATCCATTGAAGTAAAAAAAAATCTCGACAACAGACTACCTTACATAATGACAAGGCTACCATCGGTTGGAGTAAAAAAATCTCGACAACAGACTACCTTCCATAATGACAAGGCTACCATCCATTGAGTAACAAAGATCTCGACAACAGACTACCTTCCATAATGACAAGGGTACCATCCATTGGAGTAAAAAAATTCTTGACAATAGACTACCTTCAATAATGACAAGGCTACCATCCATTGAAGTAAAAAAAAACCTCGACAATAGACTACCTTACATAATGACAAGGAAACAATCCATTGGAGTAAAAAAATGTAGACTACAGACTACCTTCCATAATGACAAGACTACAATCCATTGAGTAACAAAGATCTCGACAACAGACTACCTTCGATTTTGACAAGGCTACCATCCATTGGAGTAACAAAATTCTCTACAACAGACTACCTTCCATAATGTCAAGGCTACCATCCATTGGAATAAAAAAATATCGACAACAGACTACCTTCCATAATGACAAGGCTACCATCCATTGAGTAACAAAGATCTCGACAACAGACTACCTTCCATTAAGACAAGGCTACCATCCATTGAAGTAAAAAAAATCTCGACAACAGACTACCTTACATAATGACAAGGCTACCATCCATTGGAGGAAAAAAAATCTCAACAACAGACTACCTTCCGTAATAACAAGGCTACCATCCATTGAGTAACAAAGATCTCGACAACAGAGTACCTTCCATTAAGACAAGGCTACCATCCATTGAAGTAAAAAAAAATCTAGACAACAGACTACCTTACATAATGTTAAGGCTACCATCAATTGGAGTAAAAAAATCTCAACAACATACTACCTTCCATAATAACAAGGCTACCATCCATTGAGTAACAAAGATCTCGACAACAGACTACCTTCCATTATGACAAGGTTACCATCCATTGGAGTAAAAAAATTCTCCACAACAGACTACCTTCCATAATGACAAGGCTACCATCCATTAGAATAAAAAAAAATCGACAACAGACTACCTTCCATAATGACAAGGCTACCTTCCATTGAGTAACAAAGATCTCGACAACAGAATCCCTTCCATTATGAAAAGGCTACCATCCATTGGAGTAAAAAATATCTTGACAACAGACTACCTTCCATAATGACAAGTCTACCATCCATTAGAGTAACAAAAATCTCGGCAACAGACTACCTTCCATAAAGACAAGGCTAACATCCATTGAGTAACAAAGATATCGACAACAGACTACCTTCCATAATGACAAGGGTATCATCCATTGGAGTAAAAAAAATATTGACAACAGACTACCTTCCATAATGACAAGGCTACCATCCATTGAAGTAAAAAAAATCTCAACAACAGACTACCTTACATAATGACAAGGCTACCATCCATTGGAGTAAAAAAAATCTCGACAATAGACTACCTTCCATAATGACAAGGCTACCATCCATTGAGTAACAAAGATCTCCACAACAGACTACCTTCCATAATGACAAGGGTACCATCCATTAGAGTAAAAAAAATCTTGACAACATACTACCTTCCATATGACAAGGCTACAAATCCATTGAAGTAAAAAAAAATTCTCGACAACAGACTACCTTACATAATGACAAGGCTACCATTCATTGGAGTAAAAAAATATCGACTACAGACTACCTTCCATAATGACAAGGCTACCATCCATTGAGTAACAAAGATATCGACAACAGACTACCTTCCATTATGACAAGGCTACCATCCATTAGAGTACAAAATTCTCGACAACAGACTACCTTCCATAATGTCAAGGCTACCATCCATTGGAGGCAAAAAATCTCGATAACAGACTACCTTCCATAATGACAAGGCTACAATCCATTGAGTAACAAAGATCTCGACAAGAGACTACCTTCCATTATGACAAGGCTACCATCCATTGGAGTAAAAAATATCTCGACAACAGACCACCTTCCATAATGACAAGGCTACCATCCATTGAGTAACAAAGATTTCCACAACAGACTACCTTCCGTAATGACAAGGGTACCATCCATTAGAGTAAAAAAAATCTTGACAACATACTACCTTCCATAATGACAAGGCTACCATCCATTGAAGAAAAAAAAAATCTCGACAACAGACTACCTTACATAATGACAAGGCTACCATTCATTGGAGTAAAAAAATCTCTACTACAGACTACCTTCCATAATGACAAGGCTACCATCCATTGAGTAACAAAGATATCGACAACAGACTACCTTCCATTATGACAAGGCTACCATCCATTAGAGTAACAAAATTCTCGACAACAGACTACCTTCCATAATGTCAAGGCTACCATCCATTGGAGGCAAAAAATCTCGATAACAGACTACCTTCCATAATGACAAGGCTACAATCCATTGAGTAACAAAGATCTCGACAACAGACTACCTTCCATTATGACAAGGCTACCATCCATTGGAGTAAAAAATATCTCGACAACAGACCACCTTCCATAATTACATGGCTACCATCCATTGGAGTAACAAAAATCTCGACAAAAAACTACCTTCCATAATGACAAGGCTACCATCCATTGGAGTAAAAAAATCTCGACAACAAACTACCTTACATAATGACAAGGATACCATCCATTGGAGTAAAAAAATCTCAACAACAGACTACCTTCCATAATGACAAGGCTACCATCCATTGAGTAACAAAGATCTCGACAACAGACTACCTTCCATAATGACAAGGGTACCATCCATTGGAGTAAAAAAATTCTTGACAACAGACTACCTTCAATAATGACAAGGCTACAATCCATTGGAGTAAAAAAAAACTCGACAACAGACTACCTTACATAATGACAAGGCTACCATCCATTGGAGTAAAAAAATCTTGACTACAGACTACCTTCCATAATGACAAGGCTACCATCCATTGAGTAACAAAGATCTCGACAACAGACTACCTTCCATTATGACAAGGCTACCATCCATTGGAGTAACATAATTCTCGACAACAGACTACCTTCCATAATGACAAGGCTACCATCCATTGAGTAACAAAGATCTCGATATCAGACTACCTTCCATTAAGACAAGGCTACCATCGATTGAAGTAAAAAAAATCTCGATAACAGACTACCTTACATAATGACCAGGCTACCATCCATTGGAGTAAAAAAATCTCGACAACAGAGTACCTTCCATAATAACAAGGCTACCATCCATTGAGTAACAAAGATCTCGACAACAGACTACCTTCCATTATGATAAGGCTACCATCCATTGGAGTAAAAAAATTCTCGACAACTGACTACCTTCCATAATGACAAGGCTACCATCCATTAGAATAAAAAAATATCGATAACATACTACCTTCCATAATGACAAGGCTACCATCCATTGATTAACAAAGATCTCGACAACAGAATCCCTTCCAATATGACAAGGCTACCATCCATTGGAGTAAAAAATATCTTGACAATAGACTACCTTCCATAATGACAAGTCTACCATCCATTAGAGTAACAAAAATCTCGACAACAGACTACCTTCCATAAAGACAAGGCTTTCATCCATTGAGTAACAAATATATCGACAACAGACTACCTTCCATAATGACAAGGGTATCAACCATTGGAGTAAAAAAAATATTGACAACAAACTACCTTCCATAATGACAAGGCTACCATATATTGAAGTAAATAAAATCTCGACAACAGACTACCTTCCATTATGACAAGGCTACCATCCATTGGAGTAAAAAAATCTCGACAACAGACTACCTTCCATAATGACAAGGCTACCATCCATTGAGTAACAAAGATCTCGACAATAGACTACCTTCCATTAAGAGAAGGCTACCATCCATTAGAGTAAAAAAAATCTTGACAACAGACTACCTTCCATAATGACAAGGCTACCATCAATTGAAGTAAAAAAAAATCTCGACAATAGACTACCTTACATAATGACAAGGCTACTATTCATTGGAGTAAAAAAATCTCGACTACAGACTACCTTCCATAATGACAAGGCTACCATCCATTGAGTAACAAAGATATCGACAACAGACTACCTTCCATTATGACAAGGCTACCATCCATTAGAGTAACAAAAATCTCGACAACAGACTACCTTCCATAATGTCAAGGCTACCATCCATTGGAGTTAAAAAATCTCGATAATGGACTACCTTCCATAATGATAAGGCTACCATCCATTGAGTAACAAAGATCTCGACAACAGACTACCTTCCATTATGACAAGGCTACCATCCATTGGAGTAAAAAATATCTCGACAACGGACCACCTTCCATAATAACATGGCTACCATCCATTGGAGTAACAAAAATCTCGACAACAGACTACCTTCTATAATGACAAGGCTACCATCCATTGGAGTAACAAAGATCTCGACAACAGACTACCTTCCATAATGACAAGGGTACCATCCACTGGAGTAAAAAAATTCTCGAGAACATACTACCTTCCATAATGACAAGGCTATCATCCATTGGAGTAAAAAAAATCTCGACAACAGACTACCTTACATAATGATAAGGCTACCATCCATTAGAGTAAAAAAATCTCGACAACAGACTACCTTCCATAATGACAAGGCTACCATCCATTGAGTAACAAAGATCTGGACAACAGACTACCTTACATAATGACAAGGCTACCATCCATTGGAGAAAAAAAATCTCGACAACAGACCACCTTCCATAATGACATGGCTACCATCCATTGGAGTAACAAAGATCTCGACAACAGACTACCTTCCATAATGACAAGGCTACCATCCATTGGAGTAAAAAAATCTTGACAACAGACTACCTTACATAATAACAAGGCTACCATCCATTGAGTAACAAAGATCTCGACAACAGACTACCTTCCATTATGACAAGGCTACAATCCATTGGAGTAAAAAAATTCTCGACAACAGACTACCTTCCATAATGACAAGGCTACCATCCATTAGAATAAAAAAATATCGACAACAGACTACCTTCCATAATGACAAGGCTACCATCCATTGGAGCCAAAAAATCTCGATAACAGACTACCTTCCATAATGACAAGGCTACAATCCATTGAGTAACAAAGATCTCGACAACAGACTACCTTCCATTATGACAAGGCTACCATCCATTAGAGTAAAAAATATCTCGACAACAGACCACCTTCCATAATTACATGGCTACCATCCATTGGAGTAACAAAAATCTCGACAAAAAACTACCTTCCATAATGACAAGGCTACCATCCATTGGAGTAAAAAAATCTCGACAACAAACTACCTTACATAATGACAAGGATACCATCCATTGGAGTAAAAAAATCTCAACAACAGACTACCTTCCATAATGACAAGGCTACCATCCATTGAGTAACAAAGATCTCGACAACAGACTACCTTCCATAATGACAAGGGTACCATCCATTGGAGTAAAAAAATTCTTGACAACAGACTACCTTCAATAATGATAAGGCTACAATCCATTGGAGTAAAAAAAAACTCGACAACAGACTACCTTACATAATGACAAGGCTACCATCCATTGGAGTAAAAAAATCTTGACTACAGACTACCTTCCATAATGACAAGGCTACCATCCATTTAGTAACAAAGATCTCGACAACAGACTACCTTCCATTATGACAAGGCTACCATCCATTGGAGTAACATAATTCTCGACAACAGACTACCTTCCATAATGACAAGGCTACCATCCATTGAGTAACAAAGATCTCGACATCAGACTACCTTCCATTAAGACAAGGCTACCATCCATTGAAGTAAAAAAAATCTCGACAACAGACTACCTTACATAATGACCATCTACCATCCATTGGAGTAAAAAAATCTCGACAACAGACTACCTTCCATAATAACAAGGCTACCATCCATTGAGTAACAAAGATCTCGACAACAGACTACCTTCCATTATGATAAGGCTACCATCCATTGGAGTAAAAAAATTCTCGACAACAGACTACCTTCCATAATGACAAGGCTACCATCCATTAGAATAAAAAAATATCGATAACATACTACCTTCCATAATGACAAGGCTACCATCCATTGAGTAACAAAGATCTCGACAACAGAATCCCTTCCAATATGACAAGGCTACCATCCATTGGAGTAAAAAATATCTTGACAATAGACTACCTTCCATAATGACAAGTCTACCATCCATTAGAGTAACAAAAATCTCGACAACAGACTACCTTCCATAAAGACAAGGCTTCCATCCATTGAGTAACAAATATATCGACAACAGACTACCTTCCATAATGACAAGGGTATCAACCATTGGAGTAAAAAAAATATTGACAACAAACTACCTTCCATAATGACAAGGCTACCATATATTGAAGTAAAAAAAATCTCGACAACAGACTACCTTCCATTATGACAAGGCTACCATCCATTGGAGTAAAAAAATCTCGACAACAGACTACCTTCCATAATGACAAGGCTACCATCCATTGAGTAACAAAGATCTCGACAATAGACTACCTTCCATTAAGAGAAGGCTACCATCCATTAGAGTAAAAAAAATCTTGACAACAGACTACCTTCCATAATGACAAGGCTACCATCCATTGAAGTAAAAAAAAATCTCGACAATAGACTACCTTACATAATGACAAGGCTACCATTCATTGGAGTAAAAAAATCTCGACTACAGACTACCTTCCATAATGACAAGGCTACCATCCATTGAGTAACAAAGATATCGACAACAGACTACCTTCCATTATGACAAGGCTACCATCCATTAGAGTAACAAAAATCTCGACAACAGACTACCTTCCATAATGTCAAGGCTACCATCCATTGGAGTTAAAAAATCTCGATAATGGACTAACTTCCATAATGATAAGGCTACCATCCATTGAGTAACAAAGATCTCGACAACAGACTACCTTCCATTATGACAAGGCTACCATCCATTGGAGTAAAAAATATCTCGACAACGGACCACCTTCCATAATAACATGGCTACCATCCATTGGAGTAACAAAAATCTCGACAACAGACTACCTTCCATAATGACAAGGCTACCATCCATTGGAGTAACAAAGATCTCGACAACAGACTACCTTCCATAATGACAAGGGTACCATCCACTGGAGTAAAAAAATTCTCGAGAACATACTACCTTCCATAATGACAAGGCTATCATCCATTGGAGTAAAAAAAATCTCGACAACAGACTACCTTACATAATGATAAGGCTACCATCCATTAGAGTAAAAAAATCTCGACAACAGACTACCTTCCATAATGACAAGGCTACCATCCATTGAGTAACAAAGATCTGGACAACAGACTACCTTACATAAGGACAAGGCTACCATCCATTGGAGAAAAAAAATCTCGACAACAGACCACCTTCCATAATGACATGGCTACCATCCATTGGAGTAACAAAGATCTCGACAACAGACTACCTTCCATAATGACAAGGCTACCATCCATTGGAGTAAAAAAATCTTGACAACAGACTACCTTACATAATAACAAGGCTACCATCCATTGAGTAACAAAGATCTCGACAACAGACTACCTTCCATTATGACAAGGCTACAATCCATTGGAGTAAAAAAATTCTCGACAACAGACTACCTTCCATAATGACAAGGCTACCATCCATTAGAATAAAAAAATATCGACAACAGACTACCTTCCATAATGACAAGGCTACCATCCATTGAGTAACAAAGATCTCGACAACAAAATACCTTCCATTATGACAAGGCTACCATCCATTCGAGTAAAAAATATCTTGACAACAGACTACCTTCCATAATGACAAGTCTACCATCCATTAGAGTAAAAAAAAATCTCGACAACAGACTACCTTACATAATGACAAGGCTACCATCCATTGGAGTAATAAAATCTCGACAACAGACTACCTTCCATAATGACAAGGCTACCATCCATTGAGTAACAAAGATCTCGACAACATACTACCTTCCATTATGACAAGGCTACCATCCATTGGAGTAAACAAATCTCGACAATAGACTACCTTCCATAATGACAAGGCTACCATCCATTGAGTAACAAAGATCTCGACAATAGACTACTATCCATTAAGACAAGGCTACCATCCATTGAGTAACAAAGATCTCGACAACAGACTACCTTCCATAATGACAAGGGTACCATCCATTGGAGTAAAAAAAATCTTGACAACAGACTACCTTCCATAATGACAAGGCTACCATCCATTGAGTAACAAAATCTCGACAACATACTACCTTCCATTATGATAAGGGTACCATCCATTGGAGTAAAAAAATTCTCGACAACAAACTACCTTTCATAATGACAAGGCTACCATTCATTAGAATAAAAAAATATCGACAACAGACTACCTTCCATAATGACAAGTCTACCATCCATTGATTAACAAAGATCTCGACAATTTACTACCTTCCATTAAGACAAGGCTACCATCCATTGAGTAACAAAGATCTCGACAACAGACTACCTTCCATAATGACAAGGGTACCATCCATTGGAGTAAAAAAAATCTTGACAACAGACTACCTTCCATAATGACAAGGCTACCATCCTTTGAGTAACAAAATCTCGACAACAGACTACCTTCCATTATGATAAGGCTACCATCCATTGGAGTAAAAAAATCTTGACAACAGACTACCTTACATAATAACAAGGCTACCATCCATTGAGTAACAAAGATCTCGACAACAGACTACCTTCCATTATGACAAGGCTACAATCCATTGGAGTAAAAAAATTCTCGACAACAGACTACCTTCCATAATGACAAGGCTACCATCCATTAGAATAAAAAAATATCGACAACAGACTACCTTCCATAATGACAAGGCTACCATCCATTGAGTAACAAAGATCTCGACAACAAAATACCTTCCATTATGACAAGGCTACCATCCATTCGAGTAAAAAATATCTTGACAACAGACTACCTTCCATAATGACAAGTCTACCATCCATTAGAGTAAAAAAAAATCTCGACAACAGACTACCTTACATAATGACAAGGCTACCATCCATTAGAGTAATAAAATCTCGACAACAGACTACCTTCCATAATGACAAGGCTACCATCCATTGAGTAACAAAGATCTCGACAACATACTACCTTCCATTATGACAAGGCTACCATCCATTTGAGTAAACAAATCTCGACAATAGACTACCTTCCATAATGACAAGGCTACCATCCATTGAGTAACAAAGATCTCGACAATAGACTACTATCCATTAAGGCAAGGCTACCATCCATTGAGTAACAAAGATCTCGACAACAGACTACCTTCCATAATGACAAGGGTACCATCCATTGGAGTAAAAAAAATCTTGACAACAGACTACCTTCCATAATGACAAGGCTACCATCCATTGAGTAACAAAATCTCGACAACAGACTACCTTCCATTATGATAAGGGTACCATCCATTGGAGTAAAAAAATTCTCGACAACAAACTACCTTTCATAATGACAAGGCTACCATTCATTAGAATAAAAAAATATCGACAACAGACTACCTTCCATAATGACAAGTCTACCATCCATTGATTAACAAAGATCTCGACAATTTACTACCTTCCATTAAGACAAGGCTACCATCCATTGAGTAACAAAGATCTCGACAACAGACTACCTTCCATAATGACAAGGGTACCATCCATTGGAGTAAAAAAAATCTTGACAACAGACTACCTTCCATAATGACAAGGCTACCATCCTTTGAGTAACAAAATCTCGACAACAGACTACCTTCCATTATGATAAGGCTACCATCCATTGGAGTAAAAAAATTCTCGACAACAGACTACCTTCCATAATGACAAGGCTACCATTCATTAGAATAAAAAAATATCGAGAACAGACTACCTTCCATAATGACAAGGCTACCATCCATTGAGTAACAAAGATCTCGACAACAGAATCCCTTCCATTATGACAAGGCTACTATCCATTGGAGTAAAAAATATCTTGACAATAGACTACCTTCCATAATGACAAGTCTACCATCCATTAGAGTAACAAAAATCTCGACAACAGACTACCTTCCATAAAGACAAGGCTACCATCCATTGAGTAACAAAGATATCGACAACAGACTACCTTCCATAATGACAAGAGTATCATCCATTGGAGTAAAAATAATATTGACAACAGACTACCTTCTATAATGACAAGGCTACCATCCAATGAAGTAAAAAAATCTCGACAACAGACTACCTTACATAATGACAAGGCTACCATCCATTGGAGTAAAAAAATCCCGACAATAAACTACCTTCCATAATGATAAGGCTACCCTCCATTGAGTAACAAAGATCTCGACAATAGACTACCTTCCATTATGACAAGGGTACCATCCATTGGAGTAACAAAATTCTCGACAACAGACTACCTTCCATAATGACAAGGCTACCATCCATTGAGTAACAAAGATCTCGACAACAGACTACCTTCCATTATGACAAGGCTACCATCCATTAGAGTAAAACAATTCTCGACAATAGACTACCTTCCATAATGACAAGGCTACCATCCATTAGAATAAAAAAATATCGACAACAGACTACCTTCCATAATGACAAGGCTACCATCCATTGAGTCATAAAGATCTCGACAACAGAATCCCTTGCAATATGACAAGGCTACCATCCATTGGAGTAAAAAATATCACGACAACATACCACCTTCCATAATTACATGGCTACCATCCATTGGAGTAACAAAAATCTCGACAACAGACTACCTTCCATAAAGACAAGGCTACCATCCATTGAGTAACAAAGATATCGACAATAGACTACATTCCATAATGAAAAGGCTACCATCCATTGGAGTAAAAAAAATATTGACAACAGACTACCTTCCATAATGACAAGGCTACCATCCATTGAAGTAAAAAAAAATCTCGACAACAGACTACCTTACATAATGACAAGGCTACCATCTATTGGAGTAATAAAATCTCGACAATAGACTACCTTCCATAATGACAAGGCTATCATCCATTGAGTAACATAGATCTCGACAATAGACTACCTTCCATAATGACAAGGGTACCATCCATTGGAGTAAAAAAATTCTTGACAACAGACTACCTTCAATAATGACAAGGCTACCATCCATTGAAGTAAAAAAAAATCTCGACAACAGACTACCTTACATAATGACAAGGCTACCATCCATTGAGTAACAAAGATATCGACAACAGACTACCTTCCATTATGACAAGGCTACCATCCATTGGAGTAACAAATTTCTCGACAACAGACTACCTTCCATAATGTCAAGGCTACCATCCATTGGAGTAAAAAAATTTCGACAATAGACTACCTTCCAAAATGACAAGGCTACCTTCCATTGAGTAACAAAGATCTCAAAAACAGACTACCTTCCATTATGACAAGGCTACCTTCTATTGGAGTAAAAAATATCTCGACAACAGACCACCTTCCATAATTACATGGCTACCATCTATTGGAGTAACAAAAATCTCGACAATAGACTACCTTCCAAAAGGACAAGGCTACCATCCATTGGAGTACAAAAATCTCGACAACAAACTACCTTAAAAAATGACAAGGCTACCATCCATTGGAGTAAAAAATTCTAGACAACAGACTACCTTCCATAATGACAAGGCTACCATCCATTGAGTAACAAAGATCTCGAAAACACACTACCTTCCATTAAGACAAGGCTACCATCCATTGAAGTAAAAAAAATCTCGACAACAGACTACCTTACATAATGACAAGGCTACCATCCATTGGAGTAAAAAAATCTCGACAACAGACTACCTTCCATAATGACAAGGCTACCATCCATTGAGTAACAAAGATCTCGACAACAGACTACCTTCCATTATGACAAGGCTACCATCCATTGGAGTAAAAAAATCTAGACAACAGACCACCTTCCATAATGACATGGCTACCATCCATTGGAGTAACAAAGATCTCGACAACAGACTACCTTCCATAATGACAAGGCTACCATCCTTTGGAGTAAAAAAAAATCTCGACAACAGACTACCTTCCATAATGACAAGGCTACCATCCATTGGAGTAAAAAATCTCGACAACAGACTACCTTACATAATAACAAGGCTACCATCCATTGAGTAACAAAGATCTCGACAACAGACTACCTTCCATTATGATAAGGCTACCATCCATTGGAGTAAAAAAATTCTCGACAACAGACTACCTTCCATAATGACAAGGCTACCATCCATTAGAATAAAAAAATATCAACAACAGACTACCTTCCATAATGACAAGGCTACCATCCATTGAGTAACAAAGATCTCGACAACAAAATACCTTCCATTATGACAAGGCTACCATCCATTGGAGTAATAAATATCTTGACAACAGACTACCTTCCATAATGACAAGTCTACCATCCATTAGATTAAAAAAAAATCTCGACAACAGACTACCTTACATAATGACAAGGCTACCATCCATTGGAGTAAAAAAATCTCGACAACAGACTACCTTCCATAATGACAAGGCTACCATCCATTGAGTAACAAAGATCTCGACAACAGACTACCTTCCATTATGACAAGGCTACCATCCATTGGAGTAAAAAAATCTCGACAACAGACTACCTTCCATAATGACAAAGCTACCATCCATTGAGTAACAAAGATCTCGACAATAGACTACCTTCCATTAAGACAAGGCTTCCATCCATTGAGTAACAAAGATCTCGACAACAGACTACCTTCCATAATGACAAGGGTACCATCCATTGGAGTAAAAAAAATCTTGACAACAGACTACCTTCCATAATGACAAGGCTATCATCCATTGAGTAACAAAATCTCGACAACAGACTACCTTCCATTATGATAAGGCTACCATCCATTGGAGTAAAAAAATTCTCGACAACAGACTACCTTCCATAATGACAAGGCTACCATTCATTAGAATAAAAAAATATCGACAACAGACTACCTTCCATAATGACAAGTCTACCATCCATTGAGTAACAAAGATCTCGACAACAGAATCCCTTCCATTATGACAAGGCTACCATCCATTGGAGTAAAAAATATCTTGACAATAGACTACCTTCCATAATGACAAGTCTACCATTCATTAGAGTAACAAAAATCTCGACAATAGACTACCTTCCATAAAGACAAGGCTACCATCCATTGAGTAACAAAGATCTCGACAACAGACTACCTTCAATAATGACAAGGGTACCATCCATTGGAGTAAAAAAATCTTGACAACAGACTACCTTCCATAATGACAAGGCTACCATCCATTGAGTAACAAAATCTCGACAACAGACTACCTTCCATTTTGATAAGGCCACCATCCATTGGAGTAAAAAAATTCTCGACAACAGACTACCTTCCATAATGACAAGGCTACCATTCATTAGAATAAAAAAATTCTCGACAACAGACTACCTTCCATAATTACAAGTCTACCATCCATTGAGTAACAAAGATCTCGACAACAGAATCCCTTCCATTATGACAAGGCTACCATCCATTACAGTAAAAAATATATTGACAACAGACTACCTTCCGTAATGACAAGTCTACCATCCATTAGAGTAACAAAAATCTCGACAACAGAGTACCTTCCATAAAGACAAGGCTACCATCCATTGAGTAACAAAGATATCGACAACAGACTACCTTCCATAATGACAAGGGTATCATCCATTGGAGTAAAAAAAATATTGACAACAGACTACCTTCTATAATGACAAGGCTACCATCCAATGAAGTAAAAAAATCTCGACAAAAGACTACCTTACATAATGACAAGGCTACCATCCATTGGAGTAAAAAAATCCCGACAATAGACTACCTTCCATAATGACAAGGCTACCCTCCATTGAGTAACAAAGATCTCGACAATAGACTACCTTCCATTATGACAAGGGTACCATCCATTGGAGTAACAAAATTCTCGACAACAGACTACCTTCCATAATGACAAGGCTACCATCCATTGAGTAACAAAGATCTCGACAACAGACTACCTTCCATTATGACAAGGCTACCATCCATTGGAGTAAAAATATTCTCGACAACAGACTACCTTCCATAATGACAAGGCTACCATCCATTAGAATAAAAAAATATCGACAACAGACTACCTTCCATAATGACAAGGCTACCATACATTGAGTAACAAAGATATCGACAATAGACTACCTTCCATAATGAAAAGGCTACCATCCATTGGAGTAAAAAAAATCTCGACAATAGACTACCTTCCATAATGACAAGGCTACCATACATTGAGTAACAAAGATCTCGACAATAGACTACCTTCCATAATGACAAGGGAACCATCCATTGGAGTAAAAAAAATCTTGACAACAGACTACCTTCAATAATGACAAGGCTACCATCCATTGAAGTAAAAAAAAATCTCGACAACAGACTATCTTACATAATGACAAGGCTACCATCCATTCAGTAACAAAGATATCGACAACAGACTACCTTCCATTATGACAAGGCTACCATCCATTGGAGTAAAAAAATTCTCGACAACAGACTACCTTCAATAATGTCAAGGCTACCATCCATTGGAGTAAAAAAATATCGACAACAGACTACCTTCGATAATGACAAGGCTACCATCCATTGAGTAACAAAGATCTCAAAAACAGACTACCTTCCATTATGACAAGGCTACCTTCCATTGGAGTAAAAAATATCTCGACAACAGACCACCTTCCATAATTACATGGCTACCATCTATTGGAGTAACAAAAATCTCGACAATAGACTACCTTCCAAAAGGACAAGGCTACCATCCATTGGAGTACAAAAATCTCGACAACAAACTACCTTACATAATGACAAGGCTACCATCCATTGGAGTAAAAAATTCTAGACAACAGACTACCTTCCATAATGACAAGGCTACCATCCATTGGAGTAAAAAAAAATATCGACAACAGACTACCTTACATAATGACAAGGCTACCATCCATTGGAGTAAAAAAATCTCGACAACAGACTACCTTCCATAATGACAAGGCTACCATCCATTGGAGTAAAAAAAAATCTCGACAAGAGACTACCTTACATAATGACAAGGCTACCATCCATTGGAGTAAAAAAATCTCGACTACAGACTACCTTCCATAATTACAAGGCTACCATCCATTGAGTAACAAAGATCTCGACAATAGACTACCTTCCATAATGACATGGGTATCATCCATTGGAGTAAAAAAATTCTTGACAATAGACTACCTTCAATAATGACAAGGCTACCGTCCATTGAAGTAAAGAAAAATCTCGACAACAGACTACCTTACATAATGACAAGCCTACCATCCATTGGAGTAAAAAAATCTCGACTACAGACTACCTTCCATAATGTCAAGGCTACCATCCATTGGAGTAAAAAAATATCGACAACAGACTACCTTCCATAATGACAAGGCTACCATCCATTGAGTAACAAAGATCTCGACAAGATACTACCTTCCATTATGACAAGGCTACCATCCATTGGAGTAGAAAATATCTCGACAACAGACCACCTTCCATAATTACATGGCTACAATCCATTGGAGTAACAAAAATCTCGACAACAGACTACATTCCATAATGACAAGGCTACCATCCATTGGTGAAAAAAAATCTCGACAACAGACTACCTTCAATAATGACAAGGCTACCATCCATTGGAGTAACAAATATCTCGACAACAGACTACCTTCTATAATGACAAGGCTACCATCCACTAGAGTAACAAAAATCTCGACAAAAGACTACCTTCCATAAAGAAAAGTCTACCATCCATTGGAGTAACAAAAATATCGACAAAAGACTACCTTCCATAATTACATGGCTACCATCCATTGGAGTAACAAAAATCTCGACAACAGACTACCTTACATAATGACAAGGCTACCATCCATTGAGTAACAAAAATCTCGACAACATACTACCTTCCATAAAGACAACGCTACCATCCATTGAGTAACAAAGATATCGACAACAGACTACCTTCCATAATGACAAGGGTACCATCCATTGGAGTAAAAAAAATCTTGAAAACAGACTACCTTCCATAATGACAAGGCTACCATCCATTGAGTAACAAAGATCTCGACAACAGACTACCATTCCATTATGACCAGGCTACCGTCCATTGGAGTAACAAAATTCTCGACAACAGACTACCTTCCATAATGACAAGGCTACCATCCATTGGAGTAAAAAAATCTAGACAACAGTCTACCTTACATAATGACAAGGCTACCATCCATTGGAGTAAAAAAATCTCGACAACAGACTATCTTCCATAATGACAAGGCTACCATCCATTGGAGTAACAAAAATCTCGACTACAGACTACCTTACATAATGACAAGGCTACCATCCATTGGAGTAAAAAAATCTCGACAATAGACTACCTTCCATAATGACAAGGCTACCATCCATTGAGTAACAAAGATCTCGACAACAAACTACCTTCCATTAAGACAAGGCTACCATCCATTGAAGTAAAAAAAATCTCGACAACATACTACCTTACATAATGACAAGGCTACCATCCATTGGAGTAAAAAAATCCCGACAACAGACTAATTTCCATAATAACAAGGCTACCATCCATAGAGTAACAAAGATCTCAACAATAGACTATTTTCCATTATGACAAGGCTACCATCCATTGGAGTAAAAAAATTCTCGAGAACAGACTACCTTCCATAATGACAAGGCTACCATCCATTAGAATAAAAAAATATCGACAACAAAATACCTTCCATAATTACAAGGCTACCATCCATTGAGTAACAAAGATCTCGACAACAGAATCCCTTCCATTAAGACAAGGCTACAATCCATTGGAGTAAAAAAAATCTCGACAACAGATTACCTTAAATAATGACAAGGCTAGCATCCATTGGAGTAAAAAAATTCTCGACAACAGACTACCTTCCATAATGACAAGGCTATCATCAATTGGAATATTAAAAATCACGACGACAGACTACCTTCCATAATGACAAGGCTTCCATCCATTGAGTAACAAAGATCACGACAACAGAATCCCTTCCATTATGACAAGGCTACCATCCATTGGAGTAAAAAAATTCTTGACAACATACTACCTTCCATAATGACAAGGCTACCATCCATAGAAGTAAAAAGAAATCTCGACAACAGACTACTCTCCATAATGACAAGGCTACCATCCATTGAGTAACAAAGATCTCGACAACAGACTACCTTACATAATGACAAGGCTACCATCCATTGGAGTAACAAAAATCTCGACAACTGACTACCTTCCATAATGACAAGGCTACCATCCATTGAGTAACAAAGATATCGACAACAGACTACCTTCCATAATGACAAGGGTACCATCCATTGGAGTAAACAAATTCTTGACAACAGACTACCTTCAATAATGACAAGGCTACCATCCATTGAAGTAAAAAAAAATATCGACAACAGACTACCTTACATAATGACAAGGCTACCATCCATTGGAGTAAACAAATATCGACTACAGACTACCTTCCATAATGACAAGGCTACCATCCATTGAGTAACAAAAATCTCGACAACAGACTACCTTCCATAATGACAAGGCTACCATCCATTGAGTAACAAAGATATCGACAACAGACTACCTTCCATAATGACAAGGGTACCATCCATTGGAGTAAAAAAATTCTTGACAACAGACTACCTTCAATAATGACAAGGCTACCATCCATTGAAGTAAAAAAAAATCTCGACAACAGACTACCTTACATAATGACAAGGCTACCATCCATTGGAGTAAACAAATATCGACTACAGACTACCTTCCATAATGACAAGGCTACCATCCATTGAGTAACAAAAATCTCGACAACAGACTACCTTCCATAATGACAAGGCTACCATCCATTGAGTAACAAAGATATCGACAACAGACTACCTTCCATAATGACAAGGGTACCATCCATTGGAGTAAAAAAATTCTTGACAACAGACTACCTTCAATAATGACAAGGCTACCATCCATTGAAGTAAAAAAAAAATCTCGACAACAGACTACCTTCCATAAAGACAAGGCTACCATCCATTGAGTAACAAAGATATCGACAATAGACTACCTTCCATAATGACAAGGGTACCATCCATTGGAGTAAAAAAAATCTGGACAATAGACTACCTTCCATAATGACAAGGCTACCATCCATTGAGTAACAAAGATCTCGACAACAGACTACCTTCCATTATGACAAGGCTACCATCCATTGGAGTAAAAAATATCTTAACAACAGACTACCTTCCATAATGACAAGGCTACCATCCATTGCAGTAACAAAAATCTCGACAACAGACTACCTTCCATAAAGACAAGGCTACCATCCATTGAGTAACAAAGATATCGACAATAGACTACCTTCCATAATGACAAGGGTACCATCCATTGGAGTAAAAAAATTTTTGACAATAGACTACCTTCCATAATGACAAGGCTACCATCCATTGAAGTAAAAAAAAATCTCGTCAACAGACTACCTTACATAATGGCAAGGCTGCAATCCATTGGAGTAAAAAAATCTAGAAAACAGACTACCTTCCATAATGACAAGGCTACCATCCATTGAGTAACAAAGATCTCGACAACAGACTACCTACCATTATGACAAGGCTACCATCCATTGGAGTAAAAAAATTCTCGACAACATACTACCTTCCATAATGACAAGGCTACCATCCATTGAGTAACAAAGATATCGACAACAGACTACCTTCCATAATGACAAGGCTACCATCCATTGGAGTAAAAAAATTTTTGACAATAGACTACCTTCAATAATGACAAGGCTACCATCCATTGAAGTAAAAAAAAATCTCGACAACAGACTACCTTACATAATGACAAGGCTACCATCCATTGGAGTAAACAAATATCGACTACAGACTACCTTCCATAATGACAAGGCTACCATCCATTGAGTAACAAAAATCTCGACAACATACTACCTTCCATAATTACAAGGCTACCATCCATTGAGTAACAAAGATATCGACAACAGACTACCTTCCATAATGACAAGGCTACCATCCATTGAGTAACAAAGATATCGACAACAGATTACCTTCCATAATGACAAGGGTACCATCCATTGGAGTAAAAAAATTCTTGACAACAGACTACCTTCAATAATGACAAGGCTACCATCCATTGAAGTAAAAAAAAATCTCGACAACAGACTACCTTACATAATGACAAGGCTACCATCCATTGGAGTAAACAAATATCGACTACAGACTACCTTCCATAATGACAAGGCTACCATCCATTGAGTAACAAAGATCTCGACAACAGACTACCTTCCATTATGACAAGGCTACCATCCATTGGAGTAACTAAATTCTCGACAACAGACTACCTTCCATAATGTTAAGGCTACCATCCATTGGAGTAAATAAATCTCGACAACAGACTACCTTCCATAATGATAAGGCTACCATCAATTGAGTAACAAAAATCTCGACAACAGACTACCTTCCATTATGACAAGGCTACCATCTGTTGGAGTAAAAAATATATTGACAACATACCACCTTCCATAATTACATGGCAACCATCCATTGGAGTAACAAAAATCTCGACAACAGAATACCTTCCATAATGACAAGGCTGCCATCCATTGGAGAGAAAAAATGTCGACAATAGACTACCTTCCATAATGACAAGGCTACCATCCATTGGAGTAACAAATATCTCGACAACATACTACCTTTTATAATGACAAGGCTACCATCTAGTAGAGTAACAAAAGTATCGACAATAGACTACCTTCCATAAATACATGGCTACCATCCATTGGAGTAACAAAAATCTGGACAACAGACTACCTTACATAATGACAAGGCTACCATCCATTGAGTAACAAAGATCTCGACAACAGACTACCTTCCATTATGACAAGGCTACCATCCATTGGAGTAAAAAATATCTTAACAACAGACTACCTTCCATAATGACAAGGCTACCATCCATTGGAGTAACAAAAATCTCGACAACAGATTACCTTTCATAAAGACAAGGCTACCATCCATTGAGTAACAAAGATATCGACAATAGACTACCTTCCATAATGACAAGGGTACCATCCATTGGAGTAAAATAAATCTTGACAATAGACTACATTCCATAATGACAAGGCTACCATCCATTGAAGTAAAAAAAAATCTCGTCAACAGACTACCTTACATAATGGCAAGGCTACCATCCATTGGAGTAAAAAAATCTAGAAAACAGACTACCTTCCATAATGACAAGGCTACCATCCATTGAGTAACAAAGATCTCGACAACAGACTACCTACCATTATGACAAGGCTACCATCCATTGGAGTAAAAAAATTCTCGACAATAGACTACCTTCCATAATGACAAGGCTACCATCCATTGGAGTAAAAAAATCTCGACAACAGACTACCTTACATAATGACAAGGCTACCATCCATTGGAGTAAAAAATCTTGACAATAGACTACCTTCCATTAATACAAGGCTACCATCCATTATAGTAAACAATATCTCGACAATAGACTACCTTCCATAATGACAAGGCTACCATCCATTGGAGTAACAAAAATCCCGACAACAGACTACCTTCCATAAAGACAAGGCTACCATCCATTGAGTAACAAAGATATTGACAACAGACTATCTTCCATAATGACAAGGGTACCATTCATTTGAGTAAAAAAAATCTCGACAACAGACTACCTTCCATAATGACAAGGCTACCATCCATTGGAGTAACAAAAATCTCGACAACAGACTACCTTCCATTATGACAAGGCTACCATCTGTTGGAGTAAAAAATATATTGACAACATACCACCTTCCATAATTACATGGCAACCATCCATTGGAGTAACAAAAATCTCGACAACAGAATACCTTCCATAATGACAAGGCTGCCATCCATTGAGTAACAAAGATATCGACAACAGACTACCTTCAATAATGACAAGGCTACCATCCATTGAGTAACAAAGATCTCGACAACAGACTACCTTCCATAATGACAAGGGTACCATCCATTGGAGTAAACAAATTCTTGACAACAGACTACCTTCAATAATGACAAGGGTACCATCCATTGGAGTAAACAAATTCTTGACAACAGACTACCTTCAATAATGACAAGGCTACCATCCATTGAAGTAAAAAAAAATCTCGACAACAGACTACCTTACATAATGACAAGGCTACCATCCATTGGAGTAAACAAATATCGACTATAGACTACCTTCCATAATGACAAGGCTACCATCCATTGAGTAACAAAAATCTCGACAACAGACTACCTTCCATAATGACAAGGCTACCATCCATTGAGTAACAAAGATATCGACAACAGACTACCTTCCATAATGACAAGGGTACCATCCATTGGAGTAAAAAAATTCTTGACAACAGACTACCTTCAATAATGACAAGGCTACCATCCATTGAAGTAAAAAAAATTCTCGACAACAGACTACCTTACATAATGACAAGGCTACCATCCATTGGAGTAAACAAATATCGAATACAGACTACCTTCCATAATGACAAGGCTTCCATCCATTGAGTAACAAAAATCTCGACAACAGACTACCTTCCATAATGACAAGGCTACCATCCATTGAGTAACAAAGATATCGACAACAGACTACCTTCCATAATGACAAGGGTACCATCCATTGGAGTAAAAAAATTCTTGACAACAGACTACCTTACATAATGACAAGGCTACCATACATTGGAGTAAACAAATATCGACTACAAACTACCTTCCATAATGACGAGGCTACCATCCATTCAGTAACAAAAATCTCGACAACATACTACCTTCCATAATGACAAGGCTACCATCCATTGAGTAACAAAGATATCGACAACAGACTACCTTCCATAATGACAAGGCTACCATCCATTGAGTAACAAAGATATCGACAACAGACTACCTTCCATAATGACAAGGGTACCATCCATTGGAGTAAAAAAATTCTTGACAACAGACTACCTTCAATAATGACAAGGCTACAATCCATTGAAGTAAAAAAAAATCTTGAGAACAGACTACCTTACATAATGACAAGGCTACCATCCATTGGAGTAAACAAATATCGACTACAGACTACCTTCCATAATGATAAGGCTACCATCAATTGAGTAACAAAGATCTCGACAACAGACTACCTTCCATTATGACAAGGCTACCATCTGTTGGAGTAACTAAATTCTCGACAACAGACCACCTTCCATAATTACATGGCAACCATCCATTGGAGTAACAAAAATCTCGACAACAGAATACCTTCCATAATGACAAGGCTACCATCCATTGGAGAAAAAAAATGTCGACAATAGACTACCTTCCATAATGACAAGGCTACCATCCATTGGAGTAACAAATATCTCGACAACATACTACCTTTTATAATGACAAGGCTACCATCTAGTAGAGTAACAAAAGTATCGACAATAGACTACCTTCCATAATTACATGGCTACCATCCATTGGAGTAACAAAAATCTGGACAATAGACTACCTTACATAATGACAAGGCTACCATCCATTGAGTAACAAAGATCTCGACAACAGACTACCTTCCATTATGACAAGGCTACCATCCATTGGAGTAAAAAATATCTTAACAACAGACTACCTTCCATAATGACAAGGCTACCATCCATTGGAGTAACAAAAATCTCGACAACAGACTACCTTCCATAAAGACAAGGCTACCATCCATTGAGTAACAAAGATATCGACAATAGACTACCTTCCATAATGACAAGGGTACCATCCATTGGAGTAAAAAAAATTTTGACAATAGACTACCTTCCATAATGACAAGGCTACCATCCATTGAAGTAAAAAAAAATCTCGTCAACAGACTACCTTACATAATGGCAAGGCTACCATCCATTGGAGTAAAAAAATCTAGAAAACAGACTACTGTCCATAATGACAAGGCTACCATCCATTGAGTAACAAAGATCTCGACAACAGACTACCTACCATTATGACAAGGCTACCATCCATTGGAGTAAAAAAATTCTCGACAACATACTACCTTCCATAATGACAAGGCTACCATCCATTGAGTAACAAAGATATCGACAACAGACTACCTTCCATAATGACAAGGCTACCATCCATTGGAGTAAAAAAAATTTTGACAATAGACTACCTTCAATAATGACAAGGCTACCATCCATTGAAGTAAAAAAAAATCTCGACAACAGACTACCTTACATAATGACAAGGCTACCATCCATTGGAGTAAACAAATATCGACTACAAACTACCTTCCATAATGACAAGGCTACCATCCATTGAGTAACAAAAATCTCGACAACATACTACCTTCCATAATTACAAGGCTACCATCCATTGAGTAACAAAGATATCGACAACAGACTACCTTCCATAATGACAAGGCTACCATCCATTGAGTAACAAAGATATCGACAACAGACTACCTTCCATAATGACAAGGGTACCATCCATTGGAGTAAAAAAATTCTTGACAACAGACTACCTTCAATAATGACAAGGCTACCATCCATTGAAGTAAAAAAAAATCTCGACAACATACTACCTTACATAATGACAAGGCTACCATCCATTGGAGTAAACAAATATCGACTACAAACTACCTTCCATAATGACAAGGCTACCATCCATTGAGTAACAAAGATCTCGACAACAGACTACCTTCCATTATGACAAGGCTACCATCCATTGGAGTAACTAAATTCTCGACAACAAACTACCTTCCATAATGTTAAGGCTACCATCCATTGGAGTAAATAAATCTCGACAACAGACTACCTTCCATAATGATAAGGCTACCATCAATTGAGTAACAAAAATCTCGACAACAGACTACCTTCCATTATGACAAGGCTACCATCTGTTGGAGTAAAAAATATATTGACAACATACCACCTTCCATAATTACATGGCAACCATCCATTGGAGTAACAAAAATCTCGACAACAAAATACCTTCCATAATGACAAGGCTGCCATCCATTGGAGAAAAAAAATGTCGACAATAGACTACCTTCCATAATGACAAGGCTACCATCCATTGGAGTAACAAATATCTCGACAACATACTACCTTTTATAATGACAAGGCTACCATCTAGTAGAGTAACAAAAGTATCGACAATAGACTACCTTCCATAAATACATGGCTACCATCCATTGGAGTAACAAAAATCTGGACAACAGACTACCTTACATAATGACAAGGCTACCATCCATTGAGTAACAAAGATCTCGACAACAGACTACCTTCCATTATGACAAGGCTACCATCCATTGGAGTAAAAAATATCTTAACAACAGACTACCTTCCATAATGACAAGGCTAACATCCATTGGAGTAACAAAAATCTCGACAACAGACTACCTTCCATAAAGACAAGGCTACCATCCATTGAGTAACAAAGATATCGACAATAGACTACCTTCCATAATGACAAGGGTACCATCCATTGGAGTAAAATAAATCTTGACAATAGACTACCTTCCATAATGACAAGGCTACCATCCATTGAAGTAAAAAAAAATCTCGTCAACAGACTACCTTACATAATGGCAAGGCTACCATCCATTGGAGTAAAAAAATCTAGAAAACAGACTACCTTCCATAATGACAAGGCTACCATCCATTGAGTAACAAAGATCTCGACAACAGACTACCTACCATTATGACAAGGCTACCATCCATTGGAGTAAAAAAATTCTCGACAACAGACTACCTTCCATAATGACAAGGCTACCATCCATTGGAGTAAAAAAATCTCGACAATAGACTACCTTACATAATGACAAGGCTACCATCCATTGGAGTAAAAAATCTTGACAACAGACTACCTTCCATAATGATAAGGCTACCATCAATTGAGTAACAAAAATCTCGACAACAGACTACCTTCCATTATGACAAGGCTACCATCTATTGGAGTAAAAAATATATTGACAACATACCACCTTCCATAATTACATGGCAACCATCCATTGGAGTAACAAAAATCTCGACAACAGAATACCTTCCATAATGACAAGGCTGCCATCCATTGGAGAAAAAAAATGTCGACAATAGACTACCTTCCATAATGACAAGGCTACCATCCATTGGAGTAACAAATATCTCGACAACATACTACCTTTTATAATGACATGGCTACCATCTAGTAGAGTAACAAAAGTATCGACAATAGACTACCTTCCATAAATACATGGCTACCATCCATTGGAGTAACAAAAATCTGGACAACAGACTTCCTTACATAATGACAAGGCTACCATCCATTGAGTAACAAAGATCTCGACAACAGACTACCATCCATTATGACAAGGCTACCATCCATTGGAGTAAAAAATATCTTAACAACAGACTACCTTCCATAATGACAAGGCTACCATCCATTGGAGTAACAAAAATCTCGACAACAGACTACCTTCCATAAAGACAAGGCTACCATCCATTGAGTAACAAAGATATCGACAATAGACTACCTTCCATAATGACAAGGGTACCATCCATTGGAGTAAAATAAATCTTGACAATAGACTACCTTCCATAAGGACAAGGCTACCATCCATTGAAGTAAAAAAAAATCTCGTCAATAGACTACCTTACATAATGGCAAGGCTACCATCCATTGGAGTAAAAAAATCTAGAAAACAGACTACCTTCCATAATGACAAGGCTACCATCCATTGAGTAACAAAGATCTCGACAACAGACTACCTACCATTATGACAAGGCTACCATCCATTGGAGTAAAAAAATTCTCGACAACAGACTACCTTCCATAATGACAAGGCTACCATCCATTGGAGTAAAAAAATCTCGACAACAGACTACCTTACATAATGACAAGGCTACCATCCATTGGAGTAAAAAATCTTGACAATAGACTACCTTCCATTAATACAAGGCTACCATCCATTATAGTAAACAATATCTCGACAATAGACTACCTTCCATAATGACAAGGCTACCATCCATTGGAGTAACAAAAATCCCGACAACAGACTACCTTCCATAAAGACAAGGCTACCATCCATTGAGTAACAAAGATATTGACAACAGACTATCTTCCATAATGACAAGGGTACCATTCATTTGAGTAAAAAAAATCTCGACAACAGACTACCTTCCATAATGACAAGGCTACCATCCATTGGAGTAACAAAAATCCCGACAACAGACTACCTTCCATAAAGACAAGGCTACCATCCATTGAGTAACAAAGATATCGACAACAGACTACCTTCCATAATGACTAGGGTACCATCCATTGGTGTAAAAAAAATCATGACAATAGGCTACCTTCCATAATGACAAGGCTACCATCCATTGAAGTAAAAAAAATCTCGTCAACAGACTACCTTCCATAATGACAAGGCTACCATCCATTGGAGTAACAAAAATCTCGACAACAGACTACCTTCCATAAAGACAAGGCTACCATCCATTGAGTAACAAAGATATCGACAACAGACTACCTTCCATAATGACTAGGGTACCATCCATTGGTGTAAAAAAAATCATGACAACATACTACCTTCCATAATGACAAGGCTACCATCCATTGAAGTAAAAAAAAATCACGTCAACAGACTACCTTACATAATGGCAAGGCTACCATCCATTGGAGTAAAAAAATCTCGACAACAGACTACCTTCAATAATGACAAGGCTACCATCCATTGAAGTAAAAAAAAATCTCGACAACAGACTACCTTACATAATGACAAGGCTACCATCCATTGGAGTAAACAAATATCGACTACAGACTACCTTCCATAATGACAAGGCTACCATCCATTGAGTAAAAAAGATATCGACAACAGACTACCTTCCATAATGACAAGGGTACCATCCATTGGAGTAAAAAAATTCTTGACAACAGACTACCTTCAATAATGACAAGGCTACCATCCATTGAAGTAAAAAAAAATCTCGACAACAGACTACCTTACATAATGACAATGCTACCATCCATTGGAGTAAACAAATATCGACTACAGACTAACTTCCATAATGACAAGGCTACCATCCATTGAGTAACAAAAATCTCGACAACATACTACCTTCCATAATGACAAGGCTACCATCCATTGAGTAATAAAGATATCGACAACAGACTACCTTCCATAATGACAAGGCTACCATCCATTGAGTAACAAAGATATCGACAACAGACTACCTTCCATAATGACAAGGGTACCATCCATTGGAGTAAAAAAATTCTTGACAACAGACTACCTTCAATAATGACAAGGCTACCATCCATTGAAGTAAAAAAAAATCTCGACAACAGACTACCTTACATAATGACAAGGCTACCATCCATTGGAGTAAACAAATATCGACTACAAACTACCTTCCATAATGACAAGGCTACCATCCATTGAGTAACAAAGATCTCGACAACAGACTACCTTCCATTATGACAAGGCTACCATCCATTGGAGTAACTAAATTCTCGACAACAGACTACCTTCCATAATGTTAAGGCTACCATCCATTGGAGTAAATAAATCTCGACAACAGACTACCTTCCATAATGACAAGGCTACCATCAATTGAGTAACAAAGATCTCGACAACAGACTACCTTCCATTATGACAAGGCTACCATCTCTTGGAGTAAAAAATATATCGACAACAGACCACCTTCCATAATTACATGGCAACCATCCATTGGAGTAACAAAAATCTCGACAACAGAATACCTTCCATAATGACAAGGCTACCATCCATTGGAGAAAAAAAATGTCGACAATAGACTACCTTCCATAATGATAAGGCTACCATCCATTGGAGTAAAAAATATCTCGACAACATACTACCTTTTATAATGACAAGGCTACCATCTAGTAGAGTTACAAAAATCTCGACAAAAGACTACCTTCCATAAATAAAAGTCTACCATCCATTGGAGTAACAAAAATATCGACAATAGACTACCTTCCATAATTACATGGCTACCATCCATTGGAGTAACAAAAATCTGGACAACAGACTACCTTACATAATGACAAGGCTACCATCCATTGAGTAACAAAGATCTCGACAACAGACTACCTTCCATTATGACAAGGCTACCATCCATTGGAGTAACAAAAATCTCGACAACAGACTACCTTCCATAAAGACAAGGCTACCATCCATTGAGTAACAAAGATATCGACAATAGACTACCTTCCATAATGACAAGGGTACCATCCATTGGAGTAAAAAAAATCTTGACAATAGACTACCTTCCATAATGACAAGGCTACCATCCATTGAAGTAAAAAAAAATCTCGTCAACAGACTACCTTATATAATGGCAAGGCTACCATCCATTGGAGTAAAAAAATCTAGACAACAGACTACCTTCCATAATGACAAGGCTACCATCCATTGAGTAACAAAGTTCTCGACAACAGACTACCTACCATTATGACAAGGCTACCATCCATTGGAGTAAAAAAATTCTCGACAACAGACTACCTTCCATAATGACAAGGCTACCATCCATTGGAGTAAAAAAATCTCGACAACAGACTACCTTACATAATGACAAGGCTACCATCCATTGGAGTAAAAAATCTTGACAATAAACTACCTTCCATTAAGACAAGGCTACCATCCATTGTAGTAAACAATATCTCGACAATAGACTACCTTCCATAATGACAAGGCTACCATCCATTGGAGTAACAAAAATCCCGACAACAGACTACCTTCCATAAAGACAAGGCTACCATCCATTGAGTAACAAAGATATTGACAACAGACTATCTTCCATAATGACAAGGGTACCATTCATTGGAGTAAAAAAAATCTCGACAATAGACTACCTTCCATAATGACAAGGCTACCATCCATTGGAGTAACAAAAATCCCGACAACAGACTACCTTCCATAAAGACAAGGCTACCATCCATTGAGTAACAAAGATATCGACAACAGACTATCTTCCATAATGACAAGGGTACCATCCATTGGAGTAAAAAAAATCTTGACAATAGACTACCTTCCATAATGACAAGGCTACCATCCATTGAAGTAAAAAAAAAATCTCGTCAACAGACTACCTTATATAATGGCAAGGCTACCATCCATTGGAGTAAAAAAATCTCGACAACAGACTACCTTACATAATGACAAGGCTACCATCCATTGGAGTAAAAAAATCTCGACAACATACTACCTTCCATAATGACAAGGCTACCATCCATTGAGTAATAAAGATATCGACAATAGACTACCTTCCATAATGACAAGGCTACCATCCATTGAGTAACAAAGATATCGACAACAGACTACCTTCCATAATGACAAGGGTACCATCCATTGGAGTAAAAAAATTCTTGACAACAGACTACCTTCAATAATGACAAGGCTACCATCCATTGAAGTAAAAAAAAATCTCGACAACAGACTACCTTACATAATGACAAGGCTACCATCCATTGGAGTAAACAAATATCGACTACAAACTACCTTCCATAATGACAAGGCTACCATCCATTGAGTAACAAAGATCTCGACAACAGACTACCTTCCATTATGACAAGGCTACCATCCATTGGAGTAACTAAATTCTCGACAACAGACTACCTTCCATAATGTTAAGGCTACCATCCATTGGAGTAAATAAATCTCGACAACAGACTACCTTCCATAATGACAAGGCTACCATCAATTGAGTAACAAAGATCTCGACAACAGACTACCTTCCATTATGACAAGGCTACCATCTCTTGGAGTAAAAAATATATCGACAACAGACCACCTTCCATAATTACATGGCAACCATCCATTGGAGTAACAAAAATCTCGACAACAGAATACCTTCCATAATGACAAGGCTACCATCCATTGGAGAAAAAAAATGTCGACAATAGACTACCTTCCATAATGATAAGGCTACCATCCATTGGAGTAAAAAATATCTCGACAACATACTACCTTTTATAATGACAAGGCTACCATCTAGTAGAGTTACAAAAATCTCGACAAAAGACTACCTTCCATAAATAAAAGTCTACCATCCATTGGAGTAACAAAAATATCGACAATAGACTACCTTCCATAATTACATGGCTACCATCCATTGGAGTAACAAAAATCTGGACAACAGACTACCTTACATAATGACAAGGCTACCATCCATTGAGTAACAAAGATCTCGACAACAGACTACCTTCCATTATGACAAGGCTACCATCCATTGGAGTAACAAAAATCTCGACAACAGACTACCTTCCATAAAGACAAGGCTACCATCCATTGAGTAACAAAGATATCGACAATAGACTACCTTCCATAATGACAAGGGTACCATCCATTGGAGTAAAAAAAATCTTGACAATAGACTACCTTCCATAATGACAAGGCTACCATCCATTGAAGTAAAAAAAAATCTCGTCAACAGACTACCTTATATAATGGCAAGGCTACCATCCATTGGAGTAAAAAAATCTAGACAACAGACTACCTTCCATAATGACAAGGCTACCATCCATTGAGTAACAAAGTTCTCGACAACAGACTACCTACCATTATGACAAGGCTACCATCCATTGGAGTAAAAAAATTCTCGACAACAGACTACCTTCCATAATGACAAGGCTACCATCCATTGGAGTAAAAAAATCTCGACAACAGACTACCTTACATAATGACAAGGCTACCATCCATTGGAGTAAAAAATCTTGACAATAAACTACCTTCCATTAAGACAAGGCTACCATCCATTGTAGTAAACAATATCTCGACAATAGACTACCTTCCATAATGACAAGGCTACCATCCATTGGAGTAACAAAAATCCCGACAACAGACTACCTTCCATAAAGACAAGGCTACCATCCATTGAGTAACAAAGATATTGACAACAGACTATCTTCCATAATGACAAGGGTACCATTCATTGGAGTAAAAAAAATCTCGACAATAGACTACCTTCCATAATGACAAGGCTACCATCCATTGGAGTAACAAAAATCCCGACAACAGACTACCTTCCATAAAGACAAGGCTACCATTCATTGAGTAACAAAGATATCGACAACAGACTATCTTCCATAATGACAAGGGTACCATCCATTGGAGTAAAAAAAATCTTGACAATAGACTACCTTCCATAATGACAAGGCTACCATCCATTGAAGTAAAAAAAAAATCTCGTCAACAGACTACCTTATATAATGGCAAGGCTACCATCCATTGGAGTAAAAAAATCTCGACAACAGACTACCTTACATAATGACAAGGCTACCATCCATTGGAGTAAAAAAATCTCGACAACAGAATACCTTCCATAATGACAAGGCTACCATCCATTGAGTAACAAAGAACTCGACAACAGACTACCTTCCATAATGACAAGGGTACCATCCATTGGAGTAAAAAAATTCTTGACAACATACTACCTTCAATAATGACAAGGCTACCATCCATTAAAGTAAAAAAAAATCTCGACAACAGACTACCTTACATAATGAAAAGGCTACCATCCATTGGAGTAAAAAAATCTCGACAACAGACTACCTTCCATAATGACAAGGCTACCTTCCATTTAGTAACAAAGATCTCGACAACAGACTACCTTCCATTATGACAAGGCTACCATCCATTGGAGTAAAAAATATCTCGACAACATACTACCTTCCATAATTACATGGCTACCATCCATTGGAGTAACAAAAATCTCGACAACAGACTACCTTCCATAATGACAAGGTTACCATCAATTGGAGTAACAAATATCTCGAAAATAGACTACCTTCTATAATGACAAGGCTACCATCCATTAGAGTAACATAAATCTCGACAAAAGACTACCTTCCATAAAGAAAAGTCTACCATTCATTGGAGTAACAAAAATATCGACAATAGACTAGCTTCCATAATTACATGGCTACCATCCATTGGAGTAACAGAAATCTCGACAACAAACTACCTTACATAATGACAAGGCTACCATCCATTGAGTAACAAAGATCTCGACAAAAGACTACCTTCAATTATGACAATGCTACCATCCATTGGAGTAAAAAATATCTCAACAACAGACTAACTTCCATAATGACAAGGCTACCATCCAATGGAGTAAGAAAAATCTCGACAACAAACTACCTTCCATAAAGACAAGGCTACCATCCATTGAGTAACAAAGATATCGACAACAGACTACCTTCCATAATGACTAGGGTACCATCCATTGGTGTAAGAAAAATCATGACAGCGGACTACCTTCCATAATGACAAGGCTACCATCCATTGAAGTAAAAAAAAATCTCGTCAACAGACTACCTTACATAATGGCAAGGCTACCATCCATTGGAGTAAAAAAATCTCGAGAACAGACTACCTTCCATAATGACAAGGCTACCATCCATTGAGTAACAAAGATCTCGACAAATGACTACCTTCCATTATGACAAGGCTACCATCCATTGGAGTAACTAAATTCTCGACAACAGACTACCTTCCATAATGTTAAGGCTACCATCCATTGGAGTAAATAAATCTCGACAACAGACTACCTTCCATAATGACAAGGCTACCATCAATTGAGTAACAAAGATCTCGACAACAGACTACCTTCCATTATGACAAGGCTACCATCTGTTGGAGTAAAAAATATATCAACAACAGACCACCTTCCATAATTACATGGCAACCATCCATTGGAGTAACAAAAATCTCGACAACAGAATACCTTCCATAATGACAAGGCTACCATCCATTGGAGAAAAAAAATCTCGACAATAGACTATCTTCCATAATGACAAGGCTACCATCCATTGGAGTAACAAATATCTCGACAACATACTACCTTTTATAATGACAAGGTTACCATCTAGTAGAGTAACAAAAATCTCGACAAAAGACTACCTTCCATAAATAAAAGTCTACCATCCATTGGAGTAACAAAAATATCGACAATAGACTACCTTCCATAATTACATGGCTACCATCCATTGGAGTAACAAAAATCTCGACAACAGACTACCTTACATAATGACAAGGCTACCATCCATTGAGTAACAAAGATCTCGACAACAGACTACCTTCCATTATGACAAGGCTACCATCCATTGGAGTAAAAAATATCTTAACAACAGACTACCTTCCATAATGACAAGGCTACCATCCATTGGAGTAACAAAAATCTCGACAACAGACTACCTTCCATAAAGACAAGGCTACCATCCATTGAGTAACAAAGATATCGACAATAGACTACCTTCCATAATGACAAGGGTACCATCCATTGGAGTAAAAAAAATCTTGACAATAGACTACCTTCCATAATGAGAAGGCTACCATCCATTGAAGTAAAAAAAATCTCGTCAACAGACTACCTTACATAATGGCAAGGCTACCATCCATTGGAGTAAAAAAATCTAGACAACAGACTACCTTCCATAATGACAAGGCTACCATCCATTGAGTAACAAAGATCTCGACAATAGACTACCTACCATTATGACAAGGCTACCATCCATTGTAGTAAAAAAATTCTCGACAACAGACTACCTTCCATAATGACAAGGCTACCATCCATTGGAGTAAAAAAATCTCGACAACAGACTACCTTACATAATGACAAGGCTACCATCCATTGGAGTAAAAAATCTCGACAACAGACTACCTTCCATTAAGACAAGGCTACCATCCATTGTAGTAAACAATATCTCGACAATAGACTACCTTCCATAAAGACAAGGCTACCATCCATTGAGTAACAAAGATATTGACAACAGACTATCTTCCATAATGACAAGGGTACCATTCATTGGACTAAAAAAAATCTCGACAACAGACTACCTTCCATAATGACAAGGCTACCATCCATTGGAGTAACAAAAATCCCGACAACAGACTACCTTCCATAAAGACAAGGCTACCATCCATTGAGTAACAAAGATATCGACAACAGACTATCTTCCATAATGACAAGGGTACCATCCATTAGAGTAAAAAATATCTCGACAACAGACTAACTTCCATAATGACAAGGCTACCATCCATTGGAGTAACAAAAATCTCGATAACAGACTACCTTCCATAAAGACAAGGCTACCGTCCATTGAGTAACAAAGATATCTACAACAGACTACCTTCCATAATGACTAGGGTACCATCCATTGGTGTAAAAAAAAACATGACAACAGACTACCTTCCATAATGACAAGGCTACCATCCATTTAAGTAAAAAAAAATCTCGTCAACAGACTACCTTCCATAATGACAAGGCTACCATCCATTGGAGTAACAAAAATCTCGACAACAGACTACCTTCCATAAAGACAAGGCTACCATCCATTGAGTAACAAAGATATCGACAACAGACTACCTTCCATAATGACTAGGGTACCATCCATTGGTGTAAAAAAAATCATGACAATATACTACTTTCCATAATGACAAGGCTACCATCCATTGAAGTAAAAAAAAATCTCGTCAACAGACTACCTTACATAATGGCAAGGCTACCATCCATTGGAGTAAAAAAATCTCGACAACAGACTACCTTACATAATGACAAGGCTACCATCCATTGGAGTAAAAAAATCTCGACAACAGAATACCTTCCATAATGACAAGGGTATCATCCATTGAGTAACAAAGATCTCGACAACAGACTACCTTCCATAATGACAAGGGTACCATCCATTGGAGTAAAAAAATTCTTGACAACATACTACCTTCAATAATGACAAGGCTACCATCCATTAAAGTAAAAAAAAATCTCGACAAAAGACTACCTTACATAATGAAAAGGCTACCATCCATTGGAGTAAAAATATCTCGACAATAGACTACCTTCCATAATGACAAGGCTACCTTCCATTTAGTAACAAAGATCTCGACAACAGACTACCTTCCATTATTACAAGGCTACCATCCATTGGAGTAAAAAATATCTCGACAACAGACCACCTTCCATAATTACATGGCTACCATCCATTGGAGTAACAAAAATCTCGACAACAGACTACCTTCCATAATGACAAGGCTACCATCCATTGGAGAAAACAAATCTCGACAGCAGACTACCTTCCATAATGACAAGGCTACCATCAATTGGAGTAACAAATATCTCGACAACAGACTACCTTCTATAATGACAAGGCTACCATCCATTAGAGTAACATAAATCTCGACAAAAGACTACCTTCCATAAAGAAAAGTCTACCATTCATTGGAGTAACAAAAATATCGACAATAGACTAACTTCCATAATTACATGGCTACCATCCATTGGAGTAACAAAAATCTCGACAACAAACTACCTTACATAATGACAAGGGTACCATCCATTGAGTAACAAAGATCTCGACAAAAGACTACCTTCAATTATGACAATGCTACCATCCATTGGAGTAAAAAATATCTCGACAACAGACTAACTTCCATAATGACAAGGCTACCATCCAATGGAGTAACAAAAATCTCGACAACAAACTACCTTCCATAAAGATAAGGCTACCATCCATTGAGTAACAAAGATATCGACAACAGACTACCTTCCATAATGACTAGGGTACCATCCATTGTTGTAAAAAAAATCATGACAACAGACTACCTTCCATAATTACAAGGCTACCATCCATTGAAGTAAAAAAAAATCTCGTCAACAGACTACCTTACATAATGGCAAGGCTACCATCCATTGGAGTAAAAAAATCTCGACAACAGACTACCTTCCATAATGACAAGGTTACCATCCATTGAGTAACAAAGATCTCGACAACAGACTACCTTCCATTATGACAAGGCTACCATCCATTGAAGTAACAAAATTCTCGACAACAGACTACCTTCCATAATGACAAGGCTACCATCCATTAGAGTAAAAAAATCTCGACAATAGACTACCTTCCATAACGACCAGGCTACCATCCATTGAGTAACAAAGATCTCGACAACAGAATCCCTTCCATTATGACAAGGCTACCATCCATTGGAGTAAAAAATATCTCGACAACAGACTACCTTCCATAATGACAAGGCTACCATCCATTGGCGTAACAAAAATCTCGACAACAGACTACCTTCCATAAAGACAAGGCTACCATCCATTGAGTAACAAAGATATCGACAACAGACTACCTTCCATAATGACAAGGGTATCATCCATTGGAGTAAAAAAATTCTTGACAACAGACTACCTTCCACAATGACAAGGCTACCATCCATTGAAGTAAAAAAAAATCTCGACAACAAACTACCTTACATAATGACAAGGCTACCATCCATTGGAGTATAAAAATCTCGACAACAGAATACCTTCCATAATGACAAGGCTACCATCCATTGAGTAACAAAGATCTCGACAACAGACTACCTTCCATAGTGACAAGGGTACCATCCATTGGAGTAAAAAAATTCTTGACAACAGACTACCTTCAATAATGACAAGGCTACCATCCATTAAAGAAAAAAAAAATCTCGACAACAGACTACCTTACATAATGAAAAGGCTACCATCCATTGGAGTAAAAAAATCTCGACTACAGACTACCTTCCATAATGACAAGGCTACCATCCATTGAGTAACAAAGATCTCGACAACAGTCTACCTTCCATTATGACAAGGCTACCATCCATTGGAGTAAAAAAATTCTCGACAACAGACTACCTTCCATAATGACAACACTACCATCCATTAGAGTAAAAAAATCTCGACAACAGACTACCTTCCATAATGACAAGGCTACCATCCATTGGAGTAAAAAAATCTCGACAACAGAATACCTTCCATAATGACAAGGGTATCATCCATTGAGTAACAAAGATCTCGACAACAGACTACCTTCCATAATGACAAGGGTACCATCCATTGGAGTAAAAAAATTCTTGACAACATACTACCTTCAATAATGATAAGGCTACCATCCATTAAAGTAAAAAAAAATCTCGACAAAAGACTACCTTACATAAT
This sequence comes from Vicia faba, assembly GCA_948472305.1. Lineage (NCBI taxonomy): Eukaryota > Viridiplantae > Streptophyta > Magnoliopsida > Fabales > Fabaceae > Vicia > Vicia faba. The sequence goes on from OX451738.1 coordinate 745,154,655, forward strand.
GAAAAGGCTACCATCCATTGGAGTAAAAATATCTCGACAATATACTACCTTCCATAATGACAAGGCTACCTTCCATTTAGTAACAAAGATCTCGACAACAGACTACCTTCCATTATTACAAGGCTACCATCCATTGGAGTAAAAAATATCTCGACAACAGACCACCTTCCATAATTACATGGCTACCATCCATTGGAGTAATAAAAATCTCGACAACAGACTACCTTCCATAATGACAAGGCTACCATCCATTGGAGAAAACAAATCTCGACAGCAGACTACCTTCCATAATGACAAGGCTACCATCAATTGGAGTAACAAATATCTCGACAACAGACTACCTTCTATAATGACAAGGCTACCATCCATTAGAGTAACATAAATCTCGACAAAAGACTACCTTCCATAAAGAAAAGTCTACCATTCATTGGAGTAACAAAAATATCGACAATAGACTAACTTCCATAATTACATGGCTACCATCCATTGGAGTAACAAAAATCTCGACAACAAACTACCTTACATAATGACAAGGGTACCATCCATTGAGTAACAAAGATCTCGACAAAAGACTACCTTCAATTATGACAATGCTACCATCCATTGGAGTAAAAAATATCTCGACAACAGACTAACTTCCATAATGACAAGGCTACCATCCAATGGAGTAACAAAAATCTCGACAACAAACTACCTTCCATAAAGATAAGGCTACCATCCATTGAGTAACAAAGATATCGACAACAGACTACCTTCCATAATGACTAGGGTACCATCCATTGGTGTAAAAAAAATCATGACAACAGACTACCTTCCATAATGACAAGGCTACCATCCATTGAAGTAAAAAAAAATCTCGTCAACAGACTACCTTACATAATGGCAAGGCTACCATCCATTGGAGTAAAAAAATCTCGACAACAGACTACCTTCCATAATGACAAGGTTACCATCCATTGAGTAACAAAGATCTCGACAACAGACTACCTTCCATAATGACAAGGCTACCATCCATTGAAGTAACAAAATTCTCGACAACAGACTACCTTCCATAATGACAAGGCTACCATCCATTAGAGTAAAAAAATCTCGACAATAGACTACCTTCCATAACGACCAGGCTACCATCCATTGAGTAACAAAGATCTCGACAACATAATCCCTTCCATTAGGACAAGGCTACCATCCATTGGAGTAAAAAATATCTCGACAACAGACTACCTTCCATAATGACAAGGCTACCATCCATTGGCGTAACAAAAATCTCGACAACAGACTACCTTCCATAAAGACAAGGCTACCATCCATTGAGTAACAAAGATATCGACAACAGACTACCTTCCATAATGACAAGGGTATCATCCATTGGAGTAAAAAAAATCTTGACAACAGACTACCTTCCACAATGACAAGGCTACCATCCATTGAAGTAAAAAAAAATCTCGACAACAAACTACCTTACATAATGACAAGGCTACCATCCATTGGAGTATAAAAATCTCGACAACAGAATACCTTCCATAATGACAAGGCTACCATCCATTGAGTAACAAAGATCTCGACAACAGACTACCTTCCATAGTGACAAGGGTACCATCCATTGGAGTAAAAAAATTCTTGACAACAAACTACCTTCAATAATGACAAGGCTACCATCCATTAAAGAAAAAAAAAATCTCGACAACAGACTACCTTACATAATGAAAAGGCTACCATCCATTGGAGTAAAAAAATCTCGACTACAGACTACCTTCCATAATGACAAGGCTACCATCCATTGAGTAACAAAGATCTCGACAACAGTCTACCTTCCATTATGACAAGGCTACCATCCATTGGAGTAAAAAAATTCTCGACAACAGACTACCTTCCATAATGACAACACTACCATCCATTAGAGTAAAAAAATCTCGACAACAGACTACCTTCCATAATGACAAGGCTACCATCCATTGAGTAACAAAGATCTCAACAACAGAATCCCTTCCATTATGACAAGGCTACCATCCATTGGAGTAAAAAATATCTCGACAATAGACTACCTTCCATAATGACAAGGCTACCATCCATTGGAGTAACAAAAATCTCGACAACAGACTACCTTCCATAAAGACAAGGCTACCATCCATTGAGTAACAAAGATATCGACAACAGACTACCTTCCATAATGACAAGGGTATCGTCCATTGGAGTAAAAAAATCTTGACAACAGACTACCTTCCATAATGACAAGGCTAACATCCATTAAAGTAAAAAAAAATCTCGACAACAGACTACCTTACATAATGACAAGGCTACCATCCATTGGAGTAAAAAAATCTCGACAACAGAATACCTTCCATAATGACAAGGGTATCATCCATTGAGTAACAAAGATCTCGACAACAGACTACCTTCCATAATGACAAGGGTACCATCCATTGGAGTAAAAAAATTCTTGACAACATACTACCTTCAATAATGACAAGGCTACCATCCATTAAAGTAAAAAAAAATCTCGACAAAAGACTACCTTACATAATGAAAAGGCTACCATCCATTGGAGTAAAAATATCTCGACAATAGACTACCTTCCATAATGACAAGGCTACCTTCCATTTAGTAACAAAGATCTCGACAACAGACTACCTTCCATTATTACAAGGCTACCATCAATTGGAGTAAAAAATATCTCGACAACAGACCACCTTCCATAATTACATGGCTACCATCGATTGGAGTAACAAAAATCTCGACAACAGACTACCTTCCATAATGACAAGGCTACCATCCATTGGAGAAAACAAATCTCGACAGCAGACTACCTTCCATAATGACAAGGCTACCATCAATTGGAGTAACAAATATCTCGACAACAGACTACCTTCTATAATGACAAGGCTACCATCCATTAGAGTAACATAAATCTCGACAAAAGACTACCTTCCATAAAGAAAAGTCTACCATTCATTGGAGTAACAAAAATATCGACAATAGACTAACTTCCATAATTACATGGCTACCATCCATTGGAGTAACAAAAATCTCGACAACAAACTACCTTACATAATGACAAGGGTACCATCCATTGAGTAACAAAGATCTCGACAAAAGACTACCTTCAATTATGACAATGCTACCATCCATTGGAGTAAAAAATATCTCGACAACAGACTAACTTCCATAATGACAAGGCTACCATCCAATGGAGTAACAAAAATCTCGACAACAAACTACCTTCCATAAAGATAAGGCTACCATCCATTGAGTAACAAAGATATCGACAACAGACTACCTTCCATAATGACTAGGGTACCATCCATTGGTGTAAAAAAAATCATGACAACAGACTACCTTCCATAATGACAAGGCTACCATCCATTGAAGTAAAAAAAAATCTCGTCAACAGACTACCTTACATAATGGCAAGGCTACCATCCATTGGAGTAAAAAAATCTCGACAACAGACTACCTTCCATAATGACAAGGTTACCATCCATTGAGTAACAAAGATCTCGACAACAGACTACCTTCCATTATGACAAGGCTACCATCCATTGAAGTAACAAAATTCTCGACAACAGACTACCTTCCATAATGACAAGGCTACCATCCATTAGAGTAAAAAAATCTCGACAATAGACTACCTTCCATAACGACCAGGCTACCATCCATTGAGTAACAAAGATCTCGACAACAGAATCCCTTCCATTATGACAAGGCTACCATCCATTGGAGTAAAAAATATCTCGACAACAGACTACCTTCCATAATGACAAGGCTACCATCCATTGGCGTAACAAAAATCTCGACAACAGACTACCTTCCATAAAGACAAGGCTACCATCCATTGAGTAACAAAGATATCGACAACAAACTACCTTCCATAATGACAAGGGTATCATCCATTGGAGTAAAAAAAATCTTGACAACAGACTACCTTCCACAATGACAAGGCTACCATCCATTGAAGTAAAAAAAAATCTCGACAACAAACTACCTTACATAATGACAAGGCTACCATCCATTGGAGTATAAAAATCTCGACAACAGAATACCTTCCATAATGACAAGGCTACCATCCATTGAGTAACAAAGATCTCGACAACAGACTACCTTCCATAGTGACAAGGGTACCATCCATTGGAGTAAAAAAATTCTTGACAACAGACTACCTTCAATAATGACAAGGCTACCATCCATTAAAGAAAAAAAAAATCTCGACAACAGACTACCTTACATAATGAAAAGGCTACCATCCATTGGAGTAAAAAAATCTCGACTACAGACTACCTTCCATAATGACAAGGCTACCATCCATTGAGTAACAAAGATCTCGACAATAGTCTACCTTCCATTATGACAAGGCTACCATCCATTGGAGTAAAAAAATTCTCGACAACAGACTACCTTCCATAATGACAACACTACCATCCATTAGAGTAAAAAAATCTCGACAACAGACTACCTTCCATAATGACAAGGCTACCATCCATTGAGTAACAAAGATCTCAACAACAGGATCCCTTCCATTATGACAAGGCTACCATCCATTGGAGTAAAAAATATCTCGACAACAGACTACCTTCCATAATGACAAGGCTACCATCCATTGGAGTAACAAAAATCTCGACAACAGACTACCTTCCATAAAGACAAGGCTACCATCCATTGAGTAACAAAGATATCGACAACAGACTACCTTCCATAATGACTAGGGTACCATCCATTGGTGTAAAAAAAATCATGACAACAGACTACCTTCCATAATGACAAGGCTACCATCCATTGAAGTAAAAAAAAATCTCGTCAACAGACTACCTTACATAATGGCAAGGCTACCATCCATTGGAGTAAAAAAATCTCGACAACAGACTACCTTCCATAATGACAAGGTTACCATCCATTGAGTAACAAAGATCTCGACAACAGACTACCTTCCATTATGACAAGGCTACCATCCATTGAAGTAACAAAATTCTCGACAACAGACTACCTTCCATAATGACAAGGCTACCATCCATTAGAGTAAAAAAATCTCGACAATAGACTACCTTCCATAACGACCAGGCTACCATCCATTGGAGTAAAAATATCTCGACAACAGAATCCCTTCCATTATGACAAGGCTACCATCCATTGGAGTAAAAAATATCTCGACAACAGACTACCTTCCATAATGACAAGGCTACCATCCATTGGCGTAACAAAAATCTCGACAACAGACCACCTTCCATAATTACATGGCTACCATCCATTGGAGTAACAAAAATCTCGACAACAGACTACCTTCCATAATGACAAGGCTACCATCCATTGGAGAAAACAAATCTCGACAGCAGACTACCTTCCATAATGACAAGGCTACCATCAATTGGAGTAACAAATATCTCGACAACAGACTACCTTCTATAATGACAAGGCTACCATCCATTAGAGTAACATAAATCTCGACAAAAGACTACCTTCCATAAAGAAAAGTCTACCATTCATTGGAGTAACAAAAATATCGACAATAGACTAACTTCCATAATTACATGGCTACCATCCATTGGAGTAACAAAAATCTCGACAACAAACTACCTTACATAATGACAAGGGTACCATCCATTGAGTAACAAAGATCTCGACAAAAGACTACCTTCAATTATGACAATGCTACCATCCATTGGAGTAAAAAATATCTCGACAACAGACTAACTTCCATAATGACAAGGCTACCATCCAATGGAGTAACAAAAATCTCGACAACAAACTACCTTCCATAAAGATAAGGCTACCATCCATTGAGTAACAAAGATATCGACAACAGACTACCTTCCATAATGACTAGGGTACCATCCATTGGTGTAAAAAAAATCATTTCAACAGACTACCTTCCATAATGACAAGGCTACCATCCATTGAAGTAAAAAAAAATCTCGTCAACAGACTACCTTACATAATGGCAAGGCTACCATCCATTGGAGTAAAAAAATCTCGACAACAGACTACCTTCCATAATGAGAAGGTTACCATTCATTGAGTAACAAAGATCTCGACAACAGACTACCTTCCATTATGACAAGGCTACCATCCATTGAAGTAACAAAATTCTCGACAATAGACTACCTTCCATAATGACAAGGCTACCATCCATTAGAGTAAAAAAATCTCGACAATAGACTACCTTCCATAACAACCAGGCTACCATCCATTGAGTAACAAAGATCTCGACAACAGAATCCCTTCCATTATGACAAGGCTACCATCCATTGGAGTAAAAAATATCTCGACAACAGACTACCTTCCATAATGACAAGGCTACCATCCATTGGCGTAACAAAAATCTTGACAACAGACTACCTTCCATAAAGACAAGGCTACCATCCATTGAGTAACAAAGATATCGACAACAGACTACCTTCCATAATGACAAGGGTATCATCCATTGGAGTAAAAAAAATCTTGACAATAGACTACCTTCCACAATGACAAGGCTACCATCCATTGAAGTAAAAAAAAATCTCGACAACAAACTACCTTACATAATGACAAGGCTACCATCCATTGGAGTATAAAAATCTCGACAACAGAATACCTTCCATAATGACAAGGCTACCATCCATTGAGTAACAAAGATCTCGACAACAGACTACCTTCCATAGTGACAAGGGTACCATCCATTGGAGTAAAAAAATTCTTGACAACAGACTACCTTCAATAATGACAAGGCTACCATCCATTAAAGAAAAAAAAAATCTCGACAACAGACTACCTTACATAATGAAAAGGCTACCATCCATTGGAGTAAAAAAATCTCGACTACAGACTACCTTCCATAATGACAAGGCTACCATCCATTGAGTAACAAAGATCTCGACAACAGTCTACCTTCCATTATGACAAGGCTACCATCCATTGGAGTAAAAAAATTCTCGACAACAGACTACCTTCCATAATGACAACACTACCATCCATTAGAGTAAAAAAATCTCGACAACAGACTACCTTCCATAATGACAAGGCTACCATCCATTGAGTAACAAAGATCTCAACAACAGAATCCCTTCCATTATGACAAGGCTACCATCCATTGGAGTAAAAAATATCTCGACAACAGACTACCTTCCATAATGACAAGGCTACCATCCATTGGAGTAACAAAAATCTCGACAACAGACTACCTTCCATAAAGACAAGGCTACCATCCATTGAGTAACAAAGATATCGACAACAGACTACCTTCCATAATGACAAGGGTATCGTCCATTGGAGTAAAAAAATCTTGACAACAGACTACCTTCCATAATGACAAGGCTAACATCCATTAAAGTAAAAAAAAATCTCGACAACAGACTACCTTACATAATGACAAGGCTACCATCCATTGGAGTAAAAAAATCTCGACAACAGAATACCTTCCATAATGACAAGGCTACCATCCATTGAGTAACAAAGATATCGACAACAGACTACCTTCCATAATGACAAGGGTACCATCCATTGGATTAAAAAAATCTCGACTACAGACTATCTTCCATAATGACAAGGCTACCATCCATTGAGTAACAAAGATCTCGACAACAGACTACCTTCCATTTTGACAAGGCTACCATCCATTGGAGTAACAAAATTCTCGACAACATACTACCTTCCATAATGTCAAATGCTACCATCCATTGGAGTTAAAAAATCTCGACAATAGACTACCTTCCATAATGAAAAGGCTACCATCCATTTAGTAACAAAGATCTCGACAACAGACTACCTTCCATTATTACAAGGCTACCATCCATTGGAGTAACAAAATTCTCGACAACATACTACCTTCCATAATATCAAGGCTACCATCCATTGGAGTTAAAAAATCTCGACAATAGACTACCTACCATAATGACAAGGCTACTATCCATTGGAGTAACAAAAATCTCGACAACAGACTACCTTCCATAAAGACAAGGCTACCATCCATTGAGTAACAAAGATATCAACAACAGACTACCTTCCATAATGACTAGGGTACCATCCATTGGTGTAAAAAAATCATGACAACAGATTACCTTCCATAATGACAAGGCTACCATCCATTGAACTAAAAAAAAATCTCGTCAAGAGACTACCTTACATAATGGCAAGGCTACCATCCATTGGAGTAAAAAAAGCTCGACAACAGACTACCTTCCATAATGACAAGGCTACCATCCATTGAGTAACAAAGATCTCGACAACAGACTACCTTCCATTATGACAAGGCTACCATCCATTGGAGTAACAAAATTCTCGACAACAGACTACCTTCCATAATGATAAGGCTACCATCCATTAGAGTAAAAAAATCTCGAAAACAGACTACCTTCCATAATGACCAGGCTACCATCCATTGAGTAACAAATATCTCGACAACAGAATCCCTTCCATTATGACAAGGCTACCATCCATTGGAGTAAAAAATATCTCGACAACAGACTACCTTCCATAATGACAAGGCTACCATCCATTGGAGTAACAAAAATCTCGACAACAGACAACCTTCCATAAAGACAAGGCTACCATCCATCGAGTAACAAAGATATCGACAACAGACTACCTTCCATAATGATAAGGGTATCATCCATTGGAGTAAAAAAAATCTTGACAACAGACTACCTTCCACAATGACAAGGCTACCATCCATTGAAGTAAAAAAAAAATCTCGACAACAGACTACCTTACATAATGACAAGGCTACCATCCATTGGAGTAAAAAAATCTCGACAACAGAATACCTTCCATAATGACAAGGCTACCATCCATTGAGTAATAAAGATCTCGACAACAGACTACCTTCCATAATGACAAGGCTACCATCCATTAAAGTAAAAAAATATATCGACAACAGACTACCTTACATAATGAAAAGGCTACCATCCATTGGAGTAAAAAAATATCGACTACAAACTACCCTCCAAAATGACAAGGCTAACATCCATTGAGTAACAAAGATCTCGACCACAGACTACCTTCCATTATGACAAGGCTACCATCCATTGGAGTAAAATAATTCTCCACAACAGACTACCTTCCATAATGACAACACTACCATCCATTAGAGTAAAAAAATCTCGACAACAGACTACCTTCCATAATGATAAGGCTACCATCCATTGAGTAACAAAGATCTCGACAACAGAATCCCTTCCATTATGACAAGGCTACCATCCATTGGAGTAAAAAATATCTCGACAACAGACTACCTTCTTATAATGACAAGGCTACCATCCATTGGAGTAACAAAAATCTCGACAACAGACTACTTTCCATAAAGACAAGGCTACCATCCATCGAGTAACAAAGATATCGACAACAGACTACCTTCCATAATGATAAGGGTATCATCCATTGGAGTAAAAAAAATATTGACAACAGACTACCTTCCACAATGACAAGGCTACCATCCATTGAAGAAAAAAAAATCTCGACAACAGACTACCTTACATAATGACAAGGCTACCATCCATTGTAGTAAAAAAATCTCGACAACAGAATACCTTCCATAATGACAAGGCTACCATCCATTGAGTAACAAAGATATCGACAACAAACTACCTTCCATAATGACAAGGGTACCATCCATTGGAGTAAAAAAATCTCGACTATAGACTATCTTCCATAATGACAAGGCTACCATCCATTGAGTAACAAAGATCTCGACAATAGACTACCTTCCATTATGACAAGGCTACCATCCATTGGAGTAACAAAATTCTCGACAACAGACTACCTTCCATAATGTCAAGGCTACCAACCATTGGAGTTAAAAAATCTCGACAATAGACTACCTTCCATAATGACAAGGCTACCATCCATTGAGTAACAAAGATCTCGACAACAGACTACCTTCCATTATGACAAGGCTACCATCCATTGGAGTAACAAATATCTCGACAACAGACTACCTTCTATAATGACAACGCTACCATCCATTAGGGTAACAAAAATCTCGACAAAAGACTACCTTCCATAAAGAAAAGTCTACCATCCATTGGAGTAACAAAAATATTGACAATAGACTACCTTCCATAATTACATGGCTACCATCCATTGGAGTAACAAAAATCTCGACAAAAGACTACCTTACATAATGACAAGGCTACCATCCATTGACTATCAAAGATCTCGACAACAGACTACCTTCCATGATGACAAGGCTACCATCCATTGGAGTACAAAATATCTCGACAATAGACTACCTTCCATAATGACAAGGCTACCATCCATTGGAGTAACAAAAATCTCGACAACAGACTACCTTCCATAAAGACAAGGCTACCATCCATTAAGTAACAAAGATATCGACAACAGACTACCTTCCATAATGACAAGGTTATCATCAATTGGAGTAAAAAAATCTTGACAACAGACTACCGTCCATAATGACAAGGCTACCATCCATTGAAGTAAAAAAAAATATCGACAACAGACTACCTTACATAATGACAAGGCTACCATCCATTGGAGTAAAAAAATCTCGACAACAAAATACCTTCCATAATAACAAGGCTACCATACATTGAGTAACAAAGATCTCGACAACAGACTACCTTCCATAATTGCAAGGGTACCATCCATTGGAGTAAAAAAATTCTTGACAACAGACTACCTTCAATAGTGACAAGGCTACCATCCATTGAAGTAAAAAAAAATCTAGACAATAGACTACCTTACATAATGACAAGGCTACCATCCATTGGAGTAAAATAAATCTTGACAACAGACTACCTTCCATAATGACAAGGCTACCATCCATTGAGGTAAAAAAAAATCTCGACAATAGACTACCTTCCATAAAGACAAGGCTACATTCCATTGAGTAACAAAGATATCGACAACAGACTACCTTCCATAATGACAAGGCTAGCATCCATTGGAGTAAAAAATATCTCGACAACAGACTACCTTCCATAATGACAAGGCTACCATCCATTGGAGTAACAAAAATCTCGACAACAGACTACGTTCCATAAAGACAAGGCTACCATCCATTGAGTAACAAAGATATCGACAACAGACTACCTTCCATAATGAGAAGGGTATCATCCATTGAAGTAAAGAAAATCTTGACAACAAACTACCTTCCATAATGACAAGGCTACCATCCATTGAAGTAAAAAAAAATCTCGACAATAGACTACCTTACATAATGACAAGGCTACCATCCATTGGAGTAAAAAAATATCGACAACAAAATACCTTCCATAATGACAAGGCTACCATCCATTGAGTAACAAAGATCTCGACAACAGAATCCCTTCCATTATGATAAGGCTACCATCCATTGGAGTAAAAAATATCTTGACAAAAGACTACCCTCCATAATGACAAGGCTACCATCCATTGGAGTAACAAAAATCTCGACAACAGACTACCTTCCATAAAGACAAGGCTACCAACCATTGAGTAACAAAGATCTCGACAACAGAATGCCTTCCATTATGACATGGGTATCATCCATTGGAGTAAAAAATATCTCGACAACAGACTACCTTTAATAATGACAAGGCTACCATCCATTGAAGTAAAAAAAAATCTGGACAACAGACTACCTTCCATAAAGACAAGGCTACCATCCATTGAGTAACAACGATATCAACAACAGACTACCTTCCATAATGACAAGGGTATCATCCATTGGAGTAAAAAAATCTTGACAATAGACTACCTTCCATAATGACAAGGCTACCATCCATTGGAGTAAAAAATATCTCGACAACAGACTACCTTCCATAATGACAAGGCTACCATCCATTGGAGTAACAAAAATCTCGACAACAGACTACGTTCCATAAAGACAAGGCTACCATCCATTGAGTAACAAAGATATCGACAACAGACTACCTTCCATAATGACAAGGGTATCATCCATTGAGTAAAGAAAATCTTGACAACAAACTACCTTCCATAATGACAAGGCTACCATCCATTGAAGTAAAAAAAAATCTCGACAACAGACTACCTTACATAATGACAAGGCTACCATCCATTGGAGTAAAAAAATATCGACAACAAAATACCTTCCATAATGACAAGGCTACCATCCATTGAGTAACAAAGATCTCGACAACAGAATCCCTTCCATTATGATAAGGCTACCATCCAATGGAGTAAAAAATATCTCGACAAAAGACTACCCTACATAATGACAAGGCTACCATCCATTGGAGTAACAAAAATCTCGACAACAGACTACCTTCCATAAAGACAAGACTACCATCCATTGAGTAACAAAGATCTCGACAACAGAATCCCTTCCATTATGACAAGGGTATCATCCATTGGAGTAAAAAATATCTAGACAACAGACTACCTTCAATAATGACAAGGCTACCATCCATTGAAGTAAAAAAAAATCTGGACAACAGACTACCTTCCATAAAGACAAGGCTACCATCCATTGAGTAACAACAATATCAACAACAGACTACCTTCCATAATGACAAGGGTATCATCCATTGGAGTAAAAAAATCTTGACAACAGACTACCTTCCATAATGACAAGGCTACCATCCATTGAAGTAAAAAATATCTCGACAACAGACTACCTTCCATAATGACAAGGCTACCATCCATTGAAGTAAAAAAAAATCTGGACAACAGACTACCTTCCATAAAGACAAGGCTACCATCCATTGAGTAACAAAGATATCAACAACAGACTACCTTCCATAATGACAAGGGTATCATCCGTTGGAGTAAAACAAATCTTGACAACAAACTACCTTCAATAATGACAAGGGTACCATCCATTGGAGTAACAAAATTCTCGACAACAGACTACCTTCCATAAAGACAAGGATACCATCCATTGAGTAACAAAGATATCGACAACAGACTACCTTACATAATGACAAGGCTACCATCCATTGGAGTAAAAAAAATCTCGACTACAGACTACCTTCTATAATGACAAGGCTACCATCCATTGAAGTAAAAAAAAATCTCGATAACAGACTACCTTACATAATGACAAGGCTACCATCCATTGGAGTAAAAAAATCTCGACAACAGAATACCTTCCATAATGACAAGGCAAACATCCATTGAGTAACAAATATCTCGACAACAGACTACCTTCCATAATGACAAGGGTACCATCCATTGGAGTAAAAAAATTCATGACAACGGACTACCTTCAATAATGACAAGGCTACCATCCATTGAAGTAAAAAAAAATCTTGACAACAGACTACCTTACATAATGACCAGGCTACCATCCATTGGAGTAAAAAAATCTCGACTGCAGACTACCTTCCATAATGACAAGGCTACCATCCATTGAGTAACAAAGATCTCGACAACAGACTACCTTCCATTATGACAAGGCTACCATCCATTGGAGTAACAAAATTCTCGACAACAGACTACCTTCCATAATGTCAAGGCTACCAACCATTAGAGTTAAAAAATCTCAACAACAGACTACCTTCAATAATGACAAGGCTACCATCCATTGAGTAACAAAGATCTCGACAACAGACTACCTTCCATTATGACAAGGCTACCATCGATTGGAGTAACAAATATCTCTACAACAGACTACCTTCTATAATGACAAGGCTACCATCCATTGGAGTAACAAAAATCTCGACAAAAGACTACCTTCCATAAAGAAAAGTCTACCATCCATTGGAGTAACAAAAATATCGACAATAGACTACCTTCCATAATTACATGGCTAACATCCATTGGAGTAAAAAAAATCTTGACAACAGACTCCTTTGCATAATGACAAGGCTACCATCCATGGAAGTAAAAAAATATCTCGTCAACAGACTACCTTACATAATGGTAAGGCTACCATCCATTGGAGTAAAAAAATCTCTACAACAGACTACCTTCCATATTGATAAGGCTACCATCCATTACGTAACAAAGATCTCGACAACAGACTACCTTCCATTATGACAAGGCTACCATCCATTGGAGTAACAAAATTCTCGACAACAGACTACCTTCCATAATGACAAGGCTACCATCCATTGGAGTAAAAAAATCTCGACAACAGACTACCTTACATAATGACAAGGCTACCATCCATTGGAGTAAAAAAATCTCGACAATAGACTACCTTACATAATGACAAGGGTACCATCCATTGAGTAACAAAGATCTTGACAACAGACTACCTTCCATTAAGACAAGGCTACCATCCATTGTAGTAAAAAATATCTCGACAACAGACTACCTTCCATAATGACAAGGCTACCATCCATTGGAGTAACAAAAATCCCGACAACAGACAACCTTCCATAAAGACAAGGCTACCATCCATTGAGTAACAAAGATATCGACAACAGACTATCTTCCATAATGACAAGGGTACCATTCATTGGAGTAAAAAAATCTTGACAATAGACTACCTTCCATAATGACAAGGCTACCATCCATTGAAGTAAAAAAAAATCTCGACAATAGATTACCTTACATAATGACAAGGCTACCATCCATTGGAGTAAAAAAATCTCGACAACAGACTACCTTCCATAATGACAAGGCTACCATCCATTGAGTAAAAAATATCTTGACAACAAAATCCCTTCCATTATGACAAGGCTACCATCCATTGGAGTAAAAAATATCTCGACAACAGACTACCTTCCATAATGACAAGGCTACCATCCATTGGAGTAACAAAAATCCCGACAACAGACTACCTTCCATAAAGACAAGGCTACCATCCATTGAGTAACAAAGATATCGACAACAGACTATCTTCCATAATGACAAGGGTACCATTCATTGGAGTAAAAAAATCTTGACAATAGACTACCTTCCATAATGACAAGGCTACCATCCATTGGAGTAACAAATATCTCGACAACAGACTACCTTCTACAATGACAAGGCTACCATCCATTAGAGTAACAAAAATCTCGACAAAAGACTACCTTCCATAAAGAAAAGTCTACCATCCATTGGAGTAACAAAAATATCGACAATAGACTACCTTCCATAATTACATGGCTAACATCCATTAGAGTAACAAAAATCTCGACAACAGACTCCTTACATAATGACAAGGCTACCATCCATTAAATAACAAAGATCTCGACAACAGACTACCTTCCTTTATGACAAGCTTACCATTCATTGGAGTAAAAAATATCTTGACAACAGACTACCTTCCATAATGACAAGGCTACCATCCATTGGAGTAACAAAAATCTCGACAATAGACTACCTTCCATAAAGACAAGGCTACCATCCATTGAGTAACAAATATATCGACAACAGCCTACCTTCCATAATGACAAGGGTACCATCCATTGGAGTAAAAAAAATCTTGGCAACAGACTACCTTCCATAATGACAAGGCTACCATCCATGGAAGTAAAAAAAAATCTCGTCAACAGACTACCTTACATAATGGTAAGGCTACCATCCATTGGAGTAAAAAAATCTCGACAATAGACTACCTTCCATATTGATAAGGCTACCATCCATTGAGTAACAAAGATCTCGACAACAGACTACCTTCCATTATGACAAGGCTACCATCCATTGGAGTAACAAAATTCTCGACAACAGACTACCTACCATAATGACAAGGCTACCATCCATTGGAGTAAAAAAACCTCGACAACAGACTACCTTACATAATGACAAGGCTACCATCCATTGGAGTAAAAAAATCTCGACAACAGACTACCATCCATAATGACAAGGCTACCATCCATTGAGTAACAAAGATCTCGACAACGGACTACCTTCCATTAAGACAAGGCTACCATCCATTGTAGTAAAAAATATCTCGACAATAGACTACCTTCCGTAATGACAAGGCTACCATCCATTGGAGTAACAAAAATCCCGACAACAGACTACCTTCTATAATGACAAGGCTACCATCCATTGAGTAACAAAGATATTGACAATAGACTATCTTCCATTATGACAAGGGTACCATTCATTGGAGTAAAAAAATCTTGACAACAGACTACCTTCCATAATGACAAGGCTACCATCCATTGAAGTAAAAAAAAATCTCGACAATAGATTACCTTACATAATGACAAGGCTACCATCCATTGGAGTAAAAAAATCTCGACAACAGACTACCTTCCATAATGACAAGGCTACCATTCATTGAGTAACAAAGATATCGACAAAAAAATCCCTTCCATTTTGACAAGGCTACCATCCATTGGAGTAAAAAATATCTCGACAACAGACTACCTTCCATAATGACAAGGCTATCATCCATTGGAGTAAAGAAAATCTTGACAACAGACTACCTTCCATAATGACAAGGCTACCATCCATTGAAGTAAAAAAAAATCTCGACAACAAACTACCTTCCATAATGACAAGGCTACCATCCATTGAGTAACAAAGATCTCGACAACAGAATCCCGTCCATTATGATAAGGCAATCATCCATTGGAGTAAAAAATATCTCGACAACAGACTACCCTCCATAATCACAAGGCTACCATCCATTGGAGTAACAAAAATCTCGAGAACAGACTACCTTCCATAAAGACAAGGCTACCATCCATTGAGTAACAAAGATATCGACAATAGACTACCTTCCATAATGACAAGGGTACCATCCATTGGAGTAAAAAAATTCTTGACAACAGACTACCTTCAATAATGACAAGGCTACCATCCATTGAAGTAAAAAAAATCTCGACAACAGACTACCTTACATAATGACAAGGCTACCATCCATTGGAGTAAAAAAATATCGACTACAGACTACCTTGCATAATGACAAAGCTACCATCCATTGAGTAACAAAGATCTCGACAACAGACTACCTTCCATTATGAAAAGGCTACCATCCATTGGAGTTAAAAAATCTCGACAACAGACTACCTTCCATAATGACATGGCTACCATCCATTGAGTAACAAAGATCTAGACAACATACTACCTTCCATTATGACAAGGCTACCATCCATTGGAGTAACAAATATCTCGACAACAAACTACTTTCTATAATGACAAGGCTACCATCCATTAGAGTAACAAAAATCACGACAAAAGACTACCTTCCATAAATAAAAGTCTACCATCCATTGGAGTAACAAAAATATCGACAATAGACTACCTTCCATAATTACATGGCTACCATCCATTAGAGTAACAAAAATCTCGACAACAGACTACCTTACATAATGACAAGGCTACCATCCATAGAGTAACAAAGATCTCGACAACAGACTACCTTCCATTATGACAAGGCTACCGTCCATTGGAGTAAAAAATATCTCGACAACAGACAACCTTCCATAATGACAAGGCTACCATCCATTGGAGTAATAAAAATCTCGACAACAGACTACCTTCCATAAAGACAAAGCTACCATCCATTGAGTAACAAAGATATCGACAACTTACTACCTTCCATAATGACAAGGGTACCATCCATTGGAGTAAAAAAAATCTTGACAACAGACAACCTTCCATAATGACAAGGCTACCATCCATTTAAGTAAAAAAAAATCTCGTCAACAGACTACCTTACATAATGGTAAGGCTACCATCCATTGGAGTAAAAAAATCTCGACAACAGAGTACCTTCCATATTGACAAGGCTACCATCCATTGAGTAAAAAAGATCTTGAAAACAAAATCCCTTCCATTATGACAAGGCTACCATCCATTGGAGTAAAAAATATCTCGACAACAGACTACCTTCCATAATGACAACGTTATCATCCATTGGAGTAAAGAAAATCTTGACAACAGACTACCTTCCATAATGACAAGGCTACCATCCATTGAAGTAAAAAAAAATCTCGACAACAGACTACCTTACATAATGACAAGGCTACCATCCATTGGAGTAAAAAAATCTCGACAACAGAATACCTTCCATAATGACAAGGCTACCATCCATTGGAGTAAAAAATATCTCGACAACAGACTACCTTCTATAATGACAAGGCTACCATCCATTAGAGTAACAAAAATCTCGACAAAAGACTACCTTCCATAAAGAAAAGTCTACCATCCATTGGAGTAACAAAAATATCGACAATAGACTACCTTCCATAATTACATGGCTAACATCCATTAGAGTAACAAAAATCTCGACGACAGACTACCTTACATAATGACAAGGCTACCATCCATTGAGTAACAAAGATCTCGACAACAGACTACCTTCCATTATGACATGTCTACCATCCATTGGAGTAAAAAATATCTTGACAACAGACTACCTTCCGTAATGACAAGGCTACCATCCATTGGAGTAACAAAAATCTCGACAATAGACTACCTTCGATAAAGACAAGGCTACCATCCATTGAGTAACAAATATATCGACAACAGACTACCTTCCATAATGACAAGGGTACCATCCATTGGAGTAAAAAAAATCTTGACAACAGACTACCTTCCATAATGACAAGGCTACCATCCATGGAAGTAAAAAAAAATCTCGACAACAGACTACCTTACATAATGGTAAGGCTACCAACCA
The DNA here is from genome assembly GCA_948472305.1 of Vicia faba. Lineage (NCBI taxonomy): Eukaryota > Viridiplantae > Streptophyta > Magnoliopsida > Fabales > Fabaceae > Vicia > Vicia faba. The sequence goes on from OX451738.1 coordinate 745,173,088, forward strand.
TTGGAGTAAAAAAATCTCGACAATAGACTACCTTCTATATTGATAAGGCTACCATCCATTGAGTAACAAAGATCTCGACAACAGACTACCTTCCATTATGACAAGGCTACCATCCATTGGAGTAACAAAATTCTCGACAACAGACTACCTTCCATAATGACAAGGCTACCATCCATTGGAGTAAAAAAATATCGACAACAGACTACCTTACATAATGACAAGGCTACCATCCATTGGAGTAAAAAAATCTCGACAACAGACTACCTTCCATAATGACAAGGCTACCATCCATTGAGTAACAAAGATCTCGACAAGAGACTACCTTCCATTAAGACAAGGCTACCATCCATTGTAGTAAAAAATATCTCGACAATAGACTACCTTCCATAATGACAAGGCTACCATCCATTGGAGTAACAAAAATCCGGACAACAGACTACCTTCCATAATGACAAGGCTACCATCCATTGAGTAAAAAAGATATCGACAACAGACTATCTTCCATAATGACAAGGGTACCATTCATTGGAGTAAAAAAATCTTGACAACAGACTACCTTCCATAATGACAAGGCTACCATCCATTGAAGTAAAAAAAAATCTCGACAATAGATTACCTTACATAATGACAAGGCTACCATCCATTGGAGTAAAAAAATCTCGACAATAGACTACCTTCAGTAATGACAAGGCTACCATCCATTGAGTAACAAAGATATCGACAACAAAATCCCTTCCATTTTGACAAGGCTACCATCCATTGTAGTAAAAAATATCTCGACAACAGACTACCTTCCATAATGACAAGGCTATCATCCATTGGAGTAAAGAAAATCTTGACAACAGACTACCTTCCATAATGACAAGGCTACCATCCATTGAAGTAAAAAAAAATCTCGACAACAGACTACCTTTCATAATGACAAGGCTACCATCCATTGAGTAACAAAGATCTCGACAACAGAATCCCTTCCATTATGATAAGGCAATCATCCATTGGAGTAAAAAATATCTCGACAATAGACTACCCTCCATAATGACAAGGCTACCATCCATTGGAGTAACAAAAATCTCGACAACAAACTACCTTCCATAAAGACAAGCTACCATCCATTGAGTAACAAAGATATCGACAATAGACTACCTTCCATAATGACAAGGGTACCATCCATTGGAGTAAAAAAATTCTTGACAACAGACTACCTTCAATAATGACAAGGCTACCATCCATTGAAGTAAAAAAAAATCTCGACAACAGACTACCTTACATAATGACAAGGCTACCATCCATTGGAGTAAAAAAATATCGACTACAGACTACCTTCCATAATGACAAAGCTACCATCCATTGAGTAACAAAGATCTCGACAACAGACTACCTTCCATTATGACAAGGCTACCATCCATTGGAGTAACAAAATTCTCGACAACAGACTACCTTCCATAATGTCAAGGCTACCATCCATTGGAGTTAAAAAATATCGACAACAGACTACCTTCCATAATGACATGGCTACCATCCATTGAGTAACAAAGATCTCGACAATAGACTACCTTCCATTATGACAAGGCTACCATCCATAGGAGTAACAAATATCTCGACAACAGACTACTTTCTATAATGACAAGGCTACCATCCATTAGAGTAACAAAAATCACGACAAAAGACTACCTTCCATAAATAAAAGTCTACCATCCATTGGAGTAACAAAAATATCGACAATAGACTACCTTCCATAATTACATGGCTACCATCCATTAGAGTAACAAAAATCTCGACAACAAACTACCTTACATAATGACACGGCTACCATCCATTGAGTAACAAAGATCTCGACAACAGACTACCTTCCATTATGACAAGGCTACCATCCATTGGAGTAAAAAATATCTTGACAACAGACTACCTTCCATAATGACAAGGCTACCATCCATTGGAGTAACAAAAATCTCGACAATAAACTACCTTCCATAAAGACAAGGCTACCATCCATTGAGTAACAAATATATCGACAACAGACTACCTTCTATAATGACAAGCGTACCATCCATTGGAGTAAAAAAAATCTTGACAACAGACTACCTTCCATAATGACAAGGCTACCATCCATGGAAGTAAAAAAAAATCTCGTCAACAGAATACCTTACATAATGGTAAGGCTACCCTCCATTGGAGTAAAAAAATCTCGACAATAGACTACCTTCCATATTGATAAGGCTACCATCCATTGAGTAACAAAGATCTCGACAACAGACTACCTTCTGTAAGTGCCTTTGTTTAGGATTGGCTCATTTCTTGTAAAACAAATAGTAACAACAATAATGTAATGTAATGTACAATAGGAACAGCCTGAAAACCCTATTGTAAATGCCTAAACATGTTGTGCTGATTTAAATCAACATCTGGAACAACATGTCTCAAGAGATGTCATAACATCATACCAGACATCAAGCTACTGAACTGTCAAGTCTGATGCAGTTCTGTTCCTGAAGTTATGCAGAATATTCTGCCAAATAGAATGCATAACAAATAGAGAAAATTGAAGGCATATGTGGAGCCCTAGAAGATTCAATCAGAAGCTAAGGATAAGGAGAAAAGCTCGATTGAAGACCTAACTTACAGGAGAAGTTTTCTGCTTACTTTATGCAGGTCGTTAAAAGCTGCATTGCTGTCACATGAAGGCCCAAAATCCAGTTGGGTAAAAAGGGTTATAAATAGAATTATTGTAACCTAATTTAAGCAGGTTGTGTATTGTCAAGATGTGATCATTAGGACTAGTTTTGTTGTGAACCACCCGGGCTGTGGGATGGTCACCATACTCCTTGAAACCTGTAGGTTAAGGGATGTATGCATTGTACTTGATTGAAGCTTTTAAGCATGATCAAGATGTGTAATGGAAGTGTATCTTCTGAACAGTTTATGTACTGTAGAAAGTTATCACTGCGGTGATTGAGGGGGAGTGAGAGGGGTCTCATATCTAGGATTGGATCTTAGGTAAAAGTGTCATTGGGTAGTGATTAAGTGAGAAGGCTGTCAACGGGTGTGTTGGCTGTAGGGTCTTTGAATTGATACTACTAATAGTGAACTTTATCCCTGGCTTGGAAGCCCCCAGATGTAGGTTGGTTGAACCGAACTGGGTGAACAATTCTGTGTGTTATTTACTTTCTGTATTGGTTATTTGTTTGATGTCACAGCATTCCTCGTAACATCAATGTATAAGATTAAACTTAATTGTTCTGAACTTCAGTAAATCAGAACCTGCGTTTGTCAAAAAGTGTTGCAGGCTCTGGTATGTTAGTCCAGTGACTGTTGTAGAACAGATATCAAAAGTACAGCCTATTCTACCTGTACAGCGCTTAATGTCAGATCAGACGTCTTAACATTCCATTAGACATTCTGAGTCTGTGACATTACCGGAATTTCAATTGGTATCAGAGCAGGCATCCTGTCTGTCTCTGGATGAGATCCATGGGGGATACTTTCCGGTTGTGTACAAGGTAGAATATTGTTTGAACCAGTAGTGATCATATTGTTTGGTCCCTAGAAGTGGAGGATGGACCAATTTGGGAGAAATTAGATCAGCTATGCGGGAGTGAAGATTTTTGAGAGCATTATTCAATCTGTATTCAGCACAGAGAAGAATATTATCAAAACCTTCATGCGAGAGTGAAGATATTGATAAAGCATCATATGTGGTTATAAAGCTTTCTTTTAACAGGGCAATAGAGTTGGGTCTAGAAAGTTGCTTGGTGAAGAAGGAAACAACTTGTAGGATTGATTTATTTTCAATCCGTATGTGTCATGCTTGCTATATGGAGTAAGCACTGTGAAAGTTCTGGTGAAGTACTGCTATTCCGCTGCATAACTTCTGATACAACCCCTAAAGTGAAAGAAGAACTCTAGGGTTATTATTTTCAACAGAATTTGTAAGCAGATTTTGCAATCTATCAATAATGTCAAAGATACTTGAGATTTCCTCAAGTCCACTCATAAAGGCGTTTATTATTAGTGTTGATTGATCAATGATTCTCATATACATCTGCAAGCTGCTTGAAGACCTTGAAGATTATCAAGAATGATGTGTTCCAAGGAGATGGAACTGATGTTCTTAAGCAACTACCAGTTGAATAACAGATGTTCTGGGTGCTAAACACATGTAATGTGAGTACATATGTTTGGAACCTACTCCTAATCTGGAAGAGGAGACATCTGTTTTGAAATAATTGATCAGGACACGATCAACAGGTCATCTACTCCAGTTGTGAGTTTAAGGGAGTATATGTGCTGAGCTAAGTGTACTTAAAAGGACTTTAAAGCTGTGATTTCCAGGTTTCCCCTCATGTGGAACATCATGCTTAGCAAGCATGAAGAAGTAATCAGTCAGGATCCTCTAGTGTGATTAGATAATTCTAACTGAATAAATGATGGAAGCAGAATCTTTATGTGATAAAATCAGAATCAAAAGCTCTAAAGCTTGTGATGATAAAGGATGTACAACATCACAACTGTTGAAGACATCAGTTGTTGAGGAAAGACAGATAAGTTCCAGATATAGTGAACATCCTCATGATTGATAATGAAGTTACTTCTAGTACAAGTTACAGAATGTGGCAACCTGAAACTTGTACAGCAAGCAAACTAAGGACTCTTATTTTGAAACCTGTGGCAAATTCCAAATAAAGAGTACTTACTATGTGTCTAAAGTAAAAAGCTCAACACTGTTTCAATAAAGAGGGAAGAGGGAGTAGTATGATCAAGCTGATGTGAAAGGGAGTTCATCTTACCTTGCTCTATAAGATGCTTGAGTTTATTTCTCATGATCTTAGTGATTTCCAAGGAGGATAGGAATAGAACAGGTTATGTCTACCAATCACATAAACTGCAGCATGTGAAGGAGAATTCACTTAAAAAGATCTGAGCTAAGTCTCAGGGGGAGTCCTTAACCTGAAGATCTTGGAAGACATGTCATACAAAATGTCTTGACATCCTGGACCAAAATCAAATGGTGGATATCTGCACTTTGACAAGTCATTCCCATCACGTAGGATGAGCTTGTTAGTTGTATGTAGCAAGGATGAGTTATCTTCAAAAGATCATGGGTTCCTGAGAAGATCCTGGTTCGCTCTTGTCTACAGGAGCATGGTACAATTAACTCCTTTGTACTGTTCAAGGGTCAGCAGACAAGGTGAAGGCGATACATGTTAGTTGCTGCATGGTTGTGTGGCTGTTATGGGTCAGCAGAAAAGTGTGCTTTGATTGCTATGGATGTTCATCCAAAACCATAGTATAAGCCAGGCTCATATGGTTGAGATCAATGTCAGATCTGATGTTGCAACATCATCTCAAAAGAAGGGTCTCTTCAGCAAAGGAAGCTTGTAAGGACCAGTTGGTTCTTCGTGCATGGAGCAGAAGATTGTTAGAATAATTATCCTATCTTGAGAAGATGGCATAATCTAACTAATAATGAATACTTTGACGGGAGACTAAGTATTCATTAGGATCTTGCATAAAGATATATATAAGCACTTTGATGGGAGACTAAGTGGGTGTATAATATGCATGCAAGGCTGTATTCTGAACCTATTTCTCAGAACTTGGTAGAGAGTTTATTTCTCTCTAAGAGTATTCTGGTGAGTAATTATTACTGAAGATGAAGATCATACCTTTCTTATGGGGAATATAAAAGGGCATCAATCCCCTGGATGTTAACTTCAGAACCCAAGCAGATAGGTTCATGCTGTAACATCATTATTGTTAGAAGTCTGTGGCAGAGACTTAGGACTGTGAAGTGGCAGTTCTAGTGTTTGTTTGGAATAAGTAGATGCTACTTGTGGTTAAAAGTAGTATGCTTAACAATGCATAACTACTGTTGTGGTTTGAAAATTTACTAGTATTAGCAACTACTAGTAAATATATTATACAGAAGGATGACATGATCAAAGGATAATCCTTCTAGAAAGTCTGAATCTTAGTAAAGCTTGTAAGCACACTAAGAAGGTTGGAGGTTGGTTTCAGACTATGGCTACATGATTTCTCAGCCATCCAGAGAGTCATGATAAGTGTGGAAGTGCAAGGGCATGAATCAGAGATGTCCTTACTATTTTAAGACTAGTTCAGGGTGCTTGAAGTTACCACCTCAGAGCTAGTGCTACTGGTTTCCACGCTACTGTTTTGATTGGCCTTAACAAGGGAAGTCACTGAGTGTTGCATTTTCCCCAATTACAATATACATTGAAGGGAGACTTTGTATATGGACTTAATCTGAAGATCAGAAGAAGTAAATCAGATTAAGAAATCTGATATATTCAGCATATGTTCAAGGGGTTCTTTTACTACAAGAAATAGAAGTGGCATCTAAATTTGGTGTATTAGAACTAATCTGTGATGTCTTGTGAAGCATTTTGGAGTCTTCTGGTTTTGCTGTCTGGAAGAAGGTAGAAGGTAATTGTGTTGGATCTCAGCAACACTTAAGAAAGCATGATTGATGGCCATGCTTAATGCTACTAGTCTCTTGCTACTAGCTGTTTAAAATGTCCTTCTCTGTGCCTAACTGAGAGAAGTAAAAAGAAGGCTGCTGTTGTTGAAGAATGTAAGGTAATGTATAAGTAAGTTTCATGACATTACCAACGACATTCCAACCTCGGGGAAATCAAGAAGAATACGTGGCAAATAACTTCACCACGTAATTGTAGCTATTCAGGAGCTATATTTGGTGTTCTGTTTCCCAGAAGGAATAAATCTTCAGCCTTAAAAGTCGGTCAAAGGCTGACTTTATTCAGGAACTACTTTGACCTAAACTTATGCATGTATTAGGACTGGTCCTTTTGTGCAGAAACAAACAAATGCGTCTAAATTTCATGCACAGTCAGTCTAAAATATGCAACAACTTTAACAGGTATCCTTGACCAAGATTTTATATTGCCATCTTCTTGAACCTGTCATCTCCTTATATAACCTCCTGTCACACATTCCTTCTCTCACAACCATCATGGGGTTTGTACGGATCTGGGAAAACTGTTCTTGGATCTGGTTTTGTGAGGGCTTTCTTTGTCAATTTTTGGCCAAAAAGGGGGAGAAAGGAGTAAAGGAGCTACTCAAAATTTTGATCACAAAGACTTGTCACAAATTCAGCAGAAATTCAAATGGCGTGAATTTCTTTGTGACTTGTGATCTGAGTTATGAACACAGTTGTGACCTGTGTTCTGAGTTACAAGGGAGATATTCTGGTCACTCCTTAAAGGTTCTCTGATGCCTCTGAAAGGATAGTTTATCTCCCACGGTCCTCTTTTTCCACCACCAGTGACAAGAAATGGTTCGTGGTCTATAAGGGAATGAGGTGCATCCTCTTCCTCCTGTGCTTCAAGAGGTCCTGAATGGTTAGTGTGGTTACAACCAAAGATGTCAAGATCAATGTCAAGACATCCTTCTGTGTGTATCCTGAACACTTTTATTTTTTATTATTGTTGTATTTGTTTTAGCCAAAATTTGCCAAAGGGGGAGATTGTAAGTGGCTTTGTTTAGGATTGGCTCATTTCTTGTAAAACAAATAGTAACAACAATAATGTAATGTAATGTACAATAGGAACAGCCTGAAAACCCTATTGTAAATGCCTAAACATGTTGTGCTGATTTAAATCAACATCTGGAACAACATGTCTCAAGAGATGTCATAACATCATACCAGACATCAAGCTACTGAACTGTCAAGTCTGATGCAGTTCTGTTCCTGAAGTTATGCAGAATATTCTGCCAAATAGAATGCATAACAAATAGCGAAAATTGAAGGCATATGTGGAGCCCTAGAAGATTCAATCAGAAGCTAAGGATCAGGAGAAAAGCTCGATTGAAGACCTAACTTACAGGAGAAGTTTTCTGCTTACTTTATGCAGGTCGTTAAAAGCTGCATTGCTGTCACATGAAGGCCCAAAATCCAGTTGGGTAAAAAGGGTTATAAATAGAAGTATTGTAACCTAATTTAAGCAGGTTGTGTATTGTCAAGATGTGATCATTAGGACTAGTTTTGTTGTGAACCACCCGGGCTGTGGGATGGTCACCATACTCCTTGAAACCTGTAGGTTAAGGGATGTATGCATTGTACTTGATTGAAGCTTTTAAGCATGATCAAGATGTGTAATGGAAGTGTATCTTCTGAACAGTTTATGTACTGTAGAAAGTTATCACTGCGGTGATTGAGGGGGAGTGAGAGGGGTCTCATATCTAGGATTGGATCTTAGGTAAAAGTGTCATTGGGTAGTGATTAAGTGAGAAGGCTGTCAACGGGTGTGTTGGCTGTAGGGTCTTTGAATTGATACTACTAATAGTGAACTTTATCCCTGGCTTGGAAGCCCCCAGATGTAGCTTGGTTGAACCGAACTGGGTGAACAATTCTGTGTGTTATTTACTTTCTGTATTGGTTATTTGTTTGATGTCACAGCATTCCTCGTAACATCAATGTATAAGATTAAACTTAATTGTTCTGAACTTCAGTAAATCAGAACCTGCGTTTGTCAAAAAGTGTTGCAGGCTCTGGTATGTTAGTCCAGTGACTGTTGTAGAACATATATCAAAAGTACAGCCTATTCTACCTGTACAGCGCTTAATGTCAGATCAGACGTCTTAACATTCCATTAGACATTCTGAGTCTGTGACATTAACGGAATTTCACCTTCCATTATGACAAGGCTACCATCCATTGGAGTAACAAAATCCTCGACAACAGACTACCTTCCATAATGACAAGGCTACCATCCATTGGAGTAAAAAAATCTCGACAACAAACTACCTTACATAATGACAAGGCTACCATCCATTGGAGTAAAAAAATCTCGACAACAGACTACCTTCCATAATGACAAGGCTACCATCCATTGAGTAACAAAGATCTCGACAACAGACTACCTTCCATTAAGACAAGGCTACCATCCATTGTAGTAAAAAATATCTCGACAATAGACTACCTTCCATAATGACAAGGCTACCATCCATTGGAGTAACAAAAATCCCGACAACAGACTACCTTCCATAATGACAAGGCTACCATCCATGGAGTAACAAAGATATCGACAACAAACTATCTTCCATAATGACAAGGGTACCATCCATTGGAGTAAAAAAATTCTTGACAACAGAGTACCTTCAATAATGACAAGGCTACCATCCATTGAAGTAAAAAAAAACTGGACAACAGACTACCTTACATAATGACAAGGCTACCATCCATTGGAGTAAAAAAATATCGACTACAGGCTACCTTGCATAATGACAAAGCTACCATCCATTGAGTAACAAAGATCTCGACAACAGACTACCTTCCATTATGACATGGCTACCATCCATTGGAGTTAAAAAATCTCGACAACAGACTACCTTCCATAATGACATGGCTACCATCCATTAATTAACAAAGATCTCGACAACATACTACCTTCCATTATGACAAGGCTACCATCCATTGGAGTAACAAATATCTCGACAACAAACTACTTTCTATAATGACAAGGCTACCATCCATTAGAGTAACAAAAATCACGACAAAAGACTACCTTCCATAAATAAAAGTCTACCATCCATTGGAGTAACAAAAATATCGACAATAGACTACCTTCCATAATTACATGGCTACCATCCATTAGAGTAACAAAAATCTCGACAACAGACTACCTTACATAATGACAAGGCTACCATCCATAGAGTAACAAAGATCTCGACAACAGACTACCTTCCATTATGACAAGGCTACCGTCCATTGGAGTAAAAAATATCTCGACAACAGACTACCTTCCATAATGACAAGGCTACCATCCATTGGAGTAACAAAAATCCCGACAACAGACTACCTTCCATAATGACAAGGCTACCATCCATTGAGTAACAAAGATATCGACAACAGACTATCTTCCATAATGACAAGGGTACCATTCATTGGTGTAAAAAAATCTTGACAACAGACTACTTTCCATAATGACAAGGCTACCATCCATTGAAGTAAAAAAAAATCTCGACAATAGATTACCTTACATAATGACAAGGCTACCATCCATTGGAGTAAAAAAATCTCGACAATAGACTACCTTCCATAATGACAAGGCTACCATCCATTGAGTAACAAAGATATCGACAACAAAATCCCTTCCATTTTGACAAGGCTACCATCCATTGTAGTAAAAAATATCTCGACAACAGACTACCTTCCATAATGACAAGGCTATCATCCATTGGAGTAAAGAAAATCTTGACAACAGACTACCTTCCATAATGACAAGGCTACCATCCATTGAAGTAAAAAAAAATCTCGACAACAGACTACATTCCATAATGACAAGGCTACCATCCATTGAGTAACAAAGATCTCGACAACAGAATCCCTTCCATTATGATAAGGCAATCATCCATTGGAGTAAAAAATATCTCGACAATAGACTACCCTCCATAATGACAAGGCTACCATCCATTGGAGTAACAAAAATCTCGACAACAAACTACCTTCCATAAAGACAAGCTACCATCCATTGAGTAACAAAGATATCGACAATAGACTACCTTCCATAATGATAAGGGTACCATCCATTGGAGTAAAAAAATTCTTGACAACAGACTACCTTCAATAATGACAAGGCTACCGTCCATTGAAGTAAAAAAAAATCTCGACAACAGACTACCTTACATAATGACAAGGCTACCATCCATTGGAGTAAAAAAATATCGACTACAGACTACCTTCTATAATGACAAAGCTACCATCCATTGAGTAACAAAGATCTCGACAACAGACTACCTTCCATTATGACAAGGCTACCATCCATTGGAGTAACAAAATTCTCGACAACAGACTAGCTTCCATAATGTCAAGGCTACCATCCATTGGAGTTAAAAAATATCGACAACAGACTACCTTCCATAATGACATGGCTACCATCCATTGAGTAACAAAGATCTCGACAATAGACTACCTTCCATTATGACAAGGCTACCATCCATAGGAGTAACAAATATCTCGACAACAGACTACCTTTTATAATGACAAGGCTACCATCCATTAGAGTAACAAAAATCACGACAAAAGACTACCTTCCATAAATAAAAGTCTACCATCCATTGGAGTAACAAAAATATCGACAATAGACTACCTTCCATAATTACATGGCTACCATCCATTAGAGTAACAAAAATCTCGACAACAAACTACCTTACATAATGACACGGCTACCATCCATTGAGTAACAAAGATCTCGACAACAGACTACCTTCCATTATGGAAAGGCTACCATCCATTGGAGTAAAAAATATCTTGACAACAGACTACCTTCCATAATGACAAGGCTACCATCCATTGGAGTAACAAAAATCTCGACAATAGACTACCTTCCATAAAGACAAGGCTACCATCCATTGAGTAACAAATATATCGACAACAGACTACCTTCTATAATGACAAGCGTACCATCCATTGGAGTAAAAAAAATCTTGACAACAAACTACCTTCCATAATGACAAGGCTACCATCCATGGAAGTAAAAAAAAATCTCGTCAACAGAATACCTTACATAATGGTAAGGCTACCATCCATTGGAGTAAAAAAATCTCGACAATAGACTACCTTCCATATTGATAAGGCTACCATCCATTGAGTAACAAAGATCTCGACAACAGACTACCTTCCATTATGACAAGGCTACCATCCATTGGAGTAACAAAATCCTCGACAACAGACTACCTTCCATAATGACAAGGCTACCATCCATTGGAGTAAAAAAATCTCGACAACAAACTACCTTACATAATGACAAGGCTACCATCCATTGGAGTAAAAAAATCTCGACAACAGACTACCTTCCATAATGACAAGGCTACCATCCATTGAGTAATAAAGATCTCGACAACAGACTACCTTCCATTAAGACAAGGCTACCATCCATTGTAGTAAAAAATATCTCGACAATAGACTACCTTCCATAATGACAAGGCTACCATCCATTGGAGTAACAAAAATCCCGACAACAGACTACCTTCCATAATGACAAGGCTACCATCCATGGAGTAACAAAGATATCGACAACAGACTATCTTCCATAATGACAAGGGTACCATCCATTGGAGTAAAAAAATTCTTGACAACAGACTACCTTCAATAATGACAAGGCTACCATCCATTGAAGTAAAAAAAAACTGGACAACAGACTACCTTACATAATGACAAGGCTACCATCCATTGGAGTAAAAAAATATCGACTACAGACTACCTTGCATAATGACAAAGCTACCATCCATTGAGTAACAAAGATCTCGACAACAGACTACCTTCCATTATGACATGGCTACCATCCATTGGAGTTAAAAAATCTCGACAACAGACTACCTTCCATAATGACATGGCTACCATCCATTGATTAACAAAGATCTCGACAACATACTACCTTCCATTATGACAAGGCTACCATCCATTGGAGTAACAAATATCTCGACAACAAACTACTTTCTATAATGACAAGGCTACCATCAATTAGAGTAACAAAAATCACGACAAAAGACTACCTTCCATAAATAAAAGTCTACCATCCATTGGAGTAACAAAAATATCGACAATAGACTACCTTCCATAATTACATGGCTACCATCCATTAGAGTAACAAAAATCTCGACAACAGACTACCTTACATAATGACAAGGCTACCATCCATAGAGTAACAAAGATCTCGACAACAGACTACCTTCCATTATGACAAGGCTACCGTCCATTGGAGTAAAAAATATCTCGACAACAGACTACCTTCCATAATGACAAGGCTACCATCCATTGGAGTAACAAAAATCCCGACAACAGACTACCTTCCATAATGACAAGGCTACCATCCATTGAGTAACAAAGATATCGACAACAGACTATCTTCCATAATGACAAGGGTACCATTCATTGGTGTAAAAAAATCTTGACAACAGACTACCTTCCATAATGACAAGGCTACCATCCATTGAAGTAAAAAAAAATCTCGACAATAGATTAGCTTACATAATGACAAGGCTACCATCCATTGGAGTAAAAAAATCTCGACAATAGACTACCTTCCATAATGACAAGGCTACCATCCATTGAGTAACAAAGATATCGACAACAAAATCCCTTCCATTTTGACAAGGCTACCATCCATTGTAGTAAAAAATATCTCGACAACAGACTACCTTCCATAATGACAAGGCTATCATCCATTGGAGTAAAGAAAATCTTGACAACAGACTACCTTCCATAATGACAAGGCTACCATCCATTGAAGTAAAAAAAAATCTCGACAACAGACTACCTTCCATAATGACAAGGCTACCATCCATTGAGTAACAAAGATCTCGACAACAGAATCCCTTCCATTATGATAAGGCAATCATCCATTGGAGTAAAAAATATCTCGACAATAGACTACCCTCCATAATGACAAGGCTACCATCCATTGGAGTAACAAAAATCTCGACAACAAACTACCTTCCATAAAGACAAGCTACCATCCATTGAGTAACAAAGATATCGACAATAGACTACCTTCCATAATGATAAGGGTACCATCCATTGGAGTAAAAAAATTCTTGACAACAGACTACCTTCAATAATGACAAGGCTACCGTCCATTGAAGTAAAAAAAAATCTCGACAACAGACTACCTTACATAATGACAAGGCTACCATCCATTGGAGTAAAAAAATATCGACTACAGACTACCTTCTATAATGACAAAGCTACCATCCATTGAGTAACAAAGATCTCGACAACAGACTACCTTCCATTATGACAAGGCTACCATCCATTGGAGTAACAAAATTCTCGACAACAGACTAGCTTCCATAATGTCAAGGCTACCATCCATTGGAGTTAAAAAATATCGACAACAGACTACCTTCCATAATGACATGGCTACCATCCATTGAGTAACAAAGATCTCGACAATAGACTACCTTCCATTATGACAAGGCTACCATCCATAGGAGTAACAAATATCTCGACAACAGACTACTTTCTATAATGACAAGGCTACCATCCATTAGAGTAACAAAAATCACGACAAAAGACTACCTTCCATAAATAAAAGTCTACCATCCATTGGAGTAACAAAAATATCGACAATAGACTACCTTCCATAATTACATGGCTACCATCCATTAGAGTAACAAAAATCTCGACAACAAACTACCTTACATAATGACACGGCTACCATCCATTGAGTAACAAAGATCTCGACAACAGACTACCTTCCATTATGGAAAGGCTACCATCCATTGGAGTAAAAAATATCTTGACAACAGACTACCTTCCATAATGACAAGGCTACCATCCATTGGAGTAACAAAAATCTCGACAATAGACTACCTTCCATAAAGACAAGGCTACCATCCATTGAGTAACAAATATATCGACAACAGACTACCTTCTATAATGACAAGCGTACCATCCATTGGAGTAAAAAAAATCTTGACAACAAACTACCTTCCATAATGACAAGGCTACCATCCATGGAAGTAAAAAAAAATCTCATCAACAGAATACCTTACATAATGGTAAGGCTACCATCCATTGGAGTAAAAAAATCTCGACAATAGACTACCTTCCATATTGATAAGGCTACCATCCATTGAGTAACAAAGATCTCGACAACAGACTACCTTCCATTATGACAAGGCTACCATCCATTGGAGTAACAAAATCCTCGACAACAGACTACCTTCCATAATGACAAGGCTACCATCCATTGGAGTAAAAAAATCTCGACAACAAACTACCTTACATAATGACAAGGCTACCATCCATTGGAGTAAAAAAATCTCGACAACAGACTACCTTCCATAATGACAAGGCTACCATCCATTGAGTAACAAAGATCTCGACAACAGACTACCTTCCATTAAGACAAGGCTACCATCCATTGTAGTAAAAAATATCTCGACAATAGACTACCTTCCATAATGACAAGGCTACCATCCATTGGAGTAACAAAAATCCCGACAACAGACTACCTTCCATAATGACAAGGCTACCATCCATGGAGTAACAAAGATATCGACAATAGACTATCTTCCATAATGACAAGGGTACCATTCATTGGAGTAAAAAAATCTTGACAACAGACTACCTTCCATAATGAAAAGGCTACCATCCATTGAAGTAATAAAAAATCTCGACAATATATTACCTTACATAATGACAAGGCTACAATCCATTGGAGTAAAAAAATCTCGACAACAGACTACCTTCCATAATGACAATGCTACCATCCATTGAGTAACAAAGATATCGACAACAAAATCCCTTCCATTATGACAAGGCTACCATCCATTGGAGTAAAAAATAACTCGACCACAGACTACCTTCCATAATGACAAGGCTATCATCCATTGGAGTAAAGAAAATATTGACAACAGACTACCTTCCATAATGACAAGGCTACCATCCATTGAAGTAAAAAAAAATCTCGACAAAAGACTACCTTACATAATGACAAGGCTACCATCTATTGGAGTAAAAAAATCTCGACAACAGAATACCTTCCATAATGACAAGGCTACCATCCGTTGAGTAACAAAGATCTCGACAACAGAATCCCTTCCATTATGATATAGCAATCATCCATTGGAGTAAAAAATATCTCGACAACAGACTACCCTCCATAATGACAAGGCTACCATCCATTGGAGTAACAAAAATCTCGACAACAGACTACCTTCCATAAAGACAAGGCTACCATCCATCGAGTAACAAAGATATCGACAATAGACTACCTTCCATAATGACAAGGGTACCATCCATTGGAGTAAAAAAATTCTTGACAACAGACTACCTTCAATAATGACAAGGCTACCATCCATTGAAGTAAAAAAAAATCTCGACAACAGACTACCTTACATAATGACAAGACTACCATCAATTGGAGTAAAAAAACCTCGACTACAGACTACCTTCCATAATGACAAAGCTACCATCCATTGAGTAAAAATGATCTCGACAACAGACTACCTTCCATTATGACAAGGCTACCATCCATTGGAGTAACAAAATTCTCGACAACAGACTACCTTCCATAATGTCAAGGCTACCATCCATTGGAGTTAAAAAATCTCGACAACAGACTACCTTCCATAATGACATGGCTACCATCCATTGAGTAACAAAGATCTCGACAACAGACTACCTTCCATTATGACAAAGCTACCATCCATTGGAGTAACAAATATCTCGACAACAGACTACCTTCTATAATGACAAGGCTACCATCCCTTAGAGTAACAAAAATCTCGACAAAAGACTACCTTCCATAAATAAAAGTCTACCATCCATTGGAGTAACAAAAATATCGACAATAGACTACCTTCCATAATTACATGGCTAACATCCATTACAGTAACAAAAATCTCGACAACAGACTACCTTACATAATGACAAGGCTACCATCCATTGAGTAACCAAGATCTCGACAACAGACTACCTTCCATTATGACAAGGCTACCATCCATTGGAGTAAAAAATATCTTGACAACAGACTACCTTCCATAATGACAAGGCTACCATCCATTGGAGTAACAAAAATCCCGACAATAGACTACCTTCCATAAAGACAAGGCTACCATCCATTGAGTAACAAAGATATCGACAACAGACTACCTTCCATAATGACAACGGTACCATCCATTGGAGTAAAAAAAATCTTGACAACAGACTACCTTCCATAATGACAAGGCTAAGATCCATGGAAGTAAAAAAAAATCTCGTCAACAAACTACCTTACATAATGGTAAGGCTACCATCCATTGGAGTAAAAAAATCTCGACAACAGACTACCTTCCATATTGATAAGGCTACCATCCATTGAGTAACAAAGATCTCGACAACAGACTACCTTCCATAATGACAAGGCTACCATTCATTGGAGTAACAAAATTCTCGACAACAGACTACCATCCATAATGACAAGGCTACCATCCATTGAGTAACAAAGATCTCGACAACAGACTACCTTCCATTAAGACAAGGCTACCATCCATTGTAGTCAAAAATATCTCGACAATAGACTACCTTCCATAATGACAAGGCTACCATCCATTGGAGTAACAAAAATCCCGACAACAGACTACCTTCCATAAAGACAAGGCTACCATCCATTGAGTAACAAAGATATCGACAACAGACTATCTTCCATAATGACAAGGGTACCATTCATTGTAGTAAAAAAATATTGACAACAGACTACCTTCCATAATGGCAAGGCTACCATCCATTGAAGTTAAAAAAAATCTCGACAACAGACTACCTTACATAATCACAAGGCTACCATCCATTGGAGTAAAAAAATCTCGACAACAGACTACCATCCATAATGACAAGGCTACCATCCATTGAGTAACAAAGATCTCGACAACAGACTACCTTCCATTAAGACAAGGCTACCATCCATTGTAGTCAAAAATATCTCGACAACAGACTACCTTTCATAATGACAAGGCTACCATCCATTGGAGTAAAGAAAATCTTGACAACAGACTACCTTCCATAATGACAAGGCTACCATCCATTGAAGTAAAAAAAAATCTCGACAACAGACTACCTTACATAATGACAAGGCTACCATCCATTGGAGTAAAAAAATCTCGACAACAGAATACCTTCCATAATGACAAGGCTACCATCCATTGAGTAACAAAGATCTCTACAATAGAGTCCCTTCCATTATGATAAGGCAACCATCCATTGGAGTAAAAAATATCTCGACAACAGACTACCCTCTATAATGACAAGGCTACCATCCATTGGAGTAACAAAAATCTCGACAACAGACTACCTTCCATAAAGACAAGGCTACCATCCATTGAGTAACAAAGATATCGACAATAGACTACCTTCCATAATGACAAGGGTACCATCCATTGAAGTACAAATATTCTTGACAACTGACTACCTTCAATAATGACAAGGCTACCATCCATTGAAGTAAAAAAAAATCTCGACAACCGACTACCTTACAAAATGACAAGGCTACCATCCATTGGAGTAAAAAAATCACGACAATAGAATACCTTCCATAATGACAAGGCTACCATCCATTGAGTAACAAAGATCTCGACAACAGACTACCTTCCATAATGACAAGGGTACCATCCATTGGAGTAAAAAAATTCTTGACAACAGACTACCTTCAATAATGACAAGGTAACCATCCATTGAAGTAAAAAAAAATCTCGACAACAGACTACCTTACATAATGACAAGGCTACCATCCATTGGAGTAAAAAAATCTCGACTACAGACTACCTTCCATAATGACAAGGCTACTATCCATTGAGTAACAAAGATCTCGACAACAGACTACCTTCCATTATGACAAGGCTACCATCCATTGGAGTAACAAAATTCTCGACAACAGACTACCTTCCATAATGTCAAGGCTACCATCCATTGGAGTTAAAAAATATCGAAAACAGACTACCTTCCATAATGACAAGGCTACCATCCGTTGAGTAACAAAGATCTCGACAACAGACTACCTTCCATTATGACAAGGCTACCATCCAGTGGAGTAAAAAAAATCTCGACAAAAGACTACCTTCCATAAAGAAAAGTCTACCATCCATTGGAGTAACAAAAATATCGACAATAGACTACATTCCATAATTACATGGCTACCATCCATTAGAGTAACAAAAATCTCGAGAACAGCCTACCTTACAAAATGACAAGGCTACCATCCATTGAGTAACAAAGATCTCGACAACAGACTACCTTCCATTATGACAAGGCTACCATCCATTGGAGTAAAAAATATCTCGACAACAGACTACCTTCCATAATGACAAGGCTACCATCCATTGGAGTAAAAAAAATCTTGACAACAGACTACCTTCCATAAAGACAAGGCTACCATCCATTGAGTAACAAAGATATCGACAACAGACTACCTTCCATAATGACAAGGGTACCATCCATTGGAGTAAAAAAAATCTTGACAACATACTACCTTCCATAATGACAAGGCTACCATCCATTGAAGTAAAAAAAAATCTCGTCAACAGACTACCTCACATAATGGTAAGGCTACCATCCATTGGAGTAAAAAAATCTCGACAACAGACTACCTTCCATATTGACAAGGCTACCATCCATTGAGTAACAAAGATCTCGACAACAAAATCCCTTCCATTATGACAAGGCTACCATCCATAGGAGTAAAAAATATCTCGACAACAGACTACCTTCCATAATGACAAGGCTATCATCCATTGGAGTAAGTAAAATCTTGACAACAGACTACCTTCCATAATGACAAGGCTACCATCCATTGAAGTAAAAAAAAATCTCGAAAACAGACTACTTTACATAATGACAAGGCTACCATCCATTGGAGTAAAAAAATCTCAACAACAGAATACCTTCCATAATGACAAGGCTACCATCCATTGAGTAACAAAGATCTCGACAACATAATCCCTTCCATTATGATAAGGCAACCATCCATTGGAGTAAAAAATATCTCGACAACAGACTACCCTCCATAATGACAAGGCTACCATCCATTGGAGTAACAAAAATCTCGACAACAGACTACCTTCCATAAAGACAAGGCTACCATCCATTGAGTAACAAAGATATCGACAATAGACTACCTTCCATAATGACAAGGGTACCATCCATTGAAGTAAAAAAAAATCTCGACAACAAACTACCTTACATAATTACAAGGCTACCATCCATTGGAGTAAAAAAATATCGACAACAAAATACCTTCCATAATGACAAGGCTACCATCCATTGAGTAACAAAGATCTCGACAACAGACTACCTTCCATAATGACAAGGGTACAATCCATTGGAGTAAAAAAATTCTTGACAACAGACTACCTTCAATAATGACAAGGCTACCATCCATTGAAGTAAAACAAAATCTCGACAACAGACTACCTTACATATTGACAAGGCTACCATCCATTGGAGTAAAAAAATCTCGACTGCAGACTACCTTCCATAATGACAAGGCTACCATCCATTGAGTAACAAGGATCTCGACAATTGACTACCTTCCATTATGACAAGGCTACCATCCATTGGAGTAACAAAATTCTCGACAACAAACTACCTTCCATAATGTCAAGGCTACCATCCATTGGAGTTAAAAAATCTCGACAACAGACTACCTTCCATAATGACAAGGCTACCATCCATTGAGTAACAAAGATCTCGACAACAGACTACCTTCAATTATGACAAGGCTACCATCCATTCGAGTAACAAATATCTCGACAACATACTACTTTCTATAATGACAAGGTTACCATCCATTAGAGTAACAAAAATCTCGACAAAAGACTACCTTCCATAAAGAAAAGTCTACCATCCATTGGAGTAACAAAAATATCGACAATAGACTACCTTCCATAATTACATGGCTACCATCCATTAGAGTAACAAAAATCTCGACAACAGACTACCTTACAAAATGACAAGGCTACCATCCATTGAGTAACAAAGATCTCGACAACAGACTACCTTCCATTATGACAAGGCTACCATCCATTGGAGTAAAAAATATCTCGACAACAAACTACCTTCCATAATGACAAGGCTACCATCCATTGGAGTAACAAAGATATCGACAACAGACTACCTTCCATAATGACAAGGGTACCATCCATTGGAGTAAAAAAACTCTTGACAACAGACTACCTTCCATAATGACAAGGCTACCATCCATTGAAGTAAAAAAAAATCTCGTCAACAGACTACCTTACATAATGGAAAGTCTACCATCCATTGGAATAACAAAAATATCGACAATAGACTACCTTCCATAATTACATGGCTACCATCCATTAGAGTAACAAAAATCTCGACAACAGACTACCTTCCATAATGACAAGGCTACCATCCATTGGAGTAAAAAAATCTCGACTACAGACTGCCTTCCATAATGACAAGGCTACCATCCATTGAGTAACAAAGATCTCGACAACAGACTACCTTCCATTATGACAAGTCTACCATCCATTGGAGTAACAAAATTCTCGACAACAGACTACCTTCCATAATGTCAAGGCTACCATCCATTGGAGTTAAAAAATCTCGACAATAGACTACCTTCCATAATGACAAGGCTACCATCCATTGAGTAACAAAGATCTCGACAACAGACTACCTTTCATTATGACAAGGCTACCATCCATTGGAGTAACAAATATCTCGACAACAGACTACTTTCTGTCATGACAAGGCTACCATCCATTAGAGTAACAAAAATCTCGACAAAAGACTACCTTCCATAAATAAAAGTCTACCATCCATTGGAATAACAAAAATATCGACAATAGACTACCTTCCATAATTACATGGCTACCATCCATTAGAGTAACAAAAATCTCGACAACAGACTACCTTACATAATGACAAGGCTACCATCCATTGAGTAACAAAGATCTCGACAATAGACTACCTTCCATTATGTCAAGGCTACCATCCATTGGAGTAAAAAATATCTCGACAACAAACTACCTTCCATAATGACAAGGCTACCACCCATTGGAGTAACAAAAATCTCGACAATAGACTACCTTCCATAAAGACAAGGCTACCATCCATTGAGTAACAAAGATATCGACAATAGACTACCTTCCATAATGACAAGGGTACCATCCATTGGAGTAAAAAAATTCTTGACAACAGACTACCTTCTAGAATGACAAGGCTACCATCCATTGAAGTAAAAAAAAATCTCGACAACAGACTACCTTACATATTGACAAGGCTACCATCCATTGGAGTAAAAAAATCTCGACTACAGACTACCTTCCATAATGACAAGGCTACCATCCATTAGAGTAACAAAAATCTCGACAAAAGACTACCTTCCATAAATAAAAGTCTACCATCCATTGGAATAACAAAAATATCGACAATAGACTACCTTCCATAATTACATGGCTACCATCCATTAGAGTAACAAAAATCTCGACAACAGACTACCTTACATAATGACAAGGCTACCATCCATTGAGTAACAAAGATCTCGACAATAGACTACCTTCCATTATGTCAAGGCTACCATCCATTGGAGTAAAAAATATCTCGACAACAAACTACCTTCCATAATGACAAGGCTACCATCCATTGGAGTAACAAAAATCTCGACAATAGACTACCTTCCATAAAGACAAGGCTACCATCCATTGAGTAACAAAGATATCGACAATAGACTACCTTCCATAATGACAAGGGTACCATCCATTGGAGTAAAAAAATTCTTGACAACAGACTACCTTCTAGAATGACAAGGCTACCATCCATTGAAGTAAAAAAAAATTAGGTCAACAGACTACCATACATAATGGTAAGGCTACCATCCATTGGAGTAAAAAAATCTCGACAACAGACTACCTTCCATATTGCCAAGGCTACCATCCATTGAGTAACAAAGATCACGACAACAGACTACCTTCCATTATGACAAGGCTACCATCCATTGGAGTAACAAAATTCTCGACAACAAACTACCTTCCATAATGTCAAGGCTACCATCCATTGGAGTTAAAAAATCTCGACAACAGACTACCTTCCATAATGACAAGGCTACCATCCATTGAGTAACAAAGATCTCGACAACAGACTACCTTCAATTATGACAAGGCTACCATCCATTCGAGTAACAAATATCTCGACAACATACTACTTTCTATATTGACAAGGTTACCATCCATTAGAGTAACAAAAATCTCGACAAAATACTACCTTCCATAAAGAAAAGTCTACCATCCATTGGAGTAACAAAAATATCGACAATAGACTACCTTCCATAATTACATGGCTACCATCCATTAGAGTAACAAAAATCTCGACAACAGACTACCTTACAAAATGACAAGGCTACCATCCATTGAGTAACAAAGATCTCGACAACAGACTACCTTCCATTATGACAAGGCTACCATCCATTGGAGTAAAAAATATCTCGACAACAAACTACCTTCCATAATGACAAGGCTACCATCCATTGGAGTAACAAAGATATCGACAACAGACTACCTTCCATAATGACAAGGGTACCATCCATTGGAGTAAAAAAAATCTTGACAACAGACTACCTTCCATAATGACAAGGCTACCATCCATTGAAGTAAAAAAAAATCTCGTCAACAGACTACCTTACATAATGGAAAGTCTACCATCCATTGGAATAACAAAAATATCGACAATAGACTACCTTCCATTATTACATGGCTACCATCCATTAGAGTAACAAAAATCTCGACAACAGACTACCTTCCATAATGACAAGGCTACCATCCATTGGAGTAAAAAAATCTCGACTACAGACTACCTTCCATAATGACAAGACTACCATCCATTGAGTAACAAAGATCTCGACAACAGACTACCTTCCATTATGACAAGGCTACCATCCATTGGTGTAACAAAATTCTCGACAACAGACTACCTTCCATAATTTCAAGGCTACCATCCATTGGAGTTAAAAAATCTCGACAATAGACTCCCTTCCATAATGACAAGGCTACCATCCATTGAGTAACAAAGATCTCGACAACAGACTACCTTCCATTATGACAAGGCTACCATCCATTGGAGTAATAAATATCTCGACAACAGACTACTTTCTGTCATGACAAGGCTACCATCCATTAGAGTAACAAAAATCTCGACAAAAGACTACCTTCCATAAATAAAAGTCTACCATCCATTGGAATAACAAAAATATTGATAATAGACTACCTTCCATAATTACATGGCTACAATCCATTAGAGTAACAAAAATCTCGACAACAGACTACCTTACATAATGACAAGGCTACCATCCATTGAGTAACAAAGATCTCGACAATAGACTACCTTCCATTATGTCAAGGCTACCATCCATTGGAGTAAAAAATATCTCGACAACAAACTACCTTCCATAATGACAAGGCTACCATCCATTGGAGTAACAAAAATCTCGACAATAGACTACCTTCCATAAAGACAAGGCTACCATCCATTGAGTAACAAAGATATCGACAATAGACTACCTTCCATAATGACAAAGGTACCATCCATTGGAGTAAAAAAATTCTTGACAACAGACTACCTTCTAGAATGACAAGGCTACCATCCATTGAAGTAAAAAAAAATTTGGTCAACAGACTACCTTACATAATGGTAAGGCTACCATCCATTGGAGTAAAAAAATCTCGACAACAGACTACCTTCCATATTGCCAAGGCTACCATCCATTGAGTAACAAAGATCACGACAACAGACTACCTTCCATTATGACAAGGCTACCATCCATTGGAGTAACAAAATTCTCGACAACAGACTACCTTCCATAATGACAAGGCTACCATCCATTGGAGTAAAAAAATCTCGACAACAGACTACCTTACATAATGACAAGGCTACCATCCTTTGGAGTAAAAAAATCTCGACAACAGACTACCTTCCATAATGACAAGGCTACCATCCATTGAGTAACAAAGATCTCGACAACAGACTACCTTCCATTAAGACAAGGCGACCATCCATTGTAGTAAAAAATATCTCGACAACAGACTACCTTCCATAATGACAAGTCTACCATCCATTGGAGTAACAAAAATCCCGACAACAGACTACCTTCCATAAAGACAAGGCTACCATCCATTGAGTAACAAAGATATCGACAACAGACTACCTTCCATAATGACAAGGGTATCATCCATTGAAGTAAAGAAAATCTTGACAACAGACTACCTTCCATAATGACAAGGCTACCATCCATTGAAGTAAAAAAAAATCTCGACAACAGACTACCTTACATAATGACAAGGCTACCATCCATTGAGTAACAAAGATCTCGACAACAGACTACCTTCCATTAAGACAAGACTACCATCCATTATAGTAAAAAATATCTCGATAACAAACTACCTTCCATAATGATAAGGCTACCATCCATTGGAGTAACAAAAATCCCGACAACAGACTACCTTCCATAAAGACAAGGCTACGATCCATTGAGTAACAAAGATATCGACAACAGACTATCTTCCATAATGACAAGGGTACCATTCATTGGAGTAAAAAAATATTGACAACAAACTACCTTCCATAATGACAAGGCTACCATCCATAGAAGTAAAAAAATCTCGACAACAGACTACCTTCTATAATGATAAGGCTACAATCCATTGAGTAACAAAGATCTCGACAACAAAATTCGTTCCATTATGACAAGGCTACCATCCATTGGAGTAAAAAATATCTCGACAACAGGCTACCCTCCATAATGACAAGGCTACCATCCATTGAAGTAAAAAAAAATATCTACAACAGACGACCTTATATAATGACAAGGCTACCATCCATTGGAGTAAAAAAATCTCAACAACAGACTACCTTCTATAATGATATGGCTACAATCCATTGAGTAACAAAGATCTCGACAACAAAATCCCTTCCATTATGACAAGGCTACCATCCATTGGAGTAAAAAATATCTCGACAACAGGCTACCCTCCATAATGACAAGGCTACCATCCATTGGAGTAATAAAAATCTCGACAACAAACTACCTTCCATAAAGACAAGGCTACCATCCATTGAGTAAGAAAGATATCGACAATAGACTACCTTCCATAATGACAAGGGTACCATCCATTGGAGTAAAAAAATTCTTGACAACTGACTACCTTCAATATTGACAAGGCTACCATCCATTGAAGTAAAAAAAAATCTCGACAACAGACTACCTTACATAATGACAAGGCTACCATCCATTGGAGTAAAAAAATCTCGACTACAGACTACCTTCCATAATGACAAGGCTTCCACCCATTGAGTAACAAAGATCTCGACAACAAACTACCTTCCATTATGACAAGGCTACCATCCATTGGAGTAACAAAAATCTCGACAACTGACTCCTTTCCATAAAGACAAGGCTACCATCCATTGAGTAACAAAGATATCAACAACAGACTACCTTCGGTAATGACAAGGGTACCATCCATTGGAGTAAAAAAATCTTGACAATAGACTACCTTCCATAATGACAAGGCTACCATCCATGGAAGTAAAAAAAAATCTCGTCAACAGACTACCTTACATAATGGCAAGGCTACCATCCATTGGAGTAAAAAAATCTAGACAACAGACTACCTTCCATAATGACAAGGCTACCATCCATTGAGTAACAAAGATCTCGACAACAGACTACCTTCCATTATGACAAGGCTACCATCCATTGGAGTAAAATATATCTAGACAACAGACCACCTTCCATAATTACATGGCTACCATCCATTGGAGTAAAAAAAATCTCGACAACAGACTACCTTCCATAATGACAAGGCTACCATCCATTGGAGAAAAAAAATCTGGACAACAGACTACCTTCCATAAAGACAAGGCTACCATCCATTGAGTAACAAAGATATCGACAATAGACTTCCTTCCATAATGACAAGGGTATCATCCATTGGAGTAAAAAAAACCTTGACAACAGACTACCTTCCATAATGACAAGGCTACCATCCATTGAATTAAAAAAAAATCTCTACAACAGACTACCTTACATAATGACAAGGCTACCATCCATTGGAGTAAAAAATTCTCGACAACAGACTACCTTCCATAATGACAAGGCTACCATCCATTGAGTGACAAAGATCTCGACAACAGACTACCTTCCATTATGACAAGGCTACCATCCATTGGAGTAATAAAATTCTCGACAACAGACTACCTTCCATAATGACAAGGCTATCATCCGTTGGAGTAAAAAAATCTCGACAACAGACTACCTTCCATAAAGACAAGGCTACCATCCATTGAGTAACAAAGATATCGACAACAGACTACACTCCATTATGACAAGGCTATCATCCATTGGATTAAAAAATATCTCGACAACTGACCACCTTCCATAATTACATGGCTACCATCCATTGGAGTAACAAAAATCTCGACAACAGACTACCTTCCATAATGACAAGGCTACCATCCATTGGAGGAAAAAAATCTCGACAACAAACTACCTTCCATAATGACAAGGGTACCATCCATTGGAGTAACAAATATCTCGACAACAGACTACCTTCTATAATGACAAGGGTACCATCAATTAGAGTAACAAAAAATCTGGACAACAAACTACCTTCCATAATGACAAGGGTACCATCAATTAGAGTAACAAAAATCTCGACAAAAGACTACCTTCCATAAAGAAATGTCTACCATCCATTGGAGTAACAAAAATCTCGACAACAGACTACCTTACATAATGAAAAGGATACCATCCATTGAGTAACAAAGATCTCGACAACAGACTACCTTCCATTATGATAAGGCTACCATCCATTGGAGTGAAAAATATCTCGATAACAGACTACCTTCCATAATGACAAGGCTACCATCCAATGGAGTAACAAAAATCCCGACAATAGACTACCTTCCATAAAGACAAGGCTACCATCCATTGAGTAACAAAGATATCGACAACAGACTATCTTCCATAATGAAAAGGGTACCATTCATTGGAGTAAAAAAAATCTTGACAACAGACTACCTTCCATAATGACAAGGCTACCATCCATTGAAGTAAAAAAAAATCTTGACAATAGACTACCTTACATAATGACAAGGCTACCATCCATTGGAGTAAAAAAATCATGACAACAGACTACCTTCCATAATGACAAGGCTACCATCCATTGAGTAACAAAGATCTCGACAATAGACTACCTTCCATTATGACAAGGCTACCATCCATTGGAGTAAAAAAATTCTCGACAACAGACTACCTTCCATAATGACAAGGCTACCATCCATTAGAGTAAAAAAATCTCGACAACAGACTACCTTCCATAATGACAAGGCTGCCATCCATTGAGTAACAAAGATCTGGACAACAGAATCACTTCCATTATGATAAGGCTACCATCCATTGGAATAAAAAATATCTCGACAACAGACTACCCTCCATAATGACAAGGCTACCGTCCATTTGAGTAACAAAAATCTGGACAACAGACTACCTTCCATAAAGACAAGGCTACCATCCATTGAGTAACAAAGATATCGACAATAGACTACCTTCCATAATGACAAGGGTATCATCCATTGGAGTAAAAAAAATCTTGACAACAGACTACCTTCCATAATGACAAGGCTACCATCCATTGAAGTAAAAAAAAATCTCTACAACAGACTACCTTACATAATGACAAGGCTACCATCCATTGGAGTAAAAAAATCTAGACAACAGACTACCTTCCATAATGACAAGGCTACCATCCATTGAGTAACAAAGATCTCGATAACAGACTACCTTCCATTATGACAAGGCTACCATCAATTGGAGTAATAAAATTCTCAACAACAGACTACCTTCCATAATGACAAGGCTACCATCCATTGGAGTAAAAAATATCGACAATAGACTACCTTACATAATGACAAGGCTACCATCCATTGGAGTAAAAAAATCTCGACAACAGACTACCTTCCATAATGACAAGGCTACCATCCATTGAGTAACAAAGATCTCGACAACAGACTACCTTCCATTATGACAAGGCTACCATCCATTGGAGTAAAAAATATCTCGACAACAGATTACCTTCCATAATGACAAGGCCACCATCCATTGGAGTAA
Source organism: Vicia faba (assembly GCA_948472305.1). Taxonomy (NCBI): domain Eukaryota; kingdom Viridiplantae; phylum Streptophyta; class Magnoliopsida; order Fabales; family Fabaceae; genus Vicia; species Vicia faba. The sequence goes on from OX451738.1 coordinate 745,201,728, forward strand.
CAAAAATTCTGACAACAGACTACCTTCCATAAAGACAAGGCTACCATCCATTGAGCAACAAAGATATCGACAACAGACTACCTTCCTTAATGACAAGGGTACCATCCATTGGAGTAAATAAAATCTTGACAACAGACTACCTTCCATAATGACAAGGCTACAATCGATTGAAGTAAAAAAAAATCTCGACAAGAGACTACCATACATAATGATAAGGCTACCATCCATTGAGTAACAAAGATCTCGACAACATACTACCTTCCATTATGACAAGGCTACCATCCATTGGAGTAACAAAATTCTCGACAACAGACTACCTTCCATAATGACAAGGCTACCATCCATTGGAGTAAAAAAATCTAGACAACAGACTACCTTACATAATGACAAGGCTACCATCCATTGGAGTAAAAAAATCTCGACAACAGACTACCTTCCATAATGACAAGGCTACCATCCATTGAGTAACAAAGATCTCGACAACAGACTACTTTCCATTAAGACAAGGCTACCATCCATTGTAGTAAAAAATATCTCGACAACAGACTACCTTCCATAATGACAAGGCTACCATCCATTGGAGTAACAAAAATCCCGACAATAAACTACCTTCCATAAAGACAAGGCTACCATATATTGAGTAACAAAGATATCGACAACAGACTATCTTCCATAATGATAAGGGTACAAATCATTGGAGTAAAAAAAATCTTGACAACAGACTACCTTCCATAATGTCAAGGCTACCATCCATTGAAGTAAACAAAATTTCGACAATAGACTACCTTACATAATGACAAGGCTACAATCCATTGGAGTAAACAAATCTCGACAACAGACTACCTTCCATAATGACATGGCTACCATCCATTGAGTAACAAAGATCTCGACAACAGACTACCCTCCATAATGACAAGGCTACCATCCATTGGAGTAACAAAAATCTCGACAACAGACTACCTTCCATAAAGACAAGGCTACCATCCATTGAGTAACAAAGATATCGATAATAGACTACCTTCCATAATGACAAGGGTATCATCCATTGGAGTAAAAAAAATATTGACAACAGACTACCTTCCATAATGACAAGGCTACCATCCATTGAAGTAAAAAAAAATCTCTACAACAGACTACCTTACATAATGACAAGGCTACCATCCATTGGAGTAAAAAATATCTCGATAACATACTACCTTCCATAATGACAAGGCTACCATCCATTGGAGTAACAAAAATCCCGAACACAGACTACCTTCAATAAAGACAAGGCTACCATCCATTGAGTAACAAATATATCGACAACAGACTATCTTCCATAATGAAAAGGGTACCATTCATTGGAGTAAAAAAAATCTTGACAACAAACTACCTTCCATAATGACAAGGCTACCATCCATTGAAGTAAAAAAAAATGTTGACAATAGCCTACCTTACATAATGACAAGGCTACCATCCATTGGAGTAAAAAAATCTCGACAACACACTACCTTCCATAATGACAAGGCTACCATCCATTGAGTAACAAAGATCTCGACAACAGACTACCTTCCATTATGACAAGGCTACCATCCATTGGAGTAAAAAAATTCTCGACAACAGACTACCTTCCATAATGACAAGGCTACCATCCATTAGATTAAAAAAATCTCGACAACAGACTACCTTCCATAATGAAAAGGGTGCCATCCATTGAGTAACAAAGATCTCGACAACAGAATCCCTTCCATTATGATAAGGTTACCATCCATTGGAATAAAAAATATCTCGACAACAGACTACCCTCCATAATGACAAGGCTACCATCCATTTGAGTAACAAAAATCTGGACAACAGACTACCTTCCATAAAGACAAGGCTACCATCCATTGAGTAACAAAGATATCGACAATAGACTTCCTTCCATAATGACAAGGGTATCATCCATTGGAGTAAAAAAAACCTTGACAACAGACTACCTTCCATAATGACAAGGCTACCATCCATTGAATTAAAAAAAAATCTCTACAACAGACTACCTTACATAATGACAAGGCTACCATCCATTGGAGTAAAAAATTCTCGACAACAGACTACCTTCCATAATGACAAGGCTACCATCCATTGAGTGACAAAGATCTCGACAACAGACTACCTTCCATTATGACAAGGCTACCATCCATTGGAGTAATAAAATTCTCGACAACAGACTACCTTCCATAATGACAAGGCTGCCATCCATTGGAGTAAAAAATATCGACAACAGACTACCTTACATAATGACAAGGCTACCATCCATTGGAGTAAAAAAATCTCGACAACAGACTACCTTCCATAATGACAAGGCTACCATCCATTGAGTAACAAAGATCTCGACAACAGACTACCTTCCATTAAGACAAGGCGACCATCCATTGTAGTAAAAAATATCTCGACAACAGACTACCTTCCATAATGACAAGGCTACCATCCATTGGAGTAACAAAAATCCCGACAACAGACTACCTTCCATAAAGACAAGGCTACCATCCATTGAGTAACAAAGATATCGACAACAGACTACCTTCCATAATGACAAGGGTATCATCCATTGAAGTAAAGAAAATCTTGACAACAGACTACCTTCCATAATGACAAGGCTACCATCCATTGAAGTAAAAAAAAATCTCGACAACAGACTACCTTACATAATGACAAGGCTACCATCCATTGAGTAACAAAGATCTCGACAACAGACTACCTTCCATTAAGACAAGACTACCATCCATTATAGTAAAAAATATCTCGATAACAGACTACCTTCCATAATGATAAGGCTACCATCCATTGGAGTAACAAAAATCCCGACAACAGACTACCTTCCATAAAGACAAGGCTACCATCCATTGAGTAACAAAGATATCGACAACAGACTATCTTCCATAATGACAAGGGTACCATTCATTGGAGTAAAAAAATATTGACAACAAACTACCTTCCATAATGACAAGGCTACCATCCATAGAAGTAAAAAAATCTCGACAACAGACTACCTTCTATAATGATAAGGCTACAATCCATTGAGTAACAAAGATCTCGACAACAAAATTCGTTCCATTATGACAAGGCTACCATCCATTGGAGTAAAAAATATCTCGACAACAGGCTACCCTCCATAATGACAAGGCTACCATCCATTGAAGTAAAAAAAAATATCTACAACAGACGACCTTATATAATGACAAGGCTACCATCCATTGGAGTAAAAAAATCTCGACAACAGACTACCTTCTATAATGATATGGCTACAATCCATTGAGTAACAAAGATCTCGACAACAAAATCCCTTCCATTATGACAAGGCTACCATCCATTGGAGTAAAAAATATCTCGACAACAGGCTACCCTCCATAATGACAAGGCTACCATCCATTGGAGTAACAAAAATCTCGACAACAAACTACCTTCCATAAAGACAAGGCTACCATCCATTGAGTAAGAAAGATATCGACAATAGACTACCTTCCATAATGACAAGGGTACCATCCATTGGAGTAAAAAAATTCTTGACAACTGACTACCTTCAATATTGACAAGGCTACCATCCATTGAAGTAAAAAAAAATCCCGACAACAGACTACCTTACATAATGACAAGGCTACCATCCATTGGAGTAAAAAAATCTCGACTACAGACTACCTTCCATAATGACAAGGCTTCCACCCATTGAGTAACAAAGATCTCGACAACAAACTACCTTCCATTATGACAAGGCTACCATCCATTGGAGTAACAAAAATCTCGACAACTGACTCCTTTCCATAAAGACAAGGCTACCATCCATTGAGTAACAAAGATATCAACAACAGACTACCTTCGGTAATGACAAGGGTACCATCCATTGGAGTAAAAAAATCTTGACAATAGACTACCTTCCATAATGACAAGGCTACCATCCATGGAAGTAAAAAAAAATCTCGTCAACAGACTACCTTACATAATGGCAAGGCTACCATCCATTGGAGTAAAAAAATCTAGACAACAGACTACCTTCCATAATGACAAGGCTACCATCCATTGAGTAACAAAGATCTCGACAACAGACTACCTTCCATTATGACAAGGCTACCATCCATTGGAGTAAAATATATCTAGACAACAGACCACCTTCCATAATTACATGGCTACCATCCATTGGAGTAAAAAAAATCTCGACAACAGACTACCTTCCATAATGACAAGGCTACCATCCATTGGAGAAAAAAAATCTCGACAACAAACTACCTTCCATAATGACAAGGCTACCATCCATTGGAGTAACAAATATCTCGGCAACAGACTACCTTCCATAATGACAAGGCTACCATCCATTAGAGTAACAAAAATCTCAACAACAAACTACCTTTCATAAAGAAAAGTCTACCATCCATTGGAGTAAAAAAATCTTGACAATAGACTACCTTCCATAATGACAAGGCTACCATCCATGGAAGTAAAAAAAAATCTCGTCAACAGACTACCTTACATAATGGCAAGGCTACCATCCATTGGAGTAAAAAAATCTAGACAACAGACTACCTTACATAATGAAAAGGCTACCACCCCTTGAGTAACAAAGATCTCGACAACAGACTACCTTCCATTAAGACAAGGCTACCATCCATTGGAGTAAAAAATATCTCGATAACAGACTACCTTCCATAATGACAAGGCTATCATCCGTTGGAGTAAAAAAATCTCGACAACAGACTACCTTCCATAAAGACAAGGCTACCATCCATTAAGTAACAAAGATATCGACAACAGACTACACTCCATTATGACAAGGCTATCATCCATTGGATTAAAAAATATCTCGACAACTGACCACCTTCCATAATTACATGGCTACCATCCATTGGAGTAACAAAAATCTCGACAACAGACTACCTTCCATAATGACAAGGCTACCATCCATTGGAGGAAAAAAATCTCGACAACAAACTACCTTCCATAATGACAAGGGTACCATCCATTGGAGTAACAAATATCTCGACAACAGACTACCTTCTATAATGACAAGGGTACCATCAATTAGAGTAACAAAAAATCTGGACAACAAACTACCTTCCATAATGACAAGGGTACCATCAATTAGAGTAACAAAAATCTCGACAAAAGACTACCTTCCATAAAGAAATGTCTACCATCCATTGGAGTAACAAAAATCTCGACAACAGACTACCTTACATAATGAAAAGGATACCATCCATTGAGTAACAAAGATCTCGACAACAGACTACCTTCCATTATGATAAGGCTACCATCCATTGGAGTGAAAAATATCTCGATAACAGACTACCTTCCATAATGACAAGGCTACCATCCAATGGAGTAACAAAAATCCCGACAATAGACTACCTTCCATAAAGACAAGGCTACCATTCATTGAGTAACAAAGATATCGACAACAGACTATCTTCCATAATGAAAAGGGTACCATTCATTGGAGTAAAAAAAATCTTGACAACAGACTACCTTCCATAATGACAAGGCTACCATCCATTGAAGTAAAAAAAAATCTTGACAATAGACTACCTTACATAATGACAAGGCTACCATCCATTGGAGTAAAAAAATCATGACAACAGACTACCTTCCATAATGACAAGGCTACCATCCATTGAGTAACAAAGATCTCGACAATAGACTACCTTCCATTATGACAAGGCTACCATCCATTGGAGTAAAAAAATTCTCGACAACAGACTACCTTCCATAATGACAAGGCTACCATCCATTAGAGTAAAAAAATCTCGACAACAGACTACCTTCCATAATGACAAGGCTGCCATCCATTGAGTAACAAAGATCTGGACAACAGAATCACTTCCATTATGATAAGGCTACCATCCATTGGAATAAAAAATATCTCGACAACAGACTACCCTCCATAATGACAAGGCTACCATCCATTTGAGTAACAAAAATCTGGACAACAGACTACCTTCCATAAAGACAAGGCTACCATCCATTGAGTAACAAAGATATCGACAATAGACTACCTTCCATAATGACAAGGGTATCATCCATTGGAGTAAAAAAAATCTTGACAACAGACTACCTTCCATAATGACAAGGCTACCATCCATTGAAGTAAAAAAAAATCTCTACAACAGACTACCTTACATAATGACAAGGCTACCATCCATTGGAGTAAAAAAATCTAGACAACAGACTACCTTCCATAATGACAAGGCTACCATCCATTGAGTAACAAAGATCTCGACAACAGACTACCTTCCATTATGACAAGGCTACCATCAATTGGAGTAATAAAATTCTCAACAACAGACTACCTTCCATAATGACAAGGCTACCATCCATTGGAGTAAAAAATATCGACAATAGACTACCTTACATAATGACAAGGCTACCATCCATTTGAGTAAAAAAATCTCGACAACAGACTACCTTCCATAATGACAATGCTACCATCCATTGAGTAACAAAGATCTCGACAACAGACTACCTTCCATTATGACAAGGCTACCATCCATTGGAGTAAAAAATATCTCGACAACAGACTACCTTCCATAATGACAAGGCCACCATCCATTGGAGTAACAAAAATTCCGACAACAGACTACCTTCCATAAAGACAAGGCTACCATCCATTGAGCAACAAAGATATCGACAACAGACTACCTTCCTTAATGACAAGGGTACCATCCATTGGAGTAAATAAAATCTTGACAACAGACTACCTTCCATAATGACAAGGCTACAATCGATTGAAGTAAAAGAAAATCTCGACAAGAGACTACCATACATAATGATAAGGCTACCATCCATTGAGTAACAAAGATCTCGACAACATACTACCTTCCATTATGACAAGGCTACCATCCATTGGAGTAACAAAATTCTCGACAACAGACTACCTTCCATAATGACAAGGCTACCATCCATTGGAGTAAAAAAATCTAGACAACAGACTACCTTACATAATGACAAGGCTACCATCCATTGGGGTAAAAAAATCTCGACAACAGACTACCTTCCATAATGACAAGGCTACCATCCATTGAGTAACAAAGATCTCGACAACAGACTACTTTCCATTAAGACAAGGCTACCATCCATTGTAGTAAAAAATATCTCGACAACAGACTACCTTCCATAATGACAAGGCTACCATCCATTGGAGTAACAAAAATCCCGACAATAAACTACCTTCCATAAAGACAAGGCTACCATATATTGAGTAACAAAGATATCGACAACAGACTATCTTCCATAATGATAAGGGTACAAATCATTGGAGTAAAAAAAATCTTGACAACAGACTACCTTCCATAATGTCAAGGCTACCATCCATTGAAGTAAACAAAATTTCGACAATAGACTACCTTACATAATGACAAGGCTACAATCCATTGGAGTAAACAAATCTCGACAACAGACTACCTTCCATAATGACATGGCTACCATCCATTGAGTAACAAAGATCTCGACAACAGACTACCCTCCATAATGACAAGGCTACCATCCATTGGAGTAACAAAAATCTCGACAACAGACTACCTTCCATAAAGACAAGGCTACCATCCATTGAGTAACAAAGATATCGATAATAGACTACCTTCCATAATGACAAGGGTATCATCCGTTGGAGTAAAAAAAATATTGACAACAGACTACCTTCAATAATGACAAGGCTACCATCCATTGAAGTAAAAAAAAATCTCTACAACAGACTACCTTACATAATGACAAGGCTACCATCCATTGGAGTAAAAAATATCTCGATAACATACTACCTTCCATAATGACAAGGCTACCATCCATTGGAGTAACAAAAATCCCGAACACAGACTACCTTCAATAAAGACAAGGCTACCATCCATTGAGTAACAAATATATCGACAACAGACTATCTTCCATAATGAAAAGGGTACCATTCATTGGAGTAAAAAAAATCTTGACAACAAACTACCTTCCATAATGACAAGGCTACCATCCATTGAAGTAAAAAAAAATGTTGACAATAACCTACCTTACATAATGACAAGGCTACCATCCATTGGAGTAAAAAAATCTCGACAACACACTACCTTCCATAATGACAAGGCTACCATCCATTGAGTAACAAAGATCTCGACAACAGACTACCTTCCATTATGACAAGGCTACCATCCATTGGAGTAAAAAAATTCTCGACAACAGACTACCTTCCATAATGACAAGGCTACCATCCATTAGATTAAAAAAATCTCGACAACAGACTACCTTCCATAATGACAAGGGTGCCATCCATTGAGTAACAAAGATCTCGACAACAGAATCCCTTCCATTATGATAAGGCTACCATCCATTGGAATAAAAAATATCTCGACAACAGACTACCCTCCATAATGACAAGGCTACCATCCATTTGAGTAACAAAAATCTGGACAACAGACTACCTTCCATAAAGACAAGGCTACCATCCATTGAGTAACAAAGATATCGACAATAGACTTCCTTCCATAATGACAAGGGTATCATCCATTGGAGTAAAAAAAACCTTGACAACAGACTACCTTCCATAATGACAAGGCTACCATCCATTGAATTAAAAAAAAATCTCTACAACAGACTACCTTACATAATGACAAGGCTACCATCCATTGGAGTAAAAAATTCTCGACAACAGACTACCTTCCATAATGACAAGGCTACCATCCATTGAGTGACAAAGATCTCGACAACAGACTACCTTCCATTATGACAAGGCTACCATCAATTGGAGTAATAAAATTCTCGACAACAGACTACCTTCCATAATGACAAGGCTGCCATCCATTGGAGTAAAAAATATCGACAATAGACTACCTTACATAATGACAAGGCTACCATCCATTGGAGTAAAAAAATCTCGACAACAGACTACCTTCCATAATGACAAGGCTACCATCCATTGAGTAACAAAGATCTCGACAACAGACTACCTTCCATTATGACAAGGCTACCATCCATTGGAGTAAAAAATATCTCGACAACAGACTACCTTCCATAATGACAAGGCCACCATCCATTGGAGTAACAAAAATTCCGACAACAGACTACCTTCCATAAAGACAAGGCTACCATCCATTGAGCAACAAAGATATCGACAACAGACTACCTTCCTTAATGACAAGGGTACCATCCATTGGAGTAAATAAAATCTTGTCAACAGACTACCTTCCATAATGACAAGGCTACAATCCATTGAAGTAAAAAAAAATCTCGACAACAGACTACCATACATAATGATAAGGCTACCATCCATTGAGTAACAAAGATCTCGACAATATACTACCTTCCATTATGATAAGGCTACCATCCATTGGAGTAACAAAATTCTCGACAACAGACTACCTTCCATAATGACAAGGCTACCATCCATTGGAGTAAAAAAATCTAGACAACAGACTACCTTCCATAATGACAAGGCTACCATCCATTGAGTAACAAAGATCTCGACAACAGACTACTTTCCATTAAGACAAGGCTACCATCCATTGTAGTAAAAAATATCTCGACAACAGACTACCTTCCATAATAACAAGGCTACCATCCATTGGAGTAACAAAAATCCCGACAACAGACTACCTTCCATAATGACAAGGCTACAATCCATTGGATTAAAAAAATCTAGACAACAGACTACCTTACATAATGACAAGGCTACCATTCATTGGAGTAAAAAAATCTCGACAACAGACTACCTTCCATAATGACAAGGCTACCATCCATTGAGTAACAAAGATCTCGACAACAGACTACCTTCCATTAAGACAAGGTTACCATCCATTGTAGTAAAAATAATCTCGACAACAGACTAACTTCCATAATGACAAGGCTACCATCCATTGGAGTAACAAAAATCCCGACAACAGACTACCTTCCATAAAGACAAGGCTACCATCCATTGAGTATCAAAGATATCGACAACAGACTATCTTCCATAATGACAAGGCTACCATCCATTGAGTAACAAAGATATCGACAATAGACTACCTTCCATAATGACAAGGGTATCATCCATTAGAGTAAGAACAATCTTGACAACAGACTACCTTCCATAATTACAAGGCTACCATCCATTGAAGTAAAAAAAAATCTCTACAACAGACTACCTTACATAACGACAAGGCTACCATCCATTGGAGTAAAAAAATCTCGACAACAGACTACCTTCTATAATGACAAGGCTACCATCCATTGAGTAACAAAGATCTCGACAACAGACTACCTTCCATTATGACAAGGCTACCATCAATTGGAGTAATAAAATTCTCGACAACAGACTACCTTCCATAATGACAAGGCTACCATCCATTGGAGTAAGAAATATCTACAATAGACTACCTTACATAATGACAAGGCTACCATCCATTGGAGTAAAAAAATCTCGACAACAGACTACCTTCCATAATGACAAGGCTACCATCCATTTAGTAACAAAGATCTTGACAACAGACTACCTTCCATTATGACAAGGCTACCATCCATTGGAGTAAAAAATATCTCGACAACAGACTACCTTCCATAATGACAAGGCCACCATCCATTGGAGTAACAAAAATTCCGACAACAGACTACCTTCCATAAAGACAAGGCTACCATCCATTGAGCAACAAAGATATCGACGACAGACTACCTTCCATAATGACAAGGGTACCATCCATTGGAGTAAATAAAATCTTGACAACAGACTACCTTCCATAATGACAAGGCTACAATCCATTGAAGTAAAAAAAAATCTCGACAACAGACTACCATACATAATGATAAGGCTACCATCCATTGAGTAACAAAGATCTCGACAACATACTACCTTCCATTATGACAAGGCTACCATCCATTGGAGTAACAAAATTCTCGACAACAGAGTACCTTCCATGATGACAAGGCTACCATCCATTGGAGTAAAAAAATCTAGACAACAGACTACCTTATATAATGACAAGGCTACCATCCATTGGAGTAAAAAAATCTCGACAACAGACTACCATCCATAATGACAAGGCTACCATCCATTGAGTAACAAAGATCTCGACAACAGACTACCTTCCATTATGACAAGGCTACCATCCAATGGAGTAAAAAATATCTCGACAACAGACTACCTTCCATAATGACAAGGCCACCATCCATTGGAGTAACAAAAATTCCGACAACAAACTACCTTCCATAAAGACAAGGCTACCATCCATTGAGCAACAAAGATATCGACAACAGACTACCTTCCATAATGACAAGGGTACCATCCATTGGAGTAAATAAAATCTTGACAACAGAATACCTTCCATAATGACAAGGCTACAATCCATTAAAGTAAAAAAAATCTCGACAACAGACTACCATACATAATGATAAGGCTACCATCCATTGAGTAACAAAGATCTCCACAATAGACTACCTTTCATTATGACAAGGCTACCATCCATTGGAGTAACAAAATTCTCGACAACAGACTACCTTCCATAATGACATGGCTACCATCCATTGGAGTAAAAAAATCTAGACAACAAACTACCTTACATAATGACAAGGCTACCATCCATTGGAGTAAAAAGATCTCGACAATAGACTACCTTCCATAATGACAAGGCTACCATCCATTGAGTAACAAAGATCTCGACAACAGACTACCTTCCATTAAGACAAGGCTACCATCCATTGTAGTAAAAAATATCTCGACAACAGACTACCTTCCATAATGACAAGGCTACCATCCATTGGAGTAACAAAAATCCCGACAACAGACTACCTTCCATAAAGACAAGGCTACCATCCATTGAGTAACAAAGATATCGACAACAGACTATATTCCATAATGACAAGGGTACCATTCATTGGAGTAAAAAAAATCTTGACAACAGACTACCTTCCATAATGTCAAGGCTACCATCCATTGAAGTAAAACAAATTTTCGACAATAGACTACCTTACATAATGACAAGGCTACAATCCATTGGAGTAAACAAATCTCGACAACAGACTACCTTCCATAATGATAAGGCTACCATCCATTGAGTAACAAAGATCTCGACAACAGACTACCCTCCCTAATGACAAGGCTACCATCCATTGGAGTAACAAAAATCTCGACAACAGACTGCCTTCCATAAAGACAAGGATACCATCCATTGAGTAACAAAGATATCGACAATAGACTACCTTCCATAATGACAAGGGTATCATCCATTGGAGTAAAAAAATCTTGACAACAAACTACCTTCCATAATGACAAGGCTTCCATCCATTGAAGTAAAAAAAATCTCAACAACAGACTACCTTACATAATGACAAGGCTACCATTCATTGGAGTAAAAAAATATCGACAACAGACTACCTTCCATAATGACAAGGCTACCATCCATTGAGTAACAAAGATCTCGACAGCAGACTACCTTCCATTATAACAAGGCTACCAGCAATTGGAGTAACAAAATTCTCGACAACAGACTACCTTCCATAATGACAAGGCTACCATCCATTGGAGTAAAAAAATATCGATAATAAACTACCTTACATAATGACAAGGCTACCTTCCATTGGAGTAAAAAAATCTCGACAACAGACTACCTTCCATAATGACAAGGCTACCATACATTGTGTAACAAAGATCTCGACAACAGACTACCTTCCATAATGACAAGGCTACCATCCATTGGAGTAACAAAAATCCCGACAACAGACTACCTTCCATAATGACAAGGCTACCGTCCATTGAGTAACAAAGATCTCGACAACAGACTACCTTCCATTAAGACAAGGATACCATCCATTCTAGTAAAACATATCTCGACAACAGATTACCTTCCATAATGACAAGGCTACCATCCATTGGAGTAAAAAAATCTCGACAACAGACTACCTTCCATATTGACAAGGCTACCATCCATTGAATAACAAAGATCTCGACAACAGACTACCTTCCATTAAGACAAGGCTACCATCCATTGTAGTAAAAAATATCTCGACAACAGACTACCTTCCATTATGACAAGGCTACCATCCATTGGAGTAACAAAATTCTCGACAACAGACTACCTTCCATAATGACAAGGCTACCATCCATTGGAGTAAAAAAATCTAGACAACAGACTACCTTACATAATGACAAGGCTACCATTCATTGGAGTAAAAAAATCTCGACAACAGACTACCTTCCATAATGACAAGGCTACCATCCATTGAGTAACAAAGATCTCGACAACAGACTACCTTCCATTAAGACAAGGTTACCATCCATTGTAGTAAAAATAATCTCGACAACAGACTAACTTCCATAATGACAAGGCTACCATCCATTGGAGTAACAAAAATCCCGACAACAGACTACCTTCCATAAAGACAAGGCTACCATCCATTGAGTATCAAAGATATCGACAACAGACTATCTTCCATAATGACAAGGCTACCATCCATTGAGTAACAAAGATATCGACAATAGACTACCTTCCATAATGACAAGGGTATCATCCATTAGAGTAAGAACAATCTTGACAACAGACTACCTTCCATAATTACAAGGCTACCATCCATTGAAGTAAAAAAAAATCTCTACAACAGACTACCTTACATAACGACAAGGCTACCATCCATTGGAGTAAAAAAATCTCGACAACAGACTACCTTCTATAATGACAAGGCTACCATCCATTGAGTAACAAAGATCTCGACAACAGACTACCTTCCATTATGACAAGGCTACCATCAATTGGAGTAATAAAAATCTCGACAACAGACTACCTTCCATAATGACAAGGCTACCATCCATTTAGTAACAAAGATCTTGACAACAGACTACCTTCCATTATGACAAGGCTACCATCCATTGGAGTAAAAAATATCTCGACAACAGACTACCTTCCATAATGACAAGGCCACCATCCATTGGAGTAACAAAAATTCCGACAACAGACTACCTTCCATAAAGACAAGGCTACCATCCATTGAGCAACAAAGATATCGACGACAGACTACCTTCCATAATGACAAGGGTACCATCCATTGGAGTAAATAAAATCTTGACAACAGACTACCTTCCATAATGACAAGGCTACAATCCATTGAAGTAAAAAAAATCTCGACAACAGAATACCATACATAATGATAAGGCTACCATCCATTGAGTAACAAAGATCTCGGCAACATACTACCTTCCATTATGACAAGGCTACCATCCATTGGAGTAACAAAATTCTCGACAACATACTACCTTCCATAATGACAAGGCTACCATCCATTGGAGTAAAAAAATCTAGACAACAGACTACCTTACATAATGACAAGGCTACCATCCATTGGAGTAAAAAAATCTCGACAACAGACTACCTTCCATAATGACAAGGCTACCATCCATTGAGTAACAAAGATCTCGACAACAGACTACCTTCCATTATGACAAGGCTACCATCCATTGGAGTAAAAAATATCTCGACAACAGACTACCTTCCATAATGACAAGGCCACCATCCATTGGAGTAACAAAAATTCCGACAACAGACTACCTTCCATAAAGACAAGGCTACCATCCATTGAGCAACAAAGATATCGACAACAGACTACCTTCCATAATGACAAGGGTACCATCCATTGGAGTAAATAAAATCTTGACAACAGAATACCTTCCATAATGACAAGGCTACAATCCATTAAAGTAAAAAAAAATCTCGACAACAGACTACCATACATAATGATAAGGCTACCATCCATTGAGTAACAAAGATCTCCGCAACAGACTACCTTCCATTATGACAAGGCCACCATCCATTGGAGTAACAAAATTCTCGACAACAGACTACCTTCCATAATGACATGGCTACCATCCATTGGAGTAAAAAAATCTAGACAACAAACTACCTTACATAATGACAAGGCTACCATCCATTGGAGTAAAAAAATCTCGACAATAGACTACCTTCCATAATGACAAGGCTACCATCCATTGAGTAACAAAGATCTCGACAACAGACTACCTTCCATTAAGACAAGGCTACCATCCATTGTAGTAAAAAATATCTCGACAACAGACTACCTTCCATAATGACAAGGCTACCATCCATTGGAGTAAAAAAATCTAGACAACAGACTACCTTACATAATGACAAGGCTACCATCCATTGGAGTAAAAAAATCTCGACAACAGACTACCTTCCATAATGACAAGGCTACCATCCATTGAGTAACAAAGATCTCGACAACAGACTACCTTCCATTATGACAAGGCTACCATCCATTCGAGTAAAAAATATCTCGACAACAGACTACCTTCCATAATGACAAGGCCACCATCCATTGGAGTAACAAAAATTCCGACAACAGACTACCTTCCATAAAGACAAGGCTACCATCCATTGAGCAACAAAGATATCGACAACAGACTACCTTCCATAATGACAAGGGTACCATCCATTGGAGTAAATAAAATCTTGACAACAGAATACCTTCCATAATGACAAGGCTACAATCCATTAAAGTAAAAAAAAATCTCGACAACAGACTACCATACATAATGATAAGGCTACCATCCATTGAGTAACAAAGATCTCCGCAACAGACTACCTTCCATTATGACAAGGCCACCATCCATTGGAGTAACAAAATTCTCGACAACAGACTACCTTCCATAATGACATGGCTACCATCCATTGGAGTAAAAAAATCTAGACAACAAACTACCTTACATAATGACAAGGCTACCATCCATTGGAGTAAAAAAATCTCGACAATAGACTACCTTCCATAATGACAAGGCTACCATCCATTGAGTAACAAAGATCTCGACAAAAGACTACCTTCCATTAAGACAAGGCTACCATCCATTGTAGTAAAAAATATCTCGACAACAGACTACCTTCCATAATGACAAGGCTACCATCCATTGGAGTAACAAAAATCCCGACAACAGACTACCTTCCATAAAGACAAGGCTACCATCCATTGAGTAACAAAGATATCGACAACAGACTATCTTCCATAATGACAAGGGTACCATTCATTGGAGTAAAAAAAATCTTGACAACAGACTACCTTCCATAATGTCAAGGCTACCATCCATTGAAGTAAAACAAATTTTCGACAATAGACTACCTTACATAATGACAAGGCTACAATCCATTGGAGTAAACAAATCTCGACAACAGACTACCTTCCATAATGACAAGGCTACCATCCATTGAGTAACAAAGATCTCGACAACAGACTACCCTCCCTAATGACAAGGCTACCATCCATTGGAGTAAAAAAATATCGACAACAGACTACCTTCCATAATGACAAGGCTACCATCCATTGAGTAATAAAGATCTCGACAGCAGACTACCTTCCATTATAACAAGGCTACCAGCAATTGGAGTAATAAAATTCTCGACAACAGACTACCTTCCATAATGACAAGGCTACCATCCATTGGAGTAAAAAAAAATCGATAATAAACTACCTTACATAATGACAAGGCTACCTTCCATTGGAGTAAAAAAATCTCGACAACAGACTACCTTCCATAATGACAAGGCTACCATACATTGTGTAACAAAGATCTCGACAAAAGACTACCTTCCATAATGACAAGGCTACCATCCATTGGAGTAACAAAAATCCCGACAACAGACTACCTTCCATAATGACAAGGCTACCATCCATTGAGTAACAAAGATCTCGACAACAGACTACCTTCCATTAAGACAAGGCTACCATCCATTCTAGTAAAACATATCTCGACAACAGACTACCTTCCATAATGACAAGGCTACCATCCATTGGAGTAAAAAAATATCGACAACAGACTACCTTCCATATTGACAAGGCTACCATCCATTGAATAACAAAGATATCGACAACAGACTATCTTCCATAATGACAAGGGTACCATTCATTGGAATAAAAAAAATCTTGACAACAGACTACCTTCCATAATGTCAAGGCTACCATCCATTGAAGTAAAACAAATTTTCGACAATAGACTACCTTACATAATGACAAGGCTACAATCCATTGGAGTAAACAAATCTCGACAACAGACTACCTTCCATAATGACAAAGCTACCATCCATTGAGTAACAAAGATCTCGACAACAGACTACCCTCCCTAATGACAAGGCTACCATCCATTGGAGTAACAAAAATCTCGACAACAGACTGCCTTCCATAAAGACAAGGCTACCCTTCATTGAGTAACAAAGATATCGACAATAGACTACCTTCCATAATGACAAGGGTATCATCCATTGGAGTAAAAAAATCTTGACAACAAACTACCTTCCATAATGACAAGGCTACCATCCGTTGAAGTAAAAAAAATCTCGACAACAGACTACGTTACATAATGACAAGGCTACCATCCATTGGAGTAAAAAAATATCGACAACAGACTACCTTCCATAATGACAAGGCTACCATCCATTGAGTAATAAAGATCTCGACACCAGACTACCTTCCATTATAACAAGGCTACCATCAATTGGAGTAATAAAATTCTCGACAACAGACTACCTTCCATAATGACAAGGCTACCATCCATTGGAGTAAAAAAATATCGATAATAAACTACCTTACATAATGACAAGGCTACCTTCCATTGGAGTAAAAAAATCTCGACAACAGACTACCTTCCATAATGACAAGGCTACCATACATTGTGTAACAAAGATCTCGACAACAGACTACCTTCCATAATGCCAAGGCTACCATCCATTGGAGTAACAAAAATCCCGACAACAGACTACCTTCCATAATGACAAGGCTACCATCCATTGAGTAACAAAGATCTCGACAACAGACTACCTTCCATTAAGACAAGGCTACCATCCATTCTAGTAAAACATATCTCGACAACAGACTACCTTCCATAATGACAAGGCTACCATCCATTGGAGTAAAAAAATATCGACAACAGACTACCTTCCATATTGACAAGGCTACCATCCATTGAATAACAAAGATATCGACAACAGACTATCCTCCATAATGACAAGGGTACCATTCATTGGAGTAAAAAAAATCTTGACAACAGACTACCTTCCATAATGTCAAGGCTACCATCCATTGAAGTAAAACAAATTTTCGACAATAGACTACCTTACATAATGACAAGGCTACAATCCATTGGAGTAAACAAATCTCGACAACAGACTACCTTCCATAATGACAAGGCTACCATCCATTGAGTAACAAAGATCTCGACAACAGACTACCCTCCCTAATGACAAGGCTACCATCCATTGGAGTAACAAAAATCTCGACAACAGACTGCCTTCCATAAAGACAAGGCTACCCTTCATTGAGTAACAAAGATATCGACAATAGACTACCTTCCATAATGACAAGGGTATCATCCATTGGAGTAAAAAAATCTTGACAACAAACTACCTTCCATAATGACAAGGCTACCATCCGTTGAAGTAAAAAAAATCTCGACAACACACTACCTTACATAATGACAAGGCTACCATCCATTGGAGTAAAAAAATATCGACAACAGACTACCTTCCATAATGACAAGGCTACCATCCATTGAGTAATAAAGATCTCGACAGCAGACTACCTTCCATTATAACAAGGCTACCATCAATTGGAGTAATAAAATTCTCGACAAGAGACTACCTTCCATAATGACAAGGCTACCATCCATTGGAGTAAAAAAATATCGATAATAAACTACCTTACATAATGACAAGGCTACCTTCCATTGGAGTAAAAAAATCTCGACAACAGACTACCTTCCATAATGACAAGGCTACCATACATTGTGTAACAAAGATCTCGACAACAGACTACCTTCCATAATGACAAGGCTACCATCCATTGGAGTAACAAAAATCCCGACAACAGACTACCTTCCATAATGACAAGGCTACCATCCATTGAGTAACAAAGATCTCGACAACAGACTACCTTCCATTAAGACAAGGCTACCATCCATTCTAGTAAAACATATCTCGACAACAGACTACCTTCCATAATGACAAGGCTACCATCCATTGGAGTAAAAAAATCTCGACAACAGACTACCTTCCATATTGACAAGGCTACCATCCATTGAATAACAAAGATCTCGACAATAAACTACCTTCCATATATGACAAGGCTACCATCAATTGGAGTAATAAAATTCACGACAACAGACTACCTTCCATAATGACAAGGCTACCATCCATTGGAGTAAAAAAATATCGATAATAAACTACCTTACATAATGACAAGGCTACCTTCCATTGGAGTAAAAAAATCTCGACAACAGACTACCTTCCATAATGACAAGGCTACCATCCATTGGAGTAAAAAAATCTAGACAACAGACTACCTTACATAATGACAAGGCTACCATCCATTGGAGTAAAAAAATCTCGACAACAGACTACCTTCCATAATGACAAGGCTACCATCCATTGAGTAACAAAGATCTCGACAACAGACTACCTTCCATTATGACAAGGCTACCATCCATTGGAGTAAAAAATATCTCGACAACAGACTACCTTCCATAATGACAAGGCCACCATCCGTTGGAGTAACAAAAATTCCGACAACAGACTACCTTCCATAAAGACAAGGCTACCATCCATTGAGCAACAAAGATATCGACCACAGACTACCTTCCATAATTACAAGGGTACCATCCATTGGAGTAAATAAAATCTTGACAACAGAATACCTTCCATAATGACAAGGCTACAATCCATTAAAGTAAAAAAAAATCTCGACAACAGACTACCATACATAATGATAAGGCTACCATCCATTGAGTAACAAAGATCTCCACAACAGACTACCTTCCATTATGACAAGGCTACCATCCATTGGAGTAACAAAATTCTCGACAACAGACTACCTTCCATAATGACATGGCTACCATCCATTGGAGTAAAAAAATCTAGACAACAAACTACCTTACATAATGACAAGGCTACCATCCATTGGAGTAAAAAAATCTCGACAATAGACTACCTTCCATAATGACAAGGCTACCATCCATTGAGTAACAAAGATCTCGACAACAGACTACCTTCCATTAAGACAAGGCTACCATCCATTGTAGTAAAAAATATCTCGACAACAGACTACCTTCCATAATGACAAGGCTACCATCCATTGGAGTAACAAAAATCCAAACAACAGACTACCTTCCATAAAGACAAGGCTACCATCCATTGAGTAACAAAGATATCGACAACAGACTATCTTCCATAATGACAAGGGTACCATTCATTGGAGTAAAAAAAATCTTGACAACAAACTACCTTCCATAATGTCAAGGCTACCATCCATTGAAGTAAAACAAATTTTCGACAATAGACTACCTTACATAATGACAAGGCTACAATCCATTGGAGTAAACAAATCTCGACAACAGACTACCTTCCATAATGACAAGGCTACCATCCATTGAGTAACAAAGATCTCGACAACAGACTACCCTCCCTAATGACAAGGCTACCATCCATTGGAGTAACAAAAATCTCGACAACAGACTGCCTTCCATAAAGACAAGGCTACCCTTCATTGAGTAACAAAGATATCGACAATAGACTACCTTCCATAATGACAAGGGTATCATCCATTGGATTAAAAAAATCTTGACAACAAACTACCTTCCATAATGACAAGGCTACCATCCGTTGAAGTAAAAAAAATCTCGACAACGGACTACCTTACATAATGACAAGGCTACCATCCATTGGAGTAAAAAAATATCGACAACAGACTACCTTCCATAATGACAAGGCTACCATCCATTGAGTAATAAAGATCTCGACAGCAGACTACCTTCCATTATAACAAGGCTACCAGCAATTGGAGTAATAAAATTCTCGACAACAGACTACCTTCCATAATGACAAGGCTACCATCCATTGGAGTAAAAAAATATCGATAATAAACTACCTTACATAATGACAAGGCTACCTTCCATTGGAGTAAAAAAATCTCGACAACAAACTACCTTCCATAATGACAAGGCTACCATACATTGTGTAACAAAGATCTCGACAACAGACTACCTTCCATAATGACAAGGCTACCATCCATTGGAGTAACAAAAATCCCGACAACAGACTACCTTCCATAATGACAAGGCTACCATCCATTGAGTAACAAAGATCTCGACAACAGACTACCTTCCATTAAGACAAGGCTACCATCCATTCTAGTAAAACATATCTCGACAACAGACTACCTTCCATAAAGACAAGGCTACCATCCATTGAGTAACAAAGATATCGACAACAGACTATCTTCCATAATGACAAGGGTACCATTCATTGGAGTAAAAAAAATCTTGACAACAGACTACCTTCCATAATGTCAAGGCTACCATCCATTGAAGTAAAACAAATTTTCGACAATAGACTACCTTACATAATGACAAGGCTACAATCCATTGGAGTAAACAAATCTCGACAACAGACTACCTTCCATAATGACAAGGCTACCATCCATTGAGTAACAAAGATCTCGACAACAGACTACCCTCCCTAATGACAAGGCTACCATCCATTGGAGTAACAAAAATCTCGACAACAGACTGCCTTCCATAAAGACAAGGCTACCCTTCATTGAGTAACAAAGATATCGACAATAGACTACCTTCCATAATGACAAGGGTATCATCCATTGGATTAAAAAAATCTTGACAACAAACTACCTTCCATAATGACAAGGCTACCATCCGTTGAAGTAAAAAAAATCTCGACAACAGACTACCTTACATAATGACAAGGCTACCATCCATTGGAGTAAAAAAATATCGACAACAGACTACCTTCCATAATGACAAGGCTACCATCCATTGAGTAATAAAGATCTCGACAGCAGACTACCTTCCATTATAACAAGGCTACCAGCAATTGGAGTAATAAAATTCTCGACAACAGACTACCTTCCATAATGACAAGGCTACCATCCATTGGAGTAAAAAAATATCGATAATAAACTACCTTACATAATGACAAGGCTACCTTCCATTGGAGTAAAAAAATCTCGACAACAAACTACCTTCCATAATGACAAGGCTACCATACATTGTGTAACAAAGATCTCGACAACAGACTACCTTCCATAATGACAAGGCTACCATCCATTGGAGTAACAAAAATCCCGACAACAGACTACCTTCCATAATGACAAGGCTACCATCCATTGAGTAACAAAGATCTCGACAACAGACTACCTTCCATTAAGACAAGGCTACCATCCATTCTAGTAAAACATATCTCGACAACAGACTACCTTCCATAATGACAAGGCTACCATCCATTGGAGTAAAAAAATCTCGACAACAGACTACCTTCCATATTGACAAGGCTACCATCCATTGAATAACAAAGATATCGACAACAGACTATCTTCCATAATGACAAGGGTACCATTCATTGGAGTAAAAAAAATCTTGACAACAGACTACCTTCCATAATGTCAAGGCTACCATCCATTGAAGTAAAACAAATTTTCGACAATAGACTACCTTACATAATGACAAGGCTACAATCCATTGGAGTAAACAAATCTCGACAACAGACTACCTTCCATAATGACAAGGCTACCATCCATTGAGTAACAAAGATCTCGACAACAGACTACCCTCCCTAATGACAAGGCTACCATCCATTGGAGTAACAAAAATCTCGACAACAGACTGCCTTCCATAAAGACAAGGCTACCCTTCATTGAGTAACAAAGATATCGACAATAGACTACCTTCCATAATGACAAGGGTATCATCCATTGGAGTAAAAAAATCTTGACAACAAACTACCTTCCATAATGACAAGGCTACCATCCGTTGAAGTAAAAAAAATCTCGACAACAGACTACCTTACATAATGACAAGGCTACCATCCATTGGAGTAAAAAAATATCGACAACAGACTACCTTCCATAATGACAAGGCTACCATCCATTGAGTAATAAAGATCTCGACAGCAGACTACCTTCCATTATAACAAGGCTACCATCAATTGGAGTAATAAAATTCTCGACAACAGACTACCTTCCATAATGACAAGGCTACCATCCATTGGAGTAAAAAAATATCGATAATAAACTACCTTACATAATGACAAGGCTACCTTCCATTGGAGTAAAAAAATCTCGACAACAGACTACCTTCCATAATGACAAGGCTACCATACATTGTGTAACAAAGATCTCGACAACAAACTACCTTCCATAATGACAAGGCTACCATCCATTGGAGTAACAAAAATCCCGACAACAGACTACCTTCCATAATGACAAGGCTACCATCCATTGAGTAACAAAGATCTCGACAATAGACTACCTTCCATTAAGACAAGGCTACCATCCATTCTAGTAAAACATATCTCGACAACAGACTACCTTCCATAATGACAAGGCTACCATCCATTGGAGTAAAAAAATCTCGACAACAAACTACCTTCCATATTGACAAGGCTACCATCCATTGAATAACAAAGATCTCGACAATAGACTACCTTCCATATATGACAAGGCTACCATCAATTGGAGTAATAAAATTCACGACAACAGACTACCTTCCATAATGACAAGGCTACCATCCATTGGAGTAAAAAAATATCGATAATAAACTACCATACATAATGACAAGGCTACCTTCCATTGGAGAAAAAAAATCTCGACAACAGACTACCTTCCATAATGACAAGCCTACCAAACATTGTGTAACAAAGATCTCGACAGCAGACTACCTCCCATTATGACAAGGCTACCATCCATTGGAGTAAAAAATATCTCGACAACAGACTACCTTCCATAAAGACAAGGCTACCATCCATTGGAGTAAAAAAAATCCCGACAACAGACTACCTTCCATAAAGACAAGGCTACCATCCATTGAGTAACAAAGATATTGACAACAGACTACCTTACATAATTACAAGGGTACCATCCATTGGAGTAAAACAAATCTTGACAACATACTACCTTCCATAATGACAAGGCTACCATCCATAATGACAAGGCTACCATCCATAATGACAAGGCTACCATCCATTGAAGTAAAAAAAAATCTCGACAACAGACTACCATACATAATGATAAGGCTACCATCCATTGAGTAACAAAGATCTCGACAACAGACTACCTTCCATTATGACAAGGCTACCATCCATTGGAGTAACAAAATTCTCGACAACAGACTACCTTCCATAATGACAAGGCTACCATCCATGGGATTAAAAAAATCTCAACAACAAACTACCTTCCATAATGACAAGGGTACCATCCATTGAGTAACAAAGATCTCGACAACTGACTACCTTCCATTAAGACAAGGCTACCATCCATTGTAGTAAAACATATCTCGACATCAGACTACCTTCCATAATGACAAGGCTACCATCCATTGGAGTAAAAAAATCTCGACAATAGACTACCTTCCATATTGACAAGGCTACCATCCATTGAGTAACAAAGATCTCGACAACAGACTACCTTCCATTAAGACAAGGCTACCATCCATTGTAGTAAAAAATATCTCGACAACAGACTACCTTCCATAATGACAAGGCTACCATCCATTGGAGTAACAAAAATCCCGACAACAGACTACCTTCCATAAAGACAAGGCTACCATCCATTAAGTAACAAAGATATCGACAACAGACTATCTTCCATAATGACAAGGGTACCATTCATTGGAGTAAAAAAAATCTTGACAACAGACTACCTTCCATAATGACAAGGCTACCATCCATTGAAGTAAAAAAAAATCTCGACAATAAACTACCTTACATAATGACAAGGCTACCATCCATTGGAGTAAAAAAATCTCGACAAGAGACTACCTTCCATAATGATAAGGCTACCATCCATTGAGTAACAAAGATCTCGACAAGAGACTACCTTCCATTATGACAAGGCTACCATCCATTGGAGTAAAAAAATTCTCAACAACATACTACCTTCCATAATGACAAGGCTACCATCCATTAGAGTAAAAAAATCTCGACAACAGACTACCTTCCATAATGACAAGGCTGCCATCCATTGAGTAACAAATATCTCGACAACATAATCCCTTTGATTATGATAAGGCTACCATCCGTTGGAGTAAAAAATATCTCGACAACAGACTACCCTCCATAATGACAAGGCTACCATCCATTGGAGTAACAAAAATCTCGACGACAGACTACCTTCCATAAAGACAAGGCTACCATCCATTGAGTAACAAAGATCTCGACAACAGACTACCTTCCATAATGACAAGGCTGCCATCCATTGAGTAACAAAGATCTCGAAAACAGAATCCCTTCCATTATGATAAGGCTACCATCCATTGGAGTAAAAAATATCTCGACAACAGACTACCCTCCATAATGACAAGGCTACCATCCATTGGAGTAACAAAAATCTCAACGACAGACTACCTTCAATAAAGACAAGGCTACCATCCATTGAGTAACAAAGATCTCGACAACAGACTACCTTCCATAATGACAAGGCTACCATCCATTGGAGTAAAAAATATCTCGACAACAGACTACCTTCCATAATGACAAGGCTACCATCCATTGGAGTAACAAAAATTCCTACAACAGACTACCTTCCATAAAGACAAGGCTACCATCCATTGAGTAACAAAGATATCGACAACAGACTACCTTCCATAATGACAAGGGTACCATCCATTGGAGTAAAAAAATTCTTGACAACAGACTACCTTCCATAATAACAAGGCTACCATCCATTGAAGTAAAAAAAAATCTCGACAACAGACTACCTTCCATAATGACAAGGCTACCATACATTGTGTAACAAAGATCTCGACAACAGACTACCTTCCATTATGACAAGGCTACCATCCATTGGGGTAAAAAATATCTCGAAAACAGACTACCTTCCATAATGACAAGGCTACCATCCATTGGAGTAACAAAAATCCCGACAACAGACTACCTTCCATAAAGACAAGGCTACCACCCATTGAGTAACAAAGATATCGACAACAGTCTACCTTCCATAATGACAAGGGTACCATCCATTGGAGTAAAAAAAATCTTGACAACAGACTACCTTCCATAATGATAAGGCTACCATCCATTGAAGTAAAAAAAATCTCGACAACAGACTACCATACATAATGATAAGGCTACCATCCATTGAGTAACAAAGATCTCGACAACAGACTACCTTCCATTATGACAAGGCTACCATCCATTGGAGTAACAAAATTCTCGACAAAAGACTACCTTCCATAATGACAAGGCTACCATCCATTGGATTAAAAAAATCTCGACAACAGACTACCTTCCGTAATGACAAGGCTACCATCCATTGAGTAACAAAGATCTCGTCAACAGACTACCTTCCATTAAGACAAGGCTACCATCCATTGTAGTAAAAAATATCTCGACAACAGACTACCTTCCATTATGACAAGGCTACCATCCATTGGAGTAAAAAAATCTCGACAACAGACTACCTTCCATAATGACAAGGCTACCATCCATTGAGTAACAAAGATCTCGACAACAGACTACCTTCCATTAAGACAACGCTACCATCCATTGTAGTAAAAAATATCTCGACAACAGACTACCTTCAATAATGAGAAGGCTACCATCCATTAGAGTAACAAAAATCCCGACAACAGACTACCTTCCATAAAGACAAGGCTACCATCCATTGAGTAAAAAAGATATCGACAACAGACTATCTTCCATAATGACAAGGCTACCATCCATTGAAGTAAAAAAAAATCTCGACAATAGACTACCTTACATAATGACAAGGCTACCATCAATTGGAGTAAAAAAATATCGACAACAAACTACCTTTCATAATGACAAGGCTACCATCCATTGAGTAACAAATATCTTGACAAGAGACTACCTTCCATTATGACAAGGCTACCATCCATTGGAGTAAAAAAATTCTCGACAACAGACTACCTTCCATAATGACAAGGCTACCATCCATTAGAGTAAAAAAATCTCGACAATAGACTACCTTATATAATGACAAGGCTACCATAAATTGGAGTAAAAAAATCTCGACAACAGACTACCTTCCATAATGACAAGGCTACCATCCATTGAGTAACAAAGATCTCGACAACATACTACCTTCCATTATAATAAGGCTACCATCAATTGGAGTAATAAAATTCTCGACAACAGAATACCATCCATAATGACAAGGCTACCATCCATTGAGTAACAAAGATATCGACAACAGACAATCTTCCATAATGACAAGGGTACCATTCATTGGAGTAATAAAATTCTCGACAACAGAATACCTTCCATAATCACAAGGCTACCATCCATTGGAGTAACAAAAATTCCTACAACAGACTACCTTCCATAAAGACAAGGCTACCATCCATTGAGTAACAAAGATATCGACAACAGACTACCTTCCATAATGACAAGGGTACCATCCATTGGAGTAAAAAAAATCTTGACAACAGACTACCTTCCATAATAACAAGGCTACCATCCATTGAAGTAAAAAAAAATCTCGACAACAGACTACCTTCCATAATGACAAGGCTACCATACATTGTGTAACAAAGATCTCGACAACAGACTACCTTCCATTATGACAAGGCTACCATCCATTGGGGTAAAAAATATCTCGAAAACAGACTACCTTCCATAATGACAAGGCTACCATCCATTGGAGTAACAAAAATCCCGACAACAGACTACCTTCCATAAAGACAAGGCTACCACCCATTGAGTAACAAAGATATCGACAACAGACTACCTTCCATAATGACAAGGGTACCATCCATTGGAGTAAAAAAAATCTTGACAACAGACTACCTTCCATAATGATAAGGCTACCATCCATTGAAGTAAAAAAAATCTCGACAACAGACTACCATCCATAATGACAAGGCTACCATCCATTGAGTAACAAAGATATCGACAACAGACAATCTTCCATAATGACAAGGGTACCATTCATTGGAGTAATAAAATTCTCGACAACAGAATACCTTCCATAATCACAAGGCTACCATCCATTGGAGTAACAAAAATTCCTACAACAGACTACCTTCCATAAAGACAAGGCTACCATCCATTGAGTAACAAAGATATCGACAACAGACTACCTTCCATAATGACAAGGGTACCATCCATTGGAGTAACAAAGATCTCGACAACAGAATCCCTTCCATAATAACAAGGCTACCATCCATTGAAGTAAAAAAAAATCTCGACAACAGACTACCTTCCATAATGACAAGGCTACCATACATTGTGTAACAAAGATCTCGACAACAGACTACCTTCCATTATGACAAGGCTACCATCCATTGGGGTAAAAAATATCTCGAAAACAGACTACCTTCCATAATGACAAGGCTACCATCCATTGGAGTAACAAAAATCCCGACAACAGACTACCTTCCATAAAGACAAGGCTACCACCCATTGAGTAACAAAGATATCGACAACAGACTACCTTCCATAATGACAAGGGTACCATCCATTGGAGTAAAAAAAATCTTGACAACAGACTACCTTCCATAATGATAAGGCTACCATCCATTGAAGTAAAAAAAATCTCGACAACAGACTACCATACATAATGATAAGGCTACCATCCATTGAGTAACAAAGATCTCGACAACAGACTACCTTCCATTATGACAAGGCTACCATCCATTGGAGTAACAAAATTCTCGACAAAAGACTACCTTCCATAATGACAAGGCTACCATCCATTGGATTAAAAAAATCTCAACAACAGACTACCTTCCGTAATGACAAGGCTACCATCCATTGAGTAACAAAGATCTCGTCAACAGACTACCTTCCATTAAGACAAGGCTACCATCCATTGTAGTAAAAAATATCTCGACAACAGACTACCTTCCATTATGACAAGGCTACCATCCATTGGAGTAAAAAAATCTCGACAACAGACTACCTTCCATAATGACAAGGCTACCATCCATTGAGTAACAAAGATCTCGACAACAGACTACCTTCCATTAAGACAACGCTACCATCCATTGTAGTAAAAAATATCTCGACAACAGACTACCTTCAATAATGAGAAGGCTACCATCCATTAGAGTAACAAAAATCCCGACAACAGACTACCTTCCATAAAGACAAGGCTACCATCCATTGAGTAAAAAAGATATCGACAACAGACTATCTTCCATAATGACAAGGCTACCATCCATTGAAGTAAAAAAAAATCTCGACAATAGACTACCTTACATAATGACAAGGCTACCATCAATTGGAGTAAAAAAATATCGACAACAAACTACCTTTCATAATGACAAGGCTACCATCCATTGAGTAACAAATATCTCGACAAGAGACTACCTTCCATTATGACAAGGCTACCATCCATTGGAGTAAAAAAATTCTCGACAACAGAATACCATCCATAATTACAAGGCTACCATCCATTGAGTAACACAGATATCGACAACAGACAATCTTCCATAATGACAAGGGTACCATTCATTGGAGTAATATAATTCTCGACAACAGAATACCTTCCATAATCACAAGGCTACCATCCATTAAAGTAAAAAAAAATCCCGACAATAGACTACCTTACATAATGACAAGGCTACCATCAATTGGAGTAAAAAAATCTCGACAACAGACTACCTTCCATAATGACAAGGCTACCATCCATTGAGTAACAAAGATCTCGACAACAGAATCCCTTCCATTATGATAAGGCTACCATCCATTGGAGTAAAAAATATCTCGACAACAGACTACCCTCCATAATGACAAGGCTACCATCCATTGAGTAACAAAGATCTCGACAATAGACTACCTTCCATTATGACAAGGCTACCATCAATTGAAGTAATAAAATTCTCGACAACAGAATACCTTCCACAATGACAAGGCTACCATCCAATGGAGTAAAACAATATCGACAATAGACTACCTTACATAATGACAAGGCTACCATCCATTTGAGTAAAAAAATCTCGACAACAGACTATCTTGCATAATGACAAGGCTACCATCCATTGAGTAACAAAGATCTCGACAACAGACTACCTTCCATTATGACAAGGCTACCATCCATTGGAGTAAAAAATATATCGACAATAGACTACCTTCCATAATAAAAAGGCTACCATCCATTGGAGTAACAAAAATTCCGACAACAAACTACCTTCCATAAAGACAAGGCTACCATCCATTGAGTAACAAAGATATCAACAACAAACTACCTTCCATAATGACAAGGGTACCATCCATTGGAGTAAAAAAATTCTTGAAAACAGACTACCTTCCATAA
The DNA here is from genome assembly GCA_948472305.1 of Vicia faba. Taxonomy (NCBI): domain Eukaryota; kingdom Viridiplantae; phylum Streptophyta; class Magnoliopsida; order Fabales; family Fabaceae; genus Vicia; species Vicia faba. Next base: position 745,231,950 of record OX451738.1, read on the forward strand.
TGACAAGGCTACCATCCATTGAAGTAAAAAAAAATCTCGACAACAGACTACCATACATAATGATAAGGCTACCATCCATTGAGTAACAAAGATCTCGACAACAGACTACCTTCCATTATAACAAGGCTACCATCCATTGGAGTAACAAAATTCTCGACAACAGACTACCTTCCATAATGACAAGGCTACCATCCATTGGAGTAAAAAAATCTAGACAACAGACTACCTTACATATTGACAAGGCTACCATCCATTGGAGTAAAAAAATCTCGACAACAGACTACCTTCCATAATGACAAGGCTACCATCCATTGAGTAACAACGATCTCGACAACATACTACCTTCCATTAAGACAAGGCTACCATCCATTGTAGTAAAAAATATCTCGACAACAGACTAGGTTACATAATGACAAGGCTACCATCCATTGGAGTAACAAAGATATCGACAACAGACTATCTTCCATAATGACAAGGGTACCATTCATTGGAGTAAAAAAAATCTTGACAACAGACTACCTTCCATAATGACAAGGCTACCATCCATTGAAGTTAAAAAAAATCTCGACAATAGACTACCTTACATAATGAAAAGGCTACAATCCATTGGAGTAAACAAATCTCGACAACAAACTACCTTCCATAATGACAAGGGTACCATCCATTGGAGTAAAAAAAATCTTGACAAAAGACTACCTTCCATAATGACAAGGCTACCAACCATTGAAGTAAAAAAAATCTCTACAACAGACTACTTTACATAATGACAAGGCTACCATCCATTGGAGTAAAAAAATCTCGACAACAAACTACCTTCCATAATGACAAGGCTACCATCCATTGAGTAACAAAGATCTCGACAACAGACTACTATCCATTAAGACAAGGCTACCATCCATTGTAGTAAAAAATATCTCGACAACAGACTACCTTCCATAATGACAAGGCTACCATCCATTGGAGTAACAAAAATCCCGACAACAGACTACCTTCCATAAAGACAAGGCTACCATCCATTGAATAAAAAAGATATCGACAACAGACTATCTTCCATAATGAAAAGGGTACCATTCATTGGAGTAACAAAAATCTTGACAACAGACTACCTTCCATAATGAGAAGGCTACCATCCATTGAAGTAAAAAAAAATCTCGACAATAGACTACCTTACATAATGACAAGGCTACCATCAATTGGAGTAAAAAAATCTCGACAACAGACTACCTTCCATAATGACAAGGTTACCATCCATTGAGTAACAAAGATCTCGACAACAGACTTCCTTCCATTATGACAAGGCTACCATCCATTGGAGTAAAAAAATTATCGACAATAGACTACCTTCCATAATGACAAGGCTACCATCCATTAGAGTAAAAACATCTCGACAATAGACTACCATCCATAATGACAAGGTTGCCATCCATTGAGTAACAAAGATCTCGACAACAGAATCCCTTCCATTATGATAAGGCTACCATCCATTGGAGTAAAAAATATCTCGACAACAGACTACCCTCTATAATGACCAGGCTACCATCCATTGGAGTAACAAAAATCTCAACGACAGACTACCTTCCATAAAGACAAGGCTACCATCCATTGAGTAACAAAGATATCGACAATAGACTACCTTCCATAATGACAAGGTTATCATCAATTGGAGTAAAAAAAATCTTAACAACAGACTACCTTACATAATGACAAGGCTACCATCCATTGGAGTAAAAAAATCTCGACAACAAACTACCTTCCATAATGACAAGGCTACCATCCATTGAGTAACAAAGATCTCGACAACAGACTACCTTCCATTATGACAAGGCTACCATCAATTGAAGTAATAAAATTCTCGACAACAGAATACCTTCCATAATGACAAGGCTACCATCCATTGGAGTAAAAAAATCTAGACAACAGACTACCTTACATATTGACAAGGCTACCATCCATTGGAGTAAAAAAATCTCGACAACAGACTACCTTCCATAATGACAAGGCTACCATCCATTGAGTAACAAAGATCTCGACAACAGACTACCTTCCATTAAGACAACGCTACCATCCATTGTAGTAAAAAAAATCTCGACAACAGACTACCTTCAATAATGACAAGGCTACCATCCATTGGAGTAACAAAAATCCCGACAACAGACTACCTTCCATAAAGACAAGGCTACCATCCATTGAGTAAAAAAGATATCGACAACTGACTATCTTCCATAATGACAAGGCTACCATCCATTGAAGTAAAAAAAAATCTCGACAATAGACTACCTTACATAATGACAAGGCTACCATCAATTGGAGTAAAAAAATATCGACAACAGACTACCTTCCATAATGACAAGGCTACCATCCATTGAGTAACAAATATCTTGACAACAGACTACCTTCCATTATGACAAGGCTACCATCCATTGGAGTAAAAAAATTCTCGACAACAGACTACCTTCCATAATGACAAGGCTACCATCCATTAGAGTAAAAAAATCTCGACAATAGACTACCTTATATAATGACAAGGCTACCATAAATTGGAGTAAAAAAATCTCGACAACAGACTACCTTCCATAATGACAAGGCTACCATCCATTGAGTAACAAAGATCTCGACAACATACTACCTTCCATTATAATAAGGCTACCATCAATTGGAGTAATAAAATTCTCGACAACAGAATACCATCCATAATGACAAGGCTACCATCCATTGAGTAACAAAGATATCGACAACAGACAATCTTCCATAATGACAAGGGTACCATTCATTGGAGTAATAAAATTCTCGACAACAGAATACCTTCCATAATCACAAGGCTACCATCCATTGGAGTAACAAAAATTCCTACAACAGACTACCTTCCATAAAGACAAGGCTACCATCCATTGAGTAACAAAGATATCGACAACAGACTACCTTCCATAATGACAAGGGTACCATCCATTGGAGTAACAAAGATCTCGACAACAGAATCCCTTCCATAATAACAAGGCTACCATCCATTGAAGTAAAAAAAAATCTCGACAACAGACTACCTTCCATAATGACAAGGCTACCATACATTGTGTAACAAAGATCTCGACAACAGACTACCTTCCATTATGACAAGGCTACCATCCATTGGGGTAAAAAATATCTCGAAAACAGACTACCTTCCATAATGACAAGGCTACCATCCATTGGAGTAACAAAAATCCCGACAACAGACTACCTTCCATAAAGACAAGGCTACCACCCATTGAGTAACAAAGATATCGACAACAGACTACCTTCCATAATGACAAGGGTACCATCCATTGGAGTAAAAAAAATCTTGACAACAGACTACCTTCCATAATGATAAGGCTACCATCCATTGAAGTAAAAAAAATCTCGACAACAGACTACCATACATAATGATAAGGCTACCATCCATTGAGTAACAAAGATCTCGACAACAGACTACCTTCCATTATGACAAGGCTACCATCCATTGGAGTAACAAAATTCTCGACAAAAGACTACCTTCCATAATGACAAGGCTACCATCCATTGGATTAAAAAAATCTCAACAACAGACTACCTTCCGTAATGACAAGGCTACCATCCATTGAGTAACAAAGATCTCGTCAACAGACTACCTTCCATTAAGACAAGGCTACCATCCATTGTAGTAAAAAATATCTCGACAACAGACTACCTTCCATTATGACAAGGCTACCATCCATTGGAGTAAAAAAATCTCGACAACAGACTACCTTCCATAATGACAAGGCTACCATCCATTGAGTAACAAAGATCTCGACAACAGACTACCTTCCATTAAGACAACGCTACCATCCATTGTAGTAAAAAATATCTCGACAACAGACTACCTTCAATAATGAGAAGGCTACCATCCATTAGAGTAACAAAAATCCCGACAACAGACTACCTTCCATAAAGACAAGGCTACCATCCATTGAGTAAAAAAGATATCGACAACAGACTATCTTCCATAATGACAAGGCTACCATCCATTGAAGTAAAAAAAAATCTCGACAATAGACTACCTTACATAATGACAAGGCTACCATCAATTGGAGTAAAAAAATATCGACAACAAACTACCTTTCATAATGACAAGGCTACCATCCATTGAGTAACAAATATCTCGACAAGAGACTACCTTCCATTATGACAAGGCTACCATCCATTGGAGTAAAAAAATTCTCGACAACAGAATACCATCCATAATTACAAGGCTACCATCCATTGAGTAACACAGATATCGACAACAGACAATCTTCCATAATGACAAGGGTACCATTCATTGGAGTAATATAATTCTCGACAACAGAATACCTTCCATAATCACAAGGCTACCATCCATTAAAGTAAAAAAAAATCCCGACAATAGACTACCTTACATAATGACAAGGCTACCATCAATTGGAGTAAAAAAATCTCGACAACAGACTACCTTCCATAATGACAAGGCTACCATCCATTGAGTAACAAAGATCTCGACAACAGAATCCCTTCCATTATGATAAGGCTACCATCCATTGGAGTAAAAAATATCTCGACAACAGACTACCCTCCATAATGACAAGGCTACCATCCATTGAGTAACAAAGATCTCGACAATAGACTACCTTCCATTATGACAAGGCTACCATCAATTGAAGTAATAAAATTCTCGACAACAGAATACCTTCCACAATGACAAGGCTACCATCCAATGGAGTAAAACAATATCGACAATAGACTACCTTACATAATGACAAGGCTACCATCCATTTGAGTAAAAAAATCTCGACAACAGACTATCTTGCATAATGACAAGGCTACCATCCATTGAGTAACAAAGATCTCGACAACAGACTACCTTCCATTATGACAAGGCTACCATCCATTGGAGTAAAAAATATATCGACAATAGACTACCTTCCATAATAAAAAGGCTACCATCCATTGGAGTAACAAAAATTCCGACAACAAACTACCTTCCATAAAGACAAGGCTACCATCCATTGAGTAACAAAGATATCAACAACAAACTACCTTCCATAATGACAAGGGTACCATCCATTGGAGTAAAAAAATTCTTGAAAACAGACTACCTTCCATAATGACAAGGCTACCATCCATTGAAGTAAAAAAAAATCTCGACAACAGACTACCATACATAATGATAAGGCTACCATCCATTGAGTAACAAAGATCTCGACAACAGACTACCTTCCATTATAACAAGGCTACCATCCATTGGAGTAACAAAATTCTCGACAACAGACTACCTTCCATAATGACAAGGCTACCATCCATTGGAGTAAAAAAATCTAGACAACAGACTACCTTACATATTGACAAGGCTACCATCCATTGGAGTAAAAAAATCTCGACAACAGACTACCTTCCATAATGACAAGGCTACCATCCATTGAGTAACAACGATCTCGACAACATACTACCTTCCATTAAGACAAGGCTACCATCCATTGTAGTAAAAAATATCTCGACAACAGACTAGCTTACATAATGACAAGGCTACCATCCATTGGAGTAACAAAGATATCGACAACAGACTATCTTCCATAATGACAAGGGTACCATTCATTGGAGTAAAAAAAATCTTGACAACAGACTACCTTCCATAATGACAAGGCTACCATCCATTGAAGTTAAAAAAAATCTCGACAATAGACTACCTTACATAATGAAAAGGCTACAATCCATTGGAGTAAACAAATCTCGACAACAAACTACCTTCCATAATGACAAGGGTACCATCCATTGGAGTAAAAAAAATCTTGACAAAAGACTACCTTCCATAATGACAAGGCTACCAACCATTGAAGTAAAAAAAATCTCTACAACAGACTACTTTACATAATGACAAGGCTACCATCCATTGGAGTAAAAAAATCTCGACAACAAACTACCTTCCATAATGACAAGGCTACCATCCATTGAGTAACAAAGATCTCGACAACAGACTACTATCCATTAAGACAAGGCTACCATCCATTGTAGTAAAAAATATCTCGACAACAGACTACCTTCCATAATGACAAGGCTACCATCCATTGGAGTAACAAAAATCCCGACAACAGACTACCTTCCATAAAGACAAGGCTACCATCCATTGAATAAAAAAGATATCGACAACAGACTATCTTCCATAATGAAAAGGGTACCATTCATTGGAGTAACAAAAATCTTGACAACAGACTACCTTCCATAATGAGAAGGCTACCATCCATTGAAGTAAAAAAAAATCTCGACAATAGACTACCTTACATAATGACAAGGCTACCATCAATTGGAGTAAAAAAATCTCGACAACAGACTACCTTCCATAATGACAAGGTTACCATCCATTGAGTAACAAAGATCTCGACAACAGACTTCCTTCCATTATGACAAGGCTACCATCCATTGGAGTAAAAAAATTATCGACAATAGACTACCTTCCATAATGACAAGGCTACCATCCATTAGAGTAAAAACATCTCGACAATAGACTACCATCCATAATGACAAGGTTGCCATCCATTGAGTAACAAAGATCTCGACAACAGAATCCCTTCCATTATGATAAGGCTACCATCCATTGGAGTAAAAAATATCTCGACAACAGACTACCCTCTATAATGACCAGGCTACCATCCATTGGAGTAACAAAAATCTCAACGACAGACTACCTTCCATAAAGACAAGGCTACCATCCATTGAGTAACAAAGATATCGACAATAGACTACCTTCCATAATGACAAGGTTATCATCAATTGGAGTAAAAAAAATCTTAACAACAGACTACCTTACATAATGACAAGGCTACCATCCATTGGAGTAAAAAAATCTCGACAACAAACTACCTTCCATAATGACAAGGCTACCATCCATTGAGTAACAAAGATCTCGACAACAGACTACCTTCCATTATGACAAGGCTACCATCAATTGAAGTAATAAAATTCTCGACAACAGAATACCTTCCATAATGACAAGGCTACCATCCATTGGAGTAAAAAAATCTAGACAACAGACTACCTTACATATTGACAAGGCTACCATCCATTGGAGTAAAAAAATCTCGACAACAGACTACCTTCCATAATGACAAGGCTACCATCCATTGAGTAACAAAGATCTCGACAACAGACTACCTTCCATTAAGACAACGCTACCATCCATTGTAGTAAAAAAAATCTCGACAACAGACTACCTTCAATAATGACAAGGCTACCATCCATTGGAGTAACAAAAATCCCGACAACAGACTACCTTCCATAAAGACAAGGCTACCATCCATTGAGTAAAAAAGATATCGACAACTGACTATCTTCCATAATGACAAGGCTACCATCCATTGAAGTAAAAAAAAATCTCGACAATAGACTACCTTACATAATGACAAGGCTACCATCAATTGGAGTAAAAAAATATCGACAACAGACTACCTTCCATAATGACAAGGCTACCATCCATTGAGTAACAAATATCTTGACAACAGACTACCTTCCATTATGACAAGGCTACCATCCATTGGAGTAAAAAAATTCTCGACAACAGACTACCTTCCATAATGACAAGGCTACCATCCATTAGAGTAAAAAAATCTCGACAATAGACTACCTTACATAATGACAAGGCTACCATAAATTGGAGTAAAAAAATCTCGACAACAGATTACCTTCCATAATGACAAGGCTACCATCCATTGAGTAACAAAGATCTCGACAACATACTACCTTCCATTATAATAAGGCTACCATCAATTGGAGTAATAAAATTCTCGACAACAGAATACCATCCATAATGACAAGGCTACCATCCATTGAGTAACAAAGATATCGACAACAAACAATCTTCCATAATGACAAGGGTACCATTCATTGGAGTAATAAAATTCTCGACAACAGAATACCTTCCATAATGACAAGGCTACCATCCATTGAAGTAAAAAAAAATCCCGACAATAGACTACCTTACATAATGACAAGGCTACCATCAATTGGAGTAAAAAAATCTCGACAACAGACTACCTTCCATAATGACAAGGCTACCATCCATTGAGTAACAAAGATCTCGACAACAGAATCCCTTCCATTATGATAAGGCTACCATCCATTGGAGTAAAAAATATCTCGACAACAGACTACCCTCCATTATGACAAGGCTACCATCCATTGAGTAACAAAGATCTCGACAACAGACTACCTTCCATTATGACAAGGCTACCATCAATTGAAGTAATAAAATTCTCGACAACAGAATACCTTCCACAATGACAAGGCTACCATCCATTGGAGTAAAAAAATATCGACAATAAACTACCTTACATAATGACAAGGCTACCATCCATTTGAGTAAAAAAATCTCGACAACAGACTATCTTGCATAATGACAAGGCTACCATCCATTGAGTAACAAAGATCTCGACAACAGACTACCTTCCATTATGACAAGGCTACCATCCATTGGAGTAAAAAATATCTCGACAACAGACTACCTTCCATAATAAAAAGGCTACCATCCATTGGAGTAACAAAAATTCCGACAACAAACTACTTTCCATAAAGACAAGGCTACCATCCATTGAGTAACAAAGATATCAACAACAAACTACCTTCCATAATGACAAGGGTACCATCCATTGGAGTAAAAAAATTCTTCAAAACAGACTACCTTCCATAATGACAAGGCTACCATCCATTGAAGTAAAAAAAAATCTCGACAACAGACTACCATACATAATGATAAAGCTACCATCCATTGAGTAACAAAGATCTCGACAACAGACTACCTTCCATTATAACAAGGCTACCATCCATTGGAGTAACAAAATTCTCGACAACAGACTACCTTCCATAATGACAAGGCTACCATCCATTGGAGTAAAAAAATCTAGACAACAGACTACCTTACATATTGACAAGGCTACCATCCATTGGAGTAAAAAAATCTCGACAACAGACTACCTTCCATAATGACAAGGCTACCATCCATTGAGTAACAACGATCTCGACAACAGACTACCTTCCATTAAGACAAGGCTACCATCCATTGTAGTAAAAAATATCTCGACAACAGACTACCTTACATAATGACAAGGCTACCATCCATTGGAGTAACAAAGATATCGACAACAGACTATCTTCCATAATGACAAGGGTACCATTCATTGGAGTAAAAAAAATCTTGACAACAGACTACCTTCCATAATGACAAGGCTACCATCCATTGAAGTAAAAAAAAATCTCGACAATAGACTACCTTACATAATGACAAGGCTACAATCCATTGGAGTAAACAAATCTCGACAACAAACTACCTTCCATAATGACAAGGGTACCATCCATTGGAGTAAAAAAAATCTTGACAAAAGACTACCTTCCATAATGACAAGGCTACCAACCATTGAAGTAAAAAAAATCTCTACAACAGACTACTTTACATAATGACAAGGCTACCATCCATTGGAGTAAAAAAATCTCGACAACAAACTACCTTCCATAATGACAAGGCTACCATCCATTGAGTAACAAAGATCTCGACAACAGACTACTATCCATTAAGAAAAGGCTACCATCCATTGTAGTAAAAAATATCTCGACAACAGACTACCTTCCATAATGACAAGGCTACCATCCATTGGAGTAACAAAAATCCCGACAACAGAATACCTTCCATAAAGACAAGGCTACCATCCATTGAGTAAAAAAGATATCGACAACAGACTATCTTCCATAATGAAAAGGGTACCATTCATTGGAGTAACAAAAATCTTGACAACAGACTACCTTCCATAATGACAAGGCTACCATCCATTGAAGTAAAAAAAAATCTCGACAATAGACTACCTTACATAATGACAAGGCTACCATCAATTGGAGTAAAAAAATCTCGACAACAGACTACCTTCCATAATGACAAGGTTACCATCCATTGAGTAACAAAGATCTCGACAACAGACTTCCTTCCATTATGACAAGGCTACCATCCATTGGAGTAAAAAAATTCTCGACAATAGACTACCTTCCATAATGACAAGGCTACCATCCATTAGAGTAAAAAAATCTCGACAACAGACTACCTTCCATAATGACAAGGTTGCCATCCATTGAGTAACAAAGATCTCGACAACAGAATCCCTTCCATTATGATAAGGCTACCATCCATTGGAGTAAAAAATATCTCGACAACAGACTACCCTCTATAATGACCAGGCTACCATCCATTGGAGTAACAAAAATCTCAACGACAGACTACCTTCCATAAAGACAAGGCTACCATCCATTGAGTAACAAAGATATCGACAATAGACTACCTTCCATAATGACAAGGGTATCATCAATTGGAGTAAAAAAAAATCTTAACAACAGACTACCTTACATAATGACAAGGCTACCATCCATTGGAGTAAAAAAATCTCGACAACAAACTACCTTCAATAATGACAAGGCTACCATCCATTGAGTAACAAAGATCTCGACAACAGACTACCTTCCATTATGACAAGGCTACCATCAATTGAAGTAATAAAATTATAGACAACAGAATACCTTCCATAATGACAAGGCTACCATCCATTGGAGTAAAAAAATATCGACAATAGACTACCTTACATAATGACAAGGCTACCATCCATTTGAGTAAAAAAATCTCGACAACAGACTATCTTGCATAATGACAAGGCTACCATCCATTGAGTAACAAAGATCTCGACAACAGACTACCTTCCATTATGACAAGGCTACCATCCATTGGAGTAAAAAATATCTCGACAACAGACTACCTTCCATAATGACAAGGCTACCATCCATTGGAGTAACAAAAATTCCGACAACAAACTACCTTCCATAAAGACAAGGCTACCATCCATTGAGTAACAAAGATATCAACAACAAACTACCTTCCATAATGACAAGGGTACCATCCATTGGAGTAAAAAAATTCTTGACAACAGACTACCTTCCATAATGACAAGGCTACCATCCATTGAATTAAAAAAAATCTCGACAACAGACTACCATACATAATGATAAGGCTACCATCCATTGAGTAACAGAGATCTCGACAACAGACTATCTTCCATTATAACAAGGCTACCATCCATTGGAGTAACAAAATTCTCGACAACATACTACCTTCCATAATGACAAGGCTACCATCCATTGGAGTAAAAAAATCTAGACAACAGACTACCTTACATAATGACAAGGCTACCATCCATTGGAGTAAAAAAATCTCGACAACAGACTACCTTCCATAATGACAAGGCTACCATCCATTGAGTAACAAAGATCTCGACAACAGACTACCTTCCATTAAGACAAGGCTACCATCCATTGTAGTAAAAAATATCTCGACAACAGACTACCTTCCATAATGACAAGGCTACCATCCATTGCAGTAACAAAAATCCCGACAACAGACTACCTTCCATAAAGACAAGGCTACCATCCATTGAGTAACAAAGATATCGACAACAGACTATCTTCCATAATGACAAGGGTACCATTCATTGGAGTAAAAAAAATCTTGACAACAGACTACCTTCCAAAATGACAAGGCTACAATCCATTGGAGTAAACAAATCTCGACAATATACTACCTTACATAATGACAAGGCTACAATCCATTGGAGTAAACAAATCTCGACAACAAACTACTTTCCATAATGACAAGGGTACCATCCATTGGAGTAAAAAAAATCTTGACAAAAGACTACCTTCCATAATGACAAGGCTACCATCCATTGAAGTAAAAAAAATCTCTACAACAGACTACCTTACATAATGACAACGCTACCATCCATTGGAGTAAAAAAATCTCGACAACAGACTACCTTCCATAATGACAAGGCTACCATCCATTGAGTAACAAATATCTGGACAACAGACTACCTTCCATTATGACAAGGTTACCATCAATTGGAGTAACAAAATTCTCGACAACAGAATACCTTCCATAATGACAAGGCTACCATCCATTGGAGTAAAAAAATATCGACAATAGACTACCTTACATAATGACAAGGCTACCATCCATTTGAGTAAAAAAATCTCGACAATAGACTATCTTCCATAATGACAAGGCTTCCATCCATTGAGTAACAAAGATCTCGACAACATACTACCTTCCATTATGACAAGGCTACCATCCATTGGAGTAAAAAATATCTCGACAACAGACTACCTTCCATAATGACAAGGCTACCATCCATTGGAGTAAAAAAAAATCTCTACCACAAACTACCTTACATAATGACAAGGCTACCATCCATTGGAGTAAAAAAATCTCGACAACAGACTACCTTCCATAATGACAAGGCTACCATCAATTGGAGTAATAAAATTCTCGACAACAGAATACCTTCCATAATGATAAGGCTACCATCCATTGGAGTAAAAAAATATCGAAAATAGACTACCTTACATAATGACAAGGCTACCATCCATTGGAGTAAAAAAATCTCGACAACAGACTATCTTCCATGATGACAAGGCTACCATCCATTGATTAACAAAGATCTCGACAACAGACTACTTTCCATCATGACAAGGCTACCGTCCATTGGAGTAAAAAATATCTCGACAACAGACTACCTTCCATAATGAAAAGGCTACCATCCATTGGAGTAACAAAAATTCCGACAACAGACTACCTTCCATAAAGACAAGGCTACCATCCATTGAGTAACAAAGATATCAACAACAGACTACCTTCCATAATGACAAGGGTACCATCCATTGGAGTAAAAAAATTCTTGACAACAGACTACCGTCCATAATGACAAGGCTACCATCCATTGAAGTAAAAAAAAATCTCGACAACAGACTACCATACATAATGATAAGGCTACCATCCATTGAGTAACAAAGATCTCGACAACAGACTACCTTCCATTATAACAAGGCTACCATCCATTGGAGTAACAAAATTCTCGACAATAGACTACCTTCCATAATGACAAGGCTACCATCCATTGAAGTAAAAAAAATCTCTACAACAGACTACCTTACATAATGACAAGGCTACCATCCATTGGAGTAAAAAAATCTCGACAACAGACTACCTTCCATAATGACAAGGCTACCATCCATTGAGTAACAAAGATCTCGACAACAGACTACCTTCCATTATGACAAGGTTACCATCAATTGGAGTAACAAAATTCTCGACAACAGAATACCTTCCATAATGACAAGGCTACCATCCATTGGAGTAAAAAAATATCGACAATAGACTACCTTACATAATGACAAGGCTACCATCCATTTGAGTAAAAAAATCTCGACAATAGACTATCTTCCATAATAACAAGGCTTCCATCCATTGAGTAACAAAGATCTCGACAACATACTACCTTCCATTATGACAAGGCTACCATCCATTGGAGTAAAAAATATCTCGACAACAGACTACCTTCCATAATGACAAGGCTACCATCCATTGGAGTAAAAAAAAATCTCTACCACAAACTACCTTACATAATGACAAGGCTACCATCCATTGGAGTAAAAAAATCTCGACAACAGACTACCTTCCATAATGACAAGGCTACCATCAATTGGAGTAATAAAATTCTCGACAACAGAATACCTTCCATAATGACAAGGCTACCATCCATTGGAGTAAAAAAATATCGAAAATAGACTACCTTACATAATGACAAGGCTACCATCCATTGGAGTAAAAAAATCTCGACAACAGACTATCTTCCATGATGACAAGGCTACCATCCATTGATTAACAAAGATCTCGACAACAGACTACTTTCCATCATGACAAGGCTACCGTCCATTGGAGTAAAAAATATCTCGACAACAGACTACCTTCCATAATGAAAAGGCTACCATCCATTGGAGTAACAAAAATTCCGACAACAGACTACCTTCCATAAAGACAAGGCTACCATCCATTGAGTAACAAAGATATCAACAACAGACTACCTTCCATAATGACAAGGGTACCATCCATTGGAGTAAAAAAATTCTTGACAACAGACTACCGTCCATAATGACAAGGCTACCATCCATTGAAGTAAAAAAAAATCTCGACAACAGACTACCATACATAATGATAAGGCTACCATCCATTGAGTAACAAAGATCTCGACAACAGACTACCTTCCATTATAACAAGGCTACCATCCATTGGAGTAACAAAATTCTCGACAATAGACTACCTTCCATAATGACAAGGCTACCATCCATTGAAGTAAAAAAAATCTCTACAACAGACTACCTTACATAATGACAAGGCTACCATCCATTGGAGTAAAAAAATCTCGACAACAGACTACCTTCCATAATGACAAGGCTACCATCCATTGAGTAACAAAGATCTCGACAACAGACTACCTTCCATTATGACAAGGTTACCATCAATTGGAGTAACAAAATTCTCGACAACAGAATACCTTCCATAATGACAAGGCTACCATCCATTGGAGTAAAAAAATATCGACAATAGACTACCTTACATAATGACAAGGCTACCATCCATTTGAGTAAAAAAATCTCGACAATAGACTATCTTCCATAATAACAAGGCTTCCATCCATTGAGTAACAAAGATCTCGACAACATACTACCTTCCATTATGACAAGGCTACCATCCATTGGAGTAAAAAATATCTCGACAACAGACTACCTTCCATAATGACAAGGCTACCATCCATTGGAGTAAAAAAAAATCTCTACCACAAACTACCTTACATAATGACAAGGCTACCATCCATTGGAGTAAAAAAATCTCGACAACAGACTACCTTCCATAATGACAAGGCTACCATCAATTGGAGTAATAAAATTCTCGACAACAGAATACCTTCCATAATGACAAGGCTACCATCCATTGGAGTAAAAAAATATCGAAAATAGACTACCTTACATAATGACAAGGCTACCATCCATTGGAGTAAAAAAATCTCGACAACAGACTATCTTCCATGATGACAAGGCTACCATCCATTGATTAACAAAGATCTCGACAACAGACTACTTTCCATTATGACAAGGCTACCGTCCATTGGAGTAAAAAATATCTCGACAACAGACTACCTTCCATAATGAAAAGGCTACCATCCATTGGAGTAACAAAAATTCTGACAACAAACTACCTTCCATAAAGACAAGGCTACCATCCATTGAGTAACAAAGATATCAACAACAGACTACCTTCCATAATGACAAGCGTACCATCCATTGGAGTAAAAAAATTCTTGACAACAGACTACCGTCCATAATGACAAGGCTACCATCCATTGAAGTACAAAAAAATCTCGACAACAGACTACCATACATAATGATAAGGCTACCATCCATTGAGTAACAAAGATCTCGACAACAGACTACCTTCCATTATAACAAGGCTACCATCCATTGGAGTAACAAAATTCTCGACAACAGACTACCTTCCATTATGACAAGGCTACCATCCATTGGAGTATCAAAAATCTCGACAACTTACTACCTTCTATAATGACAAGGCTACCATCCATGGGAGTAAAAAAATCTCGACAACAGACTACCTTCCATAATGACAAGGCTACCATCCATTGGAGTAAAAAAATCTAGACAACAGACTACCTTACATAATGACAAGGCTACCATCCATTGGAGTAAAAAAATCTCGACAACAGACTACCTTCCATAATGACAAGGCTACCATCCATTGAGTAACAAAGATCTCGACAACAGACTACCTTCCATTAAGACAAGGCTACCATCCATTGTAGTAAAAAATATCTCGACTACAGACTACCTTCCATAATGACAAGGCTACCATCCATTGGAGTAACAAAAATCCCGACAACAGACTACCTTCCATAAAGACAAGGCTACCATCCATTGAGTAACAAAGATATCGACAATAGACTATCTTCCATAATGACAAGGGTACCATTCATTGGAGTAAAAAAAATCTTGACAACAGACTACCTTCCATAATGACAAGGCTACCATCCATTGAAGTAAAAAAAAATCTCGACAATAGACTACCTTACATAATGACAAGGCTACAATCCATTGGAGTAAACAAATCTCGACAACAAACTACCTTCCATAATGACAAGGGTACCATCCATTGGAGTAAAAAAAATCTTGACAAAAGACTACCTTCCATAATGACAAGGCTACCATCCATTGAAGTAAAAAAAATCTCTACAATAGACTACCTTACATAATGACAAGGCTACCATCCATTGGAGTAAAAAAATCTCGACAACAGACTACCTTCCATAATGACAAGGCTACCATCCATTGAGTAACAAAGATCTCGGCAACAGACTACCTTCCATTATGACAAGGCTACCATCAATTGGAGTAACAAAATTCTCGACAACAGAATACTTTCCATAATGACAAGGCTACCATCCATTAGAGTAAAAAAATATCGAAAATAGACTACCTTACATAATGAGAAGGCTACCATCCATTTGAGTAAAAAAATCTCGACAACAGACTATCTTCCATAATGACAAGGCTACCATCCATTGAGTAACAAAGATCTCGACAGCACACTACCTTCCATTATGACAAGGCTACCATCCATTGGAGTAAAAAATATCTCGACAACAGACTACCTTCCATAATGACAAGGCTACCATCCATTGGAGTAAAAAAAAATTATCGACAACAGAATACCTTCCATAATGACAAGGCTACCATCCATTGGAGTAAAAAAATATCGACAATAGACTACCTTACATAATGACAAGGCTACCATCCATTGGAGTAAAAAAATCTCGACAACAGACTATCTTCCATGATGACAAGGCTACCATCCATTGAGTAACAAAGATCTCGACAAAAGACTACGTTCCATTATGACAAGGCTACCGTCCATTGGAGTAAAAAATATCTCGACAATAGACTACCTTCCATAATGACAAGGCTACCATCCATTGGAGTAACTAAAATTCCGACAACAGACTACCTTCCATAAAGCCAAGGCTACCATCCATTGAGTAACAATGATATCAACAACAGACTACCTTCCATAATGACAAGGGTACCATCCATTGGAATAAAAAAATTCTTGACAACAGACTACCTTCCATAATGACAAGGCTACCATCCATTGAAGTAAAAAAAATCTCGACAACAGACTACCTTACATAATGATAAGGCTACCATCCATTGAGTAACAAAGATCTCGACAACAGACTACCTTCCATTATAACAAGGCTACCATCCATTGGAGTAACAAAATTCTCGAAAACAGACTACCTTCCATAATGACAAGGCTACCATCCATTGGAGTAAAAAAATCTAGACAACAGACTACCTTACATAATGACAAGGCTACCATCCATTGGAGTAAAAAAATCTCGACAACAGACTACCTTCCATAATGACAAGGCTACCATCCATTGAGTTACAAAGATCTCGACAACAGATTACCTTCCATTAAGACAAGGCTACCATCCATTGTAGTAAAAAATATCTCGACAACAGACTACCTTCCATAATGACAAGGCTACCATCCATTGGAGTAACAAAAATCCCGACAATAGACTACCTTCCATAAAGACAAGGCTACCATCCATTGAGTAACAAAGATATTGACAACAGACTATCTTCCATAATGACATGGGTACCATTCATTGGAGTAAAAAAAATCTTGACAACAGACTACCTTCCATAATGACAAGGCTACCATCCATTGAAGTAAAAAAAAATCTCGACAATAGACTACCTTACATAATGACAAGGCTACAATCCATTGGAGTAAACAAATCTCGACAATATACTACCTTCCATAATGACAAGGGTACCATCCATTGGAGTAAAAAAAATCTTGACAACAGACTACCGTCCATAATGACAAGGCTACCATCCATTGAAGTAAAAAAAAATCTCGACAACAGACTACCATACATAATGATAAGGCTACCATCCATTGGGTAACAAAGATCTCGACAACAGACTACCTTCCATTATAACAAGGCTACCATCCATTGGAGTAACAAAATTCTCGAGGCTGAAAAAAGGGAAGATCTTGAAACTATAAGTCATCTAGAAAGGGAAGTTCAATTGCTGAACTCACAACTGAACCAAATGACCAAATCGTTCAAGATGCTGACCAATGGAACAGATAAATTGGAAGAGATTCTTCAAGTTTGACAAAATGTGGGAAACAAATCTGGACTAGGATTTGTGGAAGCTAAGAAATCTGGTGCAGACAAGAAGATCAGGCCTGTTAAACAATTGTCAAAGCAGATGTCTCAACACAACTCTCAACATCAGAAACAGAAATATATGAAGAAAAAATACCAAAGATGGAGATGTCATCATTGTGGGAGGTATGGACACATAAAGCCCTTCTGCTTCAAATTGCATGGATACCCTAATCAAAACTCAGGTGTTAAACCTAAGTAAAAAAGGGTACCACATACTCCTCACTGGAAGAAAAAGGCTACTGCCCTGATAGCCCACACTTCCCTGAGAGTGTCTGCAAAGGAAGGCTGGTACTTTGACAGTGGGTGTTCTAAACACATGACTGGAATAAAGAACATTCTCAATCATGTTAAACCTCACAACACTAGTTATGTGACCTTTGGAGATGGTGCTAAAGGTGAAATCAAAGGAGTTGGTAATTTGGACTGCCCTGAAGTTCCAAGTCTGAGTGAAGTACTGCTGGTAAAGGGCCTGGCTGCTAATCTCATTAGTATCAGTCAATTGTGTGATCTAGGATTCAAGGTCAACTTCTCAAAATCTGAATGTCTAGTAATTAATGAAAAACTAGAAGTTGTAATGAAAGGAATCAGATCCAAAGATAACTGTTACTTGTGGCAGCCTGAGAACACTAATAACTCCACTATGTGTCCAATTACCAAAGAAGAAAAAGAGATGAAACTGTGGCACCATAAGCTTGGTCATCTTCATCTATGAAGAATGAAAATATCTATCTCTATGGAAGCAGTCAGAAGGACTCCAAAACTACAGATTGATAAAAGAAGGGTTTGTGGTGAACTTAAAATTGAAAGGCTTGGTAAAAAGAAACATGTCTATGATGTGGTGAATAAACTTGAAGAAGGATGTGTTGTCAGAACCAGAAGTAATCATGACAAGGATGTTGGAAACAACAAGTCTAATAAATTATGTTTCCCTGAAGAAATGAGTCGTGAAGTCTCTTCTCCTATAACTCTCCATCAAAATGGAGTGGACAAAAAGAAAAATAAGATCATTCAAGAATCAACCAGAACTATGATTCATGACAAAAGAATGCCTTCCCAACTCTGTGCTGAAATGGTTGGAGCAAGGAATAACTATTCTCAAAATATCTGGACAAAACAGATGCTCACTGAGTATAATGTCTCACAAGATGTTGTGACATTATATTGTGACAATCTGAACATAATCAATATTTCCATTAACCCTATTCAGCATAGCAGGACCAAGCACATTGACTTTGTAGAGAAGAAGTCAATTAAACTGGAACATGGTATCATTAAGCTTCAGCTGGCTGATTCTTCTACCAAGGCTCTTGTTGGAAATAAACTTGAAAACTTGAGGGGCAGGTTGGGTATTTGCCAACATGAGAAATTATAGCAATTAATTTTGCTTAAAACAAGGGTTGAAGGAGTTAATTTTGTTAAGTCTATTTTTAGTGGGTTAATCATATGTTTTCCAAATTCTTTCAAAATTCTTAAGAAGTTGAAAAGACTCTCTTTTGCCTCCTACCTCTCTCGACTTTGCAACCTGTTCCCTTCTCTCAATCAAAATTTTCTCTCAAATTGCTATTGGTGCTCTAAGTCAATCAAAATGTCTCAGACATCATCTTCAACCAAGGTGACTTCATCATCCTCATCATCTTCATCATCTGACCAAGACTCTAGAGCAATCACCACATGCATAGAATCTGAAGTTCTTGAGGTCACTCCTCTCAAAGAGATGGAAACTGACCCCGCCAAAGTCAAAAAGCTGAGAACTAGACATGCAGGAAGAGCTCAAGCTGCACCCTCTGGTAATCCTTCTCATCCTTCTTCTTCTGTACCAAATAGAGAAGGATCAGTTCAAGTTCATCAAGCTATTGCTAGGCTTGTTACTAGTATACTAAGCGGAAACCAACCTGTACCGGGGATTTCTGTCCCTTTAAATCAATCAGGAAGCCCAAATGTGGATGTCTCTGAGAATGTAGATGTCTCTGAGAATGTTGTGACACAAAATGACAACATTCATAACCCTTCAGAAAAGACTGCTGATCCACCTATCATTGATGTGGATGAGGATTACTCAGATAATGATTTGATTGCCAATGTAAACCCTAGCATAGCTAGGAGATTAATGAAAAGAAAGGGTAATCAGAATGATGCAAAATGTGTGTCCAAAGATAAACCTGCTGTTAAGAAATCCAAGGCTGAAGGCAAGGCTGGGGTAGAATCTGTGAAAACTGGTCAGTCCAAAGGGAAGGTGAAAGCCCAGGTGCATACTGATAGACAACCAATTTCAAAGAAGAGAAAAGAACTTGAATCGTCTGATTCTGATGAGAAATCAGAGTTTGAGATTGATTTTGAAGAAATTCCTATCAGAAGGAAGCTCCCCTCCAGCAAAATGGCTAGAGTTCCTGAAGTCCCAACAAACAACTTCTCTTTTCATCATCCTGACAATGCAAACAGATGGAAGTATGTTTGCTTGAAGAGAATAGCTTTAGAAAGAGAGCTAAACAATGATTCCATGGAGTGCAAAGACATCATGAACCTGATCAAGAATGCTGGACTGATGAAGACTGTGATAAAATTTAACAAGTGTTATGAAAATCTGGTCAAGGAGTTCATAGTTAACTTGTCTAATGATTCTGCTGATGGAAGGTCAGCTGACTTTGAAAGTGTTTTTGTTAGAGGAAGAAGGGTTAATTTCTCTCCATCAGAAATTAACAAATTTCTTGGAAGAACAAATGAGGATTGTCCTGATCTGGAAGTCACTGACAATGAAGTTTGTCAAACCATCACTGCAAGGCAAGTGAAGTGCTGGCCCTTGAAAGGCAAGCTGAATGCCAGCAAACTTAGCATGAAATTTACCATCCTGCACAAGATTGGTGCAGCCAACTGGGTGCCTACAAACCATAAATCAACTATCTCCACAGGATTGGGGAGATTTATTTATGCTGTGGGAACCAAGACTGCTTTTGACTATGGCAGGTATATTTTTGAACAAACTTTAAAACATGCTGGTAGTTATGCTGTCAAAGGACCAATTGCCTTTCCCTCCCTCCTTTGTGGAATTATCCTTGCACAATACCCTGATATCCTGGTGGCAAGAGATACTGCTTGCAAAAGAGCTCCTGCCCTTGGGTTGCACTACAAACTGTTTCAGGGATCTCATGCTCCTAATATTGTCATAACATCAGCTGAGACATCGTCTGTGAAGACCCAGTCCAAGACATCTGATGTCATAGCTGTATTAAAAGAGACCTGCAAAGAACTGGAAGCTAGGAAAAAGACCCTAGAAATCGTAATTGCCAGGTTAGAAAAGGAGGAAGCTGAAGGAAACAGAAGGGAAGAGGGTGTAGAAGCTGAAGGTCATCTCAATACTGAAGAAAACTAGCTCCTCTGAGTCTGATGACAGTGCTTAAAGGTTGGTTGTTGTTTGGTGGAGTTGTTGCTGGTCCCAGGTGGAGTTTGGAAGTGTGTTCAGTTTTTAGTTGTTGCTCTTATTACTTTTTCTGGATGACTGTATAATTTTTATGAACATGTATCTTTGGCCCATTTGTGGCTAAAGAGGGGGAGATATATTTTGGTACTTACTTAATTAGACACTCTATTTTTCTGCAGTCATTTCTTTCTGCTGCTATCTATCTCTAATTGCTTAGGGTCTTTAGCCAAAAATCTGCCAAAGGGGGAGTTTGTAGTTGTTTAGTTATTGGCTTGCATTTTTGGTAAAACCCAAGTGTATGTGTGAATGTCATGACTGATGTCATAACATTCTAGTTTAGTTTGTACTGATTCATTAGGTACCTTTGCAGAAAAATGTTGTCATACAGGTACTGATGTTTATAAGTGTGTATCTGAGCATTTTGCAAAATGATCACATTTTCCTAAATCAGTAGACAGGTTTTCAGATGTCATAACAGATGTTAAGACATCCTGTTTTGAACTAACAGGTATGCAGTTTGGTTAATTCTGAGTTTTTTCAGGAAAATGACTCAGTCTTTCTAGAACAGAATCATGCGTTTTCTTTGGGTTAACCTAGCTCATCCCCAACCTGGTTGATAAAGTCCTGTGACCTAGTCTTAAGGTCAAACGGAATTAACCCTAGCTTTTTGTGGAAACCCTAACTGAAGTTGCAGCTGCTATATATTCAACAGGGCTGTTGTTTTGAATGTAATCCCTTTTGACAGAAGATCATTTAGAAGCTGTATAGTTTTAACTATTGTAATCCAAGCAATTATCATTGTGATAAGTTACTTGGAATAGGTTCTTAATTGTAAGGGTTGTGTAGCACTCAAAGCTTTGAAGCAAAAGTGTTTGTATGTCTCTTGACTAAAGCTGTGAAGCAGAGTCAAGTTAGGTGTGTGTATCACTCAAAGCTGTAAAGCAAGAGTGGTTGTGTTGCTTGATTAAAAAGATGTGAAGCTTAATCAAGTGTATGTTTTTGAAGAGTGTCTTCATCAATTCATTAGTCAAATTGTTTTATGTATCACTGCTGTGATTGAGGGGGAGTGAGTAGGAACTCAGGTTTAAGTTGTACTTAGATTGAAATTGCATTGGGTAGGTCTTAAGTGAAGGAGATAAACTGGTTGGTTTATTCCTGAATTAACATCTCTTATAGTGGATTTCCTCCCTGGCTTGGTAGCCCCCAGAGTAGTTGTTGTTGCACACTGAACTGGGTAAACAATTGACTGTGTTCTTTATTGTTTTTGTATTTACTGTCTTATAGAAAGTCAGATACGGTGTCTGCAGCCAGAATTTCACTACCTTCCATAATGACAAGGCTACCATCCATTGGAGTAACAAAAATCCCGACAAAAGACTACCTTCCATAAAGACAAGGCTACCATCCATTGAGTAACAAAGATATCGACAACAGACTAACTTCCATAATGACAAGGGTACCATTCATTGGAGTAAACAAAATCTTGACAACAGACTACCTTCCATAATGACAACGCTACCATCCATTGAAGTAAAAAAAATATCGACAATAGACTACCTTACATAATGACAATGCTACAATCCATTGGAGTAAACAAATCTCGACAACAGACTACCTTCCATAATGACAAGGCTACCATCCATTGAGTAACAAAGATCTCGACAACAGACTACCTTCCATTATGATAAGGCTACCATTCATTGGAGAAAAAAAATTCTCGACAACAGACTACCTTCCATAATGACAAGGCTACCACCCATTAGAGTAAAAAAATCTCGACAACAGAATACCTTCCATAATGACAAGGTTGCCATCCATTGAGTAACAAAGATCTCCACAATAGAATCCCTTCCATTATGACAAGGCTACCATCCATTGGAGTAAAAAATATCTCGACAACAGACTACCCTCCATAATGACCAGGCTACCATCCATTGGAGTAACAAAAATCTCGACAACAGACTACCTTCCATGAAGACAAGGCTACCATCCATTGAGTAACAAAGATATCGACAATAGAGTACCTTCCATAATGAGAAGGGTATCATCCATTGGAGTAAAAAAAATCTTGACAACAGACTACCTTCCATAATGACAAGGCTACCATCCATTGAAGTAAAAAAACTCTCGACAACAGACTACCTTACATAATGACAAGGCTACAATCCATTGGAGTAAAAAAATCTCGACAACAGACTACCTTCCATAATGACAAGGCTACCATCCATTGAGTAACAAAGATCTCGACAACAGACTACCTTCCATTATGACAAGGCTACCATCAATTGGAGTAATAAAATTCTCGACAACAAACTACCTTCCATAATGACAAGGCTACCATCCATTGGAGTAAAAAAATATCAATAATAAACTATCTTACATAATGACATGTCTACCATCCATTGGAGTAAAAAAATCTCGACAACATACTACCATCCATAATGGCAAGGCTACCATCCATTGAGTAACAAAGATCTCGACAAGAGACTACCTTCCATTATGACAAGGATACCATCCATTGGAGTAAAAAATATCTCGACAACAGACTACCTTCCATAATGACAAGGCTACCATCCATTGGAGTAACAAAAATCCCGACAACAGACTACCTTCCATAATGACAAGGCTACCATCCATTGAGTAACAAAGATCTCGACAACAGAATCCCATCCATTATGACAATTCTACCATCCATTGGAGTAAAAAATATCTCGCCAACAGACTACCTTCCATAATTACATGGCTACCATCCATTGGAGTAACAAAAATCTCGACAACAAACTACCTTTCATAATGACAAGGTTACCATCCATTGGAGTAAAAAAATCTCGACAATAGACTACCTTCCATAATGAAAAGGCTACCATCCATTGAGTAACAAAGATCTTGACAACAGACTACCTTTCATTATGACAAGGCTACCATCCACTGGAGTAAAAAATATCTCGATAACAGGCCACCTTCCATAATGACAAGGGTACCATCCATTGGAGTAAAAAAAATCTTTACAACAGACTACCTTCAATAATGACAAGGCTACCGTCCATTGAAGAAAAAAATTTCTCGACAACAGACTTCCTTCCATAATGACAAGGCTACCATCCATTGGAGTAAACAAAATCTAGACAACAGACTACCTTCCATAATGACAAGGCTTCAATCCATTGGAGTAACAAAGATATAGACAACCTACTACCTTCCATAATGACAAGGCTACCATCCATAGGAAGGAAAAAAATATCGACAACAAACTACCTTCCATAATGACAAGGCTACCATCCAATGGAATAACTTAAATCTCGAAAAAAGACTATCTTTCATAATGACAAGGCTACCATCTATTGGAGTAACAAAAATATCGACAATAGACTATGCTCCAAAATGACAAGGCTACCATCCATTAGAGTAACAAAAATCACGACAACAGACTACCTTCCAAAATGACAAGGCTACCATCCATTGGAGTTACAAAAATCTATACAACAGACTACCTTCAATAATGACAAGGCTACCATCCAATGGAATAACTTAAATTTCGAAAAAGGACTACCTTTCACAATGATAAGGCTACCATCCATTGGAGTAACAAAAATATGAAAAATATAATACCTTCCATAATGACAAGGCTATCATCCATTTGAGTAACAAATATCTCGATAACAGACTACCTTCTATAATACCAAGGCTACCATCCATTGGAGTAACAAAACTCTCGACAAAAGACTACCTTCCATAAAGAAAAGTCTACCATCCATTGGAGTAACAAAAATATCGACAATATACAACTTTCCATAATTACGTGGCTACCATCCATTGAAGTAACAAAAATCTCGACAATAGACTACCTTACATAATGACAAGGCTACCATCTATTGGAGTAAAAAAATATCGACAACAGACTACCTTCCATAATGACAAGGCTACCATCCATTGAGTAACAAAGATCTCGACAACAGACGACCTTCCATTATGACAAGACTACCATCCATTGGAGTAGAAAATATCTCGACAACAGACTACCTTCCATAATGACAAGGCTACCATCCATTGAGTAACAAAGATATCGACAACAGACTACCTTCCATAATTACAAGGGTACCATCCATTGGAGTAAAAAAAATCTTTACAACAGACTACCTTCCATAATGACAAGGCTACCATCCATTGAAGTAAAAAAAATCTCGAAAACAGACTACCTTCCATAATGACAAGGCTGCCATCCATTGGAGTAAAAATAATCTTGACAACAAACTACCTTCCATAATGACAAGGCTACCATCCATTGGAGTAAAAAAAATCTCGACAACAGACTTCCTTCCATAATGACAAGGCTACCATCCATTGGATTAAAAAAATCTCGACAACAGACTACCTTCCATAATGACAATTCTACCATCCATTGAGTAAAAAATATCTCGACAACAGACTACCTTCCATAATTACATGGTTACCATCCATTATAGTAACAAAAATCTCGACAACAAACTACCTTCCATAATCACAAGGCTACCATCCATTCGAGTAAAAAAATCTCGACAACATACTACCTTCCATAATGAAAAGGCTACCATCCATTGAGTAACAAAGATCTGGAAAACAGACTACCTTTCATTATGACAAGGCTACCATCCATTGGAGTAAAAAATATCTCGACAACAGACTACCTTCTTTAATGACAAAGGTACCATCCATTGGAGAAAAAAATATTTACAACAGACTACCTTCCAAAATGACAAGGCTACCATCCATTGAAGTAAAAAATATCTCGGCAAAAGACTTCCTTCCATAATGACAAGGCTACCATCCATTGGAGTAAACAAAATCTTGACAACAGCCTACCTTCCATAATGACAAGGCTTCAATACATTGGAGTAATAAAGATATAGACAACATACTACCTTCCATAATGACAAGGCTACCATCCATTGGAATGAAAAAAATCTTGACAACAAACTACCGTCCATAATGACAAGGCTACCATCCAATGGAATAACTTAAATCTCGAAAAAAGACTTCCTTTCGTAATGACAAGGCTACCATCTATTGGAGTAACAAAAATATCGACAATAGACTTTGTTCCAAAATGACAAGGCTACCATCCATTGGAGTAACAAAAATATATACAACAGACTACCTACAATAATGACAAGGCTACCATCCAATGGAATAAGTTAAATTTCTACAAAAGACTACCTTTTACAATGATAAGGATACCATCCATTGGAGTAACAAAAATATGAAAAACATAATACCTTCCATAATGACAAGGCTATCATCCATTGGAGTAACAAATATCTCGATAACAGACTACCTTCTATAATGACAAGGCTACCATCCATTGGAGTAACAAAAATCTCGACAACAGACTACCTTCCATTATGACAAGACTACCATCCATTGGAGTAGAAAATATCTCGAAAACAGACTACCTTCCATAATGACAAGGCCACCATCCATTGAGTAACAATGATATCGACAACAGACTACCTTCCATAATGACAAGGGTACCATCCATTGCAGTAAAAAAAATCTTTAGAACAGACTACCTTCCATAATGACAAGGCTACCATCCATTGGAGTAAAAATAATCTTGACAACAAACTACCTTCCATAATGACAAGGCTACCATCCATTGGAGTAAAAAAAATCTCGACAACAGACTTCCTTCCATAATGACAAGGCTACCATCCATTGGATTAAAAAAATCTCGACAATAGACTACCTTCCATAATGACAAGGCTACCATCCATTGAGTAACAAAGATCTCGACAACAGAATCCCTTCCATTATGACAATGCTACCATCCATTGGAGTAAAAAATATCTCGACAACAGACTACCTTCCATAATTACATGGTTACCATCCATTGGAGTAACAAAAATCTCGACAACAAACTACCTTCCATAATCACAAGGCTACCATCCATTCGAGTAAAAAAATCTCGACAACAGACTACCTTCCATAATGAAAAGGCTACCATCCATTGAGTAACAAAGATCTCGAAAACAGACTACCTTTCATTATGACAAGGCTACCATCCATTGGAGTAAAAAATATCTCGACAACAGACTACCTTCCATAATGACAAAGGTACCATCCGATGGAGAAAAAAATCTTTACAACAGACTACCTTCCATAATGACAAGGCTACCATCCATTGAAGTAAATAATATCTCGGCAAAAGACTTCCTTCAATAATGACAAGGCTACCATCCATTGGAGTAAACAAAATCTTGACAACAGACTACCTTCCATAATGACAAGGCTTCAATCCATTGGAGTAACAAAGATATAGACAACATACTACCTTCCATAATGACAAGGCTACCATCCATAGGAAGGAAAAAAATATCGACAACAAACTACCTTCCATAATGACAAGGCTACCATCCAATGGAATAACTTAAATCTCGAAAAAAGACTACCTTTCATAATGACAAGGCTACCATCTATTGGAGTAACAAAAATATCGACAATAGACTATGCTCCAAAATGACAAGGCTACCATCCATTAGAGTAACAAAAATCACGACAACAGACTACCTTCCAAAATGACAAGGCTACCATCCATTGGAGTTACAAAAATCTATACAACAGACTACCTTCAATAATGACAAGGCTACCATCCAATGGAATAACTTAAATTTCGAAAAAGGACTACCTTTCACAATGATAAGGCTACCATCCATTGGAGTAACAAAATTATGAAAAACATAATACCTTCATTAATGACAAGGCTATCATCCATTGGAGTAACAAATATCTCGATAACAGACTACCTTCTATAATACCAAGGCTACCATCCATTGGAGTAACAAAACTCTCGACAAAAGACTACCTTCCATAAAGAAAAGTCTACCTTCCATTGGAGTAACAAAAATATCGACAATATACAACTTTCCATAATTACATGGCTACCATCCATTGAAGTAACAAAAATCTCGACAATAGACTACCTTACATAATGATAAGGCTACCATCTATTGGAGTAAAAAAATATCGACAGCAGACTACCTTCCATAATGACAAGGCTACCATCCATTGAGTAACAGAGATCTCGACAACAGACGACCTTCCATTATGACAAGACTACCATCCATTGGAGTAGAAAATATCTCGACAACAGACTACCTTCCATAATGACAAGGCTACCATCCATTGAGTAACAAAGATATCGACAACAGACTACCTTCCATAATGACAAGGGTACCATCCATTGGAGTAAAAAAAATCTTTACAACAGACTACCTTCCATAATGACAAGGCTACCATCCATTGAAGTAAAAAAAATCTCGAAAACAGACTACCTTCCATAATGACAAGGCTGCCATCCATTGGAGTAAAAATAATCTTGACAACAAACTACCTTCCATAATGACAAGGCTACCATCCATTGGAGTAAAAAAACTCTCGACAACAGACTTCCTTCAATAATGACAAGGCTACCATCCATTGGATTAAAAAAATCTCGACAACAGACTACCTTCCATAATGACAATTCTACCATCCATTGAGTAAAAAATATCTCGACAACAGACTACCTTCCATAATTACATGGTTACCATCCATTAGAGTAACAAAAATCTCGACAACAAACTACCTTCCATAATCACAAGGCTACCATCCATTCGAGTAAAAAAATCTCGACAACATACTACCTTCCATATAGAAAAGGCTACCATCCATTGAGTAACAAAGATCTCGAAAACAGACTACCTTTCATTATGACAAGGCTACCATCCATTGGAGTAAAAAATATCTCGACAAAAGACTACCTTCTTTAATGACAAAGGTACCATCCATTGGAGAAAAAAATCTTTACAACAGACTACCTTCCACAATGACAAGGCTATCATCCATTGAAGTAAAAAATATCTCGGCAAAAGACTTCCTTCCATAATGACAAGGCTACCATCCATTGGAGTAAACAAAATCATGACAACAGACTACCTTCCATAATGACAAGGCTTCAATACATTGGAGTAATAAAGATATAGACAACATACTACCTTCCATAATGACAAGGCTACACTCCATTGGAATTAAAAAAATCTTGACAACAAACTACCGTCCATAATGACAAGGCTACCATCCAATGGAATAACTTAAATCTCGAAAAAAGACTTCCTTTCGTAATGACAAGGCTACCATCTATTGGAGTAACAAAAATATCGACAATAGACTTTGTTCCAAAATGACAAGGCTACCATCCATTGGAGTAACAAAAATCTATACAACAGACTACCTTCAATAATGACAAGGCTACCATCCAATGGAATAAGTTAAATTTCTACAAAAGACTACCTTTTACAATGATAAGGATACCATCCATTGGAGTAACAAAAATATGAAAAACATAATACCTTCCATAATGACAAGGCTATCATCCATTGGAGTAACAAATATCTCGATAACAGACTACCTTCTATAATGACAAGGCTACCATCCATTGGAGTAACAAAAATCTCGACAACAGACTACCTTCCATTATGACAAGACTACCATCCATTGGAGTAGAAAATATCTCGACAACAGACTACCTTCCATAATGACAAGGCCACCATCCATTGAGTAACAATGATATCGACAACAGACTACCTTCCATAATGACAAGGGTACCATCCATTGGAGTAAAAAAAATCTTTACAACAGACTACCTTCCATAATGACAAGGCTACCATCCATTGAAGTAAAAAAAATCTCGACAACAGACTACCTTCCATAATGACAAGGCTACCATCCATTGGAGTAAAAATAATCTTGACAACAAACTACCTTCCATAATGACAAGGCTACCATCCATTGGAGTAAAAAAAATCTCGACAACAGACTTCCTTCCATAATGACAAGGCTACCATCCATTGGATTAAAAAAATCTCGACAACAGACTACCTTCCATAATGACAAGGCTACCATCCATTGAGTAACAAAGATCTCGACAACAGAATCCCTTCCATTATGACAATGCTACCATCCATTGGAGTAAAAAATATCTCGACAACAGACTACCTTCCATAATTACATGGTTACCATCCATTGGAGTAACAAAAATCTCGACAACAAACTACCTTCCATAATCACAAGGCTACCATCCATTCGAGTAAAAAAATCTCGACAACAGACTACCTTCCATAATGAAAAGGCTACCATCCATTGAGTAACAAAGATCTCGAAAACAGACTACCTTTCATTATGACAAGGCTACCATCCATTGGAGTAAAAAATATCTCGACAACAGACTACCTTCCATAATGACAAAGGTACCATCCATTGGAGAAAAAAATCTTTACAACAGACTACCTTCCATAATGACAAGGCTACCATCCATTGAAGTAAAAAATATCTCGGAAAAAGACTTCCTTCCATAATGACAAGGCTACCATCCATTGGAGTAAACAAAATCTTGACAACAGACTACCTTCCATAATGACAAGGCTTCAATCCATTGGAGTAACAAAGATATAGACAACATACTACCTTCCATAATGACAAGGCTACCATCCATTGGAATGAAAAAAATCTCGACAACAAACTACCGTCCATAATGACAAGGCTACCATCCAATGGAATAACTTAAATCTCAAAAAAAGACTACCTTTCGTAATGACAAGGCTACCATATATTGGAGTAACAAAAATATCGACAATAGACTTTGTTCCAAAATGACAAGGCTACCATCCATTGGAGTAACAAAAATCACGACAATAGACTACCTTCCAAAATGACAAGGCTACCATCCATTGGAGTAACAAAAATCTATACAACAGACTACCTTCAATAATGACAAGGCTACCATCCAATGGAATAAGTTAAATTTCGACAAAAGACTACCCTTTCAATGATAAGGATACCATCCATTGGAGTAACAAAATATGAAAAACATAATACCTTCCATAATGACAAGGCTACCATCCATTGGAGTAACAAAAATCTCGACAACAGACTACCTTCCATTATGACAAGATTACCATCCATTGGAGTAGAAACTATCTCGACAACAGACTACCTTCCATAATGACAAGGCCACCATCCATTGAGTAACAATGATATCGACAACAGACTACCTTCCATAATGACAAGGGTACCATCCATTGGAGTAAAAAAAATATTTACAACTGACTACCTTCCATAATGACAAGGCTACCATCCATTGAAGTAAAAAAAATCTCGACAACAGACTACCTTCCATAATGACAAGGCTACCATCCATTGGAGTAAAAATAATCTTGACAACAAACTACCTTCCATAATGACAAGGCTACCATCCATTGGAGTAAAAAAAATCTCGACAACAGACTACCTTCCATAATGACAAGGCTACCATCCATTGAGTAACAAAGATCTCGACAACAGAATCCCTTCCATTATGACAATTCTACCATCCATTGGAGTAAAAAATATCTCGGCTACAGACTACCTTCCATAATTACATGGCTACCATCCATTGGAGTAACAAAAATCTCGACAACAAACTACATTCCATAATCACAAGGCTACCATCCATTGGAGTAAAAAAATCTCGACAATAGACTACCTTCCATAATGAAAAAGCTACCATCCATTGAGTAACAAAGATCTCGACAACAAACTACCTTTCATTATGACAAGGCTACCATCCATTGGAGTAAAAAATATCCCGACAACAGACTACCTTACATAATGACAAGGGTACCATCCATTGGAGTAAAAAAAATCTTTACAACAGACTACCTTCCATAATGACAAGGCTACCATCCATTGAAGTAAAAAATATCTCGACAACAGACTTCCTTCCATAATGACAAGGCTACCATCCATTGGAGTAAAAATAATCTTGACAAAAAACTACCATCCAAAATGACAAGGCTACCATCCATTGGAGTAAAAAAAATCTCGACAACAGACTTCCTTCCATAATGACAAGGCTACCATCCATTGGATTAAAAATATCTCGACAACAGACTACCTTCTATAATGACAAGGCTACCATCCATTGGAGTAACAAAAATCTCGACAAAAGACGACCTTCCATAAAGAAAAGTCTACCATCCATTGAAGTAACAAAAATATCGACAATAAGACAACTTTCCATAATTACATGGCTACCATCCATTGGAGTAACAAAAATCTCGACAACAGACTACCTTACATAATGACAAGGCTACCTTCTATTTGAGTAAAAAAATCTCTACAATAGACTACCTTCCATAATGACAAGGCTACCATCCATTGAGTAACAAAGATCTCGACAACAGACTACCTTCCATTATGACAAGACTACCATCCATTGGAGTAGAAAATATCTCGACAACAGACTACCTTCCATAATGACAAGGGTACCATCCATTGGAGTAAAAAAAATCTTTACAACAGACTACCTTCCATAATGACAAGGCTACCATCCATTGAAGTAAAAAATATCTCGACAACAGACTTCCTTCCATAATGACAAGGCTACCATCCATTGGAGTAAACAAAATCTTGACAACAGACTACCTTCCATAATGACAAGGCTTCAATCCATTGGAGTAACAATGATATAGACAACATACTACCTTCCATAATGACAAGGCTACCATCCATTGGAATGAAAAAAATCTCGACAACAAAATTCCTTCCATAATGACAAGGCTACCATCCAATGGAATAACTTAAATCTCGAAAAAAAACTACCTTTCATAATGACAAGGCTACCATCTATTGGAGTAATAAAAATATCGACAATAGACTGTGTTCCAAAATGACAAGGCTACCATCCATTGGAGTATCAAAAATCACGACAACAGACTACCTACCAAAATGACAAGGCTACCATCCATTGGAGTAACAAATATCTATACAACAGACTACCTTCAATAATGACAAGGGTACCATCCAATGGAATAACTTAAATTTCGACAAAAGACTACCTTTCACATTGATAAGCCTACCATCCATTGGAGTAACAAAAATATGAAAAACATAATACCATCCATAATGACAAGGCTATCATCCATTGGAGTAACAAATATCTCGATAACAGACTACCTTCTATAATGACAAGGCTACCATCCATTGGAGTAACAAAAATCTCGACAACAGACTACCTTCCATTATGACAAGACTACCATCCATTGGAGTAGAAAATATCTCGACAACAGACTACCTTCATTAATGACAAGGCTACCATCCATTGGATTAAAAAAAATCTTTACAACAGACTACCTTTCCATAATGAAAAGGCTACCATC
Organism: Vicia faba; assembly: GCA_948472305.1. Lineage (NCBI taxonomy): Eukaryota > Viridiplantae > Streptophyta > Magnoliopsida > Fabales > Fabaceae > Vicia > Vicia faba. The sequence goes on from OX451738.1 coordinate 745,265,738, forward strand.
CATTGAAGTAAAAAAAATCTCGACAACAGACTACCTTCCAAAATGACAAGGCTACCATCCATTGGAGTAAAAAAAATCTCGACAACAGACTTCCTTCCATAATGACAAGGCTACCATCCATTGGATTAAAAATATCTCGACAACAAACTACCTTCCATAATGACAAAGCTACCATCCATTGAGTAACAAAGATCTCGACAACAGAATCCCTTCCATTATGACAATTCTACCATCCATTGTAGTAAAAAATATCTCGACAACAAACTACCTTCCATAATCACAAGGCTACCATCCATTGGATTAAAAAAATCTCGACAATATACTACCTTCCATAATGAAAAGGCTACCATCCATTGAGTAACAAAGATCTCGACAACAGACTACCTTTCATTATGACAAGGCTACCATCCATTGGAGTAAAAAATATCTCGACAACAGACTACCTTCCATAATGACAAGGGTACCATCCATTGGAGTAAAAAAAATCTTTACAACAGACTACCTTCAATAATGACAAGGCTACCATCCATTGAAGTAAAAAATATCTCGACAACAGACTTCCTTCCATAATGACAAGGCTACCATCCATAGGAGTAAACAAAATCTTGACAATAGACTACCTTCCATAATGACAAGGCTTCAATCCATTGGAGTAACAAAGATATAGACAACATACTACCTTCCATAATGACAAGGCTACCATCCATTGGAATGAAAAAAATCTCGACAACAAACTACCTTCCATAATGACAAGGCTACCATCCAATGGAATAACTTAAATCTCGAAAAAAGACTACCTTTCATAATGACAAGGCTACCATCTATTGGAGTAACAAAAATATCGACAATAGACTGTGTTCCAAAATGACAAGGCTACCATCCATTGGAGTAACAAAAATCACGACAACAAAATACCTTTCAAAATGACAAGGCTACCATCCATTGGAGTAACAAAAATCTATACAACAGACAACCTTCAATAATGACAACGCTACCATCCAATGGAATAACTTAAATTTCGACACAACACTACCTTTCACAATGATAAGGCTACCATCCATTGGAGTAACAAAAACATGAAAAACATAATACCTTCCATAATGACAAGGCTATCATCCATTGGAGTAACAAATATCTCGATAACAGACTACCTTCTATAATGACAAGGCTACCATCCATTGGAGTAACAAAAATCTCGACAAAAGACTACCTTCCATAAAGAAAAGTCTACCATCCATTAGAGTAACAAAAATATTGACAATAGACAACTTTCCATAATTACATGGCTACCATCCATTGGAGTAACAAAAATCTCGACAACAGACTACCTTACATAATGACAAGGCTACCATCTATTGGTGTAAAAAAATCTCTACAACAGACTACCTTCCATAATGACAAGGCTACCATCCATTGAGTAACAATGATCTCGACAACAGACTACCTTCCATTATGACAAGACTACCATCCATTGGAGTAGAAAATATCTCGACAACAGACTACCTTCCATAATGACAAGGCTACCATCCATTGAGTAACAAAGATATCGACAACAGACTACCTTCCATAATGACAAGGGTACCATCCATTGGAGTAAAAAAAATCTTTACAACAGACTACCTTCCATAATGACAAGGCTACCATCCATTGAAGTAAAAAAAATCTCGACAACAGACTACCTTCCATAATGACAAGGCTACCATCCAATGGAGTAACTTAAATCTCGAAAGAAAACTACCTTTCATAATGACAAGGCTACCATCTATTGGAGTAATAAAAATATCGACAATAGACTGTGTTCCAAAATGACAAGGCTACCATCCATTGGAGTATCAAAAATCACGACAACAGACTACCTACCAAAATGACAAGGCTACCATCCATTGGAGTAACAACTATCTATACAACAGACTACCTTCAATAATGACAAGGGTACCATCCAATGGAATAACTTAAATTTCGACAAAAGACTACCTTTCACATTGATAAGCCTACCATCCATTGGAGTAACAAAAATATGAAAAACATAATACCATCCATAATGACAAGGCTATCATCCATTGGAGTAACAAATATCTCGATAACAGACTACCTTCTATAATGACAAGGCTACCATCCATTGGAGTAACAAAAATCTCGACAACAGACTACCTTCCATTATGACAAGACTACCATCCATTGGAGTAGAAAATATCTCGACAACAGACTACCTTCATTAATGACAAGGCTACCATCCATTGAGTAAGAAAGATATCGACAACAGACTAACTTCCATAATGACAAGGGTACCATCCATTGGATTAAAAAAAATCTTTATAACAGACTACCTTTCCATAATGAAAAGGCTACCATCCATTGAAGTAAAAAAAATCTCGACAACAGACTACCTTCCAAAATGACAAGGCTACCATCCATTGGAGTAAAAAAAATCTCGACAACAGACTTCCTTCCATAATGACAAGGCTACCATCCATTGGATTAAAAATATCTCGACAACAAACTACCTTCCATAATGACAAAGCTACCATCCATTGAGTAACAAAGATCTCGACAACAGAATCCCTTCCATTATGACAATTCTACCATCCATTGGAGTAAAAAATATCTCGACAACAAACTACCTTCCATAATCACAAGGCTACCATCCATTGGATTAAAAAAATCTCGACAATATACTACCTTCCATAATGAAAAGGCTACCATGCATTGAGTAACAAAGATCTCGACAACAGACTACCTTTCATTATTACAAGGCTACCATCCATTGGAGTAAAAAATATCTCGACAACAGACTACCTTCCATAATGACAAGGGTACCATCCATTGGAGTAAAAAAAATCTTTACAACAGACTACCTTCAATAATGACAAGGCTACCATCCATTGAAGTAAAAAATATCTCGACAACAGACTTCCTTCCATAATGACAAGGCTACTATCCATTGGAGTAAACAAAATCTTGACAACAGACTACCTTCCATAATGACAAGGCTTCAATCCATTGGAGTAACAAAGATATAGACAACATACTACCTTCCATAATGACAAGGCTACCATAAATTGGAATGAAAAAAATCTCGACAACAAACTACCTTCCATAATGACAAGGCTACCATCCAATGGAATAACTTAAATCTCGAAAAAAGACTACCTTTCATAATGACAAGGCTACCATCTATTGGAGTAACAAAAATATCGACAATAGACTGTGTTCCAAAATGACAAGCATACCATCGATTGGAGTAACAAAAATCACGACAACAAACTACCTTTCAAAATGACAAGGCTACCATCCATTGGAGTAACAAAAATCTATACAACAGACAACCTTCAATAATGACAACTCTACCATCCAATGGAATAACTTAAATTTCGACACAACACTACCTTTCACAATGATAAGGCTACCATCCATTGGAGTAACAAAAACATGAAAAACATAATACCTTCCATAATGACAAGGCTATCATCCATTGGAGTAACAAATATCTCGATAACAGACTACCTTCTATAATGACAAGGCTACCATCCATTGGAGTAACAAAAATCTCGACAACAGACTACCTTCCATTATGACAAGACTACCATCCATTGGAGTAGAAAATATCTCGACAACAGACTACCTTCATTAATGACAAGGCTACCATCCATTGAGTAACAAAGATATCGACAACAGACTAACTTCCATAATGACAAGGGTACCATCCATTGGATTAAAAAAAATCTTTATAACAGACTACCTTTCCATAATGAAAAGGCTACCATCCATTGAAGTAAAAAAAATCTCGACAACAGACTACCTTCCAAAATGACAAGGCTACCATCCATTGGAGTAAAAAAAATCTCGACAACAGACTTCCTTCCATAATGACAAGGCTACCATCCATTGGATTAAAAATATCTCGACAACAAACTACCTTCCATAATGACAAAGCTACCATCCATTGAGTAACAAAGATCTCGACAACAGAATCCCTTCCATTATGACAATTCTACCATCCATTGGAGTAAAAAATATCTCGACAACAAACTACCTTCCATAATCACAAGGCTACCATCCATTGGATTAAAAAAATCTCGACAATATACTACCTTCCATAATGAAAAGGCTACCATGCATTGAGTAACAAAGATCTCGACAACAGACTACCTTTCATTATTACAAGGCTACCATCCATTGGAGTAAAAAATATCTCGACAACAGACTACCTTCCATAATGACAAGGGTACCATCCATTGGAGTAAAAAAAATCTTTACAACAGACTACCTTCAATAATGACAAGGCTACCATCCATTGAAGTAAAAAATATCTCGACAACAGACTTCCTTCCATAATGACAAGGCTACTATCCATTGGAGTAAACAAAATCTTGACAACAGACTACCTTCCATAATGACAAGGCTTCAATCCATTGGAGTAACAAAGATATAGACAACATACTACCTTCCATAATGACAAGGCTACCATAAATTGGAATGAAAAAAATCTTGACAACAAACTACCTTCCATAATGACAAGGCTACCATCCAATGGAATAACTTAAATCTCGAAAAAAGACTACCTTTCATAATGACAAGGCTACCATCTATTGGAGTAACAAAAATATCGACAATAGACTGTGTTCCAAAATGACAAGCATACCATCGATTGGAGTAACAAAAATCACGACAACAAACTACCTTTCAAAATGACAAGGCTACCATCCATTGGAGTAACAAAAATCTATACAACAGACAACCTTCAATAATGACAACGCTACCATCCAATGGAATAACTTAAATTTCGACACAACACTACCTTTCACAATGATAAGGCTACCATCCATTGGAGTAACAAAAACATGAAAAACATAATACCTTCCATAATGACAAGGCTATCATCCATTGGAGTAACAAATATCTCGATAACAGACTACCTTCTATAATGACAAGGCTACCATCCATTGGAGTAACAAAAATCTCGACAAAAGACTACCTTCCATAAAGAAAAGTCTACCATCCATTAGAGTAACAAAAATATCGACAATAGACAACTTTCCATAATTACATGGCTACCATCCATTGGAGTAACAAAAATCTCGACAACAGACTACCTTACATAATGACAAGGCTACCATCTATTGGTGTAAAAAAATCTCTACAACAGACTACCTTCCATAATGACAAGGCTACCATCCATTGAGTAACAAAGATCTCGACAACAGACTACCTTCCATTATGACAAGACTACCATCCATTGGAGTAGAAAATATCTCGACAACAGACTACCTTCCATAATGACAAGGCTACCATCCATTGAGTAACAAAGATATCGACAACAGACTACCTTCCATAATGACAAGGGTACCATCCATTGGAGTAAAAAAAATCTTTACAACAGACTACCTTCCATAATGACAAGGCTACCATCCATTGAAGTAAAAAAAATCTCGACAACAAACTACCTTCCATAATGACAAGGCTACCATCCATTGGAGTAAAAATAATCTTGACACAAACTACCTTCCATAATGACAAGGCTAACATCCATTGGAGTAAAAAAAATCTCGACAACAGACTTCCTTCCATAATGACAAGGCTACCATCCAATGGATTAAAAAAATCTCAACAATAGACTACCTTCCATAATGACAAAGCTACCATCCATTGAGTAACAAAGATCTCGACAACAAAATCCCTTCCATTATGACAATTCTACCATCCATTGGAGTAAAAAATATCTTGACAACAGACTACCTTTCATAATTACATGGCTACCATCCATTGGAGTAACAAAAATCTCGACAACAAACTACCTTCCATAATCACAAGGCTACCATCCATTGGATTAAAAAAATCTCGACAATATACTACCTTCCATAATGAAAAGGCTACCATCCATTGAGTAACAAAGATCTCGACAACAGACTACCTTTCATTATGACAAGGCTACCATCCATTGGAGTAAAAAATATCTCGACAACAGACTACCTTCCATAATGACAAGGGTACCATCCATTGGAGTAAAAAAAATCTTTACAACAGACTACCTTCAATAATGACAAGGCTACCATCCATTGAAGTAAAAAATATCTCGACAACAGACTTCCTTCCATAATGACAAGGCTACCATCCATTGGAGTAAACAAAATCTTGACAACAGACTACCTTCCATAATGACAAGGCTTCAATCCATTGGAGTAACAAAGATATAGACAACATACTACCTTCCATAATGACAAGGCTACCATAAATTGGAATGAAAAAAATCTCGACAACAAACTACCTTCCATAATGACAAGGCTACCATCCAATGGAATAACTTAAATCTCGAAAAAAGACTACCTTTCATAATGACAAGGCTACCATCTATTGGAGTAACAAAAATATCGACAATAGACTGTGTTCCAAAATGACAAGCATACCATCGATTGGAGTAACAAAAATCACGACAACAAACTACCTTTCAAAATGACAAGGCTACCATCCATTGGAGTAACAAAAATCTATACAACAGACAACCTTCAATAATGACAACTCTACCATCCAATGGAATAACTTAAATTTCGACACAACACTACCTTTCACAATGATAAGGCTACCATCCATTGGAGTAACAAAAACATGAAAAACATAATACCTTCCATAATGACAAGGCTATCATCCATTGGAGTAACAAATATCTCGATAACAGACTACCTTCTATAATGACAAGGCTACCATCCATTGGAGTAACAAAAATCTCGACAACAGACTACCTTCCATTATGACAAGACTACCATCCATTGGAGTAGAAAATATCTCGACAACAGACTACCTTCATTAATGACAAGGCTACCATCCATTGAGTAACAAAGATATCGACAACAGACTAACTTCCATAATGACAAGGGTACCATCCATTGGATTAAAAAAAATCTTTATAACAGACTACCTTTCCATAATGAAAAGGCTACCATCCATTGAAGTAAAAAAAATCTCGACAACAGACTACCTTCCAAAATGACAAGGCTACCATCCATTGGAGTAAAAAAAATCTCGACAACAGACTTCCTTCCATAATGACAAGGCTACCATCCATTGGATTAAAAATATCTCGACAACAAACTACCTTCCATAATGACAAAGCTACCATCCATTGAGTAACAAAGATCTCGACAACAGAATCCCTTCCATTATGACAATTCTACCATCCATTGGAGTAAAAAATATCTCGACAACAAACTACCTTCCATAATCACAAGGCTACCATCCATTGGATTAAAAAAATCTCGACAATATACTACCTTCCATAATGAAAAGGCTACCATGCATTGAGTAACAAAGATCTCGACAACAGACTACCTTTCATTATTACAAGGCTACCATCCATTGGAGTAAAAAATATCTCGACAACAGACTACCTTCCATAATGACAAGGGTACCATCCATTGGAGTAAAAAAAATCTTTACAACAGACTACCTTCAATAATGACAAGGCTACCATCCATTGAAGTAAAAAATATCTCGACAACAGACTTCCTTCCATAATGACAAGGCTACTATCCATTGGAGTAAACAAAATCTTGACAACAGACTACCTTCCATAATGACAAGGCTTCAATCCATTGGAGTAACAAAGATATAGACAACATACTACCTTCCATAATGACAAGGCTACCATAAATTGGAATGAAAAAAATCTCGACAACAAACTACCTTCCATAATGACAAGGCTACCATCCAATGGAATAACTTAAATCTCGAAAAAAGACTACCTTTCATAATGACAAGGCTACCATCTATTGGAGTAACAAAAATATCGACAATAGACTGTGTTCCAAAATGACAAGCATACCATCGATTGGAGTAACAAAAATCACGACAACAAACTACCTTTCAAAATGACAAGGCTACCATCCATTGGAGTAACAAAAATCTATACAACAGACAACCTTCAATAATGACAACGCTACCATCCAATGGAATAACTTAAATTTCGACACAACACTACCTTTCACAATGATAAGGCTACCATCCATTGGAGTAACAAAAACATGAAAAACATAATACCTTCCATAATGACAAGGCTATCATCCATTGGAGTAACAAATATCTCGATAACAGACTACCTTCTATAATGACAAGGCTACCATCCATTGGAGTAACAAAAATCTCGACAAAAGACTACCTTCCATAAAGAAAAGTCTACCATCCATTAGAGTAACAAAAATATCGACAATAGACAACTTTCCATAATTACATGGCTACCATCCATTGGAGTAACAAAAATCTCGACAACAGACTACCTTACATAATGACAAGGCTACCATCTATTGGTGTAAAAAAATCTCTACAACAGACTACCTTCCATAATGACAAGGCTACCATCCATTGAGTAACAAAGATCTCGACAACAGACTACCTTCCATTATGACAAGACTACCATCCATTGGAGTAGAAAATATCTCGACAACAGACTACCTTCCATAATGACAAGGCTACCATCCATTGAGTAACAAAGATATCGACAACAGACTACCTTCCATAATGACAAGGGTACCATCCATTGGAGTAAAAAAAATCTTTACAACAGACTACCTTCCATAATGACAAGGCTACCATCCATTGAAGTAAAAAAAATCTCGACAACAAACTACCTTCCATAATGACAAGGCTACCATCCATTGGAGTAAAAATAATCTTGACACAAACTACCTTCCATAATGACAAGGCTAACATCCATTGGAGTAAAAAAAATCTCGACAACAGACTTCCTTCCATAATGACAAGGCTACCATCCAATGGATTAAAAAAATCTCAACAACAGACTACCTTCCATAATGACAAAGCTACCATCCATTGAGTAACAAAGATCTCGACAACAAAATCCCTTCCATTATGACAATTCTACCATCCATTGGAGTAAAAAATATCTTGACAACAGACTACCTTTCATAATTACATGGCTACCATCCATTGGAGTAACAAAAATCTCGACAACAAACTACCTTCCATAATCACAAGGCTACCATCCATTGGATTAAAAAAATCTCGACAATATACTACCTTCCATAATGAAAAGGCTACCATCCATTGAGTAACAAAGATCTCGACAACAGACTACCTTTCATTATGACAAGGCTACCATCCATTGGAGTAAAAAATATCTCGACAACAGACTACCTTCCATAATGACAAGGGTACCATCCATTGGAGTAAAAAAAATCTTTACAACAGACTACCTTCAATAATGACAAGGCTACCATCCATTGAAGTAAAAAATATCTCGACAACAGACTTCCTTCCATAATGACAAGGCTACCATCCATTGGAGTAAACAAAATCTTGACAATAGACTACCTTCCATAATGACAAGGCTTCAATCCATTGGAGTAACAAAGATATAGACAACATACTACCTTCCATAATGACAAGGCTACCATCCATTGGAATGAAAAAAATCTCGACAACAAACTACCTTCCATAATGACAAGGCTACCATCCAATGCAATAACTTAAATCTCGAAAAAAGACTACCTTTCATAATGACAAGGCTACCATCTATTGGAGTAACAAAAATATCGACAATAGACTGTGTTCCAAAATGACAAGGCTACCATCCATTGGAGTAACAAAAATCACGACAACAAACTACCTTTCAAAATGACAAGGCTACCATCCATTGGAGTAACAAAAATCTATACAACAGACAACCTTCAATAATGACAACGCTACCATCCAATGGAATAACTTAAATTTCGACACAACACTACCTTTCACAATGATAAGGCTACCATCCATTGGAGTAACAAAAACATGAAAAACATAATACCTTCCATAATGACAAGGCTATCATCCATTGGAGTAACAAATATCTCGATAACAGACTACCTTCTATAATGACAAGGCTACCATCCATTGGAGTAACAAAAATCTCGACAAAAGACTACCTTCCATAAAGAAAAGTCTACCATCCATTAGAGTAACAAAAATATCGACAATAGACAACTTTCCATAATTACATGGCTACCATCCATTGGAGTAACAAAAATCTCGACAACAGACTACCTTACATAATAACAAGGCTACCATCTATTGGTGTAAAAAAATCTCTACAACAGACTACCTTCCATAATGACAAGGCTACCATCCATTGAGTAACAAAGATCTCGACAACAGACTACCTTCCATTATGACAAGACTACCATCCATTGGAGTAGAAAATATCTCGACAACAGACTACCTTCCATAATGACAAGGCTACCATCCATTGAGTAACAAAGATATCGACAACAGACTACCTTCCATAATGACAAGGGTACCATCCATTGGAGTAAAAAAAATCTTTACAACAGACTACCTTCCATAATGACAAGGCTACCATCCATTGAAGTAAAAAAAATCTCGACAACAGACTACCTTCCATAATGACAAGGCTACCATCCATTGGAGTAAAAATAATCTTGACACAAATTACCTTCCATAATTACAAGGCTAACATCCATTGGAGTAAAACAAATCTCGAAAACAGACTTCCTTCCATAATGACAAGGCTACCATCCAATGGATTAAAAAAATCTCAACAACAGACTACCTTCCATAATGACAAAGCTACCATCCATTGAGTAACAAAGATCTCGACAACAAAATCCCTTCCATTATGACAATTCTACCATCCATTGGAGTAAAAAATATCTTGACAACAGACTACCTTTCATAATTACATGGCTACCATCCATTGGAGTAACAAAAATCTCGACAACAAACTACCTTCCATAATCACAAGGCTACCATCCATTGGATTAAAAAAATCTCGACAATATACTACCTTCCATAATGAAAAGGCTACCATGCATTGAGTAACAAAGATCTCGACAACAGACTACCTTTCATTATTACAAGGCTACCATCCATTGGAGTAAAAAATATCTCGACAACAGACTACCTTCCATAATGACAAGGGTACCATCCATTGGAGTAAAAAAAATCTTTACAACAGACTACCTTCAATAATGACAAGGCTACCATCCATTGAAGTAAAAAATATCTCGACAACAGACTTCCTTCCATAATGACAAGGCTACTATCCATTGGAGTAAACAAAATCTTGACAACAGACTACCTTCCATAATGACAAGGCTTCAATCCATTGGAGTAACAAAGATATAGACAACATACTACCTTCCATAATGACAAGGCTACCATAAATTGGAATGAAAAAAATCTCGACAACAAACTACCTTCCATAATGACAAGGCTACCATCCAATGGAATAACTTAAATCTCGAAAAAAGACTACCTTTCATAATGACAAGGCTACCATCTATTGGAGTAACAAAAATATCGACAATAGACTGTGTTCCAAAATGACAAGCATACCATCGATTGGAGTAACAAAAATCACGACAACAAACTACCTTTCAAAATGACAAGGCTACCATCCATTGGAGTAACAAAAATCTATACAACAGACAACCTTCAATAATGACAACGCTACCATCCAATGGAATAACTTAAATTTCGACACAACACTACCTTTCACAATGATAAGGCTACCATCCATTGGAGTAACAAAAACATGAAAAACATAATACCTTCCATAATGACAAGGCTATCATCCATTGGAGTAACAAATATCTCGATAACAGACTACCTTCTATAATGACAAGGCTACCATCCATTGGAGTAACAAAAATCTCGACAAAAGACTACCTTCCATAAAGAAAAGTCTACCATCCATTAGAGTAACAAAAATATCGACAATAGACAACTTTCCATAATTACATGGCTACCATCCATTGGAGTAACAAAAATCTCGACAACAGACTACCTTACATAATGACAAGGCTACCATCTATTGGTGTAAAAAAATCTCTACAACAGACTACCTTCCATAATGACAAGGCTACCATCCATTGAGTAACAAAGATCTCGACAACAGACTACCTTCCATTATGACAAGACTACCATCCATTGGAGTAGAAAATATCTCGACAACAGACTACCTTCCATAATGACAAGGCTACCATCCATTGAGTAACAAAGATATCGACAACAGACTACCTTCCATAATGACAAGGGTACCATCCATTGGAGTAAAAAAAATCTTTACAACAGACTACCTTCCATAATGACAAGGCTACCATCCATTGAAGTAAAAAAAATCTCGACAACAAACTACCTTCCATAATGACAAGGCTACCATCCATTGGAGTAAAAATAATCTTGACACAAACTACCTTCCATAATGACAAGGCTAACATCCATTGGAGTAAAAAAAATCTCGACAACAGACTTCCTTCCATAATGACAAGGCTACCATCCAATGGATTAAAAAAATCTCAACAACAGACTACCTTCCATAATGACAAAGCTACCATCCATTGAGTAACAAAGATCTCGACAACAAAATCCCTTCCATTATGACAATTCTACCATCCATTGGAGTAAAAAATATCTTGACAACAGACTACCTTTCATAATTACATGGCTACCATCCATTGGAGTAACAAAAATCTCGACAACAAACTACCTTCCATAATCACAAGGCTACCATCCATTGGATTAAAAAAATCTCGACAATATACTACCTTCCATAATGAAAAGGCTACCATCCATTGAGTAACAAAGATCTCGACAACAGACTACCTTTCATTATGACAAGGCTACCATCCATTGGAGTAAAAAATATCTCGACAACAGACTACCTTCCATAATGACAAGGGTACCATCCATTGGAGTAAAAAAAATCTTTACAACAGACTACCTTCAATAATGACAAGGCTACCATCCATTGAAGTAAAAAATATCTCGACAACAGACTTCCTTCCATAATGACAAGGCTACCATCCATTGGAGTAAACAAAATCTTGACAATAGACTACCTTCCATAATGACAAGGCTTCAATCCATTGGAGTAACAAAGATATAGACAACATACTACCTTCCATAATGACAAGGCTACCATCCATTGGAATGAAAAAAATCTCGACAACAAACTACCTTCCATAATGACAAGGCTACCATCCAATGCAATAACTTAAATCTCGAAAAAAGACTACCTTTCATAATGACAAGGCTACCATCTATTGGAGTAACAAAAATATCGACAATAGACTGTGTTCCAAAATGACAAGGCTACCATCCATTGGAGTAACAAAAATCACGACAACAAACTACCTTTCAAAATGACAAGGCTACCATCCATTGGAGTAACAAAAATCTATACAACAGACAACCTTCAATAATGACAACGCTACCATCCAATGGAATAACTTAAATTTCGACACAACACTACCTTTCACAATGATAAGGCTACCATCCATTGGAGTAACAAAAACATGAAAAACATAATACCTTCCATAATGACAAGGCTATCATCCATTGGAGTAACAAATATCTCGATAACAGACTACCTTCTATAATGACAAGGCTACCATCCATTGGAGTAACAAAAATCTCGACAAAAGACTACCTTCCATAAAGAAAAGTCTACCATCCATTAGAGTAACAAAAATATCGACAATAGACAACTTTCCATAATTACATGGCTACCATCCATTGGAGTAACAAAAATCTCGACAACAGACTACCTTACATAATAACAAGGCTACCATCTATTGGTGTAAAAAAATCTCTACAACAGACTACCTTCCATAATGACAAGGCTACCATCCATTGAGTAACAAAGATCTCGACAACAGACTACCTTCCATTATGACAAGACTACCATCCATTGGAGTAGAAAATATCTCGACAACAGACTACCTTCCATAATGACAAGGCTACCATCCATTGAGTAACAAAGATATCGACAACAGACTACCTTCCATAATGACAAGGGTACCATCCATTGGAGTAAAAAAAATCTTTACAACAGACTACCTTCCATAATGACAAGGCTACCATCCATTGAAGTAAAAAAAATCTCGACAACAGACTACCTTCCATAATGACAAGGCTACCATCCATTGGAGTAAAAATAATCTTGACACAAATTACCTTCCATAATTACAAGGCTAACATCCATTGGAGTAAAACAAATCTCGAAAACAGACTTCCTTCCATAATGACAAGGCTACCATCCAATGGATTAAAAAAATCTCAACAACAGACTACCTTCCATAATGACAAAGCTACCATCCATTGAGTAACAAAGATCTCGACAACAAAATCCCTTCCATTATGACAATTCTACCATCCATTGGAGTAAAAAATATCTTGACAACAGACTACCTTTCATAATTACATGGCTACCATCCATTGGAGTAACAAAAATCTCGACAACAAACTACCTTCCATAATCACAAGGCTACCATCCATTGGATTAAAAAAATCTCGACAATATACTACCTTCCATAATGAAAAGGCTACCATCCATTGAGTAACAAAGATCTCGACAATAGACTACCTTTCATTATGACAAGGCTACCATCCATTGGAGTAAAAAACATCTCGACAACAGACTACCTTCCATAATGACAAGGGTACGATCCATTGGAGTAAAAAAAATCTTTACAACAGACTACCTTCAATAATGACAAGGCTACCATCCATTGAAGTAAAAAATATCTCGACAACAGACTTCCTTCCATAACGACAAGGCTACCATCCATTGGAGTAAACAAAATCTTGACAATAGACTACCTTCCATAATGACAAGGCTTCAATCCATTGGAGTAACAAAGATATAGACAACATACTACCTTCCATAATGACAAGGCTACCATCCATTGGAATGAAAAAAATCTCGACAACAAACTACCTTCCATAATGACAAGGCTACCATCCAATGGAATAACTTAAATCTCGAAAAAAGACTACCTTTCATAATGACAAGGCTACCATCTATTGGAGTAACAAAAAAATCGACAATAGACTGTGTTCCAAAATGACAAGGCTACCATCCATTGGAGTAACAAAAATCACGACAACAAACTACCTTTCAAAATGACAAAGCTACCATCCATTGGAGTAACAAAAATCTATACAACAGACAACCTTCAATAATGACAACGCTACCATCCAATGGAATAACTTAAATTTCGACACAACACTACCTTTCACAATGATAAGGCTACCATCCATTGGAGTAACAAAAACATGAAAAACATAATACCTTCCATAATGACAAGGCTATCATCCATTGGAGTAACAAATATCTCGATAACAGACTACCTTCTATAATGACAAGGCTACCATCCATTGGAGTAACAAAAATCTCGACAAAAGACTACCTTCCATAAAGAAAAGTCTACCATCCATTAGAGTAACAAAAATATCGACAATAGACAACTTTCCATAATTACATGGCTACCATCCATTGGAGTAACAAAAATCTCGACAACAGACTACCTTACATAATGACAAGGCTACCATCTATTGGTGTAAAAAAATCTCTACAACAGACTACCTTCCATAATGACAAGGCTACCATCCATTGAGTAACAAAGATCTCGACAACAGACTACCTTCCATTATGACAAGACTACCATCCATTGGAGTAGAAAATATCTCGACAACAGACTACCTTCCATAATGACAAGGCTACCATCCAATGGAATAACTTAAATCTCGAAAAAAGACTACCTTTCATAATGACAAGGCTACCATCTATTGGAGTAACAAAAAAATCGACAATAGACTGTGTTCCAAAATGACAAGGCTACCATCCATTGAAGTAACAAAAATCACGACAACAAACTACCTTTCAAAATGACAAGGCTTCCATCCATTGGAGTAACAAAAATCTATACAACAGACAACCTTCAATAATGACAACGCTACCATCCAATGGAATAACTTAAATTTCGACACAACACTACCTTTCACAATGATAAGGCTACCATCCATTGGAGTAACAAAAACATGAAAAACATAATACCTTCCATAATGACAAGGCTATAATCCATTGGAGTAACAAATATCTCGATAACAGACTACCTTCTATAATGACAAGGCTACCATCCATTGGAGTAACAAAAATCTCGACAAAAGACTACCTTCCATAAAGAAAAGTCTACCATCCATTAGAGTAACAAAAATATCGACAATAGACAACTTTCCATAATTACATGGCTACCATCCATTGGAGTAACAAAAATCTCGACAACAGACTACCTTACATAATGACAAGGCTACCATCTATTGGTGTAAAAAAATCTCTACAACAGACTACCTTCCATAATGACAAGGCTACCATCCATTGAGTAACAAAGATCTCGACAACAGACTACCTTCCATTATGACAAGACTACCATCCATTGGAGTAGAAAATATCTCGACAACAGACTACCTTCCATAATGACAAGGCTACCATCCATTGAGTAACAAAGATATCGACAACAGACTACCTTCCATAATGACAAGGGTACAATCCATTGGAGTAAAAAAAATCTTTACAACAGACTACCTTCCATAATGACAAGGCTACCATCCATTGAAGTAAAAAAAATCTCGACAACAGACTACCTTCCATAATGACAAGGCTACCATCCATTGAAGTAAAAATAATCTTGACACAAACTACCTTCCATAATTACAAGGCTAACATCCATTGGAGTAAAAAAAATCTCGACAACAGACTTCCTTCCATAATGACAAGGCTACCATCCAATGGATTAAAAAAATCTCAACAACAGACTACCTTCCATAATGACAAAGCTACCATCCATTGAGTAACAAAGATCTCGACAACAAAATCCCTTCCATTATGACAATTCTACCATCCATTGGAGTAAAAAATATCTTGACAACATACTACCTTCCATAATTACATGGCTACCATCCATTGGAGTAACAAAAATCTCGACAACAAACTACCTTCCATAATCACAAGGCTACCATCCATTGGAATAAAAAAATCTCGACAATAGACTACCTTCCATAATGAAAAGGCTACCATCCATTGAGTAACAAAGATCTCGACAACAAACTACCTTTCATTATGACAAGGCTACCATCCATTGGAGTAAAAAATATCTCGAGAACAGACTACCTTCCATAATGACAAGGGTACCATCCATTGGAGTAAAAAAAATCTTTACAAAAGAATACCTTCCATAATGACAAGGCTACCATCCATTGGAGTAAACAAAATCTTGACAACAGGCTACCTTCCATAATGACAAGGCTTCAATCCATTGGAGTAACAAAGATATAGACAACATACTACCTTCCATAATGACAAGGCTACCATCCATTGGAAAGAAAAAAATCTCGACAACAAACTACCTTCCATAATGACAAGGCTACCATCCAATGGAATAACTTAAATCTCGAAAAAATACTACCTTTCATAAAGACAAGGCTACCATCTATTGGAGTAACAAAAATATTGACAATAGACTGAGTTCCAAAATGACAAGGCTACCATCCATTGGAGTAACAAAAATCACGACAACAGACTACCTTCCAAAATGACAAGGCTACCATCCATTGGAGTAACAAAAATCTATACAACATACTACCTTCAATAATGACAAGGCTACCATCCAATAGAATAACTTAAATTTCGACAAAAGACTACCTTTCACAATGATAAGGCTACCATCCATTGTAGTAACAAAAATATGAAAAACATAATACCCTCCATAATGACAAGGCTATCATCCATTGGAGTAACAAATATCTCGATAACAGACTACCTTTTATAATGACAAGGCTACCATCCATTGGAGTAACAAAAATCTCAATAAAAGACTACCTTCCATAAAGAAAAGTCTACCATCCATTGGAGTAACAAAAATATCGATAATAGACAACTTTCCATAATTACATGGCTACCATCCATTGGAGTAACAAAAATCTAGACAACAGACTACCTTACATAATGACAAGGCTACCATCTACTGGAGTAAAAAAATATCTACAACAGACTACCTTCCATAATGACAAGGCTACCATCCATTGAGTAACAAAGATCTCGACAACAGACTACCTTCCATTATGACAAGACTACCATCCATTGGAGTAGAAAATATCTCGACAACAGACTACCTTCCATAATGACAAGGGTACCATCCATTGGAGTAAAAAAAATCTTTACAACAGACTACCTTCAATAATGACAAGGCTACCATCCATTGAAGTAAAAAATATCTCGACAACAGACTTCCTTCCATAATGACAAGGCTACCATCCATTGGAGTAAACAAAATCTTGACAACAGACTACCTTCCATAATGACAAGGCTTCAATCCATTGGAGTAACAAAGATATAGACAACATGCTACCTTACATAATGACAAGGCTACCATCCATTGGAATGAAAAAAATCTCGACAACAAACTACCTTCCATAATGACAAGGCTACCATCCAATGGAATAACTTAAATCTCGAAAAAAGACTACCTTTCATAATGACAAGGCTACCATCTATTGGAGTAACAAAAATATCGACAATAGACTGTGTTCCAAAATGACAAGGCTACCATCCATTGGAGTAACAAAAATCACGACAACAAACTACCTTTCAAAATGACAAGGCTACTATCCATTGGAGTAACAAAAATCTATACAACAGACAACCTTCAATAATGACAACGCTACCATCCAATGGAATAACTTAAATTTCGACACAACACTACCTTTCACAATGATAAGGCTACCAGCCATTGGAGTAACAAAAACATGAAAAACATAATACCTTCCATAATGACAAGGCTATCATCCATTGGAGTAACAAATATCTCGATAACAGACTACCTTCTATAATGACAAGGCTACCATCCATTGGAGTAACAAAAATCTCGACAAAAGACTACCTTCCATAAAGAAAAGTCTACCATCCATTAGAGTAACAAAAATATCGACAATAGACAACTTTCCATAATTACATGGCTACCATCCATTGGAGTAACAAAAATCTCGACAACAGACTACCTTACATAATGACAAGGCTACCATCTATTGGTGTAAAAAAATCTCTACAACACACTACCTTCCATAATGACAAGGCTACCATCCATTGAGTAACAAAGATCTCGACAACAGACTACCTTCCATTATGACAAGACTACCATCCATTGGAGTAGAAAATATCTCGACAACAGACTACCTTCCATAATGACAAGGCTACCATCCATTGAGTAACAAAGATATCGACAACAGACTTCCTTCCATAATGACAAGGGTACCATCCATTGGAGTAAAAAAAATCTTTACAACAGACTACCTTCCATAATGACAAGGCTACCATCCATTGAAGTAAAAAAAATCTCGACAACAGACTACCTTCCATAATGACAAGGCTACCATCCATTGGAGTAAAAATAATCTTGACACAAACTACCTTCCATAATGACAAGGCTAACATCCATTGGAGTAAAAAAAATCTCGACAACAGACTTCCTTCCATAATGACAAGGCTACCATCCAATGGATTAAAAAAATCTCAACAACAGACTACCTTCCATAATGACAAAGCTACCATCCATTGAGTAACAAAGATCTCGACAACAAAATCCCTTCCATTATGACAATTCTACCATCCATTGGAGTAAAAAATATCTTGACAACAGACTACCTTCCATAATTACATGGCTACCATCCATTGGAGTAACAAAAATCTCGACAACAAACTACCTTCCATAATCACAAGGCTACCATCCATTGGATTAAAAAAATCTCGACAATATACTACCTTCCATAATGAAAAGGCTACCATCCATTGAGTAACAAAGATCTCGACAACAGACTACCTTTCATTATGACAAGGCTACCATCCATTGGAGTAAAAAATATCTCGACAACAGACTACCTTCCATAATGACAAGGGTACCATCCATTGGAGTAAAAAAAATCTTTACAAAAGAATACCTTCCATAATGACAAGGCTACCATCCATTGGAGTAAACAAAATCTTGACAACAGACTACCTTCCATAATGACAAGGCTTCAATCCATTGGAGTAACAAAGATATAGACAACATACTACCTTCCATAATGACAAGGCTACCATCCATTGGAAAGAAAAAAATCTCGACAACAAACTACCTTCCATAATGACAAGGCTACCATCCAATGGAATAACTTAAATCTCGAAAAAATACTACCTTTCATAATGACAAGGCTACCATCTATTGGAGTAACAAAAATATTGACAATAGACTGAGTTCCAAAATGACAAGGCTACCATCCATTGGAGTAACAAAAATCACGACAACAGACTACCTTCCAAAATGACAAGGCTACCATCCATTGGAGTAACAAAAATCTATACAACATACTACCTTCAATAATGACAAGGCTACCATCCAATAGAATAACTTAAATTTCGACAAAAGACTACCTTTCACAATGATAAGGCTACCATCCATTGTAGTAACAAAAATATGAAAAACATAATACCTTCCATAATGACAAGGCTATCATCCATTGGAGTAACAAATATCTCGATAACAGACTACCTTTTATAATGACAAGGCTACCATCCATTGGAGTAACAAAAATCTCGATAAAAGACTACCTTCCATAAAGAAAAGTCTACCATCCATTGGAGTAACAAAAATATCGACAATAGACAACTTTCCATAATTACATGGCTACCATCCATTGGAGTAACAAAAATCTAGACAACAGACTACCTTACATAATGACAAGGCTACCATCTATTGGAGTAAAAAAATCTCTACAACAGACTACCTTCCATAATGACAAGGCTACCATCAATTGAGTAACAAAGATCTTGACAACAGACTACCTTCCATTATGACAAGACTACCATCCATTGGAGTAGAAAATATCTCGACAACAGACTACCTTCCATAATGACAAGGCTACCATCCATTGAGTAACAAAGATATCGATAACAGACTACCTTCCATAATGACAAGGGTACCATCCATTAGAGTAAAAAAAATCTTTACAACAGACTACCTTCCATAATGACAAGGCTACCATCCATTGAAGTAAAAAAAATCTCGACAACAAACTACCTTCCATAATGACAAGGCTACCATCCATTGGAGTAAAAATAATCTTGACAACAAACTACCATCCAAAATGACAAGGCTACCATCCATTGGAGTAAAAAAAATCTCGACAACAGACTTCCTTCCATAATGACAAGGCTACCATCCATTGGATTAAAAATATCTCGACAACAGACTACCTTCTATAATGACAAGGCTACCATCCATTGGAGTAACAAAAATATCGACAAAAGATGACCTTCCATAAAGAAAAGTCTAACATCCATTGAAGTAACAAAAATATCGACAATAGACAACTTTCCATAATTACATGGCTACCATCCATTGGAGTAACAAAAATCTCGACAACAGACTACCTTACATAATGACAAGGCTACCATCTATTCGAGTAAAAAAATCTCTACAACAGACTACCTTCCATAATGACAAGGCTACCATCCATTGAGTAACAAAGATCTCGACAACAGACTACCTTCCATTATGACAAGACTACCATCCATTGGAGTAGAAAATATCTCGACAACAGACTACCTTCCATAATGACAAGGGTACCATCCATTGGAGTAAAAAAAATCTTTACAACATACTACCTTCCATAATGACAAGGCTACCATCCATTGAAGTAAAAAATATCTCGACAACAGACTTCCTTCCATAATGACAAGGCTACCATCCATTGGAGTAAACAAAATCTTGACAACAGACTACCTTCCATAATGACAAGGCGTCAATCCATTGGAGTAACAATGATATAAACAACATACTACCTTCCATAATGACAAGGCTACCATCCATTGGAATGAAAAAAGTCTCGACAACAAACTACCTTCCATAATGACAAGGCTACCATCAAATGGAATAACTTAAATCTCGAAAAAAAAAACTACCTTTCATAATGACAAGGCTACCATCTATTGGAGTAATAAAAATATCGACAATAGACTGTGTTGCAAAATGACAAGGCCACCATCCATTGGAGTAACAAAAATCACGACAACAGACTACCTTCCAAAATGACAAGGCTACCATCCATTGGAGTAACAAAAATCTATACAACAGACTACCTTCAATAATGACAAGGGTACCATCCAATGGAACAACTTAAATTTCGACAAAAGACTACCTTTCACATTGATAAGCCTACCATCCGTTGGAGTAACAAAAATATGAAAAACATAATACCATCCATAATGACAAGGCTATCATCCATTGGAGTAACAAATATCTCGATAACAGACTACCTTCTATAATGACAAGGCTACCAACCATTGGAGTAACAAAAATATCGACAACAGACTACCTTCCATTATGACAAGACTACCATCCATTGGAGTAGAAAATATCTCGACAACAGACTACCTTCATTAATGACAAGGCTACCATCCATTGAGTAACAAAGATATCGACAACAGACTAACTTCCATAATGACAAGGGTACCATCCATTGGATTAAAAAAATTCTTTACAACAGACTACCTTCCATAATGAAAAGGCTACCATCCATTGAAGTAAAAAAAATCTCGACAACAGACTACCTTCCAAAATGACAAGGCTACCATCCATTGGAGTAAAAAAAATCTCGACAACAGACTTCCTTCTATAATGACAAGGCTACCATCCATTGGATTAAAAATATCTCGACAACAGACTACCTTCCATAATGACAAAGCTACCATCCATTGAGTAACAAAGATCTCAACAACAAAATCCCTTCCATTATGACAATTCTACCATCCATTGGAGTAAAAAATATCTCGACAACAAACTACCTTCCATAATCACAAGGCTACCATCCTTTGGAGTAAAAAAATCTCGACAATAGACTACCTTCCATAATGAAAAGGCTACCATCCATTGAGTAACAAAGATCTCGACAACAGACTAACTTTCATTATGACAAGGCTACCATCCATTGGAGTAAAAAATATCTCGACAACAGACTACCTTCCATAATGACAAGGGTACCATCCATTGGAGTAAAAAAAATCTTTACAACAGACTACCTTCAATAATGACAAGGCTACCATCCATTGAAGTAAAAAATATCTCGACAACAGACTTCCTTCCATAATGACAAGGCTACCATCCATTGGAGTAAACAAAATCTTGACAACAGACTACCTTCCATAATGACAAGGCTTCAATCCATTGGAGTAACAAAGATATAGACAACATACTACCTTCCATAATGACAAGGCTACCATCCATTGGAATGAAAAAAATCTCGTCAACAAACTACCTTCCATAATGACAAGGCTACCATCCAATGGAATAACTTAAATCTCGAAAAAAGACTACCTTGCATAATGACAAGGCTACCATCTATTGGAGTAACAAAAATATCGACAATAGACTGTGTTCCAAAATGACAAGGCTACCATCAGTTGGAGTAACAAAAATCACGACAACAGACTACCTTCCAAAATGACAAGGCTACCATCCATAGGAGTAACAAAAATCTATACAACAAACAACCTTCAATAATGACAACGCTACCATACAATGGAATAACTTAAATTTCGACAAAACACTACCTTTCACAATGATAAGGCTACCATCCATTGGAGTAACAAAAATATGAAAAACATAATACCTTCCATAATGACAAGGCTATCATCCATTGGAGTAACAAATATCTCAATAACAGACTACCTTCTATAATGACAAGGCTACCATCCATTGGAGTAACAATAATCTCGACAAAAGACTACCTTCCATAAAGAAAAGTCTACCATCCATTAGAGTAACAAAAATATCGACAATAGACAACTTTCCATAATTACATGGCTACCATCCATTGGAGTAACAAAAATCTCGACAACAGACTACCTTACATAATGACAAGGCTACAATCTATTGGAGTAAAAAAATCTCTACAACAGACTACCTTCCATAATCACAAGGCTACCATCCATTGAGTAACAAATATCTCGACAACAGACTACCTTCCATTATGACAAGACTACCATCCATTGGAGTAGAAAATATCTCGACAACAGACTACCTTCCATAATGACAAGGCTACCATCCATTGAGTAACAAAGATATCGACAATAGACTACCTTCCATAATGACAAGGGTACCATCCATTGGAGTAAAAAAAATCTTTACAACAGACTACCTTCCATAATGACAAGGCTACCATCCATTGAAGTAAAAAAAATCTCGACAACAGACTACCTTCCATAATGACAAGGCTACCATCCATTGGAGTAAAAATAATCTTGACAACAAACTACCTTCCATAATGACAAGGCTACCATCCATTGCAGTAAAAAAAATCTCGACAACAGACTTCCTTCCATAATGACAAGGCTACCATCCATTGGATTAAAAAAATCTCGACAACAGACTACCTTCCATAATGATAAAGCTACCATCCATTGAGTAACAAAGATCTCGACAACAGAATCCCTTCCATTATGACAATTCTACCATCCATTGGAGTAAAAAATATCTTGTCAACAGACTACCTTCCATAATTACATGGCTACCATCCATTGGAGTAACAAAAATCTCGACAACAAACTACCTTCCATAATCACAAGGCTACCATCCATTGGAATAAAAAAATCTCGACAATAGACTACCTTCCATAATGAAAAGGCTACCACCCATTGAGTAACAAAGATCTCGACAACAAACTACCTTTCATTATGACAAGGCTACCATCCATTGGAGTAAAAAATATCTCGAGAACAGACTACCTTCCATAATGACAAGGGTACCATCCATTGGAGTAAAAAAAATCTTTACAAAAGAATACCTTCCATAATGACAAGGCTACCATCCATTGGAGTAAACAAAATCTTGACAACAGACTACCTTCCATAATGACAAGGCTTCAATCCATTGGAGTAACAAAGATATAGACAACATACTACCTTCCATAATGACAAGGCTACCATCCATTGGAAAGAAAAAAATCTCGACAACAAACTACCTTCCATAATGACAAGGCTACCATCCAATGGAATAACTTAAATCTCGAAAAAAGACTACCTTTCATAATGACAAGGCTACCATCTATTGGAGTAACAAAAATATCGACAATAGACTGTGTTCCAAAATGATAAGGTTACCATCCATTGGAGTAACAAAAATCACGAAAACATACTACCTTCCAAAATGACAAGGCTACCATCCATTGGGGTAACAAAAATCTATACAACAGACTACCTTCAATAATGACAAGGCTACCATCCAATGGAATAACTTAAATTTCGACAAAAGACTACCTTTCATAATGATAAGGCTACCATCCATTGGAGTAACAAAAATATGAAAAACATAATACCTTCCATAATGACAAGGTTATCATCCATTGGAGTAACAAATATCTCGATATCAGACTACCTTCTATAATGACAAGGCTACCATCCATTGGAGTAATAAAAATCTCGATAACAGACTACCTTCCATAATAACAAGGCTACCATCCATTGAGTAACAAAGATATCGACAACAGACTACCTTCCATAATGACAAGGGTACCATCCATTGGAGTAAAAAAAATCATTACAACAGACTACCTTCCATAATGACAAGGCTACCATCCATTGGAGTAAAAATAATCTTGACAACAAACTACCTTCCATAATGACAAGGCTACCATCCATTGCAGTAAAGAAAATCTCGACAACAGACTTCCTTCCATAATGACAAGGCTACCATCCATTGGATTAAAAAAATCTCGACAACAGACTACCTTCCATAATGACAAGGCTACCATCCATTGAGTAACAAAGATCTCGACAACAGAATCCCTTCCATTATGACAATTCTACCATCCATTGGAGTAAAAAATATCTCGAAAACAGACTACCTTCCATAATTACATGGCTACCATCCATTGGAGTAACAAAAATCTCGACAACAAACTACCTTCCATAATCACAAGGCTACCATCCATTGGAGTAAAAAAATCTCGACAATAGACTACCTTCCATAATGAAAAGGCTACCATCCATTGAGTAACAAAGATCTCAACAACAAACTACCATTCATTATTACAAGGCTACCATCCATTGGAGTAAAAAATATCTCGACAACAGACTACCTTCCATAATGACAAGGGTACCATTCATTGGAGTAAAAAAAATATTTACAAAAGAATACCTTCCATAATGACAAGGCTACCATCCATTGGAGTAAACAAAATCTTGACAACAAACTACCTTCCATAATGACAAGGCTTCAATCCATTGGAGTAACAAAGATATAGACAACATACTACCTTCCATAATGACAAGGCTACCATCCATTGGAAAGAAAAAAATCTCGACAACAAACTACCTTCCATAATTACAAGGCTACCATCCAATGGAATAACTTAAATCTCGAAAAAAGACTACCTTTCATAATGACAAGGCTACCATCTATTGGAGTAACAAAAATATCGACAATAGACTGTGTTCCAAAATGACAAGGCTACCATCCATTGGAGTAACAAAAATCTATACAACAGACTACCTTCAATAATGACAAGGCTACCATCCAATGGAATAACTTAAATTTCGACAAAAGACTACCTTTCACAATGATAAGGCTACCATCCATTGGAGTAACAAAAATATGAAAAACATAATACCTTCCGTAATGACAAGGCTATCATCCATTGGAGTAATAAATATCTCGATATCAGACTACCTTCTATAATGACAAGGCTACCATCAATTGGAGTAAACAAATCTCGACAATAGACTACCTTCCATAATGAAAAGGCTACCATCCATTGAGTAACAAAGATCTCGACAACAGACTACCTTTCATTATGACAAGGCTACCATCCATTGGAGTAAAAAATATCTCGACAACAGACTACCTTCCATAATGACAAGGGTACCATCCATTGGAGTAAAAAAAATCTTTACAACAGACTACCTTCAATAATGACAAGGCTACCATCCATTGAAGTAAAAAATATCTCGACAACAGACTTCCTTCCATAATAACAAGGCTACCATCCATTGGAGTAAACAAAATCTTGACAACAGACTACCTTCCATAATGACAAGGCTTCAATCCATTGGAGTAACAAAGATATAGACAACATACTACCTTCCATAATGACAAGGCTACCATCCATTGGAATGAAAAAAATCTCTACAACAAACTACCTTCCATAATGACAAGGCTACCATCCAATGGAATAACTTAAATCTCGAAAAAAGACTACCTTTCATAATGACAAGGCTACCATCTATTGGAGTAACAAAAATATCGACAATAGATTGTGTTCCAAAATGACAAGGCTACCATCCATTGGAGTAACAAAAATCACGACAACAGACTACCTTCCAAAATGACAAGGCTACCATCCATTGGAGTAACAAAAATCTATACAACAGACAACCTTCAATAATGACAACGCTACCATCCAATGGAATAACTTTAATTTCGACAAAACACTACCTTTCACAATGATAAGGCTACCATCTATTGGAGTAACAAAAATATGAAAAACATAATACCTTCCATAATGACAAGGCTGTCATCCATTGGAGTAACAAATATCTCGATAACAGACTACCTTCTATAATGACAAGGCTACCATCCATTGGAGTACCATTAGAATACCTTCCATTATGACTAGGCTACTATCCATTGGAGTAACAAAGATATGGACAACAGACTACCTTCCATAATGACAAGGCTACCATCCATTGGAGTAATGAAAATATCGACAAGAGATTACCTTCCATAATGACAAGGCTACCATCAATTGGAGTAAAAAAATCTCGCCAACAATCTACCTTCCATAATGATAAGGCTACCATCCATTGGAGTAACAAAAACATCGACAACAAAATACCTTCCATTATGACTAGGCTACCATCCATTGAAGTAACAAAGATATCGACAACAGACTACCTTCCATAATGACAAGGCTACCATCCATTGGAGTAACAAAAATATCGACAACAAAATACCTTCCATTACGACTAGGCTACCATCCATTGGAGTAACAAAGATATCAACAACATAATACCTTCCATAATGACAAGGCTACCATCCATTGGAGTGACAAAAATATCGACAAAAAACTACCTTCCATAATGACAAGGCTACCATCCATTAGAGTAACGAAAATCTCGACAACAGACTACCTTCCATAATGACAAGGCTACAATCCATTGGAGTAACAAAAATTGCGAAAACAGACTATCTTCCATAATGACAATGCTACCATCCATTGGAGTGACAAAAATCTCGACAATAGACTACCTTCCATAATGACTAAGCAACAATCCATTAGAGTAACAAAGATATCGACAAAAGACTACCTTCTATAATGACAAGGCTACCATACATTGTAATAACAAAAATTTGGACAACAAACTAACTTCCATATTGAGAAGGCTACCTTACATTGTAGTAAAAAAAATCTCGACAACAGTTACCTTCCATAATGACAAGGCTACCATCCATTGGAGTAACAAAAATCTCGACAATAGACTACCTTCCATAATGACAAGGCTGTCATCCATTGGAGTAACAAATATCTCGATAACAGACTACCTTCTATAATGACAAGGCTACCATCCATTGGAGTAACAAAAATCTCGACAAAAGACTACCTTCCATAAAGAAAAGTCTACCATCCATTGGAGTAAAAAAAATATCGACAATAGACAACTTTCCATAATTACATGGCTACCATCCATGGGACTAAAAATAATCTTGACAACAAACTACCTTCCATAATGACAAGGCTACCATCCATTGCAGTAAAAAAAATCTCGACAACAGACTTCCTTCCATAATGACAAGGCTACCATCCATTGGATTAAAAAAATCTCGACAACAGACTACCTTCCATAATGATAAAGCTACCATCCATTGAGTAACAAAGATCTCGACAACAGAATCCCTTCCATTATGACAATTCTACCATCCATTGGAGTAAAAAATATCTTGTCAACAGACTACCTTCCATAATTACATGGCTACCATCCATTGGAGTAACAAAAATCTCGACAACAAACTACCTTCCATAATCACAAGGCTACCATCCATTGGAATAAAAAAATCTCGACAATAGACTACCTTCCATAATGAAAAGGCTACCACCCATTGAGTAACAAAGATCTCGACAACAAACTACCTTTCATTATGACAAGGCTACCATCCATTGGAGTAAAAAATATCTCGAGAACAGACTACCTTCCATAATGACAAGGGTACCATCCATTGGAGTAAAAAAATCTTTACAAAAGAATACCTTCCATAATGACAAGGCTACCATCCATTGGAGTAAACAAAATCTTGACAACATACTACCTTCCATAATGACAAGGCTTCAATCCATTGGAGTAACAAAGATATAGACAACATACTACCTTCCATAATGACAAGGCTACCATCCATTGGAAAGAAAAAAATCACGACAACAAACTACCTTCCATAATGACAAGGCTACCATCCAATGGAATAACTTAAATCTCGAAAAAAGACTACCTTTCATAGTGACAAGGCTACCATCTATTGGAGTAACAAAAATTTCGACAATAGACTGTGTTCCAAAATGACAAGGCTACCATCAATTGGAGTAACAAAAATCACGAAAACAGACTACCTTCCAAAATGACAAGGCTACCATCCATTGGAGTAACAAAAATCTATACAACAGACTACCTTCAATAATGACAAGGCTACCATCCAATGGAATAACTTAAATTTCGACAAAAGACTACCTTTCATAATGATAAGGCTACCATCCATTGGAGTAACAAAAATATGAAAAACATAATACCTTCCATAATGACAAGGCTATCATCCATTGGAGTAACAAATATCTCGATATCAGACTACCTTCTATAATGACAAGGCTACCATCCATTGGAGTAATAAAAATCTTGACAACAGACTACCTTCCATAATAACAAGGCTACCATCCATTGAGTAACAAAGATATCGACAACAGACTACCTTCCATAATGACAAGGGTACCATCCATTGGAGTAAAAAAAATCTTTACAACAGACTACCTTCCATAATGACAAGGCTACCATCCATTGAAGTAAAAAAATCTCGATAACAGACTACCTTCCATAATGACAAGGCTACCATCCATTGGAGTAAAAATAATCTTGACAACAAACTACCTTCCATAATGACAAGGCTACCATCCATTGCAGTAAAAAAAATCTCGACAACAGACTTCCTTCCATAATGACAAGGCTACCATCCATTGGATTAAAAAAATCTCGACAACAGACTACCTTCCATAATGACAAGGCTACCATCCATTGAGTAACAAAGATCTCGACAACAGAATCCCTTCCATTATGACAATTCTACCATCCATTGGAGTAAAAAATATCTCGACAACAGACTACCTTCCATAATTACATGGCTACCATCCATTGGAGTAACAAAAATCTCGACAACAAACTACCTTCCATAATCACAAGGCTACCATCCATTGGAGTAAAAAAATCTCGACAATAGACTACCTTCCATAATGAAAAGGCTACCATCCATTGAGTAACAAAGATCTCGACAACAAACTACCATTCATTATTACAAGGCTACCATCCATTGGAGTAAAAAATATCTCGACAACAGACTACCTTCCATAATGACATGGGTACCATTCATTGGAGTAAAAAAAATATTTACAAAAGAATACCTTCCATAATGACAAGGCTACCATCCATTGGAGTACACAAAATCTTGACAACAAACTACCTTCCATAATGACAAGGCTTCAATCCATTGGAGTAACAAAGATATAGACAACATACTACCTTCCATAATGACAAGGCTACCATCCATTGGAAAGAAAAAAATCTCGACAACAAACTACCTTCCATAATTACAAGGCTACCATCCAATGGAATAACTTAAATCTCGAAAAAAGACTACCTTTCATAATGACAAGGCTACCATCTATTGGAGTAACAAAAATATCGACAATAGACTGTGTTCCAAAATGACAAGGCTACCATCCATTGGAGTAAAAAAAATCTATACAACAGACTACCTTCAATAATGACAAGGCTACCATCCAATGGAATAACTTAAATTTCGACAAAAGACTACCTTTCACAATGATAAGGCTATCATCCATTGGAGTAACAAATATCTCGATATCAGACTACCTTCTATAATGACAAGGCTACCATCCATTGGAGTAAAAAAATCTCGACAATAGACTACCTTCCATAATGAAAAGGCTACCATCCATTGAGTAACAAAGATCTCGACAACAGACTACCTTTCATTATGACAAGGCTACCATCCATTGGAGTAAAAAATATCTCGACAACAGACTACCTTCCATAATGACAAGGGTACCATCCATGGGAGTAAAAAAAATCTTTACAACAGACTACCTTCAATAATGACAAGGCTACCATCCATTGAAGTAAAAAATATCTCGACAACAGACTTCCTTCCATAATGGCAAGGCTACCATCCATTGGAGTAAACAAAATCTTGACAACAGACTACCTTCCATAATGACAAGGCTTCAATCCATTGGAGTAACAAAGATATAGACAACATACTACCTTCCATAATGATAAGGCTACCATCCATTGGAATGAAAAAAATCTCTACAACAAACTACCTTCCATAATGACAAGGCTACCATCCTTTGGAATAACTTAAATCTCGAAAAAAGACTACCTTTCATAATGACAAGGCTACCATCTATTGGAGTAACAAAAATATCGACAATAGATTGTGTTCCAAAATGACAAGGCTACCATCCATTGGAGTAACAAAAATCACGACAACAGACTACCTTCCAAAATGACAAGGCTACCATCCATTGGAGTAACAAAAATCTATACAACAGACAACCTTCAATAATGACAACGCTACCATCCAATGGAATAACTTAAATTTCGACAAAACACTACCTTTCACAATGATAAGGCTACCATCTATTGGAGTAACAAAAATATGAAAAACATAATACCTTCCATAATGACAAGGCTGTCATCCATTGGAGTAACAAATATCTCGATAACAGACTACCTTCTTTAATGACAAGGCTACCATCCATTGGAGTACCATTAGAATACCTTCCATTATGACTAGGCTACTATCCATTGGAGTAACAAAGATATGGACAACAGACTACCTTCCATAATGACAAGGCTACCATCCATTGGAGTAATGAAAATATCGACAAGAGACTACCTTCCATAATGACAAGGCTACCATCAATTGGAGTAAAAAAATCTCGCCAACAATCTACCTTCCATAATGATAAGGCTACCATCCATTGGAGTAACAAAAACATCGACAACAAAATACCTTCCATTATGACTAGGCTACCATCCATTGAAGTAACAAAGATATCGACAACAGACTACCTTCCATAATGACAAGGCTACCATCCATTGGAGTAACAAAAATATCGACAACAAAATACCTTCCATTACGACTAGGCTACCATCCATTGGAGTAACAAAGATATCAACAACATAATACCTTCCATAATGACAAGGCTACCATCCATTGGAGTGACAAAAATATCGACAAAAAACTACCTTCCATAATGACAAGGCTACCATCCATTAGAGTAACGAAAATCTCGACAACAGACTACCTTCCATAATGACAAGGCTACAATCCATTGGAGTAACAAAAATTGCGAAAACAGACTATCTTCCATAATGACAATGCTACCATCCATTGGAGTGACAAAAATCTTGACAATAGACTACCTTCCATAATGACTAAGCAACCATCCATTAGAGTAACAAAGATATCGACAAAAGACTACCTTCTATAATGACAAGGCTACCATACATTGTAATAACAAAAATTTGGACAACAAACTAACTTCCATATTGAGAAGGCTACCTTACATTGTAGTAAAAAAAATCTCGACAACAGTTACCTTCCATAATGACAAGGCTACCATCCATTGGAGTAACTAAAATCTCGACAATAGACTACCTTCCATAATGACAAGGCTGTCATCCATTGGAGTAACAAATATCTCAATAACAGACTACATTCTATAATGACAAGGCTACCATCCATTGGAGTAACAAAAATCTCGACAAAAGACTACCTTCCATAAAGAAAAGTCTACCATCCATTGGAGTAAAAAAAATATCGACAATAGACAACTTTCCATAATTACATGGCTACCATCCATTGGAGTAAAAATAATCTTGACAACAAACTACCTTCCATAATGACAAGGCTACCATCCATTGCAGTAAAAAAAATCTCGACAACAGACTTCCTTCCATAATGACAAGGCTACCATCCATTGGATTAAAAAAATCTCGACAACAGACTACCTTCCATAATGATAAAGCTACCATCCATTGAGTAACAAAGATCTCGACAACAGAATCCCTTCCATTATGACAATTCTACCATCCATTGGAGTAAAAAATATCTTGTCAATAGACTACCTTCCATAATTACATGGCTACCATCCATTGGAGTAACAAAAATCTCGACAACAAACTACCTTCCATAATCACAAGGCTACCATCCATTGGAATAAAAAAATCTGGACAATAGACTACCTTCCATAATGAAAAGGCTACCACCCATTGAGTAACAATGATCTCGACAACAAACTACCTTTCATTATGACAAGGCTACCATCCATTGGAGTAAAAAATATCTCGAGAACAGACTACCTTCCATAATGACAAGGGTACCATCCATTGGAGTAAAAA
Organism: Vicia faba; assembly: GCA_948472305.1. NCBI lineage: Eukaryota > Viridiplantae > Streptophyta > Magnoliopsida > Fabales > Fabaceae > Vicia > Vicia faba. Next base: position 745,299,294 of record OX451738.1, read on the forward strand.
AAATCTTTACAAAAGAATACCTTCCATAATGACAAGGCTACCATCCATTGGAGTAAACAAAATCTTGACAACAGACTACCTTCCATAATGACAAGGCTTCAATCCATTGGAGTAACAAAGATATAGAAAACATACTACCTTCCATAATGACAAGGCAACCATCCATTGGAAAGAAAAAAATCTCGACAACAAACTACCTTCCATAATGACAAGGCTACCATCTATTGGAGTAACAAAAATATCGACAATAGACTGTGTTCCAAAATGACAAGGCTACCATCCATTGGAGTAACAAAAATCACGAAAACAGACTACCTTCCAAAATGACAAGGCTACCATCCATTGGAGTAACAAAAATCTATACAACAGACTACCTTCAATATTGACAAGGCTACCATCCAATGGAATAACTTAAATTTCGACAAAAGACTACCTTTCATAATGATAAGGCTACCATCCATTGGAGTAACAAAAATATGAAAAACATAATACCTTCCATAATGACAAGGCTATCATCCATTGGAGTAACAAATATCTCGATATCAGACTACCTTCTATAATGACAAGGCTACCATCCATTGGAGTAATAAAAATCTCGACAACAGACTACCTTCCATAATAACAAGGCTACCATCCATTGAGTAACAAAGATATCGACAACAGACTACCTTCCATAATGACAAGGGTACCATCCATTGGAGTAAAAAAAATCTTTACAACAGACTACCTTCCATAATGACAAGGCTACCATCCATTGAAGTAAAAAAAATCTCGATAACAGACTACCTTCCATAATGACAAGGGTACCATCCATGGGAGTAAAAAAAATCTTTACAACAGACTACCTTCAATAATGACAAGGCTACCATCCATTGAAGTAAAAAATATCTCGACAACAGACTTCCTTCCATAATGACAAGGCTACCATCCATTGGAGTACACAAAATCTTGACAACAGACTACCTTCCATAATGACAAGGCTTCAATCCATTGGAGTAACAAAGATATAGACAACATACTACCTTCCATAATGACAAGGCTACCATCCATTGGAAAGAAAAAAATCTCGACAACAAACTACCTTCCATAATTACAAGGCTACCATCCAATGGAATAACTTAAATCTCGAAAAAAGACTACCTTTCATAATAACAAGGCTACCATCTATTGGAGTAACAAAAATATCGACAATAGACTGTGTTCCAAAATGACAAGGCTACCATCCATTGGAGTAACAAAAATCTGTACAACAGACTACCTTCAATAATGACAAGGCTACCATCCAATGGAATAACTTAAATTTCGACAAAAGACTACCTTTCACAATGATAAGGCTACCATCCATTGGAGTAACAAAAATATGAAAAACATAATACCTTCCATAATGACAAGGCTATCATCCATTGGAGTAACAAATATCTCGATATCAGACTACCTTCTATATTGACAAGGCTACCATCCATTGGAGTAAAAAAATCTCGACAATAGACTACCTTCCATAATGAAAAGGCTACCATCCATTGAGTAACAAAGATCTCGACAACAGACTACCTTTCATTATGACAAGGCTACCATCCATTGGAGTAAAAAATATCTCGACAACAGACTACCTTCCATAATGACAAGGGTACCATCCATGGGAGTAAAAAAAATCTTTACAACAGACTACCTTCAATAATGACAAGGCTACCATCCATTGAAGTAAAAAATATCTCGACAACAGACTTCCTTCCATAATGACAAGGCTACCATCCATTGGAGTAAACAAAATATTGACAACAGACTACCTTCCATAATGACAAGGCTTCAATCCATTAGAGTAACAAAGATATAGACAACATACTACCTTCCATAATGACAAGGCTACCATCCATTGGAATGAAAAAAATCTCTACAACAAACTACCTTCCATAATGACAAGGCTACCATCCAATGGAATAACTTAAATCTCGAAAAAAGACTACCTTTCATAATGACAAGGCTACCATCTATTGGAGTAACAAAAATATCAACAATAGACTGTGTTCCAAAATGACAAGGCTACCATCCATTGGAGTAACAAAAATCACGACAACAGACTACCTTCCAAAATGACAAGGCTACCATCCATTGGAGTAACAAAAATCTATACAACAGACAACCTTCAATAATGACAACGCTACCATCCAATGGAATAACTTAAATTTCGACAAAACACTACCTTTCACAATGATAAGGCTACCATCTATTGGAGTAACAAAAATATGAAAAACATAATACCTTCCATAATGACAAGGCTGTCATCCATTGGAGTAACAAATATCTCGATAACAGACTACCTTCTTTAATGACAAGGCTACCATCCATTGGAGTAACAAAAATCTCGACAAAAGACTACCTTCCATAAAGAAAAGTCTACCATCCATTAGAGTAAAAAAAATATCGACAATAGACAACTTTCCATAATTACATGGCTACCATCCATTGGAGTAACAAAAATCTCGACAACAGACTACCTTCCATAATGACAAGGCTAACATCCATTGAGTAACAAAGATCTCGACAACAAACTACCTTCCATTATGACAAGACTACCATCCATTGGAGTAGAAAATATCTCGACAACAGACTACCTTCCATAATGGCAAGGCTACCATCCATTGAGTAACAAAGATATCGACAACAGACTATCTTCCATAATGACAAGGGTAACATCCATTGGAGTAAAAAAAATCTTTACAACAGACTACCTTCCATAATGACAAGGCTACCATCCATTGAAGTAAAAAAAATCTCGACAACAAACTACCTTCCATAATGACAAGGCTACCATCCATTGGAGTAAAAATAATCTTGACAACAAACTACCTTCCATAATGACAAGGCTAACATCCATTGGAGTAAAAAAAATCTCGACAACAGACTTCCTTCCATAATGACAAGGCTACCATCCATTGGATTAAAAAAATCTCGACAACAGACTACCTTCCATAATGACAAAGCTACCATCCATTGAGTAACAAAGATCTCGACAACAGACTACCTTCCATAATGACAATTCTACCATCCATTGGAGTAAAAAATATCTTGACAACAGACTACCTTCCATAATTACATGGCTACCATCCATTGGAGTAACAAAAATCTCGACAACAAACTACCTTCCATAATCACAAGGCTACCATCCATTAGAATAAAAAAATCTCGACAATAGACTACCTTCCATAATGAAAAGGCTACCATCCATTGAGTAACAAAGATCTCGACAACAGACTACCTTTCATTATGACAAGGCTACCATCCATTGGAGTAAAAAATATCTCGAGAACAGACTACCTTCCATAATGACAAGGGTACCATCCATTGGAGTAAAAAAAATCTTTACAACAGACTACCTTCAATAATGACAAGGCTACCATCCATTGGAGTAAACAAAATCTTGACAACAGACTACCTTCCATAATGATAAGGCTTCAATCCATTGGAGTAACAAAGATATAGACAACATACTACCTTCCATAATGACAAGGCTACCATCCATTGGAAAGAAAAAAATCTCGACAACAAACTACCTTCCATAATGACAAGGCTACCATCCAATGGAATAACTTAAATCTCGAAAAAAGACTACCTTTCATAATGACAAGGCTACCATCTATTGGAGTAACAAAAATATCGACAATAGACTGTGTTCCAAAATGACAAGGCTACCATCCATTGGAGTAACAAAAATCACGACAACAGACTACCTTCCAAAATGACAAGGCTACCATCCATTGGAGTAACAAAAATCTATACAACAGACAACCTTCAATAATGACAACGCTACCATCCAATGGAATAACTTAAATTTCGACAAAACACTACCTTTCACAATGATAAGGCTACCATCCATTGGAGTAACAAAAATATGAAAAACATAATACCTTCCATAATGACAAGGCTATCATCCATTGGAGTAACAAATATCTCGATAACAGACTACCTTCTATAATGACAAGGCTACCATCCATTGGAGTAACAAAAATCTCGACAACAGACTACCTTCCATAAAGAAAAGGCTACCATCCATTAGAGTAAAAAAAATATCGACAATAGACAACTTTCCATAATTACATGGCTACCATCCATTGGAGTAACAAAAATCTCGACAACAGACTACCTTACATAATGACAAGGCTACCATCTATTGGAGTACAAAAACCTCTACAACAGACTACCTTCTATAATTACAAGGCTAACATCCATTGAGTAACAAAGATCTCGACAACAAACTACCTTCCATTATGACAAGACTACCATCCATTGGAGTAGAAAATATCTCGTCAATAGACCACCTTCCATAATGGCAAGGCTACCATCCATTGAGTAACAAAGATATCGACAACAAACTACCTTCCATAATGACAAGGGTACCATCCATTGGAGTAAAAAAAATCTTTACAACAGACTACCTTCCATAATGACAAGGCTACCATCCATTGAAGTAAAAAAAATCTCGACAACAAACTACCTTCCATAATGACAAGGCTACGATCCATTGGAGTAAAAATAATCTTGACAACAAACTACCTTCCATAATGACAAGGCTAACATCCATTGGAGTAAAAAAAATCTCGACAACAGACTTCCTTCCATAATGACAAGGCTACCATCCATTGGATTAAAAAAATCTCGACAACAGACTACCTTCCATAATGACAAAGCTACCATCCATTGAGTAACAAAGATCTCGACAACAGAATCCCTTCCATTATGACAATTCTACCATCCATTGGAGTAAAAAATATCTTGACAATAGACTACCTTCCATAATTACATGGCTACCATCCATTGGAGTAACAAAAATCTCGACAACAAACTACCTTCCATAATCACAAGGCTACCATCCATTGGAATAAAAAAATCTCGACAATAGACTACCTTCCATAATGAAAAGGCTACCATCCATTGAGTAACAAAGATCTCGACAACAAACTACCTTTCATTATGACAAGGCTACCATCCATTGGAGTAAAAAATATCTCGAGAACAGACTACCTTCCATAATGACAAGGGTACCATCCATTGGAGTAAAAAAAATCTTTACAAAAGAATACCTTCCATAATGACAAGGCTACCATCCATTGGAGTAAACAAAATCTTGACAACAGACTACCTTCCATAATGATAAGGCTTCAATCCATTGGAGTAACAAAGATATAGACAACATACTACCTTCCATAATGACAAGGCTACCATCCATTGGAAAGAAAAAAATCTCGACAACAAACTACCTTCCATAATGACAAGGCTACCATCCAATGGAATAACTTAAATCTCGAAAAAAGACTACCTTTCATAATGACAAGGCTACCATTAATTGGAGTAACAAAAATATCGACAATAGACTGTGTTCCAAAATGACAAGGCTACCATCCATTGGAGTAACAAAAATCACGAAAACAGACTACCTTCCAAAATGACAAGGCTACCATCCATTGGAGTAACAAAAATCTATACAACAGACTACCTTCAATAATGAAAAGGCTACCATCCAATGGAATAACTTAAATTTCGACAAAAGACTACCTTTCACAATGATAAGGCTACCATCCATTGGAGTAACAAAAATATGAAAAACATAATACCTTCCATAATGACAAGGCTATCATCTATTGGAGTAACAAATATCTCGATATCAGACTACCTTCTATAATGACAAGGCTACCATCCATTGGAGTAATAAAAATCTCGACAACAGACTACCTTTCATAATGACAAGGCTACCATCCATTGAATAACAAAGATATCGATAACAGACTACCTTCCATAATGACAAGGGTACCATCCATTGGAGTAAACAAAATCTTTACAACAGACTACCTTCCATAATGACAAGGCTACCATCCATTGAAGTAAAAAAAATCTCGATAACAGACTACCTTCCATAATGACAAGGTTACCATCCATTGGATTAAAAAAATCTCGACAACAGACTACCTTCCATAATGACAAGGCTACCATCCATTGAGTAACAAAGATCTCGACAACAAAATCACTTCCATTATGACAATTCTACCATCCATTGGAGTAAAAAATATCTCGACAACAGACTACCTTCCATAATTACATGGCTACCATCCATTGGAGTAATAAAAATCTCGACAACAAACTACCTTCCATAATCACAAGGCTACCATCCATTGGAGTAAAAAAATCTCGACAATAGACTACCTTCCATAATGACAAGGCTACCATCCATTGAAGTAAAAAATATCTCGATAACAGACTTCCTTCCATAATGACAAGGCTACCATCCATTGGAGTAAACAAAATCTTGACAACAGACTACCTTCCATAATGACAAGGCTTCAATCCATTGGAGTAACACAGATATAGACAACATACTACCTTCCATAATGACAAGGCTACCATCCATTGGAAACAAAAAAATCTCGACAACAAACTACCTTCCATAATGACAAGGCTACCATCCAATGGAATAACTTAAATCTCGAAAAAAGACTACCTTTGTTAATGACAAGGCTACCATCTATTGGAGTAACAAAAATATCGACAATAGACTGTGTTCCAAAATGACAAGGCTACCATCCATTGGAGTAACAAAAATCATGAAAACAGACTACCTTCCAAAATGACAAGGCTACCATCCATTGGAGTAACAAAAATCTTTACAACAGACTACCATCAATAATGACAAGGCTACCATCCAATGGACTAACTTAAATTTCGACAAAAGACTACCTTTCACAATGATAAGGCTACCATCCATTGGAGTAACAAAAATATGAAAAAAATAATACCTTCCATAATGACAAGGCTATCATCCATTGGAGTAACAAATATCTCGATATCAGACTACCTTCTATAATGACAAGGCTACCATCCATTGGAGTAATAAAAATCTCGACAACAGACTACCTTCCATAATGACAAGGCTACCATCCATTGAGTAACAAAGATATCGACAACAGACTACCTTCCATAATGACAAGGGTACCATCCATTGGAGTAAAAAAAATCTTTACAACAGACTACATTCCATAATGACAAGGCTACCATCCATTGAAGTAAAAAAAATCTCGATAACAGACTACCTTCCATAATGACAAGGCTACCATCCATTGGAGTAAAAATAATCTTGACAACAAACTACCTTCCATAATGACAAGGCTACCATCCATTGCAGTAAAAAAAATCTCGACAACAGACTTCCTTCCATAATGACAAGGCTACCATCCATTGGATTAAAAAAATCTCGACAACAGACTACCTTCCATAATGACAAGGCTACCATCCATTGAGTTACAAAGATCTCGACAACAGAATCCCTTCCATTATGACAATTCTACCATCCATTGGAGTAAAAAATATCTCGACAACAGACTACCTTCCATAATTACATTGCTACCATCCATTGGAGTAACAAAAATCTCGACAACAAACTACCTTCCATAATCACAAGGCTACCATCCATTGGAGTAAAAAAATCTCGACAATAGACTACCTTCCATAATGAAAAGGCTACCATCCATTGAGTAATAAAGATCCCGACAACAGACTACCTGTCATTATGACAAGGCTACCATCCATTGGAGTAAAAAATATCTCGACAACAGACTACCTTCTATAATGACAAGGGTACCATCCATTGGAGTAAAATAAATCTTTACAACAGACTACCTTCCATAATGACAAGGCTACCATCCATTGAAGTAAAAAATATCACGACAACAAACTTCCTTCCATAATGACAAGGCTACCATCCATTGGAGTAAACAAAATCTTGACAATAGACAACATACTACCATTGGAGTAACAAAGATATAGACAACATACTACCTTCCATAATGACAAGGCTACCATCCATTGGAATGAAAAAAATCTCGACAACAAACTACCTTCCATAATGACAAGGCTACCATCTATTGGCGTAACAAAAATATCGACAATAGACTGTGTTCCAAAATGACAAGGCTACCATCCATTGGAGTAACAGAAATCACGAAAACAGACTACCTTCCAAAATGATAAGGCTACCATCCATTGGAGTAACAAAAATCTATACAACAGACTACCTTCAATAATGACAAGGCTACCATCCAATGGAATAACTTAAATTTTGACAAAAGACTACCTTCCAGAATGATAAGGCTACCATCCATTGGAGTAACAAAAATATGAAAAACATAATACCTTCCATGATGACAAGGCTATCATCCATTGGAGTAACAAATATCTCGATAACAAACTACCTTCTATAATGATAAGGCTACCATCCATTGGAGTAACAAAAATATCGACAATAGACAACTTTCCATAATTACATGGCTACCATCCATTGGAGTAACAAAAATCTCGACAACAGACTACCTTACATAATGACAAGGCTACCATCTAATGGAGTAAAAAAATCTCTACAACAGACTACCTTCCATAATGACAAGGCTACCATCCATTGAGTAACAAAGATCTCGACAACAAACTACCTTCCATTATGACAAGACTACCATCCATTGGAGTAGAAAATATCTCGACAACAGACTACCTTCCATAATGACAAGGCTACCATCCATTGAGTAACAAAGATATCGACAACAGACTACCTTCCATAATGACAAGGGTACCATCCATTGGAGTAAAAAAAATCTTTACAACAGACTACCTTCCATAATGACAAGGCTACCATCCATTGAAGTAAAAAAAATCTCGACAACAGACTACCTTCCATAATGCAAGGCTACCATCCATTGGAGTAAAAATAATCTTGACAACAAACTACCTTCCATAATGACAAGGCTACCATCCATTGAGTAACAAAGATCTCGACAACAGAATCCCTTCCATTATGACAATTCTACTATCCATTGGAGTAAAAACTTTCTCGACAACAGACTACCTTCCATAATTACATGGCTACCATCCATTGGAGTAACAAAAATCTCGACAACAAACTACCTTCCATAATCACAAGGCTACCATCCATTGGAGTAAAAAAATCTCGACAATAGACTACCTTCCATAATGAAAAGGCTACCATCCATTGAGTAATAAAGATCTTGACAACAGACTACCTTTCATTATGACAAGGCTACCATCCATTGGAGTAAAAAATATCTCGACAACAGACTACCTTCCATAATGACAAGGGTAGCATCCATTGTAGTAAAAAAAATCTTTACAACAGAATATCTTCCATAATGACAAGGCTACCATCCATTGGAGTAAACAAAATCTTGACAACATACTACCTTCCATAATGACAAGGCTTCAATCCATTGGAGTAACAAAGATATAGACAACATACTACCTTCCATAATGACAAGGCTACCATCCATTGGAAAGAAAAAAATCTCGACAACAAACTACCTTCCATAATGACAAGGCTACCATCCAATGGAATAACTTAAATCTCGAAAAAAGACTACCTTTCATAATGACAAGGCTACCATCTATTGGAGTAACAAAAATATCGACAATAGACTGTGTTCCAAAATGACAAGGCTACCATCCATTGGAGTAACAGAAATCACGAAAACAGACTACCTTCCAAAATGACAAGGCTACCATCCATTGGAGTAACAAAAATCTATACAACATACTACCTTCAATAATGACAAGGCTACCATCCAATGGAATAACTTAAATTTCGACAAAAGACTACCTTTCACAATGATAAGGCTACCATCCATTGGAGGAACAAAAATATGAAAAACATAATACCTTCCATAATGACAAGGCTATCATCCATTGGAGTAACAAATATCTCGATATCAGACTACCTTCTATAATGACAAGGCTACCATCCATTGGAGTAACAAAAATCTCGACAAAAGACTACCTTCCATAAAGAAAAGTCTACCATCCATTGGAGTAACAAAAATATCGACAATAGACAACTTTCCATAATTACATGGCTACCATCCATTGGAGTAACAAAAATCTCGACAACAGACTACCTTACATAATGACAAGGCTACCATCTATTGGAGTAAAAAAATCTCTACAACAGACTACCTTCCATAATGACAAGGCTACCATCCATTGAGTAACAAAGATCTCGACAACAGACTACCTTCCATTATGACAAGACTACCATCCATTGGAGTAGAAAATATCTCGACAACAGACTACCTTCCATAATGACAAGGGTAGCATCCATTGTAGTAAAAAAAATCTTTACAACAGAATATCTTCCATAATGACAAGGCTACCATCCATTGGAGTAAACAAAATCTTGACAACATACTACCTTCCATAATGACAAGGCTTCAATCCATTGGAGTAACAAAGATATAGACAACATACTACCTTCCATAATGACAAGGCTACCATCCATTGGAAAGAAAAAAATCTCGACAACAAACTACCTTCCATAATGACAAGGCTACCATCCAATGGAATAACTTAAATCTCGAAAAAAGACTACCTTTCATAATGACAAGGCTACCATCTATTGGAGTAACAAAAATATCGACAATAGACTGTGTTCCAAAATGACAAGGCTACCATCCATTGGAGTAACAGAAATCACGAAAACAGACTACCTTCCAAAATGACAAGGCTACCATCCATTGGAGTAACAAAAATCTATACAACATACTACCTTCAATAATGACAAGGCTACCATCCAATGGAATAACTTAAATTTCGACAAAAGACTACCTTTCACAATGATAAGGCTACCATCCATTGGAGGAACAAAAATATGAAAAACATAATACCTTCCATAATGACAAGGCTATCATCCATTGGAGTAACAAATATCTCGATATCAGACTACCTTCTATAATGACAAGGCTACCATCCATTGGAGTAACAAAAATCTCGACAAAAGACTACCTTCCATAAAGAAAAGTCTACCATCCATTGGAGTAACAAAAATATCGACAATAGACAACTTTCCATAATTACATGGCTACCATCCATTGGAGTAACAAAAATCTCGACAACAGACTACCTTACATAATGACAAGGCTACCATCTATTGGAGTAAAAAAATCTCTACAACAGACTACCTTCCATAATGACAAGGCTACCATCCATTGAGTAACAAAGATCTCGACAACAGACTACCTTCCATTATGACAAGACTACCATCCATTGGAGTAGAAAATATCTCGACAACAGACTACCTTCCATAATGACAAGGGTAGCATCCATTGTAGTAAAAAAAATCTTTACAACAGAAAATCTTCAATAATGACAAGGCTAGCATCCATTGGAGTAAACAAAATCTTGACAACATACTACCTTCCATAATGACAAGGCTTCAATCCATTGGAGTTACAAAGATATAGACAACATACTACCTTCCATAATGACAAGGCTACCATCCATTGGAAAGAAAAAAATCTCGACAACAAACTACCTTCCATAATGACAAGGCTACCATCCAATGGAATAACTTAAATCTCGAAAAAAGACTACCTTTCATAATGACAAGGCTACCATCTATTGGAGTAACAAAAATATCGACAATAGACTGTGTTCCAAAATGACAAGGCTACCATCCATTGGAGTAACAGAAATCACGAAAATAGACTACCTTCCAAAATGACAAGGCTACCATCCATTGGAGTAACAAAAATCTATACAACATACTACCTTCAATAATGACAAGGCTACCATCCAATGGAATAACTTAAATTTCGACAAAAGACTACCTTTCACAATGATAAGGCTACCATCCATTGGAGGAACAAAAATATGAAAAACATAATACCTCCCATAATGACAAGGCTATCATCCATTGGAGTAACAAATATCTCGATATCAGACTACCTTCTATAATGACAAGGCTACCATCCATTGGAGTATCAAAAATCTCAACAAAAGACTACCTTCCATAAAGAAAAGTCTACCATCCATTGGAGTAACAAAAATATCGACAATAGACTACCTTACATAATGACAAGGCTACCATCTATTGGATTAAAAAAATCTCTACAACAGACTAACTTCCATAATGACAAGGCTACCATCCATTGAGTAACAAAGATCTCGACAACAGACTACCTTCCATTATGACAAGACTACCATCCATTGGAGTAGAAAATATCTCGACAACAAACTACCTTCCATAAAGACAAGGCTACCATCCATTGGAGTAACAAAAATCTCGACAACATACTACCTTCAATAAAGACAAGGCCACCATCCATTGAGTAACAAAGATATCGACAACAGACTAACTTCCATAATGACAAGGCTACCATCCATTGAAGTAAAAAAAATCTCGACAACAGACTACCTTCCATAATAACAAGGCTACCATCCATTGGAGTAAAAATAATCTTGACAACCAACTATCTTCCATAATGACAAGGCGACCATCCATTGGAGTAAAAAAAATCTCGACAACAGAGTACCTTCCATTAAGACAAGGCTACCATCCATTGAGTAACAAATATCTCGATAACAGACTACCTTCTATAATGACAAGGCTACCATCCAATGGAATAATTTAATTTCGAAAAAAGACTACCTTTCACAATGATAAGGCTACCATCCATTGGAGTAACAAAAATATGAAAAACATAATACCTTCCATAATGACAAGGCTATCATCCATTGGAGTAACAAATATCTCGATAACAGACTACCTTCTATAATGACAAGGCTACCATCCATTGGAGTAACAAAAGTCTCAACAAAAGACTACCTTCCATAAAGAAAAGTCTACCATCCATTGGAGTAACAAAAATATCGACAATAGACAACTTTCCATAATTATATGGCTACCATCCATTGGAGTAACAAAAATCTCGACAACAGACTACCTTACATAATGACAAGGCTACCATCTATTGGATTAAAAAAATCTCTACAACAGACTAACTTCCATAATGACAAGGCTACCATCCATTGAGTAACAAAGATCTCGACAACAGACTACCTTCCATTATGACAAGACTACCATCCATTGGAGTAGAAAATATCTCGACAACAAACTACCTTCCATAATGACAAGGCTACCATCCATTGGAGTAACAAAAATCTCGACAACATACTACCTTCAATAAAGACAAGGCCACCATCCATTGAGTAACAAAGATATCGACAACAGACTAACTTCCATAATGACAAGGCTACCATCCATTGAAGTAAAAAAAATCTCGACAACAGACTACCTTCCATAATAACAAGGCTACCATCCATTGGAGTAAAAATAATCTTGACAACAAACTACCTTCCATAATGACAAGGCGACCATCCATTGAGTAACAAATATCTCGATAACAGACTACCTTCTATAATGACAAGGCTACCATCCATTGGAGTAACAAAAATCTCGACAAAAGACTACCTTCCATAAAGAAAAGTCTACCATCCATTGGAGTAAAAAAAATATCGACAATAGACAACATTCCATAATTACATGGCTACCATCCATTGGAGTAACAAAAATCTCGACAACATACTACCTTACATAATGACAAGGCTACCATCTAATGGATTTAAAAAATCTCTACAACAGGCTACCTTCCATAATGACAACGCTACCATCCATTGAGTAACAAAGATCTCGACAACAGACTACCTTCCATTATGACAAGACTACCATCCATTGGAGTAGAAAATATCTCCACAACAGACTACCTTCCATAATGACAAGGCTACAATCCATTGAGTGACAAAGATATCGACAACAGACTACCTTCCATAATGACAAGGGTACCATCCATTGGAGTAAAAAAAATCTTTACAACAGACTACCTTCTATAATGACAAGGCTACCTTCCATTGAAGTAAAAAAAATCTCGACAACAGACTACCTTCCATAATAACAAGGATACCATCCATTGGAGTAAAAATAATCTTGACAACAAACTACCTTCCATAATGACAAGGCTACCATCCATTGGAGTAAAAAAAATCTCGACAACAGACTAGCTTCCATAATGACAAGGCTACCATCCATTGAGTAACAAAGATCTCGACAACAGACTACCTTCCATTATGACAAGACTACCATCCATTGGATTAGAAAATATCTCGACAACAGACTACCTTCCATAATGACAAGGCTACCATCCATTGAGTAACAAAGATATCGACAACAGACTACCTTCCATGATGACAAGGGTACCATCCATTGGAGTAAAAAAAATCTTTACAACAGACTACCTTCCATAATGACAAGGCTACCATCCATTCAAGTAAAAAAAATCTCGACAACAGACTACCTTCAATAATGACAAGGCTACCATCCAATGGAATAATTTAATTTCGAAAAAAGACTACCTATCACAATGATAAGGCTACCATCCATTGGAGTAACAAAAATATGAAAAACATAATACCTTCCATATTGACAAGGCTATCATCCATTGGAGTAACAAATATCTCGATAACAGACTACCTTCTATAATGACAAGGCTACCATCCATTGGAGTAACAAAAATCTCGACAAAAGACTACCTTCCATAAAGAAAAGTCTACCATCCATTGGAGTAACAAAAATATCGACAATAGACAACTTTCCATAATTACATGGCTACCATCCATTGGAGTAACAAAAATCTCGACAACAGACTACCTTACATAATGACAAGGCCACCATTTATTGGATTAAAAAAATCTCTACAACAGACTAACTTCCATAATGACAAGGCTACCATCCATTGAGTAACAAAGATCTCGACAACAGACTACCTTCCATTATGACAAGACTACCATCCATTGGAGTAGAAAATATCTCGACAACAAACTACCTTCCATAATGACAAGGCTACCATCCATTGGAGTAACAAAAATCTCGACAACATACTACCTTCAATAAAGACAAGGCCACCATCCATTGAGTAACAAAGATATCGACAACAGACTAACTTCCATAATGACAAGGCTACCATCCATTGAAGTAAAAAAAATCTCGACAACAGACTACCTTCCATAATAACAAGGCTACCATCCATTGGAGTAAAAATAATCTTGACAACCAACTATCTTCCATAATGACAAGGCGACCATCCATTGGAGTAAAAAAAATCTCGACAACAGAGTACCTTCCATTAAGACAAGGCTACCATCCATTGAGTAACAAATATCTCGATAACAGACTACCTTCTATAATGACAAGGCTACCATCCAATGGAATAATTTAATTTCGAAAAAAGACTACCTTTCACAATGATAAGGCTACCATCCATTGGAGTAACAAAAATATGAAAAACATAATACCTTCCATAATGACAAGGCTATCATCCATTGGAGTAACAAATATCTCGATAACAGACTACCTTCTATAATGACAAGGCTACCATCCATTGGAGTAACAAAAGTCTCAACAAAAGACTACCTTCCATAAAGAAAAGTCTACCATCCATTGGAGTAACAAAAATATCGACAATAGACAACTTTCCATAATTATATGGCTACCATCCATTGGAGTAACAAAAATCTCGACAACAGACTACCTTACA
Source organism: Vicia faba (assembly GCA_948472305.1). Taxonomy (NCBI): domain Eukaryota; kingdom Viridiplantae; phylum Streptophyta; class Magnoliopsida; order Fabales; family Fabaceae; genus Vicia; species Vicia faba. The sequence goes on from OX451738.1 coordinate 745,314,704, forward strand.
TAATGACAAGGCTACCATCTATTGGATTAAAAAAATCTCTACAACAGACTAACTTCCATAATGACAAGGCTACCATCCATTGAGTAACAAAGATCTCGACAACAGACTACCTTCCATTATGACAAGACTACCATCCATTGGAGTAGAAAATATCTCGACAACAAACTACCTTCCATAATGACAAGGCTACCATCCATTGGAGTAACAAAAATCTCGACAACATACTACCTTCAATAAAGACAAGGCCACCATCCATTGAGTAACAAAGATATCGACAACAGACTAACTTCCATAATGACAAGGCTACCATCCATTGAAGTAAAAAAAATCTCGACAACAGACTACCTTCCATAATAACAAGGCTACCATCCATTGGAGTAATAATAATCTTGACAACAAACTACCTTCCATAATGACAAGGCGACCATCCATTGGAGTAAAAAAAATCTCGACAACAGACTACCTTCCATAATGACAAGGCTACCATCCATTGAGTAACAAATATCTCGATAACAGACTACCTTCTATAATGACAAGGCTACCATCCATTGGAGTAACAAAAATCTCGACAAAAGACTACCTTCCATAAAGAAAAGTCTACCATCCATTGGAGTAAAAAAAATATCGACAATAGACAACATTCCATAATTACATGGCTACCATCCATTGGAGTAACAAAAATCTCGACAACATACTACCTTACATAATGACAAGGCTACCATCTAATGGATTTAAAAAATCTCTACAACAGGCTACCTTCCATAATGACAACGCTACCATCCATTGAGTAACAAAGATCTCGACAACAGACTACCTTCCATTATGACAAGACTACCATCCATTGGAGTAGAAAATATCTCGACAACAGACTACCTTCCATAATGACAAGGCTACAATCCATTGAGTGACAAAGATATCGACAACAGACTACCTTCCATAATGACAAGGGTACCATCCATTGGAGTAAAAAAAATCTTTACAACAGACTACCTTCTATAATGACAAGGCTACCATCCATTGAAGTAAAAAAAATCTCGACAACAGACTACCTTCCATAATAACAAGGATACCATCCATTGGAGTAAAAATAATCTTGACAACAAACTACCTTCCATAATGACAAGGCTACCATCCATTGGAGTAAAAAAAATCTCGACAACAGACTACCTTCCATAATGACAAGGCTACCATCCATTGAGTAACAAAGATCTCGACAACAGACTACCTTCCATTATGACAAGACTACCATCCATTGGATTAGAAAATATCTCGACAACAGACTACCTTCCATAATGACAAGGCTACCATCCATTGAGTAACAAAGATATCGACAACAGACTACCTTCCATGATGACAAGGGTACCATCCATTGGAGTAAAAAAAATCTTTACAACAGACTACCTTCCATAATGACAAGGCTACCATCCATTCAAGTAAAAAAAATCTCGACAACAGACTACCTTCAATAATGACAAGGCTACCATCCAATGGAATAATTTAATTTCGAAAAAAGACTACCTATCACAATGATAAGGCTACCATCCATTGGAGTAACAAAAATATGAAAAACATAATACCTTCCATATTGACAAGGCTATCATCCATTGGAGTAACAAATATCTCGATAACAGACTACCTTCTATAATGACAAGGCTACCATCCATTGGAGTAACAAAAATCTCGACAAAACACTACCTTTCATAAAGAAAAGTCTACCATCCATTGGAGTAACAAAAATATCGACAATAGACAACTTTCCATAATTACATAGCTACCATCCATTGGAGTAACAAAAATCTCGACAACAGACTACCTTACATAATGACAAGGCCACCATTTATTGGATTAAAAAAATCTCTACAACAGACTAACTTCCATAATGACAAGGCTACCATCCATTGAGTAACAAAGATCTCGACAACAGACTACCTTCCATTATGACAAGACTACCATCCATTGGAGTAGAAAATATCTCGACAACAAACTACCTTCCATAATGACAAGGCTACCATCCATTGGAGTAACAAAAATCTCGACAACATACTACCTTCAATAAAGACAAGGCCACCATCCATTGAGTAACAAAGATATCGACAACAAACTAACTTCCATAATGACAAGGCTACCATCCATTGAAGTAAAAAAAATCTCGACAACAGACTACCTTCCATAATAACAAGGCTACCATCCATTGGAGTAAAAATAATCTTGACAACCAACTATCTTCCATAATGACAAGGCGACCATCCATTGGAGTAAAAAAAATCTCGACAACAGAGTACCTTCCATTAAGACAAGGCTACCATCCATTGAGTAACAAATATCTCGATAACAGACTACCTTCTATAATGACAAGGCTACCATCCAATGGAATAATTTAATTTCGAAAAAAGACTACCTTTCACAATGATAAGGCTACCATCCATTGGAGTAACAAAAATATGAAAAACATAATACCTTCCATAATGACAAGGCTATCATCCATTGGAGTAACAAATATCTCGATAACAGACTACCTTCTATAATGACAAGGCTACCATCCATTGGAGTAACAAAAGTCTCAACAAAAGACTACCTTCCATAAAGAAAAGTCTACCATCCATTGGAGTAACAAAAATATCGACAATAGACAACTTTCCATAATTATATGGCTACCATCCATTGGAGTAACAAAAATCTCGACAACAGACTACCTTACATAATGACAAGGCTACAATCTATTGGATTAAAAAAATCTCTACAATAGACTAACTTCCATAATGACAAGGCTACCATCCATTGAGTAACAAAGATCTCGACAACAGACTACCTTCCATTATGACAAGACTACCATCCATTGGAGTAGAAAATATCTCGACAACAAACTACCTTCCATAATGACAAGGCTACAATCCATTGGAGTAACAAAAATCTCGACAACATACTACCTTTGAAAATTCTGGCTACAGATACTCAATGTCACGTCCAATGTTATGACACTGTATCTGACTTACTATATGACAGTAAATACAAAAGCAGTAAATAACACAGTCAATTGTTTACCCAGTTCAGTGTGCAACAACACCTACTCTGGGGGCTACCAAGCCAGGGAGAGAATCCACTATAAGAGATGTTAATTCAAGAATAAACCAACCAGTTTATCTCCTTCACTTAAGACCTACCCAATGCAATTCTAATCTAAGTACAACTTAAACCTGAGTTCCTACTCACTCCCCCTCAATCACAGCAGTGATACATAAACCAATTTGACTTGAGAATTGATGAAGACACTCTTCAAAACACACTCTTGATTATGCTTCACAGCTTTTTAATCAAGTAACACAATCACTCGTGCTTCACAGCTTTGAGTGATGTACACAACTAACTTGACTCTGCTTCACAGCTTTAGTCAAGTAACATTCAAACACTCTTGCTTCAAAGCTTTGAGTGCTACACAACCCTTACAATTGAAACCTATTCCAAGACACTTATCACAATGATAATTGCTTGGAGTACAATTAAACAAATCTATACAGATTACAAACTTGATCTTCTAATTAATCAGCAGGGATGTCTTCAAAAACCGCAGCTCTGTTGAATATATAGCAGCTGCAACTTCAGTTAGGGTTTCCAAAAACCTAGGGTTGATTCCGTTTGACCTAAAGTCCAGGTCACAGTACTTTGTTGATCAGGTTAGGATTGAGCGAGGTTATTCCTCAGAAAACGCAGGATTCTGTTTAGGAAGGACTGAGTTATTTCCTGAAAAAACTCAGACTTATCCAATCCTGTAATCCTGCTAGTTCAGAACAGGATGTCATAACATCTGTTATGACATCTGAGAAAACCTGTCTACTGATTAGCTAAATGTGATCATTTTGCAAACATGCTCAGATACACACTTATGAACATCAGTATTTGAGTTACAATATTTTTCTGCATATGTACCTAAAGAGTTAGTACAACCTGAACTAGAATGTTATGACATCAGTCATGACATTCACACATACACTTGGAATTTACCAAAAATACAAGCCAATACCTAAACACCTACAAACTCCCCCTTTGGCAGATTTTTGGCTAAAGTCCCTAAACAATCAGAGATAGCAGCAGAAATAAATGATGACAGCAGAAAAATATAGTACCAAATATTCTCCCCCACTTTAGCCACAAATGGGCCAAAGATTACATGTTTATAAAGTAATACAGTTATCCAAGACAAAATAATGAGATCAGCAGCAGAACACCAGACAACAACACCAGCAACACCACCACGCAGCAATCATCCTTCAAGTACTGTCATCAGACTCAGAGGAGCCACTTTCTTCACTGTTGGACTGTCCTTCATCTTCTTCCCTCATGCTTGCTTCAGCTTCTTCCTTTTCTAGCTTGGCAATTAGTGCTTCTAGGGTCCTTTTCCTAGCATCCAGATCTTTGCACGTTTCTTTTAAGACAGCTATGACATCTGATGTTTTGGACTGGCTCTTTGCAGACGATGTCTCAGCTGATGTTATGACAATGTCTGGAGCATGGGATCCCTGAAACAGTTTGTAGTGCAGGCCAAGGGCAGGGGCTCTTTTGCAGACTGTATCTCTTGCTACAAGTATGTCAGGATATTGTGCAAGGATGATTCCACAAAGGAGGGAGGGAAATGCAATTGGTCCTTTGACAGCATAACTGCCAGCATGCTTCAAGGTTTGTTCAAAAATGTACCTTCCATAATCAAAGGCAGTCTTGGTTCCTACAGCATAGATGAATCTCCCCAATCCTGTGGAGATGGTTGATTTGTGATTTGTAGGCACCCAGTTTGCTGCACCTATTTTATGCAAGATGGCAAATTTCATGCTGAGTTTACTAGCATTCAACTTCCCTTTCAATGGCCAGCACTTTACTTGCCTGGCAGTGATGGTCAAGCATACTTCATTGTCAGTTGCCTCTAGATCAGGACAGTCCTTATTCGTTCTTCCAAGAAACTTGTTGATTTCTGATGGAGAGAACTTGACCCTTCTTCCTCTAACAAACACACTCTCAAAGTCAGCTGACCTCCCATCAGCACAATCATTAGATAGGTTCACTACAAACTCTTTAACCAGATTTTCATAACATTTGCCAAACTTCATCACAGTCTTTATTAGTCCAGCATTCCTGATCAGCTCCATGATGTCTTTGCACTCCAAAGCATCATTGTTGAGTTCTCTCTCCAAGGCTATTCTCTTCAAGCAAACATACTTCCACCTGTTTGCATTATCAGGATGATGAAAGGAGATGTTGTCAGTTGGCACTTCAGGCACTCTAGCAATCTTGCTGGAAGGGAGCTTCCTTCTGATGGGAGCATTGTCAATGTCAATCTCAAATTCTGATTCATCATCAGAGTCAGAAGTTTCAGGTTCTTTTCTTTTCTTGGAGATTGGTTGTCTAGCAGTCAGCACCTGTGCCTTCTTCCCTTTAGTCTGAATTTTTTCAGCCATCCCTTCAGCCTTGGACTTCTTAGGTTTAACAGTCTCACTACTTTTTCTTTTCATCAATCTCCTAGCAATGCTAGGGTTCACATTAGCAATCAGTTCATTATCTGAGTACTCTTCATCCACATCAATGATAGGTGGATCAGCAGCCTTTTCAGAGGGATTCTGAATGTTGTCTTTTGGTGTCACAACATCCTCAGTGACATCTATATTTTCAGAACCTTCCACATTTGGACTCTCAGATTGATTCAGAGGAATAGAAATCCCCGGTACAGATTGGTTGCCACTCAGAATGCTAGTAACCAGTCTAGCAATGGCTTGGTGTACTTGCACTGTTCCTTCTTTATTAGGTATAGTAGATGAAGGAAGAGAAGAATTACCAGAGACTGCAGCTTGAGCTCTTCCTGCATGTCTGGTCCTGAGCTTCTTGATTTTGGCTGGATTAGTTGCCATCTCCCTGAGAGGAGTGACCTCAAGTACTTCAGATTCTATGCATGTCGTGATTGCCCTAGAATCGTGATCAGATGACGATTCTGATGAGTGAGACGAAGCCGCCATAGTGGAAGATGATGTCTGAGACATTGTGTTTAACGTTGAGTAGCAGTAGCACTTTGAGAAAGCTCTTTGATTAGGAGGAGAAAACAGGTTGCAAGAATGAGAGAGATAGGGAGTACAAGGGAGTCTTTTCAACTTCTGAAGGCTTTTGAAGGAATTGTGAATGACTATGATCAACCCACTAAATATAGACTTAATAGAATTAATCCCTTCAACCCTTGTTTTCAGCAAAACTAATTGCTATAATTTCTCATGTTGGTGAATACCCAATCTGCCCTTCAAATTTTCAAGTTGATTTCCAACAAGCGCCTTGATAGATGAATCAGTTAGCTGAAGCTCAGAGAACCTATGTTTCAGTTCAAATGATTTCTTCTCTCCAAAGTCAATAGGGTTTAAGGAAATGTTGAATGTTTTCAGATTATCACAACACAATGTCACAACATCTTGTGTAACATTGTCTTCAGGTAGCATCTGTGTTGACCAGAATTTTTTTGAACAAAATTTATGAGACTTGTTCTTTGACACATCACATATATTATCAGCCTGTAGTTTAGGAGTTCTTCTGACATCTTCCATTTTCATTCCTTCAAGTTTATGCTGCCACTGTTTCATATCTTTTTCTTCTTTGATGATTTGACTCAAAGTGTGGATATCAGTGTTCTCAGGCTGCCACACATAACAGTTATTTTTGGATTTTATTCCTCTCATTACAATATCTAGTTTATCATTAAACACTAGACATTCAGATCTTGAGAAGTTGACCATGAATCCTAGATCACATAATTGACTGATGCTGATGAGATTAGTAGTCAACCCTTTTACCAGCAGTACCTTATTCAGACTTGGAACTCCAGGGTAGTCCAAATTACCAACTCCTTTGATTTCTCCTTTAGCACCATCTCCAAAGGTCACAAAACTGGTGGTGTGAGGCATAACATTATTGAGGAGATTTTTGAATCCAGTCATGTGTCTGGAACATCCACTGTCAAAATACCAATCTTCCTTTGTTGAGATCTTCGGGGAAGTGTGTGCTATCAGTGCAATAGCCTTTTTCTTCCATTGAGGAGCGTGTGGTGCCCTTTTAGACTTAGGTTTGACATCTGATTTCTGATTAGGATATCCATGTAGTCTGTAGCAGAAGGGCTTTATGTGACCATATTTCCCACAATGATGGCATCTCCATCTTTGGTACCTCTTCTTCATGTGTCTCTGTCCCTGATGTGGAGAGTAATGTTGAGACATCTGGTTTGACATTTGCTTCCTGGTAACAACTTTCTTTGTTTCCACAAATCCTAGGCCAGATTTATTTCCCATATTTTGTCCAGCCTGAAGAATCTCTTCCAATTTGTCTGTCCCATTTGTCAACATCTTGACTGATTTGGTCATTTGATTCAGTTGTGAGTTCAGCAGTTGAACTTCTCCTTCTAAATGACTTATAGTTTCAAGATTTGCTCTCTTTTCAGCCTCCAGCTTTACAATGAGTTTTGATTGTTTCTCATTTTGCACACAGACTTCACCACTTCTGATACACAATTTCTTGTAGGTATCAGCCAGTTCTTCAAATGTTACTTCTTCATCACTGGTGTCACTTTCAGAAGGACAAACACTAGTTAGGGCAGTAACTAGTTTGGCAGATTCTTCTTCAGAATTGCTTTCTGAATCATAGTCAGACCAGGTAACAGTCATTCCTTTCTTTTGCTTCTTAAGAAAGGTAGGACATTCAGCTCGAATATGTCCATATCCTTCACATCCATGGCATTGAATTCCTCTGCCTTGGTTTTCCTTATCTTCTGATCTTGGTCTTCTGCTGGAACTGTCAATGTCAGAAGGAATGTTGTGAACATTTGACCTTGACTTTGGGTCCATTCTTTTGATGAGCCTGTTGAACTGTCTTCCAAGCATGGCAATGGCTTCTGATATGTTTTCTTCTTCATCCTCCTTGTGTTCAACATCAGTGTTGGTTACAAGTGCTATGCTTTTGTTCTTCTTGTCACCATTATCAGTGATCCCCATCTCAAAAGTCTGAAGAGACCCAATAAGTTCATCCACTTTTAACTTGCTAATGTCCTGGGCTTCCTCTATGGCAGTTACCTTCATTGCAAATCTTTTAGGCAAGGATCTGAGAATCTTCCTCACTAGTTTTTCTTCTGACATTTTTTCTCCCAGTGCTCCTGAGGTGTTGGCAATCTCCAAGATGTTCATGTGAAATTCATGGATGGTTTCATCTTCCATCATTTTTAGATTCTCAAACTTAGTGGTCAACATCTGAAGCCTTGACATCTTTACTTTGGAAGTGCCCTCATGAGTAGTTTTGAGGGTGTCCCAAACTTCCTTGGCCAGTTCATATTGATGTACTAATCTGAAGATGTTTCTATCAATTCCATTGAACAAGGCATTTAAGGCTTTTGAATTTCCCAGAGCTAACTCATCTTCTTCTTTACTCCAATCTTCCTCAGGCTTCAGACTGATTGTCCCATCTCTTTCAGTTATGGTGGGATGAATCCATCCTTTGTCAGCAGCTCTCCAAGCCTTTTTGTCCAGAGATTTTAGGAAGGCAATCATACGAGGTTTCCAATAGTCATAATTAGTTCCATCCAGAATGGGTGGTCTGTTTCCAAAAACTCCTTCTTTGTCCATAGTGCCAGAAAGTGATATCCCTAGATCTCACCCAGTAATACAGGCAGGGTGCCTGCTCTGATGCCAATTGAAAATTCTGGCTACAGATACTCAATGTCACGTCCAATGTTATGACACTGTATCTGACTTACTATATGACAGTAAATACAAAAGCAGTAAATAACACAGTCAATTGTTTACCCAGTTCAGTGTGCAACAACACCTACTCTGGGGGCTACCAAGCCAGGGAGAGAATCCACTATAAGAGATGTTAATTCAGGAATAAACCAACCAGTTTATCTCCTTCACTTAAGACCTACCCAATGCAATTCTAATCTAAGTACAACTTAAACCTGAGTTCCTACTCACTCCCCCTCAATCACAGCAGTGATACATAAACCAATTTGACTTGAGAATTGATGAAGACACTCTTCAAAACACACTCTTGATTATGCTTCACAGCTTTTTAATCAAGTAACACAATCACTCGTGCTTCACAGCTTTGAGTGATGTACACAACTAACTTGACTCTGCTTCACAGCTTTAGTCAAGTAACATTCAAACACTCTTGCTTCAAAGCTTTGAGTGCTACACAACCCTTACAATTGAAACCTATTCCAAGACACTTATCACAATGATAATTGCTTGGAGTACAATTAAACAAATCTATACAGATTACAAACTTGATCTTCTAATTAATCAGCAGGGATGTCTTCAAAAACCGCAGCTCTGTTGAATATATAGCAGCTGCAACTTCAGTTAGGGTTTCCAAAAACCTAGGGTTGATTCCGTTTGACCTAAAGTCCAGGTCACAGTACTTTGTTGATCAGGTTAGGATTGAGCGAGGTTATTCCTCAGAAAACGCAGGATTCTGTTTAGGAAGGACTGAGTTATTTCCTGAAAAAACTCAGACTTATCCAATCCTGTAATCCTGCTAGTTCAGAACAGGATGTCATAACATCTGTTATGACATCTGAGAAAACCTGTCTACTGATTAGCTAAATGTGATCATTTTGCAAACATGCTCAGATACACACTTATGAACATCAGTATTTGAGTTACAATATTTTTCTGCATATGTACCTAAAGAGTTAGTACAACCTGAACTAGAATGTTATGACATCAGTCATGACATTCACACATACACTTGGAATTTACCAAAAATACAAGCCAATACCTAAACACCTACAACCTTCAATAAAGACAAGGCCACCATCCATTGAGTAATAAAGATATCGACAACAGACTAACTTCCATAATGACAAGGCTACCATCCATTGAAGTAAAAAAAATCTCGACAACAGACTACCTTCCATAATAACAAGGCTACCATCCATTGGAGTAATAATAATCTTGACAACAAACTACCTTCCATAATGACAAGGCGACCATCCATTGGAGTAAAAAAAATCTCGACAACAGACTACCTTCCATAATGACAAGGCTACCATCCATTGAGTAACAAATATCTCGATAACAAACTACCTTCTATAATGACAAGGCTACCATCCATTGGAGTAACAAAAATCTCGACAAAAGACTACCTTCCATAAAGAAAAGTCTACCATCCATTGGAGTAAAAAAAATATCGACAATAGACAACATTCCATAATTACATGGCTACCATCCATTGGAGTAACAAAAATCTCGACAACATACTACCTTACATAATGACAAGGCTACCATCTAATGGATTTAAAAAATCTCTACAACAGGCTACCTTCCATAATGACAACGCTACCATCCATTGAGTAACAAAGATCTCGACAACAGACTACCTTCCATTATGACAAGACTACCATCCATTGGAGTAGAAAATATCTCGACAACAGACTACCTTCCATAATGACAAAGCTACAATCCATTGAGTGACAAAGATATCGACAACAGACTACCTTCCATAATGACAAGGGTACCATCCATTGGAGTAAAAAAAATCTTTACAACAGACTACCTTCTATAATGACAAGGCTACCATCCATTGAAGTAAAAAAAATCTCGACAACAAACTACCTTCCATAATAACAAGGATACCATCCATTGGAGTAAAAATAATCTTGACAACAAACTACCTTCCATAATGACAAGGCTACCATCCATTGGAGTAAAAAAAATCTCGACAACAGACTACCTTCCATAATGACAAGGCTACCATCCATTGAGTAACAAAGATCTCGACAACAGACTACCTTCCATTATGACAAGACTACCATCCATTGGATTAGAAAATATCTCGACAACAGACTACCTTCCATAATGACAAGGCTACCATCCATTGAGTAACAAAGATATCGACAACAGACTACCTTCCATGATGACAAGGGTACCATCCATTGGAGTAAAAAAAATCTTTACAACAGACTACCTTCCATAATGACAAGGCTACCATCCATTCAAGTAAAAAAAATCTCGACAACAGACTACCTTCAATAATGACAAGGCTACCATCCAATGGAATAATTTAATTTCGAAAAAAGACTACCTATCACAATGATAAGGCTACCATCCATTGGAGTAACAAAAATATGAAAAACATAATACCTTCCATATTGACAAGGCTATCATCCATTGGAGTAACAAATATCTCGATAACAGACTACCTTCTATAATGACAAGGCTACCATCCATTGGAGTAACAAAAATCTCGACAAAAGACTACCTTCCATAAAGAAAAGTCTACCATCCATTGGAGTAACAAAAATATCCACAATAGACAACTTTCCATAATTACATGGCTACCATCCATTGGAGTAACAAAAATCTCGACAACAGACTACCTTACATAATGACAAGGCCACCATTTATTGGATTAAAAAAATCTCTACAACAGACTAACTTCCATAATGACAAGGCTACCATCCATTGAGTAACAAAGATCTCGACAACAGACTACCTTCCATTATGACAAGACTACCATCCATTGGAGTAGAAAATATCTCGACAACAAACTACCTTCCATAATGACAAGGCTACCATCCATTGGAGTAACAAAAATCTCGACAACATACTACCTTCAATAAAGACAAGGCCACCATCCATTGAGTAACAAAGATATCGACAACAGACTACCTTCCATAATGACAAGGCTACCATCCATTGAAGTAAAAAAAATCTCGACAACAGACTACCTTCCATAATGACAAGGCTACCATCCATTGAAGTAAAAATAATCTTGACAACCAACTACCTTCCATAATGATAAGGCTACCATCCATTGGAGTAAAAAAACACTCGACAACAGACTTCCTTCCATAATGACAAGGCTACCATCCATTGAAGTAAAAAAAAATCTCGACAATAGAATACCTTACATAATGACAAGGCTACCATCCATTGGAGTAAAAAAATCTCGACAACAGACTACCTTCCATAATGACAAGGCTACCATCCATTGAGTAACAAAGATCTCGACAACAGACTACCCTCCATAATAATAAGGCTACCATCCATTGGAGTAAAAATAATCTTGACAACAAACTACCTTCCATAATGACAAGGCTACCATCCATTGGAGTAAAAAAAATCTCGACAACAGACTACCTTCCATAATGACAAGGCTACCATCCATTGAGTAACAAAGATCTCGACAACAGACTACCTTCCATTATGACAAGACTACCATTCATTGGAGTAGAAAATATCTCAACAATAGACTACCTTCCATAATGACAAGGCTACCATCCATTGGAGTATAAAAAATCTTTACAACAGACTACCTTCCATAATGACAAGGCTACTATCCATTTAAGTAAAAAAAATCTCGACAACAGACTACCTTCCATAATGACGAGGCAGCCATCCATTGGAGTAAAAATAATCTTGACAACAAACTACCTTCCATAATGACAAGGCTACCATCCATTGGAGTAAAAAAAATCTCGACAACAGACTTCCTTCCATAATGACAAGGCTACCATCCATTGAAGTAAAAAAAAATCTCGACAATAGACTACCTTACATAATGACAAGGCTACCATCCATTAGAGTAAAAAAATCTCGACAACAGACTACCTTCCATAATGACAAGGCTACCATCCATTGAGTAACAAAGATCTCGACAACAAACTACCTTCCATTATGATAAGGCTACCATCCATTGGAGTAAAAAAATTCTCGACAACAGACTACCTTCCATAATGACAAGGCTACCATCGATTAGAGTAAAAAAATCTCGACAACAGACTACATTCCATAATGACAAGGCTACCATCCATTGAGTAACAAAGATCTCGACAACAGAATCCCTTCCATTATGACAAGGCTACCGACCATTGGAGTAAAAAATATCTCGACAACAGACTACCTTCCCTAATGACAAGGCTACCATCCATTGGAGTAACAAAAATCTCGACAACAGACTACCTTCCATAATGACAAGGCTACCATCCATTGAAGTAAAAGAAAATCTCGACAACAGACTACCTTACATAATGACAAGGCTACCATCCATTGGAGGAAAAAAATATCGACAACAGACTACCTTCCATAATGACAAGGCTACCATCCATTGAGTAACAAAGATCTCGACAACAGACTACCTTCCATTATGACAAGGCTTCCATCAATTGGAGTAATAAAATTCTCGACAACAGACTACCTTCCATAATGACAAGGGTACCATCCATTGGAGTAAAAAAAATCTTTACAACAGACTACCTTCTATAATGACAAGGCTACCATCCATTGAAGTAAAAAAAATCTCGACAACAGACTACCTTCCATAATAACAAGGATACCATCCATTGGAGTAAAAATAATCTTGACAACAAACTACCTTCCATAATGACAAGGCTACCATCCATTGGAGTAAAAAAAATCTCGACAACAGACTACCTTCCATAATGACAAGGCTACCATCCATTGAGTAACAAAGATCTCGACAACAGACTACCTTCCATTATGACAAGACTACCATCCATTGGATTAGAAAATATCTCGACAACAGACTACCTTCCATAATGACAAGGCTACCATCCATTGAGTAACAAAGATATCGACAACAGACTACCTTCCATGATGACAAGGGTACCATCCATTGGAGTAAAAAAAATCTTTACAACAGACTACCTTCCATAATAACAAGGCTACCATCCATTCAAGTAAAAAAAATCTCGACAACAGACTACCTTCAATAATGACAAGGCTACCATCCAATGGAATAATTTAATTTCGAAAAAAGACTACCTATCACAATGATAAGGCTACCATCCATTGGAGTAACAAAAATATGAAAAACATAATACCTTCCATATTGACAAGGCTATCATCCATTGGAGTAACAAATATCTCGATAACAGACTACCTTCTATAATGACAAGGCTACCATCCATTGGAGTAACAAAAATCTCGACAAAAGACTACCTTCCATAAAGAAAAGTCTACCATCCATTGGAGTAACAAAAATATCGACAATAGACAACTTTCCATAATTACATGGCTACCATCCATTGGAGTAACAAAAATCTCGACAACAGACTACCTTACATAATGACAAGGCCACCATTTATTGGATTAAAAAAATCTCTACAACAGACTAACTTCCATAATGACAAGGCTACCATCCATTGAGTAACAAAGATCTCGACAACAGACTACCTTCCATTATGACAAGACTACCATCCATTGGAGTAGAAAATATCTCGACAACAAACTACCTTCCATAATGACAAGGCTACCATCCATTGGAGTAACAAAAATCTCGACAACATACTACCTTCAATAAAGACAAGGCCACCATCCATTGAGTAACAAAGATATCGACAACAGACTACCTTCCATAATGACAAGGCTACCATCCATTGAAGTAAAAAAAATCTCGACAACAGACTACCTTCCATAATGACAAGGCTACCATCCATTGAAGTAAAAATAATCTTGACAACCAACTACCTTCCATAATGATAAGGCTACCATCCATTGGAGTAAAAAAACACTCGACAACAGACTTCCTTCCATAATGACAAGGCTACCATCCATTGAAGTAAAAAAAAATCTCGACAATAGAATACCTTACATAATGACAAGGCTACCATCCATTGGAGTAAAAAAATCTCGACAACAGACTACCTTCCATAATGACAAGGCTACCATCCATTGAGTAACAAAGATCTCGACAACAGACTACCCTCCATAATAATAAGGCTACCATCCATTGGAGTAAAAATAATCTTGACAACAAACTACCTTCCATAATGACAAGGCTACCATCCATTGGAGTAAAAAAAATCTCGACAACAGACTACCTTCCATAATGACAAGGCTACCATCCATTGAGTAACAAAGATCTCGACAACAGACTACCTTCCATTATGACAAGACTACCATTCATTGGAGTAGAAAATATCTCAACAATAGACTACCTTCCATAATGACAAGGCTACCATCCATTGGAGTATAAAAAATCTTTACAACAGACTACCTTCCATAATGACAAGGCTACTATCCATTTAAGTAAAAAAAATCTCGACAACAGACTACCTTCCATAATGACGAGGCAGCCATCCATTGGAGTAAAAATAATCTTGACAACAAACTACCTTCCATAATGACAAGGCTACCATCCATTGGAGTAAAAAAAATCTCGACAACAGACTTCCTTCCATAATGACAAGGCTACCATCCATTGAAGTAAAAAAAAATCTCGACAATAGACTACCTTACATAATGACAAGGCTACCATCCATTAGAGTAAAAAAATCTCGACAACAGACTACCTTCCATAATGACAAGGCTACCATCCATTGAGTAACAAAGATCTCGACAACAAACTACCTTCCATTATGATAAGGCTACCATCCATTGGAGTAAAAAAATTCTCGACAACAGACTACCTTCCATAATGACAAGGCTACCATCGATTAGAGTAAAAAAATCTCGACAACAGACTACATTCCATAATGACAAGGCTACCATCCATTGAGTAACAAAGATCTCGACAACAGAATCCCTTCCATTATGACAAGGCTACCGACCATTGGAGTAAAAAATATCTCGACAACAGACTACCTTCCCTAATGACAAGGCTACCATCCATTGGAGTAACAAAAATCTCGACAACAGACTACCTTCCATAATGACAAGGCTACCATCCATTGAAGTAAAAGAAAATCTCGACAACAGACTACCTTACATAATGACAAGGCTACCATCCATTGGAGGAAAAAAATATCGACAACAGACTACCTTCCATAATGACAAGGCTACCATCCATTGAGTAACAAAGATCTCGACAACAGACTACCTTCCATTATGACAAGGCTTCCATCAATTGGAGTAATAAAATTCTCGACAACAGACTACCTTCCATAATGACAAGGGTACCATCCATTGGAGTAAAAAAAATCTTTACAACAGACTACCTTCTATAATGACAAGGCTACCATCCATTGAAGTAAAAAAAATCTCGACAACAGACTACCTTCCATAATAACAAGGATACCATCCATTGGAGTAAAAATAATCTTGACAACAAACTACCTTCCATAATGACAAGGCTACCATCCATTGGAGTAAAAAAAATCTCGACAACAGACTACCTTCCATAATGACAAGGCTACCATCCATTGAGTAACAAAGATCTCGACAACAGACTACCTTCCATTATGACAAGACTACCATCCATTGGATTAGAAAATATCTCGACAACAGACTACCTTCCATAATGACAAGGCTACCATCCATTGAGTAACAAAGATATCGACAACAGACTACCTTCCATGATGACAAGGGTACCATCCATTGGAGTAAAAAAAATCTTTACAACAGACTACCTTCCATAATAACAAGGCTACCATCCATTCAAGTAAAAAAAATCTCGACAACAGACTACCTTCAATAATGACAAGGCTACCATCCAATGGAATAATTTAATTTCGAAAAAAGACTACCTATCACAATGATAAGGCTACCATCCATTGGAGTAACAAAAATATGAAAAACATAATACCTTCCATATTGACAAGGCTATCATCCATTGGAGTAACAAATATCTCGATAACAAACTACCTTCTATAATGACAAGGCTACCATCCATTGGAGTAACAAAAATCTCGACAAAAGACTACCTTCCATAAAGAAAAGTCTACCATCCATTGGAGTAACAAAAATATCGACAATAGACAACTTTCCATAATTACATGGCTACCATCCATTGGAGTAACAAAAATCTCGACAACAGACTACCTTACATAATGACAAGGCCACCATTTATTGGATTAAAAAAATCTCTACAACAGACTAACTTCCATAATGACAAGGCTACCATCCATTGAGTAACAAAGATCTCGACAACAGACTACCTTCCATTATGACAAGACTACCATCCATTGGAGTAGAAAATATCTCGACAACAAACTACCTTCCATAATGACAAGGCTACCATCCATTGGAGTAACAAAAATCTCGACAACATACTACCTTCAATAAAGACAAGGCCACCATCCATTGAGTAACAAAGATATCGACAACAGACTACCTTCCATAATGACAAGGCTACCATCCATTGAAGTAAAAAAAATCTTGACAACAGACTACCTTCCATAATGACAAGGCTACCATCCATTGAAGTAAAAATAATCTTGACAACCAACTACCTTCCATAATGATAAGGCTACCATCCATTGGAGTAAAAAAACACTCGACAACAGACTTCCTTCCATAATGACAAGGCTACCATCCATTGAAGTAAAAAAAAATCTCGACAATAGAATACCTTACATAATGACAAGGCTACCATCCATTGGAGTAAAAAAATCTCGACAACAGACTACCTTCCATAATGACAAGGCTACCATCCATTGAGTAACAAAGATCTCGACAACAGACTACCCTCCATAATAATAAGGCTACCATCCATTGGAGTAAAAATAATCTTGACAACAAACTACCTTCCATAATGACAAGGCTACCATCCATTGGAGTAAAAAAAATCTCGACAACAGACTACCTTCCATAATGACAAGGCTACCATCCATTGAGTAACAAAGATCTCGACAACAGACTACCTTCCATTATGACAAGACTACCATTCATTGGAGTAGAAAATATCTCAACAATAGACTACCTTCCATAATGACAAGGCTACCATCCATTGGAGTATAAAAAATCTTTACAACAGACTACCTTCCATAATGACAAGGCTACTATCCATTTAAGTAAAAAAAATCTCGACAACAGACTACCTTCCATAATGACGAGGCAGCCATCCATTGGAGTAAAAATAATCTTGACAACAAACTACCTTCCATAATGACAAGGCTACCATCCATTGGAGTAAAAAAAATCTCGACAACAGACTTCCTTCCATAATGACAAGGCTACCATCCATTGAAGTAAAAAAAAATCTCGACAATAGACTACCTTACATAATGACAAGGCTACCATCCATTAGAGTAAAAAAATCTCGACAACAAACTACCTTCCATAATTACAAGGCTACCATCCATTGAGTAACAAAGATCTCGACAACAAACTACCTTCCATTATGATAAGGCTACCATCCATTGGAGTAAAAAAATTCTCGACAACAGACTACCTTCCATAATGACAAGGCTACCATCGATTAGAGTAAAAAAATCTCGACAACAGACTACATTCCATAATGACAAGGCTACCATCCATTGAGTAACAAAGATCTCGACAACAGAATCCCTTCCATTATGACAAGGCTACCGACCATTGGAGTAAAAAATATCTCGACAACAGACTACCTTCCCTAATGACAAGGCTACCATCCATTGGAGTAACAAAAATCTCGACAACAGACTACCTTCCATAATGACAAGGCTACCATCCATTGAAGTAAAAGAAAATCTCGACAACAGACTACCTTACATAATGACAAGGCTACCATCCATTGGAGGAAAAAAATATCGACAACAGACTACCTTCCATAATGACAAGGCTACCATCCATTGAGTAACAAAGATCTCGACAACAGACTACCTTCCATTATGACAAGGCTTCCATCAATTGGAGTAATAAAATTCTCGACAACAGACTACCTTCCATAATGACAAGGCTACCATCCATTGGAGTAAAAAAATATCGATAATAGACTACCTTACATAATGACAAGGCCACCATCCATTGGAGTAAAAAAATCTCGACAACAGACTACCTTCCATAATGACAAGGCTACCATGCATTGAGTAACAAAGATATCGACAAGAGACCACCTTCCATTATGACAAGGCTACCATCCATTGGAGTAAAAAATATCTCGACAACAGTCTACCTTCCATAATGACAAGGCTACCATCCATTGGTGTAACAAAAATCTCGACAACAGACTACCATACATAATGATAAGGCTACCATCCATTGAGTAACAAAGATCTCGACAACAAACTACTTTCCATTATGACAAGGCTACCATCCATTGGAGTAATAAAATTCTCGACAACAGACGACCTTCCATAATGACAAGGCTACCATCCATTGGATTAAAAAAATATCGACAATAGACTACCTTCCATAATGACAAGGCTACCATCCATTGAGTAACAAAGATCTCGACAACAGAATCCCTTCCATTATGACAATTCTACCATCCATTGGAGTTAAAAATATCTCGACAACAGACTACCTTCCATAATTACATGGCTACCATCCATTGGAGTAAAAAAAATCTCGAGAACAGACTACCTTCCACAATGACAAGGCTACCATCCATTGGAGTAAAAAAATCTCGACAAAAGACTACCTTCCATAATGAAAAGGCTACCATCCATTGAATAACAAAGATCTCGACAACAAACTACCTTTCATTATGACAAGGCTACCATCCATTGGAGTAAAAAATATCTCGACAAGAGACTACCTTCCACAATGATAAGGATACCATCCATTGGAGTAAAAAAAAATCTTTACAACAGACTACCTTCCATAATGACAAGGCTACCATCCATTGAAGTAAAAAAAATCTCGACAACAGACTTCCTTCCATAATGACAAGGCTACCATCCATTGGAGTAAACAAAATCTTGATAACAGACTACCTCCCATAATGACAAGGCTTCAATCCATTGGAATGAAAAAAATCTCGACAACAAACTACCTTCCATAATGACAAGGCTACCATCCATTGGAATGAAAAAAATCTCGACAACAAACTACCTTCCATAATGACAAGGCTACCATCCAATGGAATAACTTAAATCTCGAGAAAAGACTACCTTTCATAATGTCAAGGCTACCATCTGTTGGACTAACAAAAATATCGATAATAGACTATGTTCCAAAATGACAAGGCTACCATCCATTGGAGTAACAAAAATCACGACAACAGACTACCTTCCAAAATGACAAGGCTACCATCCATTGGAGTAACAAAAATCTATACAACAAACTACCTTCAATAATGACAAGGCTACCATCCAATGGAATAACTTAAATTTCGACAAAAGACTACCTTTCACAATGATAAGGATACCATACATTGGAGTAACAAAAATATGAAAAACATAATACCTTCCATAATGACAAGGGTACCATCCATTGAAGTAAAAAAAATCTCGACAACAGACTACCTTCCATAATGACAATGCTACCATCCATTGGAGTAAAAATAATCTTGACAACAAACTACCTTCCATAATGACAAGGCTACCATCCATTGGAGTAAAAAAAATCTCGACAACAGACTTCCTTCCATAATGACAAGGCTACCATCCATTGGATTAAAAAAATCTCGACAACAGACTACCTTCCATAATGACAAGGCTACCATCCATTGAGTAACAAAGATCTCGACAACAGAATACCTTCCATTATGACAATTCTACCATCCATTGTAGTAAAAAATATCTCGACAACAGACTACCTTCCATAATTACATGGCTACCATCCATTGGAGTAACAAAAATCTCGACAACAAACTACCTTCCATAATCACAAGGCTACCATCCATTGGAGTAAAAAAATCTCAACAATAGACTACCTTCCATAATGAAAAGGCTACCATCCATTGAGTAATAAAGATCTCGACAACAGACTACCTTTCATTATGACAAGGCTACCATCCATTGGAGTAAAAAATATCTCGACAACAGACTACCTTCTATAATGACAAGGGTACCATCCATTGGAGTAAAAAAAATCTTTACAACAGACTACCTTCCATAATGACAAGGCTTCAATCCATTGGAGTAACAAAGGTATAGACAACATACTACCTTCCATAATGACAAGGCTACCATCCATTGGAATGAAAAAAATCTCGACAACAAACTACCTTCCATAATGACAAGGCTACCATCCAATGGAATAACTTAAATCTCGAAAAAAGACTACCTTTCATAATGACAAGGCTACCATCTATTGGAGTAACAAAAATATCGACAATAGACTGTGTTCCAAAATGACAAGGCTACCATCCACTGGAGTAACAAAAATCACGACAACAGACTACCTTCCAAAATGACAAGGCTACCATCCATTGGAGTAACAAAAATCTATACAACAGACTACCTTCAATAATGACAAGGCTACCATCCAATGGAATAACTTAAATTTCGACAAAAGAATACCTTTCACAATGATAAGGCTACCATCCATTGGAGTAACAAAAATATGAAAAACATAATACCTTCCATAATGACAAGGCTATCATCCATTGGAGTAACAAATATCTCGATAACAAACTACCTTCTATAATGATAAGGCTACCATCCATTGGAGTAACAAAAATCTCGACAAAAGACTACCTTCCATAAAGAAAAGTCTACCATCCATTGGAGTAACAAAAATATCGACAATAGACAACTTTCCATAATTACATGGCTACCATCCATTGGAGTAACAAAAATCTCGACAACAGACTACCTTACATAATGACAAGGCTACCATCTAATGGAGTAAAAAAATCTCTACAACAGACTACCTTCCATAATGACAAGGCTACCATCCATTGAGTAACAAAGATCTCAACAACAGACTACCTTCCATTATGACAAGACTACCATCCATTGGAGTAGAAAATATCTCGACAACAGACTACCTTCCATAATGACAAGGCTACCATCCATTGAGTAACAAAGATATCGACAACAGACTACCTTCCATAATGACAAGGGTACCATCCATTGGAGTAAAAAAAATCTTTACAAAAAACTACCTTCCATAATGACAAGGCTACCATCCATTGAAGTAAAAAAAATCTCGACAACCGACTACCTTCCATAATGGCAAGGCTACCATCCATTGGAGTAAAAATAATCTTGACAACAAACTACCTTCCATAATGACAAGGCTAACATCCATTGGAGTAAAAAAAATCTCGACAACAGGCTTCCTTCCATAATTACAAGGCTACCATCCATTGGATTAAAAAAATCTCGACAACAGACTACCTTCCATAATGACAAAGCTACCATCCATTGAGTAACAAAGATCTCGACAACAGAATCCCTTCCATTATGACAATTCTACCATCCATTGGAGTAAAAATTATCTTGACAACAGACTACCTTCCATAATTACATGGCTACCATCCATTGGAGTAACAAAAATCTCGACAACAAACTACCTTCCATAATCACAAGGCTACCATCCATTGGAATAAAAAAATCTCGACAATAGACTACCTTCCATAATGAAAAGGCTACCATCAATTGAGTAACAAAGATCTTGACAACAAACTACCTTTCATTATGACAAGGCTACCATCCATTGGAGTAAAAAATATCTCGACAACAGACTACCTTCCATAATAACAAGGGTAGCATCCATTGGAGTAAAAAAAATCTTTACAACAGAATACCTTCCATAATGACAAGGCTACCATCCATTGGAGTAAACAAAATCTTTACAACATACTACCTTCCATAATGACAAGGCTTCAATCCATTGGAGTAAAAAAGATATAGACAACATACTACCTTCCATAATGACAAGGCTACCATCCATTGGAAAGAAAAAAATCTCGACAACAAACTACCTTCCATAATGACAAGGCTACCATCCAATGGAATAACTTAAATCTCGAAAAAATACTACCTTTCATAATGACAAGGCTACCATCTATTGGAGTAACAAAATATCGACAATAGATTGTGTTCCAAAATGACAAGGCTACCATCCATTGGAGTAACAAAAATCACGAAAACAGACTACCTTCCAAAATGACAAGGCTACCATCCATTGGAGTAACAAAAATCTATACAACAGACTACCTTCAATAATGACAAGGCTACCATCCAATGGAATAACTTAAATTTCGACAAAAGACTACCTTTCACAATGATAAGGCTACCATCCATTGGAGTAACAAAAATATGAAAAACATAATACCTTCCATAATGACAAGGCTATCATCCATTGGAGTAACAAATATCTCGACAAAAGACTACCTTCCATAAAGAAAAGTCTACCATCCATTGGAGTAACAAAAATATCGACAATAGACAACTTTCCATAATTACATGTCTACCATCCATTGGAGTAATAAAAATCTCGACAACAGACTACCTTACATAATGACAAGGCTACCATCTATTGGAGTAAAAAAATCTCTACAACAGACTACCTTCCATAATGACAAGGCTACCATCCATTGAGTAACAAAGATTTCGACAACAGACTACCTTCCATAATGACAAGGGTACCATCCATTGGAGTAAAAAAAATCTTTACAACAAACTACCTTCCATAATGACAAGGCTACCATCCATTGAAGTAAAAAAAATCTCGACAACAGACTACCTTCCATAATGACAAGGCTACCATCCATTGGAGTAAAAATAATCTTGACAACAAACTACCTTCCATAATGACAAGGCTAACATCCATTGGAGTAAAAAAAATCTCGACAACAGGCTTCCTTCCATAATGACAAGGCTACCATCCATTGGATTAAAAAAATCTCGACAACAGACTACCTTCCATAATGACAAAGCTACCATCCATTGAGTAACAAAGATCTCGACAACAAAATCCCTTCCATTATGACAATTCTACCATCCATTGGAGTAAAAAATATCTTGACAACAGACTACCTTCCATAATTACATGGCTACCATCCATTGGAGTAACAAAAATCTCGACAACAAACTACCTTCCATAATCACAAGGCTACCATCCATTGGAATAAAAAAATCTCGACAATAGACTACCTTCCATAATGAAAAGGCTACCGTCCATTGAGTAACAAAGATCTCGACAACAAACTACCTTTCATTATGACAAGGCTACCATCCATTGGAGTAAAAAATATCTCGACAACAGACTACCTTCCATAATGACAAGGGTAGCATCCATTGGAGTAAAAAAAATCTTTACAACAGAATACCTTCCATAATGACAAGGCTACCATCCATTGGAGTAAACAAAATCTTGACAACATACTACCTTCCATAATGACAAGGCTTCAATCCATTGGAGTAACAAAGATATAGATAACATACTACCTTCCATAACGACAAGGCTACCATCCATTGGAAAGAAAAAAATCTCGACAACAAACTACCTTCCATAATGACAAGGCTACCATCCAATGTAATAACTTAAATCTCGAAAAAAGACTACCTTTCATAATGACAAGGCTACCATCTATTGGAGTAACAAAAATATCGACAATAGACTGTGTTCCGAAATGACAAGTCTACCATCCATTGGAGTAAAAAAAATCACGACAACAGAGTACCTTCCAAATTGACAAGGCTACCATCCAATGGAGTAACAAAAATCTATACAACAGACTACCATCAATAATGACAAGGCTTCCATCCAATGGAATAACTTAAATTTCGACAAAAGACTACCTTTCACAATGATAAGGCTACCATCCAATGGAGTAACAAAAATATGAAAAACATAATACCTTCCATAATGACAAGGCTATCATCCATTGGAGTAACAAATATCTCGATAACAGACTACCTTCTATAATGACAAGGCTACCATCCATTGGAGTAACAAAAATCTCGACAAAAGACTACCTTCCATAAAGAAAAGTCTACCATCCATTGGAGTAACATAAATATCGACAATAGACAACTTTCCATAATTACATGGCTACCATCCATTGGAGTAACAAAAATCTCGACAACAGACTACCTTACATAATGACAAGGCTACCATCTATTGGATTAATAAAATCTCTACAACAGGCTACCTTCCATAATGACAAGGCTACCATCCATTGAGTAACAAAGATATCGACAATAGACTACCTTCCATAATGACAAGGGTACCATCCATTGGAGTAAAAAAAATCTTTACAACAGACTACCTTCTATAATGATAAGGCTACCATCCATTGAAGTAAAAAAAATCTCGACAACAGACTACCTTCCATAATAACAAGGCTACCATCCATTGGAGTAAAAATAATCTTGACAACAAACTACCTTCCATAATGACAAGGCTACCATCCATTGGAGTAAAAAAAATCTCGACAACAGACTACCTTCCATAATGACAAGGCTACCATCCATTGAGTAACAAAGATCTCGACAACAGACTACCTTCCATTATGACAAGACCACCATCCATTGGAGTAGAAAATATCTCGACAACAGACTACCTTCCATAATGACAAGGCTACCATCCATTGAGTAACAAAGATATCGACAAAAGACTACCTTCCATAATGACAAGGGTATCATCCATTGGAGTAAAAAAAATCTTTACAATAGACTACCTTCCATAATGACAAGGCTACCATCCATTGAAGTAAAAAAACTCTCGACAACAGACAACCTTCCATAATGACAAGGCTACCATCCATTGGAGTAAAAATAATCTTGACAACAAACTACCTTCCATAATGACAATGCTACCATCCATTGGAGTAAAAAAACTCTCGACAACAGACTTCCTTCCATAATGACAAGGCTACCATCCATTGAAGTAAAAAAAAATCTCGACAATAGAATACCTTACATAATGACAAGGCTACCATCCATTGGAGTAAAAAAATATCGACAACAGACTACCTTCCATAATGACAAGGCTACCATCCATTGAGTAACAAAGATCTCGACAACAGACTATCTTCCATAATAATAAGGCTACCATCCATTGGAGTAAAAATAATCTTGACAACAAACTACCTTCCATAATGACAAGGCTACCATCCATTGGAGTAAAAAAAATCTCGACAACAGACTACCTTCCATAATGACAAGGCTACCATCCATTGAGTAACAAAGATCTCGACAACAGACTACCTTCCATTATGACAAGATTACCATCCATTGGAGTAGAAAATATCTCAACAACAGACTACCTTCCCTAATGACAAGGCTACCATCCATTGGAGTATAAAAAATCTTTACAACAGACTACCTTCCATAATGACAAGGCGAATATCCATTGAAGTAAAAAAAATCTCGACAACAGACTACCTTCCATAATGACAAGGCAGCCATCCATTGGAGTAAAAATAATCTTGACAACAAACTACCTTCCATAATGACAAGGCTACCATCCATTGGAGTAAAAAAAATCTCGACAACAGACTTCCTTCCATAATGACAAGGCTACCATCCATTGAAGTAAAAAAAAAATCTCGACAATAGACTACCTTACATAATGACAAGGCTACCATCCATTAGAGTAAAAGAATCTCGACAACAGACTACCTTCCATAATGACAAGGCTACCATCCATTGAGTAACATAGATCTCGACAACAAACTACCTTCCATTATGATAAGGCTACCATCCATTGGAGTAAAAAAATTATCGACAACAGACTACCTTCCATAATGACAAGGCTACCATCCATTAGAGTAAAAAAATCTCGACAACTGACTACCTTCCATAATGACAAGGCTACCATCCATTGAGTAACAAAGATCTCGACAACAGAATCCCTTCCATTATGACAATTCTACCATCCATTGGAGTTAAAAATATCTCGACAACAGATTACCTTCCATAATTACATGGCTACCATCCATTGGAGTAAAAAAAATCTCGAGAACAGACTACCTTCCATAATGACAAGGCTACCATCCATTGGAGTAAAAAAATCTCGACAAAAGACTACCTTCCATAATGAAAAGGCTACCATCCATTGAGTAACAAAGATCTCGACAACAAACTACCTTTCATTATGACAAGGCTACCATCCATTGGAGTAAAAAATATCTCGACAAGAGACTACCTTCCATAATGATAAGGGTACCATCCATTGGAGTAAAAAAAAATCTTTACAACAGACTACCTTCCATAATGACAAGGCTACCATCCATTGAAGTAAAAAAAATATCGACAACAGACTTCCTTCCATAATGACAAGGCTACCATCCATTGGAGTAAACAAAATCTTGATAACAGACTACCTCCCATAATGACAAGGCTTCAATCCATTGGAATTAAAAAAATCTCGACAACAAACTACCTTCCATAATGACAAGGCTACCATCCATTGAATGAAAAAAATCTCGACAACAAACTACCTTCCATAATGACAAGGCTACCATCCAATGGAATAACTTAAATCTCGAGAAAAGACTACCTTTCATAATGTCAAGGCTACCATCTGTTGGACTAACAAAAATATCGATAATAGACTATGTTCCAAAATGACAAGGCTACCATCCATTGGAGTAACAAAAATCACGACAACAGACTACCTTCCAAAATGACAAGGCTACCATCCATTGGAGTAACAAAAATCTATACAACAAACTACCTTCAATAATGACAAGGCTACCATCCAATGGAATAACTTAAATTTCGACAAAAGACTACCTTTCACAATGATAAGGATACCATACATTGGAGTAACAAAAATATGAAAAACATAATACCTTCCATAATGACAAGGCTACCATCCATTGAAGTAAAAAAAATCTCGACAACAGACTACCTTCCATAATGACAAGGCTACCATACATTGGAGTAAAAATAATCTTGACAACAAACTACCTTCCATAATGACAAGGCTACCATCCATTGAAGTAAAAAAAATCTCGACAACAGACTTCTTTCCATAATGACAAGGCTACCATCCATTGGATTAGAAAAATCCCGACAACAGACTACCTTCCATAATGACAAGGCTACCATCCATTGAGTAACAAAGATCTCGACAACATAATCCCTTCCATTATGACAATTCTACCATCCATTGGAGTAAAAAATATCTCGACAACAGACTACCTTCCATAATTACATGGCTACCATCCATTGGAGTAACAAAAATCTCGACAACAAACTACCTTCCAGAATGACAAGGCTACCATCCATTGGAGTAAAAAAATCTCGACAATAGACTACCTTTCATAATGAAAAGGCTACCATCCATTGAGTAATAAAGATCTCGACAACAGACTACCTTTCATTATGACAAGGCTACCATCCATTGGAGTAAAAAATATCTCGACAAGAGACTACCTTCCATAATGATAAGGGTACCATCCATTGGAGTAAAAAAAAATCTTTACAACAGACTACCTTCCATAATGACAAGGCTACCATCCATTGAAGTAAAAAAAATCTCGACAACAGACTTCCTTCCATAATGACAAGGCTACCATCCATTGGAGTAAACAAAATCTTGATAACAGACTACCTCCCATAATGACAAGGCTTCAATCCATTGGAATTAAAAAAATCTCGACAACAAACTACCTTCCATAATGACAAGGCTACCATCCATTGAATGAAAAAAATCTCGACAACAAACTACCTTGCATAATGACAAGGCTACCATCCAATGGAATAACTTAAATCTCGAGAAAAGACTACCTTTCATAATGTCAAGGCTACCATCTGTTGGACTAACAAAAATATCGATAATAGACTATGTTCCAAAATGACAAGGCTACCATCCATTGGAGTAACAAAAATCACGACAACAGACTACCTTCCAAAATGACAAGGCTACCATCCATTGGAGTAACAAAAATCTATACAACAAACTACCTTCAATAATGACAAGGCTACCATCCAATGGAATAACTTAAATTTCGACAAAAGACTACCTTTCACAATGATAAGGATACCATACATTGGAGTAACAAAAATATGAAAAACAAAATACCTTCCATAATGACAAGGCTACCATCCATTGAAGTAAAAAAAATCTCGACAACAGACTACCTTCCAGAATGACAAGGCTACCATACATTGGAGTAAAAATAATCTTGACAACAAACTACCTTCCATAATGACAAGGCTACCATCCATTGAAGTAAAAAAAATCTCGACAACAGACTTCCTTCCATAATGACAAGGCTACCATCCATTGGATTAAAAAAATCCCGACAACAGACTACCTTCCATAATGACAATGCTACCATCCATTGAGTAACAAAGATCTCGACAACATAATCCCTTCCATTATGACAATTCTACCATCCATTGGAGTAAAAAATATCTCGACAACAGACTACCTTCCATAATTACAAGGCTACCATCCATTGGAGTAACAAAAATCTCGACAACAAACTACCTTCCATAATCACAAGGCTACCATCCATTGGAGTAAAAAAATCTCGACAATAGACTACCTTTCATAATGAAAAGGCTACCATCCATTGAGTAATAAAGATCTCGACAACAGACTACCTTTCATTATGACAAGGCTACTATCCATTGGAGTAAAAAATATCTCGACAACAGACTACCTTCTATAATGACAAGGGTACCATCCATTGGAGTAAAAAAAATCTTTACAACAGACTACCTTCAATAATGACAAGGCTACCATCCATTGAAGTAAAAAAAATCTTGACAACAGACTACCTTCCATAATGACAAGGCTTCAATCCATTGGAATAACAAATATATAGACAACATACTACCTTCCATAATGACAAGGATACCATCCATTGGAATGAAAAAAATCTCGACAACAAACTACCTTCCATAATGACAAGGCTACCATCCAATGGAATAACTTAAATCTCGAAAAAAGACTACCTTTCATAATGACAAGGCTACCATCTATTGGAGTAACAAAAATATCGACAATAGACTGTGTTCCAAAATGACAAGGCTACCATCCACTGGAGTAACAAAAATCACGACAATAGACTACCTTCCAAAATGACAAGGCTACCATCCATTGGAGTAACAAAAATCTATACAACAGACTTCCTTCAATAATGACAAGGCTACCATCCAATGGAATAACTTAAATTTCGACAAAAGACTACCTTTCACAATGATAAGGCTACCATTCATTGGAGTAACAAAAATATGAAAAACATAATACCTTCCATAATGACAAGGCTATCATCCATTGGAGTAACAAATATCTCGATAACAAACTACCTTCTATAATGATAAGGCTACCATCCATTGGAGTAACAAAAATCTCGACAAAAGACTACCTTCCATAAAGAAAAATCTACCATCCATTGGAGTAACAAAAATATCGACAATAAACAACTTTCCATAATTACATGGCTACCATCCATTGGAGTAACAAAAATCTCGACAATAGACTACCTTACATAATGACAAGGCTACCATCCATTGAGTAACAAAGATCTCAACAACAGACTACCTACCATTATGACAAGACTACCATCCATTGGAGTAGAAAATATCTCGACAACAGACTACCTTCCATAATGACAAGGCTACCATCCATTGAGTAACAAAGATATCGACAACAGACTACCTTCCATAATTACAAGGGTACCATCCATTGGAGTAAAAAAAATCTTTACAACAAACTACCTTCCATAATGACAAGGCTACCATCCATTGAAGTAAAAAAAATCTCGACGATAGACTACCTTCCATAATGACAAGGCTACCATCCATTGGAGTAAAAATAATCTTGACAACAAACTACCTTCCATAATGACAAGGCTAACATCCATTGGAGTAAAATAAATCTCGACAACAAGCTTCCTTCCATAATGACAAGGCTACCATCCATTAGAGTAAAAAAATCTCGACAACAGACTACCTTCCATAATGACAAGGCTACCATCCATTGAGTAACAAAGATCTCGACAACAGAATCCCTTCCATTATTACAATTCTACCATCCATTGGAGTTAAAAATATCTCGACAACAGATTACCTTCCATAATTACATGGCTACCATCCATTGGAGTAACAAAAATCTCGACAACAAACTACCTTCCATAATCACAAGGCTACCATCCATTGGAATTAAAAAAATCTTTACAACAAACTACCTTCCATAATGACAAGGCTACCATCCATTGAAGTAAAAAAAATCTCGACGACAGACTACCTTCCATAATGACAAGGCTACCATCCATTGGAGTAAAAATAATCTTGACAACAAACTACCTTCCATAATGACAAGGCTAACATCCATTGGAGTAAAAAAAATCTCGACAATAGGCTTCCTTCCATAATGACAAGGCTACCATCCATTGGATTAAAAAAATCTCGACAACAGACTACCTTCCATAATGACAAGGCTACCATCCATTGAGTAACAAAGATATCGACAACAGACTACCTTCCATAATTACAAGGGTACCATCCATTGGAGTAAAAAAAATCTTTACAACAAACTACCTTCCATAATGACAAGGCTACCATCCATTGAAGTAAAAAAAATCTCGACGATAGACTACCTTCCATAATGACAAGGCTACCATCCATTGGAGTAAAAATAATCTTGACAACAAACTACCTTCCATAATGACAAGGCTAACATCCATTGGAGTAAAATAAATCTCAACAACAGGCTTCCTTCCATAATGACAAGGCTACCATCCATTAGAGTAAAAAAATCTCGACAACAGACTACCTTCCATAATGACAAGGCTACCATCCATTGAGTAACAAAGATCTCGACAACGGAATCCCTTCCATTATTACAATTCTACCATCCATTGGAGTTAAAAATATCTCGACAACAGATTACCTTCCATAATTACATGGCTACCATCCATTGGAGTAACAAAAATCTCGACAACAAACTACCTTCCATAATCACAAGGCTACCATCCATTGGAATTAAAAAAATCTTTACAACAAACTACCTTCCATAATGACAAGGCTACCATCCATTGAAGTAAAAAAAATCTCGACGACAGACTACCTTCCATAATGACAAGGCTACCATCCATTGGAGTAAAAATAATCTTGACAACAAACTACCTTCCATAATGACAAGGCTAACATCCATTGGAGTAAAAAAAATCTCGACAATAGGCTTCCTTCCATAATGACAAGGCTACCATCCATTGGATTAAAAAAATCTCGACAACAGACTACCTTCCATAATGACAAAGCTACCATCCATTGAGTAACAAAGATCTCGACAATAGAATCCCTTCCATTATGAAAATTCTACCATCCATTGGAGTAAAAAATATCTTGACAACAGGCTACCTTCCATAATTACATGGCTACCATCCATTGGAGTAACAAAAATCTCGACAACAAACTTCCTTCCATAATGACAAGGCTACCATCCATTAGAGTAAAAAAATCTCGACAACAGACTACCTTCCATAATGACAAGGCTACCATCCATTGAGTAACAAAGATCTCGACAACAGAATCCCTTCCATTATGACAATTCTACCATCCATTGGAGTTAAAAATATCTCGACAACAGATTACCTTCCATAATTACATGGCTACCATCCATTGGAGTAAAAAAAATCTCGAGAACAGACTACCTTCCATAATGACAAGGCTACCATCCATTGGAGTAAAAAAAATCTTTACAACAAACTACCTTCCATAATGACAAGGCTACCATCCATTGAAGTAAAAAAAATCTCGACGACAGACTACCTTCCATAATGACAAGGCTACCATCCATTGGAGTAAAAATAATCTTGACAACAAACTACCTTCCATAATGACAAGGCTAACATCCATTGGAGTAAAAAACATCTCGACAACAGGCTTCCTTCCATAATGACAAGGCTACCATCCATTGGATTAAAAAAATCTCGACAACAGACTACCTTCCATAATGACAAAGCTACCATCCATTGAGTAACAAAGATCTCGACAACATAATCCCTTCCATTATGACAATTCTACCATCCATTGGAGTAAAAAATATCTTGACAACAGGCTACCTTCCATAATTACATGGCTACCATCCATTGGAGTAACAAAAATCTCGACAACAAACTACCTTCCATAATCACAAGGCTACCATCCATTGGAATAAAAAAATCTCGACAATAGACTACCGTCCATTGAGTAACAAAGATATTGACAACAAAATACCTTCCATAATTACAAGCCTATCATCCATTGGAGTAAAAAATTTCTAGACAGCAGTCTACCTTCCATAATGACAAGGTTACCATCCATTTGAATAACAAAAATCTCGACAACAAACTACATTCCGTAATGACAAGGCTACCATCCATTGGAGTAACAAAAATCTCGACAACAAACTACCTTCCATAATGACAAGGTTACCATCCATTGGAATAACAAAGATATCGACAAGAGACCACCTTCCATAATGACAAGGCTACCATCCATTGGAGTAACAAAAATCTCAACAACAGACTACCTTCCATAATGACAAGGCTAACATCCATTGGAGTAACAAAAATCTCGACAACAGACAACCTTCCATAATGACCAGGCTACCATCATTTGAGTAACAAAGATATCGACAATAGAATACCTTCCACAATGGAAACTCTACCATCCATTAGAGTAAAATAAATGTTGACAACATACTACCTTCCATAATGACAACTCTACCATCCATTGGTGTAAAAAAAATCTCGACAACAGACTACCTTCCATAATGACAAGGTTACCATCCATTGGAATGACAAAACTCTAGACAACAATCTACCTTCCATAATGACAAGGCTACCATCCAATGGGATAACTTAAATCACGACAAAAGACTTCCTTTCATAATGACAGGGCTACCATCCATTCGAGAAACAAAAATCTGAAAAACAAACTACCTTCCATAATGAAAACGCTACCATCCATTCGAGTAACAAAAATATTAATGACAGACTACCTTCCATAATGACAAGGCTACCATCCATTGGAGTAACAATTATCTCGACATAGCACTACCTTCCATAATGACAAGGCTACCATCCATTGGAGTAACAAAAATCTTGACAAAAGAGTAACTTCCTTAAAGTCAAGGCTACCATTCATTGGAGTAACAAAACTATCGACAACAAATTACCTTCCATAAAGACAAGCCTACCATCCATTGGAGTAACACAAATCTCTACAACATACTACCTTCAATAATTACTAGGCTACCATCCATGGGAGTAACAAAAATATTGACGACAGATTACCTTCAAAATTGACAAGGCTACCATCCATTAGAGTAACAAAAATCTCTACAACAGACTACCTTCATTAATGACAAGGCTACCATCCATTGAGTAACAAAGATATTTACAACAAACTACCTTCCATAATTATAAAGCTATCATCCATTGGAGTAAAAAAAATCTAGACAACATACTACGTTCCATAATGACAAGGTTACCATCCATTTGAATAACAAAAATCTCAACAACAGAATACCTTCCATAATGACAAGGCTACCATTCATTCGAGTAACAAAAATCTCGACAACAAACTACCTTCCATAATGACAAGTCTACCATCCATTAGAGTAACAAAAATATCGACAACAGACTACCTTCCATAAACACAAGGCTACCATCAATTGGAGTAACAAAAATCTGAACAACAGACTTCCTTCCATAATGACAAGGCTACCATCCATTGGACTAACAAAAATCACAATGATAGACTACGTTCCATAATTACAAGGCTACCATCCATTGGAGTAACAAAAATGTCGACAACAGACTATGTTCCATAATGACTAGGCTACCATCCATTGGAGTAACAAAAATCTCGACAACAGACTACCTTAAATAATGATAAGGCTACCATGCATTAGTGTAACAAAAATCTCGACAACACACTACCTTCCATAATGACAAGCCTACCATCCATAATGACAAGGCTACCATCCATTGGAGTAACAAAAATATCGACAATAGACTATGTTCCATAATGACAAGGCTATTATCCATTGGAGTAACAAAAATCTCGACAACAGACTACCTTCCATAATGACAAGGCTACCATCCATTGGAGTAACAAAAATCTCGACAACAGACTACCTTCCATAATGACAAGGCTACCATCCATTGAGTAAAATTGATATCGACAATAGACTACCTTCCATAATGACAATGCTACCATCCATTGGAGTAAAAAAAATCTTGACAATAGACTACCTTGCATAATGACAAGTCTACCATAAATTGGAGTGAAAAAAATCTCGACAACAAACAACCTTCGATAACTACAAGGTTACAATCCATTGGAATGACAAAAATCTCGACAACAAACTACCTTCCATAATGACAAGGCTACCATCCATTGGAGTAACAACAATCTGAAAAATAGACTACCTTCCATAATGACTAGGCTACCATCCATTGGAGTAACAATTATCTCGACAACAGACTACCTGCCATAATGACAAGGCTACCATCCAACGGAGTAACTAAAATCTCAACAATAGACTACGTTCCATAGAGACAAGGCTACAATCCATTGGAGTAACAAAACTATCAACAACAAACTACCTTCCATAAAGACAAGGCTACCATCCATTGGAGTAACAAAAATCTCGACAATAGACTACCTTCAATAATGACAAGCATACCATCCATTGGAGTACAAAAATATCGACGACAGATTACCTTCCAAAATGATAACGCTACCATCCATTGGAGTAACAAAAATCTCTACAACAGACTACCTTCATTAATGACAAGGCTACCATCCAATGAGTAACAGAGATATCGGCAACAAACTACATTTCATAATGACAAGGCTATCATCCATTGGAGTAACAAAAATCTTGACAACAGACTACCTTCCATAATGACAAGGCTACTATCCATTGGAGTAATAAAAATATCGACAATAGACTATGTTCCATAATGACAAGGCTACCATCCATTGGAGTAACAAAAATCTCGACAACAGACTACCTTATAAAATGACAAGGCTACCATCCATTTGAGTAACAAAAATCTCGACAATAGACTACCTTCCATAATGACCAGGCTACCATCCATTGAGTAAAATTGATATCGACAACAGACTACCTTCCATAATAACAACGCTACCATCCATTGGAGTAAAAAAAATCTTCACAACAGACTACCTTCCATAATGACAAGTCTACCATCCATTGGATTAAAAACAATCTCGACAACAAACAACCTTCCATAACCACAAGGTTACCATCCATTGGAATGACAAAAATCTCGACAACAAACTGCCTTCCATAATAACAAGGCTACCATCCATTGGAGTAACAAAAATCTGAAAAATAAACTACCTTCTGTAATGACTAGGCTACCATCTATTGGAGTAACAATTATCTCGACAACAGACTACCTTCCATAATGACAAGGCTACCGTCCATTGGAGTAAAAAAAATCTCGACAACAGACTACCTTCCATAAATAAAAGGCTACCATTCATTGGATTAACAAAACTATCGACAACAAACTACCTTCCATAAAGACAAGGCTACCATCCATTGGAGTAGGAAAAATCTCGACACCAGACTACCTTCAATAATTACAAGACTACCATCCATTGGAGTAACAAAAATATCGACGACAGGTTACCTTCCAAAATGACAAGGCTACCATCCATTGGAGTAACAAAAATCTCTACAACAAAATACCTTCATTAATTACAAGGCTACCATCCATTGAGTAAAAAAGATATCGATAACAGACTACCTTCCATAATGACAAGGCTATCTTCCATTGGAGTAACAAAAATCTCGATACAAGAGTACCTTCCATAATGACAAGGCTACCATCCATTGGAGTAACACAAATCTCAACAATAGACTACCTTCCATAATGATCAGGCTACCATCCATTAAGTAACAATGATATCGACAATAAACTACCTTCCATAATGACAAGTCTCCCATCCATTGGAGTAAAAAAATCTCGACAACAGACTACCTTCCATAATGACAAGGTTACCATCCAGTGGAATGACAAAAATATCGACAACAAACTACCTTCCATAATAACAAGGCTACCATCCTTTGGAGTAACAAAAATCTGAAATACAGACTACCTTCCATAATGACAAGGCTACCATCCATTCGAGTAAGAAAAATCTTAATTACCGACTACCTTCCATAATGACAAGGCTACCATCCATTGGAGTAACAATCATCTCGACAATAAACTACCTTCCATAATGATAAGGCTACCATCCGTTGGAGTAACAAAAATCTCGAAAATAGACTACCTTCCATAATGAGAAGGTTACCATCCATTGGAATAATAAAGATATCGACAACAAAATACCATCCATAATGACAAGGCTACCATCCATTGAAGTAAAAAAATATCAACAAAAGACTACCTTCCATAATGACAAGGCTACCATCCATTGGAGTAATAAAAATTTCCACAACAGACAACCTCCCATAATGACAAAGTTACAATCCATTGGAATAACAAAAATCACGATAACATACTACATTCCATAAGGACAAGGCTACCATCCAATGGAATAAAAAAAATCTCGACAACAGACTACCTTTCATAATGACAAGGCTACCATCCATTGGAGTAACAAAAATCTTGACAATAGACTACGTTCCATAATGATAAGGCTAGCATCCATTAAACTAACAAAAATCTCGATAACAAACTACCTTCCATAATGACAAGGCTACCATCCATTGGAGTAACAAAAATCTCGACAACAGACTACCTTCCATAATGACCAGGCTACCATCCATGGAGTAAAATTGATATCTACAATAGACTACCTTCCATAATGACAAGGTTACCATCCATTGGAGTAATAAAAATCTCGACAATAGACAACCTTCCATAATGACAAGGTTACCATCCATTGGAATAACAAAAATCTCGATAACATACTACATTCCATAAGGACAAGGCTACCATCTAATGGAATAACAAAAATCTGGACAACAGACTACCTTTCATAATGACAAGGCTACCATCCATTGGAGTAAAAAAAATCTAAACAACAGACTGCCTTCCATAATGACAAGGCTACCATCCATTGGACTAACAGAAATCTCAATGACAAATTACATTCCAAAATGACAATTCTACCATCCATTGGAGTAACAAAAATCTCGACAACAGACTACGTTCCATAATGACCAGGCTACCATCCATTGGAGTAACAAAAATCTCGACAACAGAATACGTTCCATAATGATAAGGCTACCATCCATTAGAGTAACAAAAATCTCGACAACACACTACCTTCCATAATGACAAGGCAACCATCCATTGGAGTAACAAAAATATCGACAATATAATATGTTCCATAATGACAAATCTACCATCCATTGGAGTAACAAAAATCTCGACAACAAACTACCTTCCATAATGACAAGGCTACCATCCATTGGAGTAACAAAAATCTCGACAACAGACTACCTTCCATAATGACCAGGCTACCAGCCATGGAGTAAAATTGATATCGACAACAGACTACCTTCCATAATGACAACGCTACCATCCATTGGAGTAAAAAAAATCTTGACAACAAACTACCTTCCATAATGACAAGTCTACCATCCATTGGAGTAAAAAAAATCTCGACAATAGACAACCTTCCATAACCATCAGGTTACCTTCCAATGGAATTACAAAAATCATAACAACAAACTACGTTCCATAATGACAAGGCTACCATCCATTGGAGTAACAATTATGTCGACAACATACTACCTTCCATAATGACAAGGCTACCATCCATTGGAGTAACAAAAATGTCGAAAATAGACTACCTTCCATAATGACAAGGATACCAGCCATTGAAGTAAAAAAACATCATCAATAGACTACCTTCCATAATAAAAAGGTTACCATCCATTGGAGTAATAAAAATCTCGACAACAGACAACCTTCCATAATGACAAGGTTACCAACCATTGGAATAACAAAAATCTCGATAACATACTACATTCCATAAGGACAAGGCTACCATCTAATGGAATAACAAAAATCTCGACAACACACTACCTTTCATAATGACAAGGCTACCACCCATTAGAGTAAAAAAAATCTAAACAACAGACTACCTTCCATAATGACAAGGCTACCATCCATTGGACTAACAGAAATCTCAATGACAAACTACGTTCCATAATGACAAGGCTACCATCCATTGGAGTAACAAAAATCTCGACAACAGACTACCCTCCATAATGACAAGGCTACCATCCATTGGAGTAACAAAAATCTCAACAACAGACTACCTTTAATAATGACCAGGCTACCATCCATGGAGTAAAATTGATATCGACAACAAACTACCTTCTATAATGACAATGCTACCATCCATTGGAGTAAAAAATATCTTGACAACAGACTACCTTCAATAATGACAAGGCTAGCATCCATTGGAGTAACAATTATCTCGAAAACAGACTACCTTCGATAATGACAAGGCTACCATGCATTGGAGTAACAAAAATCTCGACAACATACTACCTTCCATAAAGACAAGGCTACCATCCAATGGAGTAACAAAACTATCGACAACAAACTACCTTCCATAAAGACAAGGCTACCATCCATTGGAGTAACTAAAATCTCAACAACATACTACCTTCAATAATGACAAGGCTACCATCCATTGGAGTAACAAAAATCTCTACAACAGACTACCTTAATTAATGACAAGGCTACCATCCAATGAGTAACAAAGATATCGGCAACAGACTACCTTTCATAATGACGAGGCTATCATCCATTGGAGTAACAAAATTCGCGACAACAGACTACCTTCATTAAAGACAAGGCTACCATCCATTGGAGTAACAAAAATCTCGACAACAGACTACCTTCCATAATGACCAGGCTACAATCCATTGAGTAAAATTGATATAAAAAACAGACTACCTTCTATAATGACAACGCTACCATCCATTGGAGTAAAAAAAATCTTGACAACAGATTACCTTCTATAATGACAAGTCAACCATCCATTGGAGTAAAAAAAATCTCGACCACAAACAACCTTCCATAACCACAAGGTCACCATCCAATGAAATGACAAAAATCTCGACAACAAACTACCTTCCATAATGACAAGGTTACCATCCTTTGGAGTAACAAAAATCTGAAAAATAGACTACCTTCCATAATGACAAGGCTACCATCCATTCGAGTAACAAAAATCTTAATGACAGACTACCTTCCATAATGACAAGGCTACCATCCATTGGAGTAACAAAAATCTCGAAAATAGACTACCTTCCATAATGACAAGGTTACCATCCATTGGAATAACAAAGATATCGACAAAAAACTACCTTCCATAATAACAAGGCTACCATTCATTGAAGTAAAAAAATATCTACAATAGACTACCTTCCATAATGACAAGGCTACCATCCATTTGAGTAATAAAAATCTCGACAACAGACAACCTTCCATAATGACAAGGTTACCATCCATTGGAATAACAAAAATCTCGATAACATACTACATTCCATAAGGACAAGGCTACCATCTAATGGAATAACAAAAATCTCGACAACAGACTACCTTTCATAATGACAAGGCTACTATCCATTGGAGTAAAAAAAATCTAAACAACAGACTGCCTTCCATAATTACAAGGCTACCATCCATTGGACTAACAGAAATCTCAATGACAAACTACGTTCCATAATGACAAGGCTACCATCCATTGGAGTAACAAATATCTCGACAACAGACTACTTTCCCTAATGACCAGGCTACCATCCATTGGAGTAACAAAAATGTCGACAACAGACTATGTTCCATAATGATAAGGCTACCATCCATTAGAGTAACAAAAATCTCGACAACACACTACCTTCCATAATGACAAGGCAACCATACATTGGAGTAACAATAATATCGACAATAGACTATGTTCCATAATGAAAAAGCTACCATCCATTGGAGTAACAAAAATCTCGACAACAGACTACCCTCCATAATGACAAGGCTACAATCCATCGGAGTAACAAAAATCTGGACAACAGACTACCTTCTATAATGTCAAGTCTACCATCCATTGGAGTAAAAAAAATCTCGACCACAGATAACCTTCCATAACCACAAGGTCACCATCCAATGAAATGACAAAAATCTCGACAACAAACTACCTTCCATAATGACAAGTCTACCATCCATTAGAATAAAAAAATCTCGACAATAGACTACCTTCCATAATGACTAGGTTACCATCCATTGGAATGACAAAAATATCGACAACAAACTACCTTCTATAATGACAAGGATACCATCCTTTGGAGTAGCAAAAATCTGAAAAACAGACTACCTTCCATAATGACAAGGCTACCATCCATTCGAGTAACAAAAATCTTAATGATTCTACCTTCCATAATGACAAGGCTACCATCCATTGAAGTAAAAAAAATATCAAAAATAGACAACCTTTCATAATGACAAGGCTACCATCCATTGGAGTAATAAAAATCTCCACAACAGACAACCTTCCATAATGACAAGGTAACCGTCAATTGGAATAACTGAAATCTCGATAACATACTACATTGCATAAGGACAAGGCTACCATCCAATGGAATAACAAAAATCTCGACAACAAACTACCTTTCATAATGACAAGGCTACCATCCATTGGAGTAACAAAAATCTGAACAACAGACTGCCTTCCATAATGACAAGGCTATCTTCCATTGGAGTAACAAAAATATCGACAACAGACTACCTTCCATAATGACCAGGCTACCATCCATTAAGTAACAATGATATCGACAACAGACTACCTTCCATAATGACAATGCTACCATCCATTGGAGTAAAAATAATCTTGTCAACAGACTACCTTCCATAATGACAAGTCTACCATTCATTGGAGTAAAAAAATCTCGACAACAGACTACCTTCAATAATGACAAGGTTACCATCCATTGGAATGACAAAAATATCGAAAACAAAATACCTTCCATAATGACAAGGCTACCATCCTTTGGTGTAACAAAAATATGAAAAACATACTACCTTCTATAATGATAAGGCTACCATCCATTCGAGTAACAAAAATCTTAATGACAAACTACCTTCCATAATGACAATGCTACCATCCATTGGAGTAACAATTATCTCGACAACAGACTACCTTCCATAATGACAAGGCTACCATCCATTTGAGTAACAAAAATCTCAAAAATAGACTACCTTCCATAATGACAAGGTTACCATCCATTGGAATAACAAAGATATCGACAACAAACTACCTTCCATAATCACCTGGATACCATCCATTGAAGTAAAAAATTATTAACAATAGACTACCTTCCATAATGACAAGGCTACCATCCATTGGAGTAATAAAAATCTCCACAACAGACAACCTTCCATAATGACAAGGTAACCGTCAATTGGAATAATTGAAATCTCGATAACATACTACTTTGCATAAGGACAAGGCTACCATCCAATGGAATAACAAAAATCTCGACAACAAACTACCTTTCATAATGACAAGGCTACCATCCATTGGAGTAACAAAAATCTGAACAACAGACTGCCTTCCATAATGACAAGGCTACCATCCATTGGACTAACACAATTCTCAATGACAGACTACGTTCCATAATGACAAGGCTACCATCCATGGGAGTAACAAAAAACTCGACAACATATTACATTCCATAATGACTAGGCTACCATCCATTGGAGTAACAAAAGTCTCGACAAATTGACTACGTTCCATAATGATGAGGCTACCATCCATCAGAGTAACAAAAATCTCGACAACACACTACCTTCCATAATGAAAAGGCTACCATCCATTGGAGTAACAAAAATATCGACAATAGACTATGTTCCATAATGACAAGGCTACCATCCATTGGAGTAACAAAAATCTAGACAACAGACTACATTCCATAATGACTAGTTTACCATCCATTGGAGTAACAAAAATATCGACAATAGACTACCTTCCATAAAGACAAGGCTACCATCCATTGGAGTAACAAAACTACCGACAACAAACTACCTTCCATAAAGACAAGGCTACCATCCATTGGAGTAACAAAAATCTCGACAACAAACTACCTTCAAGAATGACAAGGCTACCATCCATTGGAGTAACAAAAATATCGACAACAGATTACCTTCAAAAATGACAAGGCTACCATCAATCGGAGTAACAAAAATCTCTACAACAAAATACCTTCATTAATGACAAGGCTACAATCCATTGAATAACAAAGATATCGACAACAGACTAACTTCCATAATGACAAGGCTATCTTCCATTGGAGTAACAAAAATCTCGACAACAGACTACCTTCCATAATGACAAGGCTACCATCCATTGGAGTAACAAAAATCTCGAAAATAGACTACCTTCCATAATGACAAGGTTACCATCCATTGGAATAACAAAGATATCGACAAAAAACTACCTTCCATAATAACAAGGCTACCATTCATTGAAGTAAAAAATATCTACAATAGACTACCTTCCATAATGACAAGGCTACCATCCATTTGAGTAATAAAAATCTCGACAATAGACAACCTTCCATAATGACAAGGTTACCATCCATTGGAATAACAAAAATCTCGATAACATACTACATTCCATAAGGACAAGGCTACCATCTAATGGAATAACAAAAATCTTAATGACAGACTACCTTCCATAATGACAATGCTACCATCCATTGGAGTAACAATTATCTCGACAACAGACTACCTTCCATAATGACAAGGCTACCATCCATTGGAGTAAAATAAATCTCAAAAA
Organism: Vicia faba; assembly: GCA_948472305.1. Lineage (NCBI taxonomy): Eukaryota > Viridiplantae > Streptophyta > Magnoliopsida > Fabales > Fabaceae > Vicia > Vicia faba. The sequence goes on from OX451738.1 coordinate 745,358,061, forward strand.
TAGACTACCTTCCATAATGACAAGGTTACCATCCATTGGAATAACAAAGATATCGACAACAAACTACCTTCAATAATGACCTGGCTACCATCTATTGAAGTAAAAAAATATTAACAATAGACTACATTCCATAATGACAAGGCTACCATCCATTGGAGTAATAAAAATCTCGACAATAGATAACCTTCCATAATGACAAGGTTACCATCCATTGGAATAACAAAAATCTCGATAACATACTACATTCCATAAGGACAAGGCTACCATCCAATGGAATAACAAAAATCTCGACAACAAACTACCTTTCATAATGACAAAGCTACCATCCATTGGAGTAACAAAAATTTGAACAACATACTGCCTTCTATAACGATAAGGCTACCATCCATTGGACTAACAGAAATCTCAATGACAGACTACGTTCCATAATGACAAGGCTACCATCCATTGGAGTAACAAAAATCTCGACAAGAGACTACATTCCATAATGACTAGGCTACCATCCATTAGAGTAACAAAAATATCGACAATAGACTATGTTCCATAATGCCAAAGCTACCATCCATTGGAGTAACAAAAATGTCGACAACATACTACCTTCCATAATGACAAGGCTACCATCTATTGGAGTAACAAAAATATCGACAATAGACTATGTTCCATAATGACAAAGCTACCATCCATTGGAGTAACAAAAATCTCGATAACAGACTGCCTTCCATAATGATAAGGCTACCATCCATTGGAGTAACAAAAATCTCGACAACAGAATACCTTCCATAATGACCAGGCTATCATCCAATGAGTAAAATTGATATCGACAACAGACTACCTTCCATAATGACAATGCTACCATCCATTGGAGCAACAAAAATCTTGACCATAGACTACCTTCCATAATGACAAGTCTACCATCCATTGGAGTAAAAAAAATCTCGACAACAGACAACCTTCCATAACCACAAGGTTACCATCCAATGGAATGACAAAAATATCGACAACAAACTACCTTCCATAATGACAAGGTTACCATCCATTGGAATGACAAAAATATAGACAACAAACTACCTTCCATAATGACAAGGCTACCATCCTTTAGAGTAACAAAAATTTGAAAAACATACTACCTTCCATAATGACAAGGCTACCATCCATTCGAGTAACAAAAATATTAATGATAGACTACCTTCCATAATGACAAGGCTACCATCCATTGGAGTAACAATTATCTCAACAACTGACTACCTTCCATAATGACAAGGCTACCATCCATTGGAGTAACAAAAATCTCGAAAATAAACAACCTTCCATAATGACAAGGTTACCATCCATTAGAATAACAAAGATATCAACAACAAACTACCTTGCATAATGACAAGGCTACCATCCATTGGAGTAACAAAAATCTCAAAAATAGACTACCTTCCATAATGACAAGGTTACCATCCATTGGAATAACAAAGATATCGACAACAAACTACCTTCCATAATGACCAGGCTACCATCCATTGAAGTAAAAAAATATTAATAATAGACTACCTTCCATAATGACAAGGCTACCATCCATTGGAGTAATAAAAATCTCGACAATAGATAACCTTCCATAATGACAAGGTTACCATCCATTGGAATAACAAAAATCTCGATAACATACTACATTCCATAAGGACAAGGCTACCATCCAATGGAATAACAAAAATCTCGACAACAAACTACCTTTCATAATGACAAAGCTACCATCCATTGGAGTAACAAAAATCTGAACAACATACTGCCTTCTATAATGATAAGGCTACCATCCATTGGACTAACAGAAATCACAATGACAGACTACGTTCCATAATGACAAGGCTACCATCCATTGGAGTAACAAAAATCTCGACAAGAGACTACATTCCATAATGACTAGGCTACCATCCATTGGAGTAACAAAAATGTCGACAACAGACTACCTTCCATAATGACAAGGCTACCATCTATTGGAGTAACAAAATTATCGTCAATAGACTATGTTCCATAATGACAAAGCTACCATCTATTGGAGTAACAAAAATCTCGAAAACAGACTACCTTCCATAATGATAAGGCTACCATCCATTGGAGTAACAAAAATCTCGACAACAGACTACCTTCCATAATGACCAGGCTATCATCCATTGAGTAAAATTGATATCGACAACAGACTACCTTCCATAATGACATTGCTACCATCCATTGGAGTAAAAAAAATCTTGACAACAGACTACCTTCCATAATGACAAGTCTACCATCCATTGGAGTAAAAAAAATCTCGACAACAGACAACCTTCCATAACCACAAGGTTACCATCCAATGGAATGACAAAAATCTCGACAACAAACTACCTTCCATAATGACAAGGTTACAATCCATTGGAGTAACAAAAGTCTCGACAACAGACTACCTTCCATAATGACCAGGCTATCATCCATTGAGTAAAATTGATATCGACAACAGACTACCTTCCATAATGACAATGCTACCATCCATTGGAGTAAAAAAAATCTTGACAACAGACTACCTTCCATAATGACAAGTCTACCATCCATTGGAGTAAAAAAAATCTCGACAACAGACAACCTTCCATAACCACAAGGTTACCATCCAATGGAATGACAAAAATCTCGACAACAAACTACCTTCCATAATGACAAGGTTACCATCCATTGGAATGACAAAAATATAGACAACAAACTACCTTCCATAATGACAAGGCTACCATCCTTTAGAGTAACAAAAATCTGAAAAACATATAACCTTCCATAATGACAAGGCTACCATCCATTCGAGTAACAAAAATCATAATGACAGACTACCTTCCATAATGACAAGGCTACCATCCATTGGAGTAACAATTATCTCGACAACTGACTACCTTCCATAGTGACAAGGCTACCATCCATTGGAGTAACAAAAATCTCGAAAATAAACTACCTTCCATAAAGACAAGGTTACCATCCATTAGAATAACAAAGATATCGACAACAAACTACCATCCATAATGACAAGGCTACCATCCATTGAAGTAAAAAATATCAACAATAGACTACCTTCCATAATGACAAGGCTACCATCAATTGGAGTACTAAAAATCTCGACAACAGACAAACTTGCATAATGACAAGGTTATCATCCATTGGAATAACAAAAATCTCGATAACATACTACATTCAAGAAGGACAAGGCTACCATCTAAGGGAATAACAAAAATCTCGACAACAGACTACCTTTCATAATGACAAGGCTACCTTCCATTGGACTAACAAAAATCTCAATGACAGACTACGTTCCATAATTACAAGGCTACCATCCATTGGAGTAACAAAAATATCGACAACAGACTACTTTCCATAATGACTAGGCTACCATGCATTGGAGTAACAAAAATCTGGACAACACACTACCTTCCATAATGACAAGGATACCATCCATTTGAGTAACAAAAATATCGACAATAGACTATGTTCCATAATGACAAAGCTACCATCCATTGGAGTAACAAAAATCTCGACAACAGACTACCTTCCCTAATGACAAGGCTACCATCCATTGGAGTAACAAAAATCTCGACAACACACTACCTTCCATAATGACCAGGCTACCATCCATCGAGTAAATTTGATATCGACAACAAACTACCTTCCATAATGACAACACTACCATCCATTGGAGTAAAAAAAATCATGACAACAGACTACCTTCCATAATGACAAGTTTACCATCCAATGGAATGACCAAAATCTCGAAAAACAAACTACCTTCAATAATGACAAGGCTACCATCTATTAGAGTAACAAAAATCTCTAATTCAGACTACCTTCATTAATGACAAGGCTACCATCCATTGAGTAACAAAGATATCGACATCAAACTACCTTCCATAATGACAAGGCTATCATCCATTGGAGTAACAAAAATCTCGACAACAGACTACCTTCCATAATGACAAGGCTACCATCCATTTGAGTAACAATTATCTCGACAACATACTACCTTCCATAATGACAAGGCTACCATCCATTGGAGTAACAAAAATCTCAAAAATAGACTACCTTCCATAATGACAAGGTTACCATCCATTGGAATAACAAAGATATCGACAACAAACTACCTTCCATAATGACAAGGATACCATCCATTGAAGTAAAAAAATATAAAGAATAGACTACCTTCCATAATGACAAGGTTACCATCCATTGGAATAACAAAAATCTCGACAACAGACTACCTTTCATAATGACAAGGCTACCATCCATTGGAGTAACAAAAATCTGAACAACCGACTGCCTTCCATAATGACAAGGCTACCATCCATTGTACTAACAGAAATGTCAATGATAGACTACATTCCATAATGATAAGGCTACCATCCATTGGAGTAACAAAAATCACGACAACAAACTACATTCCATAATGACTAGGCTACCCTCCATTGGAGTAACAAAAAACTCGACAACAGACTACGTTACATAATGATAAGGATACCATCCTTTAGAGTAACAAAAATCTCGACAACACACTACCTGCCATAAAGACAAGGCTACCATCCATTGGAGTAACAAAAATATCGATAACATACTACGTTCCATAAAGACAAGGCTACCATCCATTGGAGTAACAAAAATCTCGACAATAGACTACCTTCAATAATGACAAGGCTACCATCCATTGGAGTATCAAAAATCTCTACAACAGACTACCTTCATTAATGACAAGGCTACCATCCATTGAGTAACAAAGATATCGACAACAGACTACCTTCCATAATGACAAGGCTATCATCCATTGGAGTAACAAAAATCTCGACAATAGACTACCTTCCATAATGACAAGGCTACCATTCATTGGAGTAACAAAAATCTCAACAGCAGATTACCTTCCATAATGTCCAGGCTATCATCCATTGAGTAAAATTGATATCGACAACAGACTACCTTCCATAATGAAAATGCTACCATCCATTGGAGTAAAAAAAATCTTGACAGCAGACTACCTTCCATAATGACAAGTCTACCATCCATTGGAGTTAAAAAAATCTCGACAACAGACAACCTTCCATAACCACAAGGTTACCATCCAATGGAATGATAAAAATCTCGACAACAAACTACCTTCCATAATGACAAGGTTACCATCCATTGGAATGACAAAAATATAGACAACAAACTACCTTCCATAATGACAAGACTACCATCCTTTAGAGTAACAAAAATCTGAAAAACAAACAACCTTCCATAATGACAAGGCTACCATCCATTCGAGTAACAAAAATCTTAATGACATGCTACCTTCCATAATGACAAGGCTACCATCCATTGGAGTAACAATTATCTCGACAATAGACTACCTTCCATAATGACAAGGCTACCATCCATTGGAGTAACAAAAAACTCGAAAATATACTACCTTCCATAATGACAAGGTTACCATCCAATAGAATAACAAAGATTTCGACAACAAACTACCTTCCATAATTACAAGGCTACCAACCATTGAATTAAAAAAATATCAACAATAGACTACCTTTCATAATGACAAGGCTACCATCCATTGGAGTAATAAAAATCTCGACAACAGACAAACTTGCATAATGACAAGGTTACCATCCATTGGAATAACAAAAATCTCGATAACATACTACATTCCATAAGGACAAGGCTACCATCTAATGGAATAACAAAAATCTCGACAACAAAATACGTTTCATAATGACAAGGCTACCATCCATTGGAGTAACAAAAATCTGAACAACAGACTGCCTTCTATAATGATAAGGCTACCATCCGTTGGAGTAACAAAAATCTCGACAACAGACTACATTCCATAAGGACTAGGCTACCATCCATTGGAGTAACAAAAATCTCGACAATAGACTATGTTCCATAATGACAAAGCTACCATCCATTGGAGTAACAAAAATCTCGACAACAGACTACCTTCCATAATGACAAGGCTACCATCCATTGGAGTAACAAAAATCTCGACAATAGACTACCTTCCATAATGAGCAGGCTACCATCCATTGAGTAAATGTGATATCGACAACAAACTACCTTCCATAATGACAACACTACCATCCATTGGAGTAAAAAAAATCATGACAACAAACTACCTTCCATAATGACAAGTCTACCATCCAATGGAATGACAAAAATCTAGACAACAAACTACCTTCCATAATGACAAGGCTACCATCCATTGGAGTAACAATTATCTCGACAATAGACTACCTTCCGTAATGACTAGGCTACCATCCATTGGAGTAACAAAAATCTCGACAACACACTACCTTCGATAATGACAAGGCTACCATCCATTGGAGTAACAAAAATATCAACGATAGATTACCTTCCAAAATGAGAAGGCTACCATCCATTGGAGTATGAAAAATCTCTACTACAGACTACCTTCATTAATGACAAGGATACCATCCATTGAGTAACAAAGATATCGACAACAGACTACCTTCCATAATGACAAGGCTATCATCATCTGGAGTAAAAAAAATCTCGACAACAGACTACCTTCCATAATGACAAGGCTACCATCCATTGGAGTAACAAAAATCTCGACAACAGACTACCTTCCATAATGACAAGGCTACCATCCATTAAGTACCAAAGATATCGACAACAAACTACCTTCCATAATGACAAGGCAATCATTCATTGGAGTAAAAAAAATCTAGACAACAGTCTACCTTCCATAGTGACAAGGTTACCATCCATTTGAATAAAAAAAATCTCGACAACAGACTACCTTCCATAATGACGAGGCTACAATCCATTGGAGTAAAAAAATCTCGACAACAGCTACCTTCCATATTGACAAGGTTACCATCCATTGGAATAACAAAGATATCGACAACATACTACCTTCCATAATGACAAGGCTACCATCCATTGGAGTAACAAAAATCTCGACAAATGAATACCTTCCATTAAGACAAGGCTACCATCCATTGGAGTAACAAAAACATAGACAACAAACTATGTTCCATAATGACAAGGATACCATCCATTTGAGTAACAAAAATATCGACAACAAACTACCTTCCATAATGACAAGGCTACCATCAATTGGAGTAAGAAAAATCTCTACAATAGACTACCTTCCATAATGACAAGACTAACATCCATTGAGTAACAAATATATTGAAATTAGACTACCTTCCATAATAATAAGGCTATCATCAATTGGAATTAAAAAAATCACGACAGCAGACTACCTTCCAAAATGACAAGGTTACTATCCATTTGAATAACAAAAATCTCGACAACAGACTACCTTCCATAATGACAAGGCTACCATCCATTGGAGAAACAAAAATCCCGACAATAGGCTACCTTCCATAATGACAAGGTTACCATCCATTGGAATAACAAAGATATCGACACCATACTACCTTCCATAGTTACAAGGCTACCATCCATTGGAGTAAAAAAATATCGACAATAGACTACCTTCCATAATGACAAGGCTACCATCCATTGGAGTAATAAAAATATCGGCAACAAACAACCTTCCATAATGACAAGGTTACAATCCATTGTAATAACAAAAATCTCGACAACATACTACATTCCATAAGGACAAGACTACCATCTAATGGAATAAGCAAAATCTCGACAACAGACTAACTTTCAAAATGACAAGGCTACAATCCATTAGAGTAACAAAAATCTGAACAACAGATTGCCTTCCATTGTGACAAGGCTACAATCCATTGGAGTAACAGAAATATCAATGACAAACTACGTTAATAATGACAAGGCTACCATCTATTGGAGTAACAAAAATCTCAGCAACAGATTACGTTCCATAATAACAAGGCTCCCATCCATTTGAATAACAAAAATCTCGACAACAGACTACATTCCATAATGACTAGGCTACCATCCATTGGAGTAACAAAAATCTCGACAATAGACTACGTTCCATAATGATAAGGCTACCATCCATTGGAGTAACAAAAATCTCGACAATAGACTACCTTCGATAATGACAAGGCTACCATCCATTGGAGTAACAAAAATCTCGACAACAGACTACCTTCCATAATGATAAGGCTACCATCCATTGAGTAAGATTGATATCGATAACAGACTACCTTCCATAATGACAACGCTACCATCCGTTGGAGTAAAAAAAATCTTGACAATAGACTACCTTCAATAATGACAAGTCTACCATCCATTGGAGTAAAAAAATATCGACAATAGACAACCTTCCATAACCACAAGGTTACCATCCAATGGAATGACAAAAATCTCGACAAAAAAATATCTTACATAATGACAAGGCTACTATCCATTGGAGTTACAAAAATAAGAAAAGTAGACTACCTTCCGTAATGACTAGGCTACCATCCATTGGAGTAACAATTATCTCGACAATAGAATACCTTCGATCATGACAAGTCTACCATCCATTGGAGTAACTAAAATCTCGAAAACATACTACCTTCCATAAAGACAAGGCTACCATCCATTGGAGTAACAAAACTATCGACAAAAAACTACCTTCCATAAAGACAAGCTACCATCCATTGGAGTAACAAAAATCTCGACAACAAACTACCTTCAATAATGACAAGGCTACCATCCATTGGAGTAACAAAAATCTCTACAATAGACTACCTTCATTATTGATAAGGCTACCATCCATTGAGTAAAAAAGATCTCGACAACAGACTACCTTCCATAAAGACAAGGCTACCATCCATTGGAGTAACAAAACTATCGACAACAAACTACCTTCCATAAAGACAAGCTACCATCCATTGGAGTAACAAAAATCTCGACAACAAACTACCTTCAATAATGACAAGGCTACCATCCATTGGAGTAACAAAAATCTCTACAACAGACTACCTTCATTAATGACAAGGCTACCATCCATTGAGTAACAAAGATATCGACAACAGACTACCTTCCATAATGACAAGGATACCATTCATTGGAGTAACAAAAATCTCGATAACAAATTACCTTCCATAATGACAAGGCTACCATCCATTGGAGTAACAAAAATCTCTACAACAGAATACCTTCCATAATGACAAGGCTACCATCCATTGAGTAACAAATATATTGAAATTAGACTACCTTCCATAATAACAAGGCTATAATAAATTGGAATAAAAAAATCACGACAGCAGACTACCTTCCAAAATGACAAGGTTACTATCCATTTGAATAACAAAAATCTCGACAACAGACTACCTTCCATAATGACAAGGCTACCATCCATTGGAGAAACAAAAATCTCGACAATAGACTACCTTCCATAATGACAAGGTTTTCGTCCATTGGAATAACAAAGATATTGACACCAGACTACCTTCCATAGTGACAAGGCTACCATCTATTGGAGTAAAAAAATATCGACAATAAACTACCTTCCATAATGACAAGGCTACCATCCATTGGAGTAATAAAAATCTCGGCAACATACAACCTTCCATAATGACAAGGTTACTATCCATTGTAATAATAAAAATCTCGACAACATGCTACATTCCATAAGGACAGGGCTACCATCCAATGGAATAACAAAAATCTCGACAACAGACTAACTTTCATAATGACAAGGCTACAATCCATTGGAGTAACAAAAATATGAGCAACAGATTGCCTTCCATAGTGACAAGGCTACCATCCATTGGAGTATCAAAAATCTCAACAACAGACTACGTTCCATAATAACAAGGCTACCATCCATTTGAATAACAAAAATATCGATAACAGACTACATCCCATAATGACTAGGATACCATCCATTGGAGTAACAAAAATCTCGCCAACAGACTATGTTCCATAATGATAAGGCTACCATCCATTAGAGTAACAAAAATCTCGACAACACACTACCTTCCATAAAGACAAGGCTACCATCCATTGGAGTAACAAAAATATCGACAATATTCTATGTTCCATAATGACAAAGCTACCATCCATTGGAGTAAGAAAAATCTCGACAACAGACTACCTTCCATAATGACAAGTCTACCATCCATTGGAGTAACAAAAACCTCGACAACAGACTACCTTCCATAATAACCAAGCTACCATCCCTTGAGTAAAATTGATATCCACAACAGACTGCCTTCCACAATGACAATGCTACCATCCATTGGAGTAAAAAAAATCTTGACAATAGACTACCTTCCATAATGACAAGTCTACCATCCATTGGAGTAAAAAAAATCTCGACAACAGACAACCTTCCATAACCACAAGGTTACCATCCAATGGAATGATAAAAATATCGACAACAAACTACTTTACATAATGACAAGGCTACCATCCATTGGAGTAACAAAAATATGAAAAGTAGACTACCTTCCGTAATGACTAGGCTACCATCCATTGGAGTAACAATTATCTCGACAATAGACTACCTTCGATAATGACAAGTCTACCATCCATTGGAGTAACAAAAATCTCGACAACATACTACCTTCCAGAAAGACAAGGCTACCATCCATTGGAGTAACAAAACTATCGACAACAAACTACGTTCCATAAAGACAAGCTACCATCCATTGGAGTAACAAAAATTTCGACAACAGACTACCTTCCATAATTACAAGGCTACCATCCATTAAGTAACAAAGATATCGACAACAAACTACCTTCCATAATGATAAGGCAATCATTCTTTGGAGTAAAAAAAAACCTAGACAGCATACTACCTTCCATAGTGACAAGGTTACCATCCATTTGAATAAAAAAAAATTTCGACAACAGACTACCTTCCATAATGACGAGGCTACCATCCATTGGAGTAAAAAAAATCTCGACAACAGACTACCTTCCATAATGACAAGGTTACCATCCATTGGAATAACAAAGATATCGACAACATACTACCTTCCATAATGACAAGGATACCATCCATTGGAGTAACAAAAATCTCGATAACAGACTACGTTCCATAATGACAAGGCTACCATCTATTAGAGTAACAAAAATCTCGACAAAAGAATACCTTCCATTAAGACAAGGCTACCATCCATTGGAGTAACAAAAATATCGACAACAAACTATGTTCCATAATGACAAGGCTACCATCCATTTGAGTAACAAAAATATCGACAACAAACTACCTTCCATAATGACAAGGCTACCATCCATTGGAGTAAGAAAAATATCTACAATAGACTACCTTCCATAATGACAAGGCTACCATCCATTGAGTAAAAAATATATTGAAATTAGACTACCTTCCATAATAACAAGGCTATCATCAATTGGAATAAAAAAAATCACGACAATAGACTACCTTCCAAAATGACAAGGTTAGTATCCATTTGAATAACAAAAATCTCGACAACAGACTACCTTCCATAATGACAAGGCTACCATCCATTGGAGAAACAAAAATCTCGACAATAGACTACCTTTCATAATGACAAGGTTACCATCCATTGGAATAACAAAGATATCGACCTCAAACTACCTTCCATAGTTACAAGGCTACCATCCATTGGAGTAATAAAAATCTCGACAACAGTCAACCTTCCATAATGAAAAGGTTACCATCCATTGGAATAACAAAGATATCGACAACATACTACCTTCCATAATGACAAGGATACCATCCATTGGAGTAACAAAAATCTCGATAACAGACTACGTTCCATAATGACAAGGCTACCATCTATTAGAGTAACAAAAATCTCGACAAAATAATACCTTCCATTAATACAAGGCTACCATCCATTGGAGTAACAAAAACATCGACAACAAACTATGTTCCATAATGAGAAGGCTACCATCCATTTGAGTAACAAAAATATCGACAACAGACTACCTTCCATAATGACATGGCTACCATCCATTGTAGTATAAAAAATCTCTACAACAGACTACCTTCCATAATGACAAGGCTACCATCCATTGGAGTAACAAAGATCTCGACAACAGACTACCTTCCATAATGATAAGGTTACCATCTTTTGGAGTAAAAAAATATCGACAATAGACTACCTTCCATAGTGATAAGGCTACCATCTTTTGGAGTATTAAAAATATCGACAATAGACTACCTTCCATAATGACAAGGCTACAATCCATTGGAGTATTAAAAATCTCGGCACCAGACAACCTTCCAAAATGACAAGGTTACAATCCATTGTAATAACAAAAATCTCGGCAACAGACAACTCTCCGTAATGACAAGGATACAATCCATTGTAATAACAAAAATCTCGACAACATACTACATTCCATAAGGAAAAGGCTACCATCCAATGGAATAACAAAAATCTAGACAATAGACAAACTTTCATAATGACAAGGCTACAATCCATTGGAGTAACAAAAATATGAACAACAGACTGCCTTCCATAGTGACAAGTCTACCATCCATTGGAGTAACAGAAATATCAATAACAGACTATGTTCTATAATGACAAGGCTACCATAGATTGGAGTAACAAAAATCTCAATAATAGACTATGTTCCATAATAACAAGGCTACCATCCATTTGAATAACAAAAATCTCGACAATAGACTACCTTCCATAATGACAAGGCTACCATCCATTGAAGTAACAAAAATCTCGACAATAGACTACCTTTCATAATGACAAGGTAACCATCCATTGGAATAACAAAGATATCGACAACAGACTATCTTCCATAATGACAAGGCTACATTCCATTGGAGTAACAAAAATCTCGATAATAGACTACATTCCATAATGACAAGGCTACCATCTATTAGAGTAACAAAAATCTCGACAACATAATACCTTCCATTAAGACAAGGCTACCATCCATTGGAGTAACAGAAACATTGACAACAAACTATGTTCCATAATGAAAAGGCTACCATCCATTTGATTAACCAAAATATCGGCAACAGACTACCTTCCATAATGACAAGGCTACCATCCATTAGAGTATAAAAAATCTCTACAACAGACTACCTTCCATAATGACAAGGCTACCATCCATTGGAGTAACAAAGATCTCGACAACAGACTACCTTCCATAGTGACAAGGCTACCATCTTTTGGAGTAAAAAAATATCGACAATAGACTACCTTCCATAATGACAAGGCTACCATCCATTGGAGTATTAAAAATCTCGGCAACAGACAACCTTCCAAAATGACAAGGTTACAATCCATTGTAATAACAAAAATCTCGGCAACAGACAACCTTCCGTAATGACAAGGTTACAATCCATTGTAATAATAAAAGACTCGACAACATACTACATTACATAAGGACAAGGCTACCATCCAATGGAATAACAAAAATCTAGACAACAGACAAACTTTCATAATGACAAGGCTACAATCCATTGGAGTAACAAAAATATGAACAACAGACTGCCTTCCATAGTGACAAGTCTACCATCCATTGGAGTAACAGAAATCTCAATAACAGACTATGTTCTATAATGACAAGGCTACCATCGATTGGAGTAACAAAAATCTCATCAATAGACTACGTTCCATAATAGCAAGGCTACCATCCATTTGAATAACAAAAATCTCGACAACATACTACCTTCCATAATGACAAGGCTACCATCCATTGGAGTAACAAAAATCTCTACAACAGAATACCTTCCATAATGACAAGGCTACCATCCATTGAGTAACAAATATATTGAAATTAGACTACCTTCCATAATAACAAGGCTATAATAAATTGGAATAAAAAAATCACGACATTAGACTACCTTCCAAGATGACAACGTTACTATCCATTTGAATAACAAAAATCTCTACAACAGACTACCTTCCATAATGACAAGGCTACCATCCATTGGTGAAACAAAAATCTCGACAATAGACTACCTTCCATAATGACAAGGTTACCATCCATTGGAATAACAAAGATATTGACACCATACTACCTTCCATAGTGACAAGGCTACCATCTATTGGAGTAAAAAAATATCGACAATAGACTACCTTCCATAATGACAAGGCTACCATCCATTGGAGTAATAAAAATCTCAGCAACAGATAACCTTCCATAATGACAAGGTTACTATCCATTGTAATAACAAAAATCTTGACAACATGCTACATTCCATAAGGACAGGGCTACCATCCAATGGAATAACAAAATCTCGACAACAGACTAACTTTCATAATGACAAGGCTACAATCCATTGGAGTAACAAAAATATGAGCAACAGATTGCCTTCCATAGTGACAAAGCTACCATCCATTGGAGTAACAAAAATCTCAACGAAAGACTACGTTCTATAATGACAAGGCTACCATCCATTGGAGTATCAAAAATCTCAACAACAGACTACGTTCCATAATAACAAGGCTACCATCCATTTGAATAACAAAAATATCGACAACAAACTACATTCCATAATGACTAGGCTACCATCCATTGGAGTAACAAAAATCTCGCCAACAGACTACGTTCCATAATGATAAGGCTACCATCCATTAGAGTAAAAAAAATCTCGACAACACACTACCTTCCATAAAGACAAGGCTACCATCCATTGGAGTAACAAAAATATCGACAATAGACTATGTTCCATAATGACAAAGCTACCATCCATTGGAGTAAGAAAAATCTCGACAACAGACTACCTTCCCTAATGACAAGGCTACCATCCATTGGAGTAACAAAAACCTCGACAACAGACTACCTTCCATAATAACCAAGCTACCATCCATTGAGTAAAATTGATATCCACAACAGACTACCTTCTACAATGACAATGCTACCATCCATTGGAGTAAAAAAAATCATGACAATAGACTACTTTCCATAATGACAAGTCTACCATCCATTGGAGTAAAAAAAATCTCGACAACAGACAACCTTCCATAACCACAAGGTTACCATCCAATGGAATGACAAAAATCTCGACAACAAACCACTTTACATAATGACAAGGCTACCATCCATTGGAGTAACAAAAATATGAAAAGTAGACTACCTTCCGTAATGACTAGGCTACCATCCATTGGAGTAACAATTATCTCGACAATAGACTACCTTCGATAATGACAAGTCTACCATCCATTGGAGTAACAAAAATCTCGACAACATACTACCTTCCATAAAGACAAGGCTACCATCCATTGGAGTAACAAAACTATCGACAACAAACTACGTTCCATAAAGACAAGCTACCATCCATTGGAGTAACAAAAATCTCGACAACAGACTACCTTCATTAATGACAAGGATACCATCCATTGAGTAAGAAAGATATCGACAACAGACTACCTTCCATAATGACAAGGCTATCATCCTTTGGAGTAAAAAACATCTCGACAACAGACTACCTTCCATAATTACAAGGCTACCATCCATTGGAGTAACAAAAATCTCGACAACAGACTACCTTCCATAATGACAAGGCTACCATCCATTAAGTAACAAAGATATCGACAACAAACTACCTTCCATAATGACAAGGCAATCATTCTTTGGAGTAAAAAAAATCTAGACAGCAGTCTACCTTCCATAGTGGCAAGGTTACCATCTATTTGAATAAAAAAAATTTTCGACAACAGACTACCTTCCATAATGACGAGGCTACCATCCATTGGAGTAAAAAAAATCTCGACAACAGACTACCTTCCATAATGACAAGGTTACCATCCATTGGAATAACAAAGATATCGACAACATACTACCTTCCATAATGACAAGGATACCATCCATTGGAGTAACAAAGATCTCGATAACAGACTATGTTCCATAATGACAAGGCTACCATCTATTAGAGTAACAAAAATCTCGACAAAAAACTACCTTCCATAATGACAAGGCTACCATCCATTGGAGTAAGAAAAATCTCTACAATAGACTACCTTCCATAATGACAAGGCTACCATCCATTGAGTAAAAAATATATTGAAATTAGACTACCTTCCATAATAACAAGGCTATCATCAATTGGAATAAAAAAAATCACGACAGTAGACTACCTTCCAAAATGAAAAGGCTACCATCCATTTGATTAACCAAAATATCGACAACAGACTACCTTCCATAATGACAAGGATACCATCCATTAGAGTATAAAAAATCTCTACAATAGACTACCTTCCATAATGACAAGGCTACCATCCATTGGAGTAACAAAGATCTCGACAACAGACTACCTTCCATAGTGACAAGGCTACCATCTTTTGGAGTAAAAAAATATCGACAATAGACTACCTTCCATAATGACAAGGCTACCATCCATTGGAGTAATAAAAATCTCGGGAACAGTCAACCTTACATAATGACAAGGTTACCATCCATTGGAATAACAAAGATATCGACAACATACTACCTTCCATAATGACAAGGATACCATCCATTGGATAACAAAAATCTCGATAACAGACTACGTTCCATAAGGACAAGGCTACCATCTATTAGAGTAACAAAAATCTCAACAAAATAATACCTTCCATTAATACAAGGATACCATCCATTGGAGTAACAAAAACATCGACAACAAACTATGTTCCATAATGAGAAGGCTACCATCCATTGGAGTAACAAAAATCTCTACAACAGACTACCTTCCATAATGACAAGGCTACCATCCATTGGAGTAACAAAGGTCTCGACAACAGACTACCTTCCATAGTGACAAGGCTACCATCTTTTGGAGTAAAAAAATATCGATATTAGACTACCTTCCATAATGACAAGGCTACCATCCATTGGAGTATTAAAAATCTCGGCAACAGACAACCTTCCAAATGACAAGGTTACAATCCATTGTAATAACAAAAATCTCGACAACATACTACATTCCATAAGGACAAGGCTACCATCCAATGGAATAACAAAAATCTAGACAACAGACAAACTTTCATAATGACAAGGCTACAATCCATTGGAGTAACAAAAATCTCGATAATAGACTACATTCCATAATGACAAGGCTACCATCTATTAGAGTAACAAAAATCCCGACAACATAATACCTTCCATTAAGACAAGGCTACCATCCATTGGAGTAACAGAAACATCGACAACAAACTATGTTCCATAATGAAAAGGCTACCATCCATTTGATTAACCAAAATATCGACAACAGACTACCTTCCATAATGACAAGGCTACCATCCATTAGAGTATAAAAAATCTCTACAACAGACTACCTTCAATAATGACAAGGCTACCATCCATTGGAGTAACAAAGATCTCGACAACAGACTACCTTCCATAGTGACAAGGCTACCATCTTTTGGAGTAAAAAAATATCGACAACAAACTACCTTCCATAGTGACAAGGCTACCATCTTTTGGAGTATAAAAAATCTCTACAACAGACTACCTTCCATAATGACAAGCTACAAACCATTGAATAACAAATATATTGAAAATAGACTACCTTCCATAATAACAAGGCTATCATCAATTGGAATAAAAAAAATCAGGACAGCAGACAACCTTCCAAAATGACAAGGTTACTATCCATTTGAATAACAAAAATGTCTACAACACACTACATTCCATAATGACAAGGCTACCATCCATTGGAGTAACAAAAACATCGACAACAAACTATGTTCCATAATGACAGGGCCACCATCCATTTGAGTAACAAAAATATCGACAACAGACTACCTTCCATAATGACAAGGCTACCATCCATTGGAGTAACAAAAATCTCTACAACAGACTACCTTCCATAATGACAAGGCTACCATCCATTGGAGTAACAAAGATATCGACAACAGACTACCTTCCATAATGACAAGGTTACCATCCATTAAAAATAACAAAGATATCGACACCAGAATACCTTCCATAGTGATAAGGCTACCATTCATTCGAGTAAAAAAATATCGATAATAGACTACCTTCCATAATGACAAGGCTACCATCCATTGGAGTAATAAAAATCTCGGCAACAGACAACCTTCCGTAATGACAAGGTTACAATCCATTGTTATAACAAAAATCTCGACAACATACTCCATTCCATAAGGACAAGGCTACCATCCAATGGAATAACAAAAATCTAGACAACAGACTAACTTTCATAATGACAAGGCCATAATCCATTGGAGTAACAAAAATCAGAACAACAGACTGCCTTCCATAGTGACAAGGCTACCATCCAATGGAGTAACAGAAATCTCAATAACAGACTACGTTTTATAATGACAAGGCTACCATCGATTGGAGTAACAAAAATCTCAACAATAGACTACATTCCATAATAACAAGGCTACCATCCATTTGAATAACAAAAATCTCGACAACAGACTACCTTCCATAATGACAAGGCTACCATCCATTGGAGTAACAAAAATCTCGACAATAGACTACCTTTCATAATTACAAGGTAACCATCCATTGGAGTAACAGAAACATCGACAACAAACTATGTTCCATAATGAAAAGGCTACCATCCATTTGATTAACCAAAATATCGACAACAGACTACCTTCCATAATGACAAGGCTACCATCCATTAGAGTATAAAAAATCTCTACAATAGACTACCTTCCATAATGACAAGCTACAATCCACTGAATAATAAATATATTGAAAATAGACTACCTTCCATAATAATAAGGCTATCATCAATTGGAATAAAAAAAATCATGACAGCAGACAACCTTCCAAAATGACAAGGTTACTATCCATTTGAATAACAAAAATGTAGACAACACACTACCTTCCATAATGACAAGGCTACCATTCATTGGGGTAACAAAAATCTCGACAATAGACTACCTTCCATAATGACAGGGTTACCATCCATTGGAATAACAAATGTATCGACACCAGACTACCTTCCATAGTTACAAGGCTACCATCCATTGGAGTAAAAAAATATCGACAATAGACTACCTTCCATAATGACAAGGCTACCATCCATTGGAGTAGTAAAAATCTCGGCAAAAGACAACCTTCCATAATGACAGGGTTACCATCCATTGTAATAACAAAAATCTCGACAACATACTACATTCCATAAGGACAAGGCTACCATCCAATGGAATAAGAAAAATCTCGACAACAGACTAACTTTCATAATGACAAGGCTACAATCCATTGGAGTAACATAAATCTGAACAAAAGATTGCCTTCCATAGTGACAAGGCTACCATCCATTAGAGTAACAGAAATCTCAATGACAGACTACGTTAATAATGACAAGGCTACCATCCATTGGAGTAACAAAAATCTCAAAAACAGACTATGTTCCATAATAACAAGGCTCCCATCCATTTGAATAACAAAAATCTCGACAACAGACTACATTCCATAATGACTAGGCTACCATCCATTGGAGTAACAAAAATCTCGACAACAGACTACGTTCCATAATGATAAGGCTACCATCCATTAAAGTAACAAAAATCTCGACAACACACTACCTTCCATAGTGACAAGGCTACCATCTTTTGGAGTATAAAAAATCTCTACAACAGACTACCTTCCATAATGACAAGCTACAATCCATTGAATAACAAATATATTGAAAATAGACTACCTTCCAAAATAACAAGGCTATCATCAATTGGAATAAAAAAAATCAGGACAGCAGACAACCTTCCAAAATGACAAGGTTACTATCCATTTGAATAACAAAAATGTCGACAACACACTACATTCCATAATGACAAGGCTACCATCCATTGGAGTAACAAAAACATCGACAACAAACTATGTTCCATAATGACAGGGCTACCATCCATTTGAGTAACAAAAATATCGACAACAGACTACGTTCCATAATGACAAGGCTACCATCCATTGGAGTAACAAAAATCTCTACAACAGACTACCTTCCATAATGACAAGGCTACCATCCATTGGAGTAACAAAGATATCGACAACAGACTACCTTCCATAATGACAAGGTTACCATCCATTGGAATAACAAAGATATCGACACCAGACTACCTTCCATAGTGATAAGGCTATCATTCATTCGAGTAAAAAAATATCGATAATAGACTACCTTCCATAATGACAAGGCTACCATCCATTGGAGTAATAAAAATCTCGGCAACAGACAACCTTCCGTAATGACAAGGTTACAATCCATTGTTATAACAAAAATCTCGACAACATACTACATTCCATAAGGACAAGGCTACCATCCAATGGAATAACAAATATCTAGACAACAGACTAACTTTCATAATGACAAGGCCATAATCCATTGAAGTAACAAAAATCAGAACAATAGACTGCCTTCCATAGTGACAAGGGTACCATCCAATGGAGTAACAAAAATCCCAATAACAGACTACGTTCTATAATGACAAGGCTACCATCGTTTGGAGTAACAAATATCTTAACAATAGACTACGTTCCATAATAACAAGGCTACCATCCATTTGAATAACAAAAATCTAGACAACAAACTACCTTCCATAATGACAAGGCTACCATCCATTGGAGTAACAAAAATCTCGACAATAGACTACCTTTCATAATGACAAGGTAACCATCCATTGGAATAACAAAGATATCGACAACAGACTATCTTCCATAATGACAAGGCTACAATCCATTGGAGTAACAAAAATCTCGATAATAGACTACATTCCATAATGACAAGGCTACCATCTATTAGAGTAACAAAAATCTCGACAACATAATACCTTCCATTAAGACAAGGCTACCATCCATTGGAGTAACAGAAACATCGACAACAAACTATGTTCCATAATGAAAAGGCTACCATCCATTTGATTAACCAAAATATCGACAACAGACTACCTTCCATAATGACAAGGCTACCATCCATTAGAGTATAAAAAATCTCTACAACAGACTACCTTCCATAATGACAAGCTACAATCCATGAATAATAAATATATTGAAAATAGACTACCTTCCATAATAATAAGGCTATCATCAATTGGAATAAAAAAAATCAGGACAACAGACAACCTTCCAAAATGACAAGGTTACTATCCATTTGAATAACAAAAATGTCGACAACACACTACCTTCCATAATGACAAGGCTACCATTCATTGGGGTAACAAAAATCTCGACAATAGACTACCTTCCATAATGACAGGGTTACCATCCATTTGAATAAAAAATGTATCGACCCCAGACTACCTTCCATAATGACAAGGCTACCATCCATTGGAGTAACAAAGATCTCGACAACAGACTACCTTCCATAATGACAAGGTTACCATCCATTGGAATAACAAAGATATCGACACCAGACTACCTTTCATAGTGATAAGGCTACCATCCATTGTAGTAAAAAAATATCGATAGTAGACTACCATCCAAAATGACAAGGCTACCATCCATTGGAGTAATAAAAATCTCGGCAACAGACAACCTTCCGTAATGACAAGGTTACAATCCATTGTAATAAAAAAAATCTCGACAACATACTACATTCCATAAGGACAAGGCTACCATCCAATGGAATAACAAAAATCTAGACAACAGACTAACTTTCATAATGACAAGGCTACAATCCATTGGAGTAACAAAAATCTGAACAACAGACTGCCTTCCATCGTGACAAGGCTACCATCCATTGAAGTAACAGAAATATAAATAACAGACTACGTTCTATAATGACAAGGCTACCATCGATTGGAGTAACAAAAATCTCAACAATAGACTATGTTCCATAATAACAAGGCTACCATCCATTTGAATAACAAAAATCTCGACAACAGACTACCTTCCATAATGACAAGGCTACCATCCATTGGAGTAACAAAAATCTCGACAATAAAATACCTTACATAATGATAAGGTAACCATCCATTGGAATAACAAAGATATCGACAACAGACTATCTTCCTTAATGACAATGCTACAATCCATTGGAGTAACAAAAATCTCGACAATAGACTACATTCCATAATGACAAGGCTACCATCTAATAGAGTAACAAAAATCTCGACAACATAAAACCTTCCATTAAGACAAGTCTACCATCCATTGCAGTAACAGAAACATCGACAACAAACTATGTTTCATAATGAAAAGGCTACCATCCATTTGATTAACCAAAATATCGACAACATACTACCTTCCATAATGACAAGGCTACCATCCATTAGAGTATAAAAAATCTCTACAACAGACTACCTTCCATAATGACAAGCTACAATCCACTGAATAACAAATATATTGAAAATAGACTACCTTCCATAATAACAAGGTTATCATCAATTGGAATAAAAAAACTCACGACAGAAGACAACCTTCCAAAATGACAAGGTTACTATCCATTTGAATATCAAAAATGTCGACAACACACTACCTTCCATAATGACAAGGCTACCATTCATTGGGGTAACAAAAATCTCGACAATAGACTACCTTCCATAATGACAGGGTTACCATCCATTGGAATAACAAATGTATCGACACCAGACTACCTTCCATAGTTACAAGGCTAGCATCCATTGGAGTAAAAAAATATCGACAATAGACTACCTTCCATAATGACAAGGCTAGCATCCATTGGAGTAGTAAAAATCTCGGCAAAAGACTAACATTCATAATGACAAGGCTACAATCCAATGGAGTAATAAAAATCTGAACAACAGACTGCCTTCCATAGTGACAAGGCTACCATCCATTGGAGTAACAGAAATCATAATGACAGACTAGGTTCCATAATGACAAGGCTACCATCCATTGGAGTAACAAAAATATCAACAACAAACTACGTTCAATAATGACAAGGCTACCATCCATTGGAGTAACCAAAATATCGACAATAGACTATGTTCCAAAATGACAAGGCTACCATCCATTGAAGTATCAAAAATCTCGACAACAGACTACCTTCCATCATGACAAAGATACCATCCATTGGAGTATCAAAAATCTCGACAACAGACTACCTTCCATAATGACAAGGCTACCATCCATTGTAGTAACAAAAATCTCAACAACAGACTACCTTCCATAATGACAAGGCTACAATCCATTGGAGTAACCAAAATCTCTACAACAGACTACCTTCCATAATGACAAGCTACCATCCATTGAATAAAAAATATATTGAAAATAGTCTACCTTCCATAGTAACAAGGCTATCATCAATTGGAATAAAAAAATCACGATAGCAGACAACCTTCCAAAATGACAAGGTTACTATCCATTTGAATAACAAAAATGTCGACAACAGACTACCTTCCATAATGACAAGGCTACCATCGATTGGGGTAACAAAAATCTCGACAATAGACTACCTTCCATAATGACAGGGTTACCATCCATTGGAATAACAAAGATATCAACAACAGACTACCTTCCATAGTGACAAGGCTACCATCCATTGGAGTAAAAAAATATCGACAACAGACTACCTTCCATAATGACAAGGCTACCATCCATTGGAGTAATAAAAATCTCGACAACAGACAACCTTCCATAATGACAAGGTTACCATCCAGTGGAATAACAAAAATATCGACAACATACTACATTCCATAAGGACAAAGCTACCATCCAATGGAATAACAAAAATCTCGACAA
This sequence comes from Vicia faba, assembly GCA_948472305.1. Classification (NCBI taxonomy): domain Eukaryota; kingdom Viridiplantae; phylum Streptophyta; class Magnoliopsida; order Fabales; family Fabaceae; genus Vicia; species Vicia faba. The sequence continues at coordinate 745,381,536 of OX451738.1, forward strand.
CAGACTAACATTCATAATGACAAGGCTACCATCCATTGGAGTAACCAAAATCTCGACAATAGACTATGTTCCATAATGACAAGGCTACAATCCATTGAAGTAACAAAAATCTCGACAACATACTACCTTCCATCATGACAATGATACCATCCATTGGAGTATCAAAAATCTCGACAACAGACTACCTTCCATAATGACAAGGCTATTATCCTCTGGAGTAAAAAAAATATCGACAACAGACTACCTTCCATAATGACAAGGCTACCATCCATTGGAGTACCAAAAATCTCGACAACAGACTACCTTCCATAATGACAAGGTTACCATCCATTGGAATAACAAAGATATCGACAACAGACTACCTTCCATAATGACAAGGATACCCTCCATTGGAGTAAAAAAATACTCGACAACAGACTCCTCTCCATAATGACAAGGATACAATCCAATGGAGTAACAAAAATCTGAACAACAGACTGCCTTCCATAGTGACAAGGCTACCATCCATTGGATTAACAGAAATCTCAATGATAGACTAGGTTCCATAATGATAAGGCTACCATCCATTAGGTCTTAATCCACTATATTCAACTGAATATTACAGACTGCTTTAACAACTACTAAAGCCTTCTTGATGCAAACGACATCCCGGTTTGTCAAGGAAACACTTTCTTACAAAGAAATCAAATCTAAGTGTGTGAATGTTTTCTACAAAACTGTATCACAACTGTGATGTATACACAAATTAAATCTTAGAAACTAGATTGCTAAACAATGATAGAATATCAGAATGTGTCGTGTTTAGCAAAACTGAGAGAAAGAAGATTTTGATCAGCTTTTATGCGTGTAGAGATTTGGAGAGCATTAGCCATTTCAATCTTCAAAGTCTTGTTTATATAGCACTGAGATGTTGAACGTTGGATGCAATATTCTTGATTCAATGCTAATAACAAACTTTCCTTATCGAGCAGATCTTGTCTGGAATGAGGCCGTTGGTATTAATTTGCTTTCAATGCACAGTACCGTTGCTTACTTAATGCAAGTTCTGGCTTGGCTCATTCTGACTCTGCTTAGCTGCTGATGAACTGTTGTGTTTCTTTATCAGAGTGTTGAGCGCAGTCTTGTTCATCAGGCTTCAGCATGTACGAGAGTTGATCATCTGATTCTGATATTCTGATATGGCAACTTCTGATGCTGATGTCAGGAACCAAATTCTGATGCTGAATAGGTGTGTTCTTGCTTATATCAATCAGAGTATCTGCAAATTAGAACATAATAATTTAGGCAGCAGATAGTTCATACATGACTCATATAAATAATATATCTTTTCACTTTGTTATCATCAAAACTTAAATATAGGGTAGTAGATTCAAACTTTGTTCTAACTGGCTACAATCCAATGGAGCAACAAAAATCTGAACAACAGACTTCCTTCCACAGTGACAAGGCTACCATCCATTGGAGTAACAGAAATATCAATGACAAACTACCTTCCAAAATGACAAGGGTACCATCCATTGGAGTATCAAAAATCTCTACAACAGACTACCTTCCATAATGACAATGCTACCATCCATTGGAGTAACAAAAATCTCAACAACAGACTATGTTTCATAATGACAAGGCTACCATCCATTGGAGTACAAAAAATATCGACAACAGACTACGTTCCATAATAACAAGGCTACCATCCATTGGAGTAACCAAAATATCGACAATAGACTATGTTCCTTAATCACAAGGCTACCATCAATTAAAGTAACAAAAATTTCGACAACAGACAACCTTCCATCATGACAAAGATACCATCCATTAGAGTATCAAAAATCTCGATAACAATCTACCTTCCATAATGACAAGGCTACCATCCATTGGAGTAACAAAAATATCGACAATAGACTATGTTCCATAACGACAAGGCTACCATCCATTGGAGTAACAAAAATATCGACAACGTACTACCTTCCAAAATGACAAGTCTACCACCCATTGGAGCAACCAAAATCTCTACAATAGACTACCTTCCATAATGACAAGGCTACCATCCATTGATTAACAAAGATATCGAAAATATACTACCTTTCATAATGATTAGGCTACCATCCATTGGAGTAAAAAAAATCTCGACAACTGACTACCTTCCATAATGACAAGTTTACCATCCATTTGAACAACAAAAATCTCGACAATAGACTACCTTCCATAATGACAAGGCTACCATCCATTGGAGTACCAAAAATCTCGACAACAGGCTACCATCCATTGGAATAACAAAGATATCGACAACAGACTACCTTCCATAATGACAAGAATACCCTCCATTGGAGTAAAAAATACTCGACAACAGACTACTCTCCATAATGAAAAGGCTACAATCAAATGGAGTAACAAAAATTTGAACAACAAATTGCCTTCCATAGTGACAAGGCTACCATCCATTGGAGTAATAGAAATCTCAATGACAGACTACGTTCTAGAATGACAAGGCTACCATCCATTGAAGTAACAAAAATCTCGACAACAGACTACCTTCCATCATGAAAAAGATACTATCCATTGGAGTATCAAAAATCTCGATAACAAACTACCTTCCATAATGACAAGGTTACCATCCATTGGAGTAACAAAAATATCGACAACAGACTTTGTTCCATAACGACAAGGCTAGCATCCATTGGAGTAACAAAAATCTCGACAACAGACTACCTTCCAAAATGACAAGTCAACCATCCATTGGAGTAACCAAAATCTCTACAATAGACAACCATCCATAATGACAAGGCTACCATCCATTGATTAACAAAGATATTGAAAAAAGACTACCTTTCATAATGATTAGGCTACCATCCATTGGAGTAAAAAAAATCTCGACAACTGACTACCTTCCTTAATGACAAGGTTCCCATCCATTTGAACAACAAAAATCTAGACAATATACTACCTTCCAAAATGACAAGGCTACCATCCATTGGAGTATCAAAAATCTTTACAACAGGCTACCTTCCATAATGACAAGGCTACCATCCATTGGAGTAACAAAAATCTCAACAACAGACTATGTTTCATAATGACAAGGCTACCATCCATTGGAGTAAAAAAAATATCGACAACAGACTACTTTCCATAATGACAAGGATACCATCCATTGAAGTAACAAAAATCTCGACAACAGACTACCTTCCATAATGACAAGCTATTATCCATTGAATAACAAATATATTGAAAATAGACTAACTTCCATAATAACAAGGCTATCATCAATTGGAATAAAAAAAATCACGATAGCAGACAATCTTCCAAAATGACAAGGTTACTATCCATTTGAATAACAAAAATGTCGACAACACACTACCTTCCATAATGACAAGGCTACCATCCAATCGGGTAACAAAAATCTCGACAATAGACTACCTTCCATAATGACAGGGTTACCATCCGTTGGAATAACAAAGATATCAACAACAGACTACCTTCCATAGTGACAAGGCTACCATCCATTGGAGTAAAAAAATATCGACAACATACCACCTTCCCTAATGACAGGGCTACCATCCATTGGAGTAATAAAAATCTCGATAACAGACAACCTTCCATAATGACAAGGTTACCATCCAGTGGAATAACCAAAATATCGACAACATACTACATTCCATAAGGACAAGGCTACCATCCAATGGAATAACAAAAATCTCGACAACAGACTAACATTCATAATGACAAGGCTACAATCCAATGGAGTAATAAAAATTTGAAGGACAGACTGCCTTCCATAGTGACAAGGCTACCATCCATTGGAGTAACAGAAATCTCAATGACAGACTATGTTCCATAATGACAAAGCTACCATGCATTGGAGTAACAAAAATCTCAACAACAGGCTACGTTCCATAATGACAAGGCTACCATCCATTGGAGTAACCAAAATATCGACAATAGACTATGTTCCATAATGACAAGGCTATAATCCATTGAAGTAACAAAAATCACGACAACATACTACCTTTCTATCATGACAATGATACCATCCATTGGAGTATCAAAAATCTTGACAATAGACTACCTTCCATAATGACAAGGCTATCATCCTCTGGAGTAAAAAAAATATCGACAACAGACTACCTTCCATAATGACATGGCTACCATCCATCGGAGTACCAAAAATCTCGACAACAGACTACCTTCCATAATGACAAGGTTACAATCCATTGGAATAACAAAGATATCGAACCCAGACTACCTTCCATAATGACAAGGATACCCTCCATTAGAGTAAAAATATACTCGACAACAGACTCCCCTCCATAATGACAAGGCTAAAATCCAATGGAGTAACAAAAATCTGAACAACAGACTGCCTTCCATAATGACAAGGCTACCATCAAATGGAGTAACAGAAATCTCAATGACAGACTACGTTCCATAATGATAAGGCTACCATCCATTGGACTACCAAAAATCTCGACACTAGACTACCTTCCATAATCACAAGGTTACCATCCATTGGAATAACAAAGATCTCGACAACAGACTACCTTCCAAAATGACAAGGATACCCTCCATTGGAGTAAAAAAATACTTGACAACAGACTACTCTCCATAATGACAAGGCTACAATCCAATGGAGTAACAAAAATCTAAACAACAGACTGCGTTCCATTGTGGCAAGGCTACCATCCATTGGAGTAACAGAAATCTCAACGACAGACTACCTTCCATAATGACAAGGCTACCATCCATTGGAGTATCAAAAATCTCTACAACAGACTACCTTCCATAATGACAACGCTACCATCCATTGGAGTAAAAAAAATCCTGACAATAGACTACCTTCCATAATGACAAGTCTACCATCCATTGGAGAAAAAAAAATATCGATAATAGACAACCTTCCATAACCACAAGGTTACCAACCAATGGAGTGACAAAAATCTCGACAACAAAATACCTTACATAATGACAAGGCTACCATCCATTGGAGTAACAAAAATCTGAAAAATAGACTACCTTCTGTAATGACTAGGCTACCATCGATTGGAGTAACAATTATCTCGACAACAAACTACCTTCGATAATGACAAGGCTACCATCCATTGGAGTAACAAAACTCTCGACAACATACTACCTTCCATAAAGACAAGGCTACCATCCATTGGAGTAAGAAAACTATCAACAACAAACTACTTTCCATAAAGACAAGCTACCATCCATTGGAGTAACAAAAATCTCGACAATAAACTACCTTCAATAATGACAAGGCTACCATCCATTGAGTAACAAAGATATCGACAACAGACTACCTTCCATAATGACAAGGCTACCATCCATTGGAGTAACAAAAATCTCGATAACAGACTACATTCCATAATGACAAGGCTACCATCTATTAGAGTAACAAAAATCTCGACAAAATAATACCTTCCATTAAGACCAGGCTACCATCCATTGGAGTGACAAAAACATCGACAACAAACTACCTTCGATAATGACAAGGCTACCATCCATTGGAGTAACAAAAATCTCTATAACAGACTACCTTCCATAATGACAAGGCTACCATCCATTGAGTAACAAATATATTAAAAATAGACTACCTTCCGTAATAACTAGGCTATCATCAATTGGAATAAAAAAATCACGACAGCAGACTACCTTCCAAAATGACAAGGTTACTATCCATTTGAATAGAAAAAATCTCGACAACAGACTACCTTCCATAATCACAAAGCTACCATCCATTAGAGAAACAAAAATCTCGAAAATAGACTACTTTCCATAATGACAAGGTTACCATCCATTGGAATAACAAAGATATCGACACCAGACTACCTTCCATAGTGATAAGGCTACCATCCATTGGAGTAAAAAATATCGATAATAGACTACCTTCCATAATGACAAGGCTACCATCCATTGGAGTAATAAAAATCTTGGCAACAGACAACCTTCCGTAATGACAAGGTTACAATCCATTGTAATAACAAAAATCTCGACAACATACTACATTCCATAAGGACAAGGCTACCATCCAATGGAATAACAAAAATCTAGACAACAGACTAACTTTCATAATGACAAGGCTACAATCCATTGGAGTAACAAAAATCTGAACAACAGACTGCCTTCCACAGTGACAAGGCTACCATCCATTGGAGTAACAGAAATCTCAATAACAGACTACGTTCTATAATGACAAGGCTACCATCGATTGGAGTAACAAAAATCTCAACAATAGCCTACGTTCCATAATAACAAGGCTACCATCCATTTGAATAACAAAAATCTCGACAACAGACTACCTTCCATAATGACAAGGCTACCATCCATTGGAGTAACAAAAATCACGACAATAGACTACCTTTCATAATGACCAGGTAACCATCCATTGGAATAACAAAGATATCGACAACAGACTATCTTCCATAATGACAAGGATACAATCCATTGGAGTAACAAAAATCTCAATAATAGACTACATTCCATAATGACATGGCTACCATCTATTAGAGTAACAAAAATCTCGACAACATAATACCTTCCATAACGACAAGGCTACCATCCATTGGAGTAACAAAAATCTCGACAACATACTACCTTCCAAAATGACAAGTCTACCACCCATTGGAGCAACCAAAATCTCTACAATAGACTACCTTCCATAATGACAAGGCTACCATCCATTGATTAACAAAGATATCGAAAATAGACTACCTTTCATAATGATTAGGCTACCAACCATTGGAGTAAAAAAAATCTCGACAATTGACTACCTTCCATAATGACAAGTTTACCATCCATTTGAACAACAAAAATCTCGACAACAGACTACCTTCCATAATGACAAGGCTACCATCCATTGGAGTACCAAAAATCTCGACAATAGACTACCTTCCATAATGACAAGGTTACCATCCATTGGAATAACAAAGATATCGACAACAAACTACCTTCCATAATGACAAGGATACCCTCCATTGGAGTAAAAAAATACCCGACAACAGACTACTCTCCATAATGACAAGGCTACAATCCAATGGAGTAACAAAAGAGTGAACAACAGACTGCCTTCCATAGTGACAAGGCTACCATCCATTGGAGTAATAGAAATCTCAATGACAGACTACGTTCTAGAATGACAAGGCTACCATCCATTGAAGTAACAAAAATCTCGACAACAGACTACCTTCCATCATGAAAAAGATACTATCCATTGGAGTATCAAAAATCTCGATAACAAACTACCTTCCATAATGACAAGGCTACCATCCATTGGAGTAACAAAAATATCGACAACAGACTTTGTTCCATAACGACAAGGCTACCATCCATTGGAGTAACAAAAATCTCGACCACAGACTACCTTCCAAAATGACAAGTCAACCATCCATTGGAGTAACCAAAATCTCTACAATAGACAACCTTCCATAATGACAAGGCTACCATCCATTGATTAACAAAGATATTGAAAAAAGACTACCTTTCATAATGATTAGGCTACCATCCATTGGAGAAAAAAAATATCGACATTTGACTACCTTCCTTAATGACAAGGTTCTCATCCATTTGAACAACAAAAATATAGACAACATACTACCTTCAAAAATGACAAGGCTACCATCCATTGGAGTATCAAAAATCTTTACAACAGACTACCTTCCATAATGACAAGGCTACCATCCATTGAAGTAACAAAAATCTCAACAATAGACTATGTTTCATAATGACAAGGCTACCATCCATTGGAGAAAAAAAAATATCGACAACAGACTACTTTCCATAATGACAAGGCTACCATCCATTGAATAACAAATATATTGAAAATAGACTAACTTCCATAATAACAAGGCTATCATCAATTGGAATAAAAAAAATCACGATAGCAGACAACCTTCCAAAATGACAAGGTTACTATCCATTTGAATAAAAAAAATGTAGACAACACACTACCTTCCATAATGACAAGGCTACCGTCCATTGGGGTAACAAAAATCTCGACAATAGACTACCTTCCATAATGACAGGGTTACCATCCATTGGAATAACAAATATATCAACAACAGACTACCTTCCATAGTGACAAGGCTACCATCCATTGGAGTAAAAAAATATCGACAACATACCACCTTCCATAATGACAAGGCTACCATCCATTGGAGTAAAAAAAATATCGACAACAGACTACCTTCCATAATGACAAGGCTACCATCCATTGGAGTACCAAAAATCTCGACAACAGACTACCTTCCATAATGACAAGGTTACCATCCATTGGAATGACAAAGATATCGACAACAGACTACCTTCCATAATGACAAGGATACCCTCCATTGGAGTAAAAATATACTCGACAACAGACTCGCCTCCATAATGACAAGGCTAAAATCCAATGAAGTAACAAAAATCTGAACAACAGACTGCCTTACGTAGTGACAAGGCTACCATCCATTGGAGTAACAGAAATCTCAATGACAGACTATGTTCCATAATGATAAGGCTACCATCCATTGGACTACCAAAATTCTCGACAACAGACTACCTTCCATAATGACAAGGTTACCATCCATTGGAATAGCAAAGACCTCGACAACAGACTACCTTCCAAAATGACAAGGATACCCTCCATTGGAGTAAAAAAATACTCGACAACAGACTACTCTCCATAATGACAAGGCTACAATCCAATGGAGTAACAAAAATCTGAACAACAGACTGCCTTCCATAGTGACAAGGCTACCATCCATTGGAGTAACAGAAATCTCAATGACAGACTACCTTCCATAATGACAAGGCTACCATCCATTGGAGTATTAAAAATCTCTACAACAGACTACCTTCCATAATGACAAGGCTACCATCCATTGGAGTAACAAAAATCTCAACAACAGACTATGTTTCATAATGACAAGGCTACCATCCATTGGAGTAACCAAAATATCGACAATAGACTATATTCTATAATGACAAGGCTACCATCCATTGAAGTAACAAAAATCTCGACAACAAACTACCTTCCATCATGACAAAGATACCATCCATTGGAGTAGCAAAAATCTCGACAACAAACTACCTTCCATAATGACAAGGCTACCATCCAATTGAGTAACAAAAATATTAACAACATACTATGTTCCATAATGACAAGGCTACCATCCATTGGAGTAACAAAAATCTCGACAACAGACTACCTTCCAAAAGGACAAGTCTACCATCCATTGGAGTAACCAAAATCTCTACAACATACTACCTTCCATAATGACATGGCTACCATCCATTGATTAACAAAGATATCGAAAATAGACTACCTTTCATAATGATTAGGCTACCATCCATTGGAGTAAAAAAATCTCGACAACTGACTACCTTCCATAATGACAAGGTTACCATCCATTTGAACAACAAAAATCTCGAAAACAGACTACCTTCCATAATGATAAGGTTACCATCCATTGGAATAACAAAAATATCGACAACATACTACATTCCATAAGGACAAGGCTACCATCCAATGGAATAACAAAAATCTCGACAACATACTAACATTCATAATGACAAGGCTACAATCCAATGGAGTATTAAAAATATGAACAATAGACTGCCTTCCATAGTGACAAGGCTACCATCCATTGGAGTAACAGAAATCTCAATGACAGACTACGTTCCACAATGACAATGCTACCATCCATTGGAGTAACAAAAATCTCAACAACAAACTACGTTCCATAATGACAAGGCTACCATCCATTGGAGTAACCAAAATATCGACAATAGATTATTTTCCTTAATGACAAGGCCACCATCCATTGAAGTAACAAAAATCTCGACAACAGACTACCTTCCATCATTACAAAGATACCATCCATTGGAGTATCAAAAATCTCGATAACAAACTACCTTCCATAATGACAAGGTGACCATCCATTGGAGTAACAAAAATATCGACAATAGACTATGTTCCATAACGACAAGGCTACCATCCATTGGAGTAACAAAAATCTCGACAAAATACTACCTTCCAAAATGACAAGTCTACCACCCATTGGAGCCACCAAAATCTCTACAATAGACTACCTTCCATAATGACAAGGCTACCATCCATTGATTAACAAAGATATCGAAAATAGACTACCTTTCATAATGATTAGGCTACCATCCATTGGAGTAAAAAAAATCCCGACAACTGACTACCTTCCATAATGACAAGGTTACCATCCATTTGAACAACAAAAATCTCGACAACAGACTACCTTCCATAATGACAATGCTACCATCCATTGGAGTACCAAAAATCTCGACAACAGACAACCTTCCATAATGACAAGGTTACCATCCATTGGAATAACAAAGATATCGACAACAGACTACCTTCCATAATGACAAGGATACCCTCCATTGGAGTAAAAAAATACTCGACAACAGACTACTCTCCATAATGACAAGGCTACAATCCAATGGAGTAACAAAAATTTGAACAACAGAGTGCCTTCCATAGTGACAAGGCTACCATCCATTGGAGTAATGGAAATCCCAATGACAGACTACGTTCTAGAATGACAAGGCTACCATCCATTGAAGTAACAAAATACTCGACAACAGACTACCTACCATCATGACAAAGATACCATCCATTAGAGTATAAAAAATCTCGATAACAAACTACCTTCCAGAATGACAAGGCTACCATCCAATGGAGTAACAGAAATCTCAATGACAGACTACGTTCCACAATGACAAGGCTACCATCCATTGGAGTAACAAAAATCTCAACAACAGACTACGTTCCATAATGACAAGGCTACCATCCATTGGAGTAACCAAAATATCGACAATAGACTATATTCCTTAATGACAAGGCTACCATCCATTGAAGTAACAAAAATCTCGACAAAAGACTACCTTCCATCATGACAAAGATACCATCCATTGGAGTATCAAAAATCTCGATAACAAACTACCTTCCATAATGAAAAGGCTACCATCCATTGGAGTAACAAAAACATCGAAAATAGACTATGTTCCATAACGACAAGGCTACCATCCATTGGAGTAACAAAAATCTCGACAACATACTACCTTCCAAAATGACAAGTCTACCACCCATTGGAGCAACCAAAATGTCTACAATAGACTACCTTCCATAATGACAAGGCTACCATCCATTGATTAACAAAGATATCGAAAATAGTCTACCTTTCATAATGATTAGCCTACCATCCATTGGATTAAAAAAAACTCGACAACTGACTACCTTCCATAATGACAAGGTTACCATCCATTTGAACAACAAAAATCTCGACAACAGACTACCTTCCATAATGACAAGGCTACCATCCATTGGAGTACCAAAAATCTCGACAACAGACTACCTTCCATAATGACAAGGCTACCATCCATTGGAGTAACAAAAATTTGAACAACATACTGCCTTCCAAGGTGACAAGGCTACCATCCATTGGAGTAATAGAAATCTCAATGATAGACTACGTTCCATAATGACAAGGCTACCATCCATTGAAGTAACAAAAATCTCGACAACAGCTACCTTCCATCATGACAAAGATACCATCCATTGGAGTATCAAAAATCTCGATAACAAACTACCTTCCATAATTATAAGGCTACCATCCATTGGAGTAACAAAAATATCGACAACAGACTTTGTTCCATAATGACAAAGCTATCATCCATTGGAGTAATAAAAATCTCGACAACAGACTACCTTCCAAAATGACAAGTCAGCCATCCATTGGAGTAACTAAAATCTCAACAATAGACTACCTTCCATAATGACAAGGCTACCATCCATTGATTAACAAAGATATTGAAAAAAGACTACCTTTCATAATGATTAGGCTACCATCCATTGGAGTAAAAAAAATCTCGACAACTGACTACCTTCCATAATGACAAGGTTACCATCCATTTGAACAACAAAAATCTCGACAACAGACTACCTTCCATAATGACAAGGCTACCATCCATAGGAGTACCAAAAATCTCGACAACAAAATACTTTCCATAATGACAAGGTTACCATCCATTGGAATAACAAAGATATCGACAACAGACTACCTTCCATAATGATAAGGATACCCTCCATTGGAGTAAAAAAATACTCGACAAAAGACTACTCTCCATAATGACAAGGCTACAATCCAATGGAGTAACAAAAATTTGAACAACAAACTGCCTTCCATAGTGACAAGGCTACCATCCATTGGAGTAATAGAAATCTCAATGACAGACTACGTTCCATAATGACAAGGCTACCATCCATTGAAGTAACAAAAATCTCGACAACAGACTACCTTCCATCATGACAAACATACCATCCATTGGAGTATCAAAAATCTCGATAACAAACTACCTTCCATAATGACAAGGCTACCATCCATTGGAGTAACAAAAATATCGACAACAGACTTTGTTCCATAATGACAAGGCTACCATCCATTGGAGTAACAAAAATCTCGACAACAGACCACATTCCAAAATGACAAGTCAACCATCCATTGGAGTAACCAAAATCTCTACAATAGACTACCTTCCATAATGATAAGGCTACCATCCATTGATTAACAAAGATATCGAAAAAAGACTACCTTTCATAATGATTAGGCTACCATCCAATGTAGTACAAAAAATCTCGACAACTGACTACCTTCCATAATGACATGGTTACCATCCATTTGAACAAAAAAAATCTTGACAACAGACTACCTTCCATAATGACAAGGCAACCATCCATTGGAGTACCAAAAATCTCGACAACAGACTACCTTCCATAATGACAAGGTTACCATACATTGGAATAACAAAGATATCGATAACAGACTACCTTCCATAATGACAAGGATACCCTCCATTATAGTAAAAAAATACTCGACAACAGACTACTCTCCATAATGACAAGGCTACAATCCAATGGAGTAACAAAAATCTGAACAACAGAGTGCCTTCCATAGTGACAAGGCTACCATCCATTGGAGTAATAGAAATCTCAATGACAGACTACGTTCAATAATGACAAGGCTACCATCCATTGGAGTACCAAAAATCTTGACAACAGACTACCTTCTATAATGACAAGGTTACCATCCATTGGAAAAACAAAGATATCGACAACAAACTATCTTCCATAATGACAAGGATACCCTCCATTGGAGTAAAAAAATACTCGACAACAGACTACTCACCATAATGACAAGGCTACAATACAATGGAGTAACAAAAATCTGAACAACACATTGCCTTCCATAGTGACAAGGCTACCATCCATTGGAGTAACAGAAATCTCAATGATAGACTACCTTCCATAATGACAAGGCTACCATCCATTGAAGTATCAAAAATATTTACAACAGACTACCTTCCATAATGACAAGGCTACCATCCATTGGAGTAACAAAAATCTCAACAATAGACTATGTTCCATAATGACAAGGCTAACATCCATTGGAGTAACCAAAATATCGACAATAGACTATGTTCTATAATGACAAGGCTACCATCCATTGAAGTAACAAAAATCTCGACAACAGACTACCTTCAATCATGACAAAGATACAATCCATTGGAGTATCAAAAATCTCGATAACAAACTACCTTCCATAATGACAAGGCTATCTTCCATTGGAGTAACAAAAATATCGACAATAGACTATGTTCCATAACGACAAGGCTACCATCCATTGGAGTAACAAAAATATCAAAAATATACTACCTTCCATAATGACAAGGCTACCATCCATTGGAGTAACAAAAATATCGACAACAGACTACCTTCCATAATGACAAGGCTACCATCCATTGGAATAACAAAAACTCGACCACAAACTACCTTCCATAATGACAAGGCTACCATTCATTGGAGTAACAAAAATATCGACAATAGACTACCTTCCTTAATTACAAGGCTATCATCCATCAGAGTAACAGAAATCTCAACAATAGACTACCTTCCATAATGACATGGCTACCATCCATTGATTAACAAAGATATTGAAAAAAGACTACCTTTCATAAGGATTAGGCTACCATCCATTTGAGTAAAAAAAATCTCGACAACTTACTACCTTCCATAATGACAAGGTTCCCATCCACTTGAACAACAAAAATCTCGACAACAGACTACCTTCCATAATTACAAGGCTACCATCCATTGGAGTACCAAAAATCTCGACAACAGACTACCTTCCATAATGACAAGGTTACCATCCATTGGAATAACAAAGATATCGACAACAAACTACCTTCCATAATGACAAGGATACCCTCCATTGGAGTAAAAAAATACTCGACAAAAGACTACTCTCCATAATGACAAGGCTACAATCCAATTGAGTAACAAAAATTTGAACAACAGACTGCCTTCCATAGTGACAAGGCTACCATCCATTGGAGTAATAGAAATCTCAATGACAGACTACGTTCCATAATGACAAGGCTACCATCCATTGAAGTAACAAAAATCTCGACAACAGACTACCTTCCATCATGACAAACATACCATCCATTGGAGTATCAAAAATCTTGATAACAAACTACCTTCCATAATGACAAGGCTACCATCCATTGGAGTAACAAAAATATCGACAACAGACTTTGTTCCATAATGACAAGGCTACCATCCATTGGAGTAACAAAAATCTCGACAACAGACTACCTTCCAAAATGACAAGTCAACCATCCATTGGAGTAACCAAAATCTCTACAATAGACTACCTTCCATAATGATAAGGCTACCATCCATTGATTAACAAAGATATCGAAAAAAGACTACCTTTCATAATGATTAGGCTACCATCCAATGTAGTAAAAAAAATCTCGACAACTGACTACCTTCCATAATGACAAGGTTACCATCCATTTGAACAAAAAAAATCTTGACAACAGACTACCTTCCATAATGACAAGGCTACCATCCATTGGAGTACCAAAAATCTCGACAACAGACTACCTTCCAAAATGACAAGGTTACCATACATTGGAATAACAAAGATATCGACAACAGACTACCTTCCATAATGACAAGGATACCCTCCATTATAGTAAAAAAATACTCGACAACAGACTACTCTCCATAATGACAAGGCTACAATCCAATGGAGTAACAAAAATCTGAACAACAGACTGCCTTCCATAGTGACAAGGCTACCATCCATTGGAGTAATAGAAATCTCAATGACAGACTACGTTCAATAATGACAAGGCTACCATCCATTGGAGTACCAAAAATCTCGACAACAGACTACCTTCTATAATAACAAGGTTACCATCCATTGGAAAAACAAAGATATCGACAACAGACTATCTTCCATAATGACAAGGATACCCTCCATTGGAGTAAAAAAATACTCGACAACAGACTACTCACCATAATGACAAGGCTACAATCCAATGGAGTAACAAAAATCTGAACAACACATTGCCTTCCATAGTGACAAGGCTACGATCCATTGGAGTAACAGAAATCTCAATGATAGACTACCTTCCATAATGACAAGGCTACCATCCATTGAAGTATCAAAAATATTTACAACAGACTACCTTCCATAATGACAAGGCTACCATCCATTGGAGTAACAAAAATCTCAACAACAGACTATGTTTCATAATGACAAGGCTACCATCCATTGGAGTAACCAAAATATCGACAATAGACTATGTTCTATAATGACAAGGCTACCATCCATTGAAGTAACAAAAATCTCGACAACAGACTACCTTCAATCATGACAAAGATACAATCCATTGGAGTATCAAAAATCTCGATAACAAACTACCTTCCATAATGACAAGGCTATCTTCCATTGGAGTAACAAAAATATCGACAATAGACTATGTTCCATAACGACAAGGCTACCATCCATTGGAGTAACAAAAATATCAAAAATATACTACATTCCATAATGACAAGGCTACCATCCATTGGAGTAACAAAAATATCGACAACAGACTACCTTCCACAATGACAAGGCTACCATCCATTGTAATAACAAAAACTCGACCACAAACTACCTTCCATAATGACAAGGCTACCATTCATTGGAGTAACAAAAATATCGACAATAGACTACCTTCCTTAATTACAAGGCTATCATCCATCGGAGTAACAGAAATCTCAACAATAGACTACCTTCCATAATGACATGGCTACCATCCATTGATTAACAAAGATATTGAAAAAAGACTACCTTTCATAAGGATTAGGCTACCATCCATTTGAGTAAAAAAAATCTCGACAACTTACTACCTTCCATAATGACAAAGTTCCCATCCACTTGAACAACAAAAATCTCGACAACAGACTACCTTCCATAATTACAAGGCTACCATCCATTGGAGTACCAAAAATCTCGACAACAGACTACCTTCCATAATGACAAGGTTACCATCCATTGGAATAACAAAGATATCGACAACAAACTACCATCCATAATGACAAGGATACCCTCCATTGGAGTAAAAAAATACTCGACAAAAGACTACTCTCCATAATGACAAGGCTACAATCCAATGGATTAACAAAAATTTGAACAACAGACTGCCTTCCATAGTGACAAGGCTACCATCCATTGGAGTAATAGAAATCTCAATGACAGACTACGTTCCATAATGACAAGGCTACCATCCATTGAAGTAACAAAAATCTCGACAACAGACTACCTTCCATCATGACAAATATACCATCCATTGGAGTATCAAAAATCTCGATAACAAACTACCTTCCATAATGACAAGGCTACCATCCATTGGAGTAACAAAAATATCGACAACAGACTTTGTTCCATAATGACAAGGCTACCATCCATTGGAGTAACAAAAATCTCGACAACAGACTACCTTCCAAAATGACAAGTCAACCATCCATTGGAGTAACCAAAATCTCTACAATAGACTACCTTCCATAATGAAAAGGCTACCATCCATTGATTAACAAAGATATTGAAAAAAGACTACCTTTCATAATGATTAGGCTACCATCCATTGGAGTAAAAAAAATCTCGACAGCTGACTACCTTCCATAATGACAAGGTTCCCATCCACTTGAACAACAAAAATCTCGACAACAGACTACCTTCCATAATTACAAGGCTACGATCCATTGGAGTACCAAAAATCTCGACAACAGACTACCTTCCATAATGACAAGGTTACCATCCATTGGAATAACAAAGATATCGACAACAAACTACCTTCCATAATGACAAGGATACCCCCATTGGAGTAAAAAAATACTCGACAACAGACTACTCTCCATAATGACAAGGCTACAATCCAATGGAGTAACAAAAAGTTGAACAATAGACTGCCTTCCATAGTTACAAGGCTACAATCCATTGGAGTAATAGAAATCTCAATGACAGACTACGTTCCATAATGACAAGGCTACCATCCATTGAAGTAACAAAAATCTCGACAACAGACTACATTCCATCATGACAAATATACCATCCATTGGAGTATCAAAAATCTCGATAACAAACTACCTTCCAAAATGACAAGGCTACCATCCATTGGAGTAACAAAAATATCGACAACAGACTTTGTTCCATAATGACAAGGCTACCATCCATTGGAGTAACAAAAATCTCGACAACAGACTACCTTACAAAATGACAAGTCAACCATCCATTGGAGTAACAAAAATCTCTACAATAGTCTACCTTCCATAATGACAAGGCTACCATCCATTGATTAACAAAGATATCGAAAAAAGACTACCTTTCATAATGATTAGGCTACCATCCAATGGAGTAAAAAAAATCTCGACAACTGACTACCTTCCATAATGACAAGGTTACCATCCATTTGAACAACAAAAATCTTGACAACAGACTACCATCCATAATGACAAGGCTACCATCCATTGGAGTACCAAAAATCTCGACAACAGACTACCTTCCATAATGACAAGGTTACCATACATTGGAATAACAAAGATATCGACAACAGACTACCTTCCATAATGACAAGGATACACTCCATTGTAGTAAAAAAATACTTGACAACAGACTACTCTCCATAATGACAAGGCTACAATCCAATGGAGTAAAAAAAATATGAACAACACACTGACTTCCATAGTGACAAGGCTACCATCCATTGGAGTAATAGAAATCTCAATGACAGACTACGTTCCATAATGACAAGGCTACCATGCATTGGAGTACCAAAAATCTCAACAACAGACTACCTTCCATAATGACAAGGTTACCATCCATTGCAAAAACAAAGATATCGACAACAGACTATCTTCCATAATGACAAGGATACCCTCCATTGGAGTAAAAAAATACTCGACAACAGACTACTCTCCATAATGACAAGGCTACAATCCAATGGAGTAACAAAAATCTGAACAACACACTGCCTTCCATAGTGACAAGGCTACCATCCATTGGAGTAACAGAAATCTCAATGACAAACTACCTTCCATAATCACAAGGCTACCATCCATTGGAGTATCAAAAATCTATACAACAAACTACCTTCCATAATGATAAGGCTACCATTCATTGGAGTAACAAAAATCTCAACAACAGACTATGTTCCATAATGACAAGGCTACCATCCATTGGAGTAACCAAAATATGGATAATAGACTATGTTCTATAATGACAAGGCTACCATCCATTGAAGTAACAAAAATCTCGACAATAGACTACCTTCCATCATAACAAAGATACCATCCATTGGAGTAACAAAAATATCGACAATAGACTATGTTCCATAACGACAAGGCTACCATCCATTGGAGTAACAAAAATATCAAAAATAGACTACCTTCCATAATGACAAGGCTACCATCCATTGGAGTAACAAAAATATCGACAACAGACTACCTTCCATAATGACAAGGCTACCATCCATTGGAATAACAAAAACTCGACAACAAACTACCTTCCATAATGACAAGGCTACCATTCATTGGAGTAACAAAAATATCGACAATAGACTACCTTCCTTAATTACAAGGCTATCATCCATTGGAGTAACAGAAATCTCAACAACAGACTACGATCCATAATGACAACGCTACCATCCATTGGAGCAACCAAAATCTCTACAATAGACTACCTTCCATAATGACAAGGCTACCATCCATTGGTTAACAAAGATATCAAAAATAGACTACCTTTCATAATGATTAGGCTACCATCCATTGGAGTAAAAAAAATCTCGACAACTGACTACCTTCCATAATGACAAGGTTACCATCCATTTGAACAACAAAAATCTCGACAACAGACTACCTTCCATAATGACAAGGCTACCATCCATTGGAGTACCAAAAATCTCGACAACAGACTACCTTCCATAATGACAAGGTTACCATCCATTGGAATAACAAAAGATATCGACAACAGACTACCTTCCATAATGACAAGGATACTCTCCATTGGAGTAAAAAAATACTCGACAATAGACTACTCTCCATAATGACAAGGCTACAATACAATGGAGTAACAAAAATTTGAACAGTAGACTGCCTTCCATAGTGAGAAGGCTATCATCCATTGGAGTAATAGAAATCTCAATGACAGACTACGTTCCATAATGACAAGGCTACCATCCATTGAAGTAACAAAAATATCGACAATAGACTACCTTCCATCATGACAAAGATACCATCCATTGGAGTATCAAAAATCTCGATAACAAACTACCTTCCATAATGACAAGGCTACCATCCATTGGAGTAACAAAAATATCGACAATAGACTTTGTTCCATAATGACAAGGCTACCATCCATTGGAGTAACAAAAATCTCGACAACAAACTACCTTCCAAAATGACAAGTCAACCATCCATTGGAGTAACCAAAATCTCTACAATAGACTACCTTCCATAATGAAAAGGCTACCATCCATTGATTAACAAAGATATCGAAAATATACTACCTTTCATAATGATTAGCCTACCATCCATTGGAGTAAAAAAAATCTTGACAACTGACTACCTTCCATAATGACAAGGTTACCATCCATTTGAACAACAAAAATCTCGACAACAGACTACCTTCCATAATGACAAGGCTACCATCCATTGGAGTACCAAAAATCTCGACAACAGACTACCTTCCATAATGACAAGGTTACCATCCATTGGAATAACAAAGATATCGACAACAGACTACCTTCCATAATGACTAGGATACCCTCCATTGGAGTAAAAAAATATTTGACAACAGACTACTCTCCATAATGACAAGGCTACAATCCAATGGAGTAACAAAAATCTGAACAAGAGACTGCCTTCCATAGTGACAAGGCTACCATCCATTGGAGTAATAGAAATCTCAATGACAGACTACGTTCCATAATGATAAGGCTACCATCCATTGGAGTACCAAAAATCTCGACAACAGACTACCTTCCATAATGACAAGGTTACCATCCATTGGAAAAAGAAAGATATCGACAATAGACTATCTTCCATAATGACAAGGATACCCTCCATTGGAGTAAAAAAATACTCGACAACAGACTACTCTCCATAATGACAAGGCTACAATCCAATGCAGTAACCAAAATCTGAACAACAGACTGCCTTCCATAGTGACAAGGCTACCATCCATTGGAGTAACAGAAATATCAATGATAGACTACCTTCCATAATGACAAGGCGACCATCCATTGGAGTATAAAAAATCTCTACAACATACTAACTTCCATAATGACAAGGCTACCATCCATTGGAGTAACAAAAATCTCAACAACAGACTATGTTCCATAATGTCAAGGCTACCATCCATTGGAGTAACCAAAATATCGACAATAGACTTTGTTCCATAATGACAAGGCTACCATCCATTGGAGTAACAAAAATCTCGACAACAAACTACCTTCCAAAATGACAAGTCAACCATCCATTGGAGTAACCAAAATCTCTACAATAGACTACCTTCCATAATGAAAAGGCTACCATCCATTGATTAACAAAGATATCGAAAATATACTACCTTTCATAATGATTAGCCTACCATCCATTGGAGTAAAAAAAATCTTGACAACTGACTACCTTCCATAATGACAAGGTTACCATCCATTTGAACAACAAAACTCTCGACAACAGACTACCTTCCATAATGACAAGGCTACCATCCATTGGAGTACCAAAAATCTCGACAACAGACTACCTTCCATAATGACAAGGTTACCATCCATTGGAATAACAAAGATATCGACAACAGACTACCTTCCATAATGACTAGGATACCCTCCATTGGAGTAAAAAAATATTCGACAACAGACTACTCTCCATAATGACAAGGCTACAATCCAATGGAGTAACAAAAATCTGAACAACAGACTGCCTTCCATAGTGACAAGGCTACCATCCATTGGAGTAATAGAAATCTCAATGAAAGACTACGTTCCATAATGATAAGGCTACCATCCATTGGAGTACCAAAAATCTCGACAACAAACTACCTTCCATAATGACAAGGTTACCATCCATTGGAAAAAGAAAGATATCGACAACAGACTATCTTCCATAATGACAAGGATACCCTCCATTGGAGTAAAAAAATATTCGACAACAGACTACTCTCTATAATGAGAAGGCTACAATCCAATGGAGTAACAAAAATCTGAACAACACACTGCCTTCCATAGTGATAAGGCTACCATCCATTGGAGTAACAGAAATCTCAATGACAGACTACCTTCCATAATCACAAGGCTACAATCCATTGGAGTATCAAAAATCTCTACAACAGACTACCTTCCATAATGACAAGGCTACCATTCATTGGAGTAACAAAAATCTCAACAACAGACTATGTTCCATAATGACAACGCTACCATCCATTGGAGTAACCAAAATATCGATAATAGACTATGTTCCATAACGACAACGCTACCATCCATTGAAGTAACAAAAATCTCGACAACAGACTACCTTCCATCATGACAAAGATACCATCCATTGGAGTAACCAAAATCTCTACAATAGACTACCTTCCATAAGGAAAAGGCTACCATCCATTGATTAACAAAGATATCGAAAATATACTACCTTTCATAATGATTAGCCTACCATCCATTGGAGTAAAAAAAATCTTGACAACTGACTACCTTCCATAATGACAAGGTTACCATCCATTTGAACAACAAAACTCTCGACAACAGACTACCTTCCATAATGACAAGGCTACCATCCATTGGAGTACCAAAAATCTCGACAACAGACTACCTTCCATAATGACAAGGTTACCATCCATTGGAATAACAAAGATATCGACAACAGACTACCTTCCATAATGACTAGGATACCCTCCATTGGAGTAAAAAAATATTCGACAACAGACTACTCTCCATAATGACAAGGCTACAATCCAATGGAGTAACAAAAATCTGAACAACAGACTGCCTTCCATAGTGACAAGGCTACCATCCATTGGAGTAATAGAAATCTCAATGAAAGACTACGTTCCATAATGATAAGGCTACCATCCATTGGAGTACCAAAAATCTTGACAACAAACTACCTTCCATAATGACAAGGTTACCATCCATTGGAAAAAGAAAGATATCGACAACAGACTATCTTCCATAATGACAAGGA
Organism: Vicia faba; assembly: GCA_948472305.1. Taxonomy (NCBI): domain Eukaryota; kingdom Viridiplantae; phylum Streptophyta; class Magnoliopsida; order Fabales; family Fabaceae; genus Vicia; species Vicia faba. The sequence goes on from OX451738.1 coordinate 745,404,109, forward strand.
TACCCTCCATTGGAGTAAAAAAATATTCGACAACAGACTACTCTCTATAATGAGAAGGCTACAATCCAATGGAGTAACAAAAATCTGAACAACACACTGCCTTCCATAGTGATAAGGCTACCATCCATTGGAGTAACAGAAATCTCAATGACAGACTACCTTCCATAATCACAAGGCTACAATCCATTGGAGTATCAAAAATCTCTACAACAGACTACCTTCCATAATGACAAGGCTACCATTCATTGGAGTAACAAAAATCTCAACAACAGAGTATGTTCCATAATGACAACGCTACCATCCATTAGAGTAACCAAAATATCGATAATAGACTATGTTCCATAACGACAACGCTACCATCCATTGAAGTAACAAAAATCTTGACAACAGACTACCTTCCATCATGACAAAGATACCATCCATTGGAGTATCAAAACTCTCGATAACAAACTACCTTCCATAATGACAAGGCTACCATCCATTGGAGTAACAAAAATATCGACAATAGACTTTGTTCCATAATGACAAGGCTACCATCCATTGGAGTAACAAAAATATCGACAACAAACTACCTTCCAAAATGACAAGTCAACCATCCATCGGAGTAACCAAAATCTCTACAATAGACTACCTTCCATAATGAAAAGGCTACCATCCATTGATTAACAAAGATATCGAAAATATACTACCTTTCATAATGATTAGCCTACCATCCATTGGAGTAAAAAAAATCTCGACAACTAACTACCTTCCATAATGACAAGGTTACCATCCATTTGAACAACAAAAATCTTGACAACAGACTACCTTCCATAATGACACGGCTACCATCCATTGGAGTACCAAAAATCTCGACAACAGACTACCTTCCATAATGACAAGGTTACCATCCATTGGAATAACAAAGATATCGACAACAGACTACCTTCCATAATGACTAGGATACCCTCCATTGGAGTAAAAAAATACTCGACAACAGACTACTCTCCATAATGACAAGGCTACAATCCAATGGAGTAACAAAAATCTGAACAACAGACTGCCTTCCATAGTGACAAGGCTACCATCCATTGGAGTAATAGAAATCTCAATGACAGACTACGTTCCATAATGACAAGGCTACCATCCATTGGAATACCAAAAATCTCGACAACAGACTACCTTCCATAATGACAAGGTTACCATCCATTGGAAAAAGAAAGATATCGACAACAGACTATCTTCCATAATGACAAGGATACCCTCCATTGGAGTAAAAAAATACTCGACAACAGACTACTCTCCATAATGACAAGGCTACAATCCAATGGAGTAACCAAAATCTGAACAACAGACTGCCTTCCATAGTGACAAGGCTACCATCCATTGGAGTAACAGAAATATCAATGATAGACTACCTTCAATAATGACAAGGCGACCATCCATTGGAGTATAAAAAATCTCTACAACATACTAACTTCCATAATGACAAGGCTACCATCCATTGGAGTAACAAAAATCTCAACAACAGACTATGTTCCATAATGACAAGGCTACCATCCATTGGAGTAACCAAAATATCGACAATAGACTATGTTCTATAATGACAAGGCTACCATCCATTGAAGTAACAAAAATCTCGACAACATACTACCTTCCATCATGACAAAGATACCATCCATTGGAGTATCAAAAATCTCGATAACAAACTACCTTCCATAATGACAAGGCTACCATCCATTGGAGTAACAAAAATATCGACAACAGACTTTGTTCCACAATGACAAGGCTACCATCCATTGGAGTAACAAAAATCTCGACAACAGACTACCTTCCAAAATGACAAGGCTACCATCCATAGATTAACAAAGATATCGAAAATAGACTACCTTTCATAATGACAAGGCTACCATCCATTGGAATAACAAAGATATCGACAACAGACTACCTTCCATAATGACTAGGATACCCTCCATTGGAGTAAAAAAATACTCTACAATAGACTAACATCCATAATGACAAGGCTACCATCCATAGATTAACAAAGATATCGAAAATAGACTACCTTTCATAATGATTAGGCTACCATCCATTGGAGTAAAAAAAATCTCGAGAACTGACTACCTTCCATAATGACAAGGTTACCATCCATTTGAACAACAAAAATCTCGACAATAGACTATGTTCCATAATGTCAAGGCTTCCATCCATTGGAGTACCAAAAATCTCGACAATAGACTACCTTCCATAATGACAAGGTTACCATCCATTGGAATAACAAAGATATCGGCAACAGACTACCTTCCATAATGACAAGGATACCCTCCATTGGAGTAAAAAAATACTCGACAATAAACTACTCTCCATAATGACAAGGCTACAATCCAATGGAGTAACAAAAATTTGAACAACATACTGCCTTCCATAGTGACAAGGCTATCATCCATTGGAGTAATAGAAATCTCGATAACAAACTACCTTCCATAATGACAAGGATACCATCCATTGGAGTATCAAAAATATAAACAACAGACTTTGTTCCATAATGACAAGGCTACCATCCATTGGAGTAAAAAAAATCTTGACAACAGACTACCTTCCAAAATGACAAGTCAACCATCCATTGGAGTAACCAAAATCTCTACAATAGACTACCTTCCATAATGACAAGGCTACCATCCATTGATTAACAAAGATATCAAAAATAGACTACCTTTCATAATGATTAGGCTACCATCCATTGGAGTAAAAAAAATCTCGACAACTGACTACCTTCCATAATGACAAGGTTACCATCCATTTGAACAACAAAAATCTCAACAATAGACTACCTTCCATAATGACAAGGCTACCATCCATTGGAGTACCAAAAATATCGACAACATACTACCTTCCATAATGACAAGGTTACCATCCATTGGAATAATAAAGATATCGACAACATACTACCTTCCATAATGACAAGGCTACCATCCATTGGAGTATAAAAAATATCTACAACAGACTACCTTCCATAATGACAAGGCTACCATCCATTGCAGTAACAAAAATCTCAACAACAGACTACGTTCCATAATGACAAGGCTACCATCCATTGAAGTAACAAAAATCTCGACAACAGACTACCTTCCATAATGACAAGGTTACCATCCATTGAAAAAACAAAGATATCGACAACAGACTATCTTCCATAATGACAAGGATATCCTCTATTGGAGTAAAAAAATACTCGACAACAGACTACTCTCCATAATGACAAGGCTACAATCCAATGGAGTAACAAAAATCTGAACAACACACTGCCTTCCATAGTGACAAGGCTACCATCCATTGGAGTAACAGAAATCTCAATGATAGACTACCTTCCATAATCACAAGGCTACCATCCATTGGAGTATCAAAAATCTCTACAACAGACTACCTTCCATAATGACAAGGCTACCATTCATTGGAGTAACAAAAATCTCAACAACAGACTATGTTCCATAATGACAACGCTACCATCCATTGGAGTAACCAAAATATCGTAAATAGACTATGTTCTATAATGACAAGGCTACCATCCATTGAAGTAACAAAAATCTCGACAACAGACTACCTTCCATCATGACAAAGATACCATCCATTAGAGTATCAAAAATATCGATAACAAACTACCTTCCATAATGACAAGGCTATCATCCATTGGAGTAACAAAAATATCGACAATAGACTATGTTCCATAACGACAAGGCTACCATCCATTGGAGTAACAAAAATATCAAAAATAGACTACCTTCCATAATGACCAGGCTACCATCCATTGGAGTAACAAAAATATCGACAACAGACTACCTTCCATAATGACAAGGCTACCATCCATTGGAATAACAAAAACTCGACAACAAACTACCTTCCATAATGACAAGGCTACCATTCATTGGACTAACAAAAATATCGACAATAGACTACCTTATTTAATTACAAGGCTATCATCCATTGGAGCAACCGAAATATCAACAACAGACTACCTTCCAAAATGACAAGTCAACCATCCATTGGAGTAACCAAAATCACTACAATAGACTACCTTCCATAATGACAAGGCTACCATCCATTGATTAACAAAGATATCAAAAATAGACTACCTTTCATAATGATTAGGCTACCATCCATTGGATTAAAAAAAATCTCGACAACTGACTACCTTCTATAATGACATGGTTACCATCCATTTGAACAACAAAAATCTCAACAACAGACTACCTTCCATAATGACAAGGCTACCATCCATTGGGGTACCAAAAATCTCGACAACATACTACCTTCCATAATGACAAGGTTACCATCCATTGGAATAATAAAGATATCGACAACAGACTACCTTCCATAATGACAAGGATACCCTCAATTGGAGTAAAAAAATACTCGACAACAAACTACTATCCATAATGACAAGGCTACAATCCAATGGAGTAACAAAAATCTGAACAACAGACTGCCTTCCATAGTGACAAGGCTACCATCCATAGAAGTAACAGAAATCTCAATGACAGACTACGTTCCATAATGACAAGGCTACCATCCATTGGAGTACCAAAAATCTCGACAACAGACTACCTCCCATAATGACAAGGTTACCATCCATTTGTAAAACAAAGATATCGACAATAAACTACCTTCCATAATGACAAGGATACCCTCTATTGGAGTAAAAAAATACTCGACAACAGACTACTCTCCATAATGACAAGGCTAGAATCCAATGGAGTAACAAAAATCTGAACAACAGACTTCCTTCCATAGTGACAAGGCTACCATCCATTGGAGTAACAGAAATCTAAATGACAGACTGCCTTCCATAATGACAAGGCTACCATCCATTGGAGTATCAAAAATCTCTACAACAGACTACCTTCCATAATGACAAGGCTACCATCCATTGCAATAACAAAAATCTCAACAACAGACTACGTTCCATAATGACAAGGCTACCATCCATTGGAGTAACCAAAATATCGACAATAGACTATGTTCCATAATGACAAGGCTACCATCCATTGAAGTAACAAAAATCTCGATAACAGACTACCTTCCATCATGACCAAGATACCATCCATTGGAGTATCAAAAATCTCGTTAACAAACTACCTTCTATAATGACAAGGCTACCATCCATTGGAGTAACAAAAATATCGACAACAGACTATGTTCCATAATGACAAGGTTACCATCCATTGGAATAATAAAGATATCGACAACAGACTACCTTCCATAATGACAAGGATACCCTCAATTGGAGTAAAAAAATACTCGACAACAAACTACTATCCATAATGACAAGGCTACAATCCAATGGAGTAACAAAAATCTGAACAACAGACTGCCTTCCATAGTGACAAGGCTACCATCCATAGAAGTAACAGAAATCTCAATGACAGACTACGTTCCATAATGACAAGGCTACCATCCATTGGAGTACCAAAAATCTCGACAACAGACTACCTCCCATAATGACAAGGTTACCATCCATTTGTAAAACAAAGATATCGACAATAAACTACCTTCCATAATGACAAGGATACCCTCTATTGGAGTAAAAAAATACTCGACAACAGACTACTCTCCATAATGACAAGGCTACAATCCAATTAGGTAACAAAAATCTGAACAACAGACTTCCTTCCATAGTGACAAGGCTACCATCCATTGGAGTAACAAAAATCTAAATGACAGACTGCCTTCCATAATGACAAGGCTACCATCCATTGGAGTATCAAAAATCTCTACAACAGACTACCTTCCATAATGACAAGGCTACCATCCATTGCAATAACAAAAATCTCAACAACAGACTACGTTCCATAATGACAAGGCTACCATCCATTGGAGTAACCAAAATATCGACAATAGACTATGTTCCATAATGACAAGGCTACCATCCATTGAAGTAACAAAAATCTCGATAACAGACTACCTTCCATCATGACCAAGATACCATCCATTGGAGTATCAAAAATCTCGTTAACAAACTACCTTCTATAATGACAAGGCTACCATCCATTGGAGTAACAAAAATATCGACAACAGACTATGTTCCATAATGACAAGGCTACCATCCATTGGAGTAACAAAAATCTCGACAACAGACTACCTTCCAAAATGACAAGCCTACCATCCATTGGAGTAACCAAAATATCTACAATAGACTACCTTCCATAATGACAAGGCTACCATCCATTGATTAACAAAGATATCGAAAATAGACTACCTTTCATAATGATTAGGCTACCATCCATTGGAGTAAAAAAAATCTCGACAACTGACTACCTTCCATAATGACAAGGTTACCATCCATTTGAACAAAAAAATTCTCGACAACAGACTACCTTCCATAATGACAAGGCTACCATCCATTGGAGTACCAAAAATCTCGACAACAGACTACCTTCCATAATGACAAGGTTACCATCCATTGGAATAAAAAAGATATCGACAACAGACTACCTTCCATAATGACAAGGATACCCTCCATTAGAGTAAAAAAATACTCGACAACAGACTACACTACATAATGACAAGGCTACAATCCAATGGAGTAACAGAAATCTGAACAACAGACTGCCTTCCATTGTGACAAGGCTACCATTCATTGGAGTAATAGAAATCTCAATGACAGACTACGTTCCATAATCACAAGGCTACCATCAATTGGAGTACCAAAAATCTCGACAACAGACTACCTTCCATAATGACAAGGTTACCATCCATTGGAATAACAAAGATATCGACAACAGACTACCTACAATAATGACAAGGATACCCTCCATTGGAGTAAAAAATACTCGACAACAGACTACTCTCCATAATGACAAGGCTACAATCCAATGGAGTAACAAAAATCTGAACAACAGACTGCCTTCCATAGTGAGAAGGCTACCATCCATTGGAGTAACAGAAATCTCAATGACAGACTACCTTCCATAATGACAAGGCTACCATCCATTGGAGTATCAAAAATCTCTACAACAGAATATCTTCCATAATGACAAGGCTACCATCCATTGGAGTAACAAAAATCTCAACAACAGACTATGTTCCATAATGACAAGGCTACCATCCATTGGAGTAACCAAAATATCGATAACAGACTATGTTCTATAATGACAAGGCTACCATCCATTTAAGTAACAAAAATCTCGGCAACACACTACCTTCCATCATGAAAAAGATACCATCCATTGGAGTATCAAAAATCTCGACAACACACTACCTTCCATCATGACAAAGATACCATCCATTGTAGTATCAAAAATCTCGACAACAAACTACCTTCCATAATGACAAGGCTACCATCAATTGGAGTAACAAAAATATCGACAACAGACTATGTTCCATAATGAGAAGGCTACCATCCATTGGAGTAACAAAAATCTCGACAATAGACTACCTTCCAAAATGACAAGTCTACCATCCATTGGAGTAACCAAAATCTCTACAACAGACTACCTTCCATAATAACAAGGCTACCATCCATTGATTAACAAAGATATCTAAAATAGACTACCTTTCATAATGATTAGGCCACCATCCATTGGAGTAAAAAAAATCTCGACAACTGACTACCTTCCATAATGACAAGGCTACCATCCATTGGAGTACCAAAAATCTCGACAACAGACTACCTTCAATAATGACAAGGTTACCATCCATTGGAATAACAAAGATATCGACAACAGACTACCTTCCATAATGACATAGCTACCATCCAGTGGAGTAAAAAAATCATGACAACAACCTACCTTCAATAATGACAAGGCTTACATCCATTGGAGTAAAAAATCACGACAACAAACTACCTTCCATAATGACAAGGTTACTATCCATTAGAATGACAAAAATCTTGACAACAAACTACCTTCGATAATGACAAGGCTACCATCCAATGGAATAACTTAAATCTCGACAAAAGACTACCCTTCATAATGACAAGGCTACCTTCCATTTGAGTAACAAAAATCTGAATAAAAGACTACCTTCCATAATGACAAGGCTACAATCCATTAGAATAACAGAAATCTCAATGATAGACTACGTTCCATAATGACAAGGTTACCATCCATTGGAGTAACAAAAATCTCAACAACAGACTACGTTCCATAATGACCAGGCTACCATCCATTAGAGTAACAAAAATCTCGACAACAGACTACCCTCAATAATGACCAGGCTACCATCCATTGGAGTAACAAAAATATCGACGACATATTACCTTCCAAAATGACAATGCTACCATCCATTGGAGTAATAAAAATCTTTACATCAGACTACCTTCATTAATTACAAGGCTACCATTCATTGAGTAACAAAGATATAGACAACAGACTATGTTCCATAATGACAAGGCTACCATCCATTGGAGAAACAAAAATCTCAACAACAAACTATGTTCCATAATGACAAGGCTACCATCCATTGGAGTAACCAAAATATCGACAATAGACTATGTTCTATAATGACAAGGCTACCATCCATTTAAGTAACAAAAATCTCGGCAACACACTACCTTCCATCATGACAAAGATACCATCCATTGGAGTATCAAAAATCTCGACAACACACTACCTTCCATCATGACAAAGATACCATCCATTGGAGTATCAAAAATCTCGACAACAAACTACCTTCCATAATGACAAGGCTACCATCAATTGGAGTAACAAAAATATCGACAACAGACTATGTTCCATAATGAGAAGGCTACCATCCATTGGAGTAACAAAAATCTCGACAATAGACTACCTTCCAAAATGACAAGTCTACCATCCATTGGAGTAACCAAAATCTCTACAACAGACTACCTTCCATAATAACAAGGCTACAATCCATTGATTAACAAAGATATCTAAAATAGACTACCTTTCATAATGATTAGGCCACCATCCATTGGAGTAAAAAAAATCTCGACAACTGACTACCTTCCATAATGACAAGGCTACCATCCATTGGAGTACCAAAAATCTCGACAACAGACTACCTTCAATAATGACAAGGTTACCATCCATTGGAATAACAAAGATATCGACAACAGACTACCTTCCATAATGACATAGCTACCATCCAGTGGAGTAAAAAAATCATGACAACAACCTACCTTCAATAATGACAAGGCTTACATCCATTGGAGTAAAAAATCACGACAACAAACTACCTTCCATAATGACAAGGTTACTATCCATTAGAATGACAAAAATCTTGACAACAAACTACCTTCGATAATGACAAGGCTACCATCCAATGGAATAACTTAAATCTCGACAAAAGACTACCCTTCATAATGACAAGGCTACCTTCCATTGGAGTAACAAAAATCTGAATAAAAGACTACCTTCCATAATGACAAGGCTACAATCCATTAGAATAACTGAAATCTCAATAATAGACTACGTTCCATAATGACAAGGTTACCATCCATTGGAGTAACAAAAATCTCAACAACAGACTACGTTCCATAATGACCAGGCTACCATCCATTAGAGTAACAAAAATCTCGACAACAAACTACCCTCAATAATGACCAGGCTACCATCCATTGGAGTAACAAAAATATCGACGACATATTACCTTCCAAAATGACAATGCTACCATCCATTGGAGTAATAAAAATCTTTACATCAGACTACCTTCATTAATTACAAGGCTACCATTCATTGAGTAACAAAGATATAGACAACAGACTATGTTCCATAATGACAAGGCTACCATCCATTGGAGAAACAAAAATCTCAACAACAGACTATGTTCCATAATGACAAGGCTACCATCCATTGGAGTAACCAAAATATCGACAATAGACTATGTTCTATAATGACAAGGCTACCATCCATTTAAGTAACAAAAATCTCGGCAACACACTACCTTCCATCATGACAAAGATACCATCCATTGGAGTATCAAAAATCTCGACAACACACTACCTTCCATCATGACAAAGATACCATCCATTGGAGTATCAAAAATCTCGACAACAAACTACCTTCCATAATGACAAGGCTACCATCAATTGGAGTAACAAAAATATCGACAACAGACTATGTTCCATAATGAGAAGGCTACCATCCATTGGAGAAACAAAAATCTCGACAATAGACTACCTTCCAAAATGACAAGTCTACCATCCATTGGAGTAACCAAAATCTCTACAACAGACTACCTTCCATAATAACAAGGCTACCATCCATTGATTAACAAAGATATCTAAAATAGACTACCTTTCATAATGATTAGGCCACCATCCATTGGAGTTGAAAAAATCTCGACAACTGACTACCTTCCATAATGACAAGGTTACCATCCATTTGAACAACAAAAATCTTGACAACAGACTACCTTCCATAATGACAAGGCTACCATCCATTGGAGTACCAAAAATCTCGACAACAGACTACCTTCCATAATGACAAGGTTACCATTCATTGGAATAACAAAGATATCGACAAAAGACTACCTTCCATAATGACAAGGATACCCTCCATTGGAGTAGAAAAATACTCGACAACAGACTACTCTCCATAATGACAAGGCTACAATCCAATGGAGTAACAAAAATCTGAACAAAAGACTGCCTTCCATAGTGACAAGGCTACCATCCATTGGAGTAACAGAAATCTCAATGACAAACTACATTCCATAATGACAAGGCTACCATCCATTGGAGTATCAAAAATCTCTACAACAGACTACCTTCCATAATGACAAGGCTACCATCCATTGAAGTAACAAAAATATCAACAACAGACTATGTTCCATAATAACAAGGCTACCATCCATTGGAGTAACCAAAATATCGACAATAGTCTATGTTCTATAATGACAAGGCTACCATCCATTGAAGTAACAAAAATATCGATAACAGACTACCTTCCATCATGACAAAGATACCATCCATTGGAGTATCAAAAATCTCGACAAAAAACTACCTTCCATAATGTCAAGGCTACAATCCATTGGAGTAACAAAAATATCGACAACAGACTATGTTCCACAATGACAAGGCTATCATCCATTGGAGTAAAAAAAATCTCGATAATAGACTACCTTCCAAAATGACAAGTCTACCATCCATTGGAGTAACCAAAATCTCTACAACAAACTACCTTCCATAATGACAAAGCTACAATCAATTAATTAACAAAGATATCGAAAATAGACTACCTTTCATAATGATTAGGCTACCATCCATTGGAGTAAAAAAATCTCGACCAATGAGTACCTTCCATAATGACAAGGTTACCATCCATTTGAACAAAAAAAATCTCGACAACAGACTACCTTCCATAATGACAAGGCTACCATCCATTGGAGTACCAAAAATCTCGACAACAGACTACCTTCAATAATGACAAGGTTACCATCCATTGGAATAACAAAGATATCGACAACAGACTACCTTCCATAATGACAAGGATACCCTCCATTGGAGTAAAAAAATACGCGACAACAAACTACTCTCCATAATGACAAGGCTACAATCCAATGGAGTAACAAAAATATGAACAACAGACTGCCTTCCATAGTGACAAGGCTACCATCCATTGGAGTAACAAAAATCTCGACAACAGACTACATTCCATAATGACAACGCTACCATCCAATATAATAACAAAAATCTCAACGATAGACTACCTCACATAATGACAAGGCTACCATTCATTGGAGTATCAAAAATCTGAACAACTGTCTTCCTTCCATAATGACAAGGCTACAATCCATTGGAGTGACAGAAATCTCAATGATAGACTACATTCCATAATGACAAGGCTACCATTCATTGGAGTAACAAAACACTCGATAATAGACTACCCTTCATAATGACAAGGCTACCATCTGTTAGAGTAACAAAATCTCGACAATAGACTACCCTCCATAATGACAAGGCTACCATCCATTGGAGTAACAAAAATATCGACGATAACTATGTTCCACAATAACAAGGCTACCATCAATTGAAGTAACAAAAATCTCGACAACAGACTACCTTCCATAATGACATAGCTACCATCCAGTGGAGTAAAAAAATCATGACAACAACCTACCTTCAGTAATGACAAGGCTTAAATCCATTGGAGTAAAAAATCACGACAACAAACTACCTTTCATAATGACAAGGTTACTATCCATTAGAATGACAAAATTCTTGACAACAAACTACCTTCGATAATGACAAGGCTACCATCCAATGGAATAACTTAAATCTCGACAAAAGACTACCCTTCATAATGACAAGGCTACCATCCATTGGAATAACAAAAATCTGAATAAAAGACTACCTTCCATAATGACAAGGCTACAATCCATTAGAATAACAGAAATCTCAATGATAGACTACGTTCCATAATGACAAGGTTACCATCCATTGGAGTAACAAAAATCTCAACAACAGACTACGTTCCATAATGACAGGGCTACCATCCATTAGAGTAACAAAAATCTCGACAACAGACTACCCTCTATAATGACCAGGCTACCATCCATTGGAGTAACAAAAATATCGACGACAAATTACCTTCCAAAATGACAATGCTACCATCCATTGGAGTAATAAAAATCTTTACATCAGACTACCTTCATTAATTACAAGGCTACCATTCATTGAGTAACAAAGATATAAACAACAGACTATGTTCCATAATGACAAGGCTACCATCCATTGGAGAAACAAAAATCTCGATAACAGACTACCTTCCATAATGACAAGGCTACCATCCATTGAGTAGCAAAACTCTCGACAACAAACTATGTTCCATAATGACAAGGCTACCATCCATTGAGTAACAAAGATATCGACAACAGACTACCTTCCATAATGACAAGGCTACCATCTATTGGAGTAACAAAAACCTCGAAAACAAACTACCTTCCATAATGACAAGGCTACCATCCATTCGAATAACAAAAATCTTAATGACAAACTACCTTCCTTAATGACAAGGCTACCATCCATTGGAGTAACAATTATCACGGCACAAAACTACCTTCCATAATGACAAGGCTACCATCCATTGGAGTAACAAAACTATCAACAACAAAATACCTTCCATAAAGACAAGGCTACCATCCATTGGAGTAACAAAAATCTCGACAACAGACTAGCTTCAATAATGACAAGGCTACCATCCATTGGAGTAACAAAAAATCGATGACAAATTACCTTCCAAAATGACAAGGCTACCATCCATTAAAGTATCAAAAATATCTACAACAGACTAGCTTCATTAATGACAAGGCTACAATCCATTTAAGTAATAAAAATCTTGACAACAGACTATGTTCCATTATAACAAGGCTACCATCCATTAGAGTAACAAAAATATCGACAATAGACTACCTTCCATGATGACAAGGCTAACATCCATTGGAGTAACAAAAATATCGAAAATAGACTATGTTCCATAGTAACAAGGCTACCATCCATTGGAGTAACAAAAATCTCGACAAGAGACTACCTACCATAATGAAAAGGTTAGCATCCATTGGAATAAAAAAGATATCGACAATAGACTATGTTCCAAAATGACAAGGCTACCATCCATTGGAGTTTCAAAAATCTCGACAACAGACTACCTTCCAAAATGACAAGGCAACCATCCTATGGAGTAATAAAAATCTCGACAACAGACTACCTTCCATAATGACAAGGCTACCATCCAATGGAATAACAAAAATCTCGGCAACAGACTACCTTTCATAATGACAAGGCTGCCATCCATTGGAGTAAAAAAATATGAATAACATACTACATTCCTTAACGACAAGGTTACCATCCGTTTGAATAACAAATATCTCAACAACAGACTACCTTCCATAATGACAAGGCTACGATCCATTGGAGTAAAAAAAATCTCGACAATAGACTATGTTCCATAATGACAAGGCTACCATCCATTCGAGTAACAAAAATCTCGACAACACACTACCTTCCATAATGACAAGGCTACCATCTATTGGGGTAACAAAAATATCGACAATAGACTATGTTCAATAATGACAAGGCTACTATGCATTGGAGTAATAAAAATCTTGACAACAGACTACGTTCCATAATAACAAGGCTACCATCCATTAGAGTAACAAAAATCTCGACAATAGACTACCTTCCATGATGACAAGGCTACCATCCATTGGAGTAACAAAATTATCGAAAATAGACTATGTTGCATAGTAACAAGGCTACCATCCATTGGAGTAACAAAAATCTCGACAAGAGACTACCTTCCATAATGAAAAGGTTACCATCCATTGGAATAAAAAACATATCGACAATAGACTCTGTTCTATAATGACAAGGCTACCATCCATTGGAGTAACAAAAATCTCGACAACAAACTACTTTCCATAATGACAACGCTACCATCCATTGGAGTAACAAAAATCTCGAGAATAGACTACCTTCCATAATGACAAGGATACCATCCAATGAGAAACAAAGATATCGACAATAGACTACCTTCTATAATTCCAAGGCTACTATCTATTGGAGTAAAAAAAATCTCGACAACAGCCTACCTTCCATAATGACAAGTTCATCATCCGTTGGAATGACAAAAATATCGACAACAAACTATGTTCCATAATGACAAGGCTACCATCCATTGGAGTAAGAAAAATCTCGACAACAGACTACCTTCCAAAATGACAAGGCTATCATCCTATGGAGTAATAAAAATCTCTACAACAGACTACCTTCAATAATGACAAGGCTACCATCCATTGAGTATCAAAGATATCGACAACAAACTACCTTCCATAATGACAAGGCTACAATCCATTAGAGTAAAAAAAATCTCGACAAAGGACTACCTTCCTTAACGACAAGGTTACCATCAATTTGAATAACAAAAATCTCGACAACAGACTACCTTCCACAATGACAAGGCTACCATCCATTGGAGTAAAAAAATCTCGACAACAGACTACCTTCCATAATGACAAGGTTACCATCCATTGGAATAACAAAGATATCGACAAAAGACTACCTTCCATAATGACATGGTTACCATCCATTGGAGAAAAAAAATCTCGACAACAAACTACTTTCCATAATGACAAGGCTACCATCCATTGGACTAACAAAAATATCGACAACATACTACCTTTCATAATGACAAGACTACCATCCATTGGAGTAACAAAAATATGAACAACAGACTAAGTTCCTTAATGACAAGGCTACCATCCATTGGAGTAACAGAAATCTCAATGACAAACTACCTTCCATAATGACAAGGCTACAATCCATTGGAGTAATAAAAATCTTGACAATAGACTACGTTCCATTATAACAAGGCTACCATCCATTAGAGTAACAAAAATCTCTACAACAGACTACCTTCCATGATGACAAGGCTCCCACCCATTGGAGTAACAAAAATATCGAAAATAGACTATGTTCCATAGTAACAAGGCTACCATCCATTGGAGTAACAAAAATCTCGACAAGAGACTACCTACCATAATGAAAAGGTTAGCATCCATTGGAATAAAAAAGATATCGACAATAGACTATGTTCCAAAATGACAAGGCTACCATCCATTGGAGTTTCAAAAATCTCGACAACAGACTACCTTCCAAAATGAAAGGCAACCATCCTATGGAGTAATAAAAATCTCGATAACAGACTACCTTCCATAATGACAAGGCTACCATCCAATGGAATAACAAAAATCTCGGCAACAGACTACCTTTCATAATAACAAGGCAACCATCCATTGGAGTAAAAAAATATGAATAACATACTACATTCCTTAACGACAAGGTTACCATCCGTTTGAATAACAAATATCTCAACTACAGACTACCTTCCATAATGACAAGGCTACGATCCATTGGAGTAAAAAAATCTCGACAATAGACTATGTTCCATAATGACAAGGCTACCATCCATTCGAGTAACAAAAATCTCGACAACACACTACCTTCCATAATGACAAGGCTACCATCTATTGGGGTAACAAAAATATCGACAATAGACAATGTTCAATAATGACAAGGCTACCATCCATTGGAGTAACAAAAATCTCGACAAGAGACTACCTTCTATAATGAAAAGGTTACCATCCATTGGAATAAAAAACATATCGACAATAGACTCTGTTCTATAATGACAAGGCTACCATCCATTGGAGTAACAAAAATCTCGGCAACAAACTACTTTCCATAATGACAACGTTACCATCCATTGGAGTAACATAAATCTCGAGAATAGACTACCTTCCATAATGACAAGGATACCATCCAATGAGAAACAAAGATATCGACAATAGACTACCTTCTATAATTGCAAGGCTACTATCTATTGGAGTAAAAAAAATCTCGACAACAGCCTACCTTCCATAATGACAAGTTCATCATCCGTTGGAATGACAAAAATATCGACAACAAACTACCTTCCATAATGACAAGGCTACCATACATTGGAGTAACAAAAATATCGACAATAAACTATGTTCCATAATGACAAGGCTACCATCCATTGGAGTAAGAAAAATCTCGATAACAGACTTCCTTTCATAATGATAAGGCTACCATCCATTGGAGTAAAAAAATATGAATAACATACTACATTCCTTAACGACAAGGTTACCATCCGTTTGAATAAAAAATATCTCAACAACAGACTACCTTCCATAATGACAAGGCTACGATCCATTGGAGTAAAAAAAATCTCGACAATAGACTATGTTCCATAATGACAAGGCTACCATCCATTCGAGTAACAAAAATCTCGACAACACACTACCTTCCATAATGACAAGGCTACCATCTATTGGGGTAACAAAAATATCGACAATAGACTATGTTCAATAATGACAAGGCTACTATCCATTGGAGTAATAAAAATCTTGACAACAGACTACGTTCCATAATAACAAGGCTACCATCCATTAGAGTAACAAAAATCTCGACAATAGACTACCTTCCATGATGACAAGGCTACCATCCATTGGAGTAACAAAATTATCGAAAATAGACTATGTTGCATAGTAACAAGGCTACCATCCATTGGAGTAACAAAAATCTCGACAAGAGACTACCTTCCATAACGAAAAGGTTACCATCCATTGGAATAAAAAACATATCGACAATAGACTCTGTTCTATAATGACAAGGCTACCATCCATTGGAGTAACAAAAATCTCGACAACAAACTACTTTCCATAATGACAATGCTACCATCCATTGGAGTAACAAAAATCTCGAGAATAGACTACCTTCCATAATGACAAGGATCCCATCCAATGAGAAACAAAGATATCGACAATAGACTACCTTCTATAATTGCAAGGCTACTATCTATTGGAGTAAAAAAAATCTCGACAACAGCCTACCTTCCATAATGACAAGTTCATCATCCGTTGGAATGACAAAAATATCGACAACAAACTACCTTCCATAATGACAAGGCTACCATACATTGGAGTAACAAAAATATCGACAACAAACTATGTTCCATAATGACAAGGCTACCATCCATTGGAGTAGGAAAAATCTCGACAACAGACTACCTTCCAAAATGATAAGGCTATCATCCTATGGAGTAATAAAAATCTCTACAACAAACTACCTTCAATAATGACAAGGCTACCATCCATTGAGTATCAAAGATATCGACAACAAACTACCTTCCATAATGACAAGGCTACAATCCATTAGAGTAAAAAAAATCTCGACAAAGGACTACCTTCCTTAACGACAAGGTTACCATCAATTTGAATAACAAAACTCTCGACAACAGACTACCTTCCACAATGACAAGGCTACCATCCATTGGAGTAACAAAAATCTCGACAAAAAACTACCTTCCATAATGACGAGGTTACCATCCATTGGAATAACAAAGATATCGACAAAAGACTACCTTCCATAATGACATGGTTACCATCCATTGGAGAAAAAAAATCTCGACAACAAACTACTTTCCATAATGACAAGGCTACCATCCATTGGACTAACAAAAATATCGACAACAGACTACCTTTCATAATGACAAGACTACCATCCATTGGAGTAACAAAAATATGAACAACAGACTAAGTTCCTTAATGACAAGACTACCATCCATTGGAGTAACAAAAATCTCAATGACAAACTACCTTCCATAATGACAAGGCTACAATCCATTGGAGTAATAAAAATCTTGACAATAGACTACGTTCCATTATAACAAGGCTACCATCCATTAGAGTAACAAAAATCTCTACAACAGACTACCTTCCATGATGACAAGGCTACCACCCATTGGAGTAACAAAAATATCAAAAATAGACTATGTTCCATAGTAACAAGGCTACCATCCATTGGAGTAACAAAAATCTCGACAAGAGACTACCTACCATAATGAAAAGGTTAGCATCCATTGGAATAAAAAAGATATCGACAATAGACTATGTTCCAAAATGACAAGGCTACCATCCATTGGAGTTTCAAAAATCTCGACAACAGACTACCTTCCAAAATGAAAGGCAACCATCCTATGGAGTAATAAAAATCTCGACAACAGACTACCTTCCATAATGACAAGGCTACCATCCAATGGAATAACAAAAATCTCGGCAACAGACTACCTTTCATAATAACAAGGCTACCATCCATTGGAGTAAAAAAATATGAATAACATACTACATTCCTTAACGACAAGGTTACCATCCGTTTGAATAACAAATATCTCAACTACAGACTACCTTCCATAATGACAAGGCTACGATCCATTGGAGTAAAAAAAATCTCGACAATAGACTATGTTCCATAATGACAAGGCTACCATCCATTCGAGTAACAAAAATCTCGACAACACACTACCTTCCATAATGACAAGGCTACCATCTATTGGGGTAACAAAAATATCGACAATAGACAATGTTCAATAATGACAAGGCTACCATCCATTGGAGTAACAAAAATCTCGACAAGAGACTACCTTCTATAATGAAAAGGTTACCATCCATTGGAATAAAAAACATATCGACAATAGACTCTGTTCTATAATGACAAGGCTACCATCCATTGGAGGAACAAAAATCTCGGCAACAAACTACTTTCCATAATGACAACGCTACCATCCATTGGAGTAACATAAATCTCGAGAATAGACTACCTTCCATAATGACAAGGATACCATCCAATGAGAAACAAAGATATCGACAATAGACTACCTTCTATAATTGCAAGGCTACTATCTATTGGAGTAAAAAAAATCTCGACAACAGCCTACCTTCCATAATGACAAGTTCATCATCCGTTGGAATGACAAAAATATCGACAACAAACTACCTTCCATAATGACAAGGCTACCATACATTGGAGTAACAAAAATATCGACAATAAACTATGTTCCATAATGACAAGGCTACCATCCATTGGAGTAAGAAAAATCTCGATAACAGACTACCTTTCATAATGATAAGGCTACCATCCATTGGAGTAAAAAAATATGAATAACATACTACATTCCTTAACGACAAGGTTACCATCCGTTTGAATAACAAATATCTCAACAACAGACTACCTTCCATAATGACAAGGCTACGATCCATTGGAGTAAAAAAAATCTCGACAATAGACTATGTTCCATAATGACAAGGCTACCATCCATTCGAGTAACAAAAATCTCGACAACACACTACCTTCCATAATGACAAGGCTACCATCTATTGGGGTAACAAAAATATCGACAATAGACTATGTTCAATAATGACAAGGCTACTATCCATTGGAGTAATAAAAATCTTGACAACAGACTACGTTCCATAATAACAAGGCTACCATCCATTAGAGTAACAAAAATCTCGACAATAGACTACCTTCCATGATGACAAGGCTACCATCCATTGGAGTAACAAAATTATCGAAAATAGACTATGTTGCATAGTAACAAGGCTACCATCCATTGGAGTAACAAAAATCTCGACAAGAGACTACCTTCCATAATGAAAAGGTTACCATCCATTGGAATAAAAAACATATCGACAATAGACTCTGTTCTATAATGACAAGGCTACCATCCATTGGAGTAACAAAAATCTCGACAACAAACTACTTTCCATAATGACAATGCTACCATCCATTGGAGTAACAAAAATCTCGAGAATAGACTACCTTCCATAATGACAAGGATCCCATCCAATGAGAAACAAAGATATCGACAATAGACTACCTTCTATAATTGCAAGGCTACTATCTATTGGAGTAAAAAAAATCTCGACAACAGCCTACCTTCCATAATGACAAGTTCATCATCCGTTGGAATGACAAAAATATCGACAACAAACTACCTTCCATAATGACAAGGCTACCATACATTGGAGTAACAAAAATATCGACAACAAACTATGTTCCATAATGACAAGGCTACCATCCATTGGAGTAGGAAAAATCTCGACAACAGACTACCTTCCAAAATGATAAGGCTATCATCCTATGGAGTAATAAAAATCTCTACAACAAACTACCTTCAATAATGACAAGGCTACCATCCATTGAGTATCAAAGATATCGACAACAAACTACCTTCCATAATGACAAGGCTACAATCCATTAGAGTAAAAAAAATCTCGACAAAGGACTACCTTCCTTAACGACAAGGTTACCATCAATTTGAATAACAAAACTCTCGACAATAGACTACCTTCCACAATGACAAGGCTACCATCCATTGGAGTAACAAAAATCTCGACAAAAAACTACCTTCCATAATGACGAGGTTACCATCCATTGGAATAACAAAGATATCGACAAAAGACTACCTTCCATAATGACATGGTTACCATCCATTGGAGAAAAAAAATCTCGACAACAAACTACTTTCCATAATGACAAGGCTACCATCCATTGGACTAACAAAAATATCGACAACAGACTACCTTTCATAATGACAAGACTACCATCCATTGGAGTAACAAAAATATGAACAACAGACTAAGTTCCTTAATGACAAGACTACCATCCATTGGAGTAACAAAAATCTCAATGACAAACTACCTTCCATAATGACAAGGCTACAATCCATTGGAGTAATAAAAATCTTGACAACAGACTACGTTCCATTATAACAAGGCTACCATCCATTAGAGTAACAAAAATCTCTACAACAGACTACCTTCCATGATGACAAGGCTACCACCCATTGGAGTAACAAAAATATCGAAAATAGACTATGTTCCATAGTAACAAGGCTACCATCCATTGGAGTAACAAAAATCTCGACAAGAGACTACCTTCCATAATGAAAAGGTTACCATCCATTGGAATAAAAAAAATATCGATAATAGACTATGTTCTATAATGACAAGGCTACCATCCATTGGAGTTTCAAAAATCCCGACAACAGACTACCTTCTGAAATGACAAGGCAACCATCCTATGGAGTAATAAAAATCTCGACAACAGACTACCTTCCATAATGACAAGACTACCATCCAATGGAATAATAAAAATCTCGACAACAGACTACCTTTCATAATGACAAGGCTACCATCCATTAGAGTAACAAAAATCTCGACAACAGACTACATTCCTTAACGACAAGGTTACCATCCATTTGAATAACAAAAATCTCGACAACAGACTACCTTCCATAATGACAAGGCTACGATCCATTGGAGTAACAAAAATCTCTACAATAGACTATGTTCCATAATGAAAAGGCTACCACCCATTCGAGTAACAAAAATCTTGACAACACACTACCTTCCATAATGACAAGGCTACCATCCATTGGGGTAAAAAAAATATCGACAATAGACTATGTTCCATAATGACAAGGCTACCAACCATTGGAGTAATAAAAATCTTGACAACAAACTACGTTCCATTATAACAAGTCTACCATCCATTAGAGTAACAAAAATCTCGACAATAGACTACCTTCCATGATGACAAGGCTTCCATCCATTGGAGTTACAAAAATATCGAAAATAGACTATGTTCCATAGTAACAAGGCTACCATCCATTGGAGTAACAAAAATCTCGACAAGAGACTACCTTCCATAATGAAAAGGTTACCATCCATTGGAAAAAAAACATATCGACAATAGACTATGTTCCATGATGACAAGGCTACCATCCATTGGAGTAACAAAAATATCGAAAATAGACTATGTTCCATAGTAACAAGGATACCATCCATTGGAGTAACAAAAATATCGACAAGAGACTACCTTCCATAATGAAAAGGTTACCATCCATAATGAAAAGGTTACCATCCATTGGAATAAAAAAGATATTGACAATAGACTATGTTCCATAATGACAAGGCTACCATCCATTGGAGTTTCAAAAATCCCGACAACAGACTACCTTCCGAAATGACAAGGCAACCATCCTATGGAGTAATAAAAATCTCGATAACAGACTACCGTCCATAATGACAAGACTACCATCCAATGGAATAACAAAAATCTCGACAACAGACTACCTTTCATAATGACAAGGCTACCATCCATTAGAGTAACAAAAATCTCGACAACAGACTACATTCCTTAACGACAAGGTTACCATCCATTTGAATAACAAAAATCTCGACAACAGACTACCTTCCATAATGACAAGGCTACGATCCATTGTTGTAACAAAAATCTCTACAATAGACTATGTTCCATAATGACAAGGCTACCATCCATTAGAGTAACAAAAATCTCGACAACACACTACCTTCCATAATGACAACGCTACCATCCATTGGGGTAACAAAAATATCGACAATAGACTATGTTCCATAATGACAAGGATACCATCCATTGGAATAATAAAAATCTTGACAACAGACTACGTTCCATTATAACAAGGCTACCATCCATTAGAGTAACAAAAATCTCGACAATAGACTACCTTCCATGATGACAAGGCTTCCATCGATTGGAGTTACAAAAATATCGAAAATAGACTATGTTCCATAGTAACAAGGCTACCATCCATTGGAGTAACAAAAATCTCGACAAGAGACTACCTTCCAAAATTAAAAGGTTACCATCCATTGGAATAAAAAACATATCGATAATAGACTATGTTCCATAATGACAAGGCTACCATCCATTGGAGTAACAAAAATCTCAACAACAGACTACTTTCCATAATGACAACGCTACCATCCATTGGAGTAACAAAAATCTTGACAACAGACTACCTTCCATAATGATAAGGATACCATCCATTGAGAAACAAAGATATCGACAATAGACTACCTTCTATAATTGCAAGGCTACTGTCCATTGGAGTAAAAAAAATCTCGACAACAGACTACCTTCCATAATGACAAGTTCATCATCCGTTGGAATGACAAAAATATCGACAACAAACTAACTTCCATAATGACAAGGCTACCATCCATTGGAGTAATAAAAATCTCTACAACAAACTACCTTCAATAATGACAAGGCTACCATCCATTGAGTAACAAAGATATCGACAACAAACTACCTTCCATAATGACAAGGCTACAATCCATTAGAGTAAAAAAAATATCGATAAAAGACTACCTTCCTTAACGACAAGGTTACCATCAATTTGAATAACAAAAATCTCGACAACAGACTACCTTCAATAATGACAAGGCTACCATCCATTGGAGTAACAAAAATCTCGACAACAGACTACCTTCCATAATGACAAGGTTACCATCCATTGGAATAACAAAGATATCGACAAAAGACTACCTTCCATAATGACATGGTTGCCATCCATTGGAGTAAAAATATCTCGACAACAGACTACTTTCCATAATGACAAGGCTACCATACATTGGACTAACAAAAATCTCGACCACAGACTACCTTTCATAATGATAAGGCTACATTCAATTGGAATAACAAAAATCTCGACAACAGACTACCTTCCATAATGATAAGGCTACCATCCATTGGAATAAAAAAGATATCGACAATAGACTATGTTCCATAATGACAAGGCTACCATCCATCGGAGTTTCAAAAATCTCGACAACAGACTACCTTCCAAAATGACAAGGCAACCATCCTATGGAGTAATAAAAATCTAGACAACAGACTACCTTCCATAATGACAAGGTTACCATCCATTTGAATAACAAAACTCTCGACAATAGATTACCTTCCATAATGACAAGGCTACAATCCATTGGAGTAACAAAAATCTCGACAATAGCATATGTTCCATAATGACAAGGCTATCATCCATTCGAGTAACAAAAATCTCGACAACACACTACCTTCCATAATGACAAGCCTACCATCCATTGGGGTAACAAAAATATCGACAATAGACTATGTTCCATAATGACAAGGCTACCATCCATTGGAGTAATAAAAATCTTGACAACAGACTACGTTCCATTATAACAAGGCACCCATCCATTAGAGTAACAAAAATCTAGACAATAGACTACCTTCCATGATGACAAGGCTTCCATCCATTGGAGTAACAAAAATATCGAAAATAAACTATGTTCCATAGTAACAAGGCTACCATCCATTAGAGTAACAAAAATCTCGACAACAGACTACTTTCCATAATGACAACGCTACCATCCATTGGAGTAACAAAAATCTCGACAATAGACTACCTTCCATAATGAAAGGTTTACCATCCATTGGAATAATAAACATATCGACAATAAACTATGTTCCATAATGACAAGGCTACCATCCATTGGAGTAACAAAAATCTCGACAACAGACTACTTTCCATAATGACAACGCTACCATCCATTGGAGTAACAAAAATCTCGACAACAGACTACCTTCCATAATAATAAGGTTACCATCCATTGGAATAACAAAGATATCGACAAAAGACTACCTTCCATAATGACATGGTTACCATCCATTGGAGTAAAAAAATCTCGACAACAGACTACTTTCCATAATGACAAAGCTACCATCCATTGGACTAACAAAAATATCGACAACAAACTACTTTTCATAATGATAAGGCAACAATCCATTGGAATAACAAAAATCTCGACAATAGACTACCTTCCATAATGACAAGGCTACCATTCAATGGAATAACTAAAATATCGAGAACATACTACCTTTCATAATGACAAGACTACCATCCATTGGAGTAAGAAAAATATGAACAACAGACTATGTTCCTTAATGACAAGGCTACCATCCATTGGAGTAACAGAAATCTCAATGCCAAACTACCTTCCATAATGAAAAGGCTACAATCAATTGAAGTAACAAAAATCTTGACATTAGACTACGTTCCATAATGACAAGGATACCATCCATTCGAGTTAAAAAAATATCGAGAACAGACTACCTTCCATAATGACAAGGCTACCATCCATTGGGGTAACAAAAATATCGACAATAGACTATGTTCCATAACGAAAAGGATACCATCCATTGGAGTAATAAAAATCTTGACAACAGACTACATTCCATTATAACAAGGCTACCATCCATTAGAGTAACAAAAAACTCGACAATAGACTACCTTCCATGATGACAAGGCTACCATCCATTGAAGTAACAAAAAGATCGAAAATAGACTATGTCCCATAGTAACAAGGCTACCATCCATTGGAGTAACAAAAATCTCAACAAGAGACTACCTTCCGTAATGAAAAGGTTACCATCCATTGGAATAAAAAAGATATCAACAATAGACAATGTTCCATAATGAAAAGGCTACCATCCATCGGAGTTTCAAAAATCTCGACAACAGACTACCTTCCAAAATGACAAGGCAACCATCCTATGGAGTAATAAAAATCTAGACAACAGACTACCTTCCATAATGACAAGGCTACCATCAAATGGAATAACAAAAATCTCGACAACAGACTACCTTTCATAATGACAAGGCTACCATCCATTGGAGTAACAAAATTCTCGACAACAGACTACATTCCTTAACGACAAGGTTACCATCCATTTGAATAACAAAAATCTCGACAACAGACTACCTTCCATAATGACAAGGCTACAATCCATTGGAGTAACAAAAATCTAGACAAAAGCCTATGTTCCATAATGACAAGGCTATCATCCATTCGAGTAACAAAAATCTCGACAACACACTACCTTCCATAATGACAAGCCTACCATCCATTGGGGTAACAAAAATATCGACAATAGACTATGTTCCATAATGACAAGGCTACCATCAATTGGAGTAATAAAAATCTTGACAACAGACTACGTTCCATTATAACAAGGCAACCATCCATTAGAGTAACAAAAATCTAGACAATAGACTACCTTCCATGATGACAAGGCTTCCATCCATTGGAGTAACAAAAATATCGAAAATAAACTATGTTCCATAGTAACAAGGCTACCATCCATTGGAGTAACAAAAATCTCGACAAGAGACTACCTTCCATAATGAAAAGGTTACCATCCATTGAAATAAAAAACATATCGACAATAGACTATGTTCCATAATGACAAGGCTACCATCCATTAGAGTAACAAAAATCTCGACAACAGACTACTTTCCATAATGACAACGCTACCATCCATTGGAGTAACAAATATCTCGACAATAGACTAGCTTCCATAATGAAAAGCTTACCATCCATTGGAATAATAAACATATCGACAATAAACTATGTTCCATAATGACAAGGCTACCATCCATTGGAGTAACAAAAATCTCGACAACAGACTACTTTCCATAATGACAACGCTACCATCCATTGGAGTAACAAAAATCTCGACAACAGACTACCTTCCATAATGATAAGGTTACCATCCATTGGAATAACAAAGATATCGACAAAAGACTACCTTCCATAATGACATGGTTACCATCCATTGGAGTAAAAAAATCTCGACAGCAGACTACTTTCCATAATGACAAAGCTACCATCCATTGGACTAACAAAAATATCGACAACAAACTACTTTTCATAATGATAAGGCTACAATCCATTGGAATAACAAAAATCTCGGCAATAGACTACCTTCCATAATGACAAGGCTACCATTCAATGGAATAACTAAAATATCGAGAACATACTACCTTTCATAATGACAAGACTACCATCCATTGGAGTAAGAAAAATATGAACAACATACTATGTTCCTTAATGACAAGGCTACCATCCATTGGAGTAACAGAAATCTCAATGCCAAACTACCTTCCATAATGAAAAGGCTACAATCCATTGAAGTAACAAAAATCTTGACATTAGACTATGTTCCATAATGACAAGGATACCATCCATTCGAGTTAAAAAAATATCGACAACAGACTACCTTCCATAATGACAAGGCTACCATCCATTGGGGTAACAAAAATATCGACAGTTGACTATGTTCCATAATGAAAAGGATAACATCCATTGGAGTAATAAAAATCTTGTCAACAGACTACATTCCATTATAACAAGGCTACCATCCATTAGAGTAACAAAAAACTCGACAATAGACTACCTTCCATGATGACAAGGCTACCATCCATTGGAGTAACAAAAAGATCGAAAATAGACTATGTCCCATAGTAACAAGGCTACCATCCATTGGAGTAACAAAAATCTAAACAAGAGACTACCTTCCATAATGAAAAGGTTACCATCCATTGGAATAAAAAAGATATCGACAATAGACAATGTTCCATAATGACAAGGCTACCATCAATCGGAGTTTCAAAAATCTCGACAATAGACTACCTTCCAAAATGACAAGGCAACCATCCTATGGAGTAATAAAAATCTCGACAACAGACTACCTTCCATAATGACAAGGCTACCATCCATTGGAGTAACAAAAATCTCGACAACAGACTACATTCCTTAACGACAAGGTTACCATCCATTTGAATAACAAAAACTCGACAACAGACTACCTTCCATAATGACAAGGCTACAATCCATTGGAGTAACAAAAATCTCGACAATAGACTATGTTCCATAATGACAAGGCTACCATCCATTCGAGTAACAAAAATATCGACAACACACTACCTTCCATAATGACAAGGCTACCATCCATTGGGGTAACAAAAATATCGACAATAGACTATGTTCCATAAAGACAAGGCTACCATCCATTGGAGTAATAAAAATCTTGACAACAAACTACGTTCCATTATAACAAGGCAACAATCCATTAGAGTAACAAAAATCTAGACAATAGACTACCTTCCATGATGACAAGGCTTCCATCCATTGGAGTAACAAAAATATCAAAAATAAACTATGTTCCATAGTAACAAGGCTACCATCCATTGGAGTAACAAAAATCTCGACAAGAGACTACCTTCCATAATGAAAAGATTACCATCCATTGGAATAAAAAGCATATCGACAATAGACTATGTTCCATAATGACAAGGCTACCATCCATTGGAGTAACAAAAATCTTGACAACAGACTACTTTCCATAATGACAACGCTACCATCCATTGGAGTAACAAAAATCTCGACAATAGACTACCTTCCATGATAAAAAGGCTTCCATCCATTGGAGTAACAAAAATATAAAAAATAGACTATGTTCCATAGTAACAAGGCCACCATCCATTGGAGTAACAAAAATATCGACAAGAGACTACCTTCCATAATGAAAAGGTTACCATCCATTGGAATAAAAAACATATCGACAATAGACTATGTTCCATAATGACAAGGCTACCATCCATTGGAGTAACAAAAATCTCGACAACAAACTACTTTCCATAATGACAACGCTACCATCCATTGGAGTAACAAAAATCTCGACAACAGACTACCTTCCATAATGATAAGGTTACCATTCCATTGGAATAACAAAAATATCGACAAAAGACTACATTCCATAATGACATGGTTACCATCCATTGGAGTAAAATAATCTCGACAACAGACTACTTTCCATAATGACAAAGCTATCATCCATTAGACTAACAAAAATCTCGACAACAGACTACTTTTCATAATGATAAGGCGACAATCCATTGGAATAACAAAAATCTCGACAACAGACTACCTTCCATAATGACAAGGCTACCATTCAATGGAATAACTAAAATATCGAGAACATACTACCTTTCATAATGACAAGACTACCATCTATTAGAGTAAGAAAAATATGAACAACAGACTATGTTCCTTAATGACAAGGCTACCATCCATTGGAGTAACAGAAATCTCAATGAAAAACTACCTTCCATAATGACAAGGCTACAATCCATTGAAGTAACAAAAATCTTGACATTAGACTACGTTCCATAATGACAAGGCTACCATCCATTGGAGTAACAAAAATCTTGACAACAGACTACTTTCCATAATGACAACGCTACCATCCATTGGAGTAACAAAAATCTCGACAATAGCCTACCTTCCATAATGAAAGGTTTACCATCCATTGGAATAATAAACATATCGACAATAAACTATGTTCCATAATGACAAGGCTACCATCCATTGGAGTAACAAAAATCTCGACAACAGACTACTTTCCATAATGACAACGCTACCATCCATTGGAGTAACAAAAATCTCGACAACAGACTACCTTCCATAATGATAAGGTTACCATCCATTGGACTAACAAAGATATCGACAAAAGACTACATTCCATAATGACATGGTTACCATCCATTGGAGTAAAAAAATCTCGACAACAGACTACTTTCCATAATGACAAAGCTACCATCCATTGGACTAACAAAAATATCGACAACAAACTACTTTTCATAATAATAAGGCTACAATCCATTGGAATAACAAAAATCTCGACAATAGACTACCTTCCATAATGACAAGGCTACCATTCAATGGAATAACTAAAATATCGAGAACATACTACCTTTCATAATGACAAGACTACCATCCATTGGAGTAAGAAAAATATGAACAACAAACTATGTTCCTTAATGACAAGGCTACCATCCATTGGAGTAACAGAAATCTCAATGCCAAACTACCTTCCATAATGAAAAGGCTACAATCCATTGAAGTAACAAAAATCTTGACATTAGACTACGTTCCATAATGACAAGGATACCATCCATTCGAGTTAAAAAAATATCGAGAACAGACTACCTTCCATAATGACAAGGCTACCATCCATTGGGGTAACAAAAATATCGACAATAGACTATGTTCCATAATGAAAAGGATACCATCCATTGGAGTAATAAAAATCTTGACAACAGACTACATTCCATTATAACAAGGCTACCATCTATTAGAGTAACAAAAAACTCGACAATAGACTACCTTCCATGATGACAAGGCTACCATCCATTGAAGTAACAAAAAGATCGAAAATAGACTATGTCCCATAGTAACAAGGCTACCATCCATTGGAGTAACAAAAATCTCAACAAGAGACTACCTTCCGTAATGAAAAGGTTACCATCCATTGGAATAAAAAAGATATCAACAATAGACTATGTTCCATAATGAAAAGGCTACCATCCATCGGAGTTTCAAAAATCTCGAAAACAGACTACCTTAAAAAATGACAAGGCAACCATCCTATGGAGTAATAAAAATTTAGACAACAGACTACCTTCCATAATGACAAGGCTACCATCCAATGGAATAAAAAAAATCTCGACAACATACTACCATTCATAATGACAAGGCTACCATCCATTGGAGTAACAAAATTCTCGACAACAGACTACATTCCTTAACAACAAGGTTACCATCCATTTGAATAACAAAAATCTCGACAACAGACTACCTTCCATAATGACAAGGCTACAATCCATTGGAGTAACAAAAATCTCGACAATAGCCTATGTTCCATAATGACAAGGCTATCATCCATTCGAGTAACAAAAATCTCGACAACACACTACCTTCCATAATGACAAGCCTACCATCCATTGGGGTAACAAAAATATCGACAATAGACTATGTTCCATAATGACAAGGCTACCATCAATTGGAGTAATAAAAATCTTGACAACAGACTACGTTCCATTATAACAAGGCAACCATCCATTAGAGTAACAAAAATCTAGACAATAGACTACCTTCCATGATGACAAGGCTTCCATCCATTGGAGTAACAAAAATATCGAAAATAAACTATGTTCCATAGTAACAAGGCTACCATCCATTGGAGTAACAAAAATCTCGACAAGAGACTACCTTCCATAATGAAAAGGTTACCATCCATTGAAATAAAAAACATATCGACAATAGACTATGTTCCATAATGACAAGGCTACCATCCATTAGAGTAACAAAAATCTCGACAACAGACTACTTTCCATAATGACAACGCTACCATCCATTGGAGTAACAAAAATCTCGACAATAGACTAGCTTCCATAATGAAAAGCTTACCATCCATTGGAATAATAAACATATCGACAATAAACTATGTTCCATAATGACAAGGCTACCATCCATTGGAGTAACAAAAATCTCGACAACAGACTACTTTCCATAGTGACAACGCTACCATCCATTGGAGTAACAAAAATCTCGACAACAGACTACCTTCCATAATGATAAGGTTACCATCCATTGGAATAACAAAGATATCGACAAAAGACTACCTTCCATAATGACATGGTTACCATCCATTGGAGTAAAAAAATCTCGACAGCAGACTACTTTCCATAATGACAAAGCTACCATCCATTGGACTAACAAAAATATCGACAACAAACTACTTTTCATAATGATAAGGCTACAATCCATTAGAATAACAAAAATCTCGACAACAGACTACCTTCCATAATGACAAGGCTACCATTCAATGGAATAACTAAAATATCGAGAACATACTACCTTTCATAATGACAAGACTACCATCCATTGGAGTAAGAAAAATATGAACAACAGACTATGTTCCTTAATGACAAGGCTACCATCCATTGGAGTAACAGAAATCTCAATGCCAAACTACCTTCCATAATGAAAAGGCTACAATCCATTGAAGTAACAAAAATCTTGACATTAGACTACGTTCCATAATGACAAGGATACCATCCATTCGAGTTAAAAAAATATCGACAACAGACTACCTTCCATAATGACAAGGCTACCATCCATTGGGGTAACAAAAATATCGACAGTTGACTATGTTCCATAATGAAAAGGATACCATCCATTGGAGTAAGAAAAATCTTG
Source organism: Vicia faba (assembly GCA_948472305.1). Classification (NCBI taxonomy): domain Eukaryota; kingdom Viridiplantae; phylum Streptophyta; class Magnoliopsida; order Fabales; family Fabaceae; genus Vicia; species Vicia faba. The sequence goes on from OX451738.1 coordinate 745,436,137, forward strand.
TCAACAGACTATATTCCATTATAACAAGGCTACCATCCATTAGAGTAACAAAAAACTCGACAATAGACTACCTTCCATGATGACAAGGCTACCATCCATTGGAGTAACAAAAAGATCGAAAATAGACTATGTCCCATAGTAACAAGTCTACCATCCATTGGAGTAACAAAAATCTAAACAAGAGACTACCTTCCATAATGAAAAGGTTACCATCCATTGGAATAAAAAAGATATCGACAATAGACAATGTTCCATAATGACAAGGCTACCATCAATCGGAGTTTCAAAAATCTCGACAATAGACTACCTTCCAAAATGACAAGGCAACCATCCTATGGAGTAATAAAAATCTCGACAACAGACTACCTTCCATAATGACAAGGCTACCATCCAATGGAATAACAAAAATCTCGACAACAGACTACCTTTCATAATGACAAGGCTACCATCCATTGGAGTAACAAAAATATCGACAACAGACTACATTCCTTAACGACAAGGTTACCATCCATTTGAATAACAAAAACTCGACAACAGACTACCTTCCATAATGACAAGGCTACAATCCATTGGAGTAACAATAATCTCGACAATAGACTATGATCCATAATGACAAGGCTACCATCCATTCGAGTAACAAAAATATCGACAACACACTACCTTCCATAATGACAAGGCTACCATCCATTAGGGTAACAAAAATATCAACAATAGACTATGTTCCATAAAGACAAGGCTACCATCCATTGGAGTAATAAAAATCTTGACAACAAACTATGTTCCATTATAACAAGGCAACAATCCATTAGAGTAACAAAAATCTAGACAATAGACTACCTTCCATGATGACAAGGCTTCCATCCATTGGAGTAACAAAAATATCGAAAATAAACTATGTTCCATAATAACAAGGCTACCATCCATTGGAGTAACAAAAATCTCGACAAGAGACTTCCTTCCATAATGAAAAGATTACCATCCATTGGAATAAAAAGCATATCGACAATAGACTATGTTCCATAATGACAAGGCTACCATCCATTGGAGTAACAAAAATCTTGACAACAGACTACTTTCCATAATGACAACGCTACCATCCTTTGGAGTAACAAAAATCTCGACAATAGACTACCTTCCATGATAAAAAGGCTTCCATCCATTGGAGTAACAAAAATATAAAAAATAGACTATGTTCCATAGTAACAAGGCCACCATCCATTGGAGTAACAAAAATCTCGACAAGAGACTACCTTCCATAATGAAAAGGTTACCATCCATTGGAATAAAAAACATATCGACAATAGACTATGTTCCATAATGACTAGGCTACCATCCATTGGAGTAACAAAAATCTCGACAACAGACTACTTTCCATAATGACAACGCTACCATCCATTGGAGTAACAAAAATCTCGACAATAGACTACCTTCCATAATGATAAGGTTACCATCCATTGGAATAACAAAGATATCAACAAAAGACTACATTCCATAATGACATGGTTACCATCCATTGGAGTAAAATAATCTCGACACCAGACTACTTTCCATAATGACAAAGCTATCATCCATTGGACTAACAAAAATCTCGACAACAGACTACTTTTCATAATGATAAGGCTACAATCCATTGGAATAACAAAAATCTCGACAACAGACTACCTTCCATAATGACAAGGCTACCATTCAATGGAATAACTAAAATATCGAGAACATACTACCTTTCATAATGACAAGACTACCATCCATTGGAGTAAGAAAAATATGAACAACAGACTATGTTCCTTAATGACAAGGCTACCATCCATTGGAGTAACAGAAATCTCAATGAAAAACTACCTTCCATAATGACAAGGCTACAATCCATTGAAGTAACAAAAATCTTGACATTAGACTACGTTCCATAATGAGAAGGATACCATCCATTCGAGTTAAAAAAATATCGACAACAGACGACCTTCCATAATGACAAGGCTACCATACATTGGGGTAACAAAAATATCGACAATAGACTATGTTCCATAATGACAAGGATACCATCCATTGGAGTAATAAAAATCTTGATAATAGACTACATTCCATTATAACAAGGCTACCATCCATTAGAGTAACAAAAATCTCGACAATAGACTACCTTCCATGATGACAAGGCTACGATCCATTGGAGTAACAAAAATATCGAAAATAGACTATGTGCCATAGTAACAAGGCTACCATCCATTGGAGTAACAAAAATCTCGACAAGAGACTACCTTCCATAATTAAAAGGTTACCATCCATTGGAATAAAAAAGATATCGAAAATAGACTATGTTCCATAATGACAAGGCTACCATCCATTGGAGTAACAAAAATCTCGACAACAGACTACTTTCCATAATGACAACGCTACCATCCATTAGAGTAACAAAAATCTCGACAATAGACTACCTTCCATAATGAAAAGGTTACCATCCATTGGAATAATAAACATATCGACAATAGACTATGTTCCATAATGACAAGGCTACCATCCATTGGAGTAACAAAAATCTTGACAACAGACTACTTTCCATAATGACAACGCTACCATCCTTTGGAGTAACAAAAATCTCGACAATAGACTACCTTCCATGATAAAAAGGCTTCCATCCATTGGAGTAACAAAAATATAAAAAATAGACTATGTTCCATAGTAACAAGGCCACCATCCATTGGAGTAACAAAAATCTCGACAAGAGACTACCTTCCATAATGAAAAGGTTACCATCCATTGGAATAAAAAACATATTGACAATAGACTATGTTCCATAATGACTAGGCTACCATCCATTGGAGTAACAAAAATCTCGACAACAGACTACTTTCCATAATGACAACGCTACCATCCATTGGAGTAACAAAAATCTCGACAATAGACTACCTTCCATAATGATAAGGTTACCATCCATTGGAATAACAAAGATATCAACAAAAGACTACATTCCATAATGACATGGTTACCATCCATTGGAGTAAAATAATCTCGACACCAGACTACTTTCCATAATGACAAAGCTATCATCCATTGGACTAACAAAAATCTCGACAACAGACTACTTTTCATAATGATAAGGCTACAATCCATTGGAATAACAAAAATCTCGACAACAGACTACCTTCCATAATGACAAGGCTACCATTCAATGGAATAACTAAAATATCGAGAACATACTACCTTTCATAATGACAAGACTACCATCCATTGGAGTAAGAAAAATATGAACAACAGACTATGTTCCTTAATGACAAGGCTACCATCCATTGGAGTAACAGAAATCTCAATGAAAAACTACCTTCCATAATGACAAGGCTACAATCCATTGAAGTAACAAAAATCTTGACATTAGACTACGTTCCATAATGAGAAGGATACCATCCATTCGAGTTAAAAAAATATCGACAACAGACGACCTTCCATAATGACAAGGCTACCATACATTGGGGTAACAAAAATATCGACAATAGACTATGTTCCATAATGACAAGGATACCATCCATTGGAGTAATAAAAATCTTGATAATAGACTACATTCCATTATAACAAGGCTACCATCCATTAGAGTAACAAAAATCTCGACAATAGACTACCTTCCATGATGACAAGGCTACGATCCATTGGAGTAACAAAAATATCGAAAATAGACTATGTGCCATAGTAACAAGGCTACCATCCATTGGAGTAACAAAAATCTCGACAAGAGACTACCTTCCATAATTAAAAGGTTACCATCCATTGGAATAAAAAAGATATCGAAAATAGACTATGTTCCATAATGACAAGGCTACCATCCATTGGAGTAACAAAAATCTCGACAACAGACTACTTTCCATAATGACAACGCTACCATCCATTAGAGTAACAAAAATCTCGACAATAGACTACCTTCCATAATGAAAAGGTTACCATCCATTGGAATAATAAACATATCGACAATAGACTATGTTCCATAATGACAAGGCTACCATCCATTGGAGTAACAAAAATCTCGACAACAGACTACTTTCCACAATGACAACGCTACCATCCATTGGAGTAACAAAAATCTCGACAACAGACTACCTTCCATAATTATAAGGTTACCATCCATTGGAATAACAAAGATATCGACAAAAGACTACCTTCCATAATGACATGGTTACCATCCATTGGAGTAAAAAAATCTCGACAACATACTACTTTCCATAATGACAAAGCTACCATCCATTGGACTAACAAAAATCTCGACAACAAACTACTTTTCATAATGATAAGGCTACAATCCATTGGAATAACAAAAATCTCGACAACAGACTACCTTCCATAATGACAAAGCTACCATTCAATGGAATAACTAAAATATCGAGAACATACTACCTTTCATAATGACAAGACTACCATCCATTGGAGTAAGAAAAATATGAACAACATACTATGTTCCTTAATGACAAGGCTACCATCCATTGGAGTAACAAAAATCTCAATGCCAAACTACCTTCCATAATGAAAAGGCTACAATCCATTGAAGTAACAAAAATCTTGACATTAGACTACGTTCCATAATGACAAGGATACCATCCATTCGAGTTAAAGAAAATATCGACAACAGACTACCTTCCATAATGACAAGGCTACCATCCATTGGGGTAACAAAAATATCGACAGTAGACTATGTTCCATAATGAAAAGGATACCATCCATTGGAGTAATAAAAATCTTGACAACAAACTACATTCCATTATAACAAGGCTACCATCCATTAGAGTAACAAAAAACTCGACAATAGACTACCTTCCATGATGACAAGGCTACCATCCATTGGAGTAACAAAAAGATCGAAAATAGACTATGTCCCATAGTAACAAGGCTACCATCCATTGGAGTAACAAAAATCTAAACAAGAGACTACCTTCCATAATGAAAAGGTTACCATCCATTGGAATAAAAAAGATATCGACAATAGACTATGTTCCATAATGACAAGGCTACCATCAATCGGAGTTTCAAAAATCTCGACAACAGACTACCTTCCAAAATGACAAGGCAACCATCCAATGGAGTAATAAAAATCTCGACAACAGACTACCTTCCATAATGACAAGGCTACCATCCAATGGAATAACAAAAATCTCGACAACAGACTACCTTTCATAATGACAAGGCTACCATCCATTGGAGTAACAAAAATCTCGACAACAGACTACATTCCTTAACGACAAGGTTACCATCCATTTGAATAACAAAAACTCGACAACAGACTACCTTCCATAATGACAAGGCTACAATCCATTGGAGTAACAAAAATCTCGACAATAGACTATGTTCCATAATGACAAGGCTACCATCCATTCGAGTAAAAAAAATATCGACAACACACTACCTTCCATAATTACAAGGCTACCAACCATTGGGGTAACAAAAATCTTGACAACAGACTACATTCCATTATAACAAGGCTACCATCCATTAGAGTAACAAAAAACTCGACAATAGACTACCTTCCATGATGACAAGGCTACCATCCATTAGAGTAACAAAAAGATCGAAAATAGACTATGTCCCATAGTAACAAGGCTACCATCCATTGGAGTAACAAAAATCTCGACAAGAGACTACCTTCCATAATGAAAAGGTTACCATCCATTGGAATAAAAAACATATCGACAATAGACTATGTTCCATAATGACAAGGCTACCATCCATTGGAGTAACAAAAATCTCGACAACAGACTACTTTCCATAATGACAACGCTACCATCCATTGGAGTAACAAAAATCTCGACAATAGACTACCTTCCATGATAAAAAGGCTTCCATCCGTTGGAGTAACAAAAATATCAAAAATAGACTATGTTCCATAGTAACAAGGCTACCATCCATTGGAGTAACAAAAATCTCGACAAGAGACTACCTTCCATAATGAAAAGGTTACCATCCATTGGAATAAAAAACATATCGACCATAGACTATGTTCCAAAATGACAAGGCTACCATCCATTGGAGTAACAAAAATCTCGACAACAGACTACTTTCCATAATGACAACGCTACCATCCATTGGAGTAACAAAAATCTCGACAACAGACTACCTTCCATAATGATAAGGTTACCATCCATTGGAATAACAAAGATATCGACAAAAGACTGCATTCCATAATGACATGGTTACCATCCATTGGAGTAAAAAAATTTCGACAACATACTACTTTCCATAATGACAAAGCTATCATCCATTGGACTAACAAAAATCTCGACAACAGACTACTTTTCATAATGATAAGGCTACAATCCATTGGAATAACAAAAATCTCGACAACAAACTACCTTCCATAATGACAAGGCTACCATTCAATGGAATAACTAAAATATCGAGAACATACTACCTTTCATAATGACAAGACTACCATCCATTGGAGTAAGAAAAATATGAACAACAAACTATGTTCCTTAATGACAACGCTACCATCCATTGGAGTAACAGAAATCTCAATGACAAACTACCTTCCATAATGACAAGGCTACAATCCATTGAAGTAACAAAAATCTTGACATTAGACTGCGTTCCATAATGACAAGGATACCATCCATTCGAGTTAAAAAAATATCGACAACAGACGACTTACCATAATGACAAGGATACCATCCATTAGAGTAATAAAAATCTTGACAATAGACTACATTCCATTATAACAAGGCTACCATCCATTAGAGTAACAAAAATCTCGACAATAGACTACCTTCCATGATGACAAGGCTACGATCAATTGGAGTAACAAAAATATCGAAAATAGACTATGTGCCATAGTAACAAGGCTACCATCCATTGGAGTAACAAAAATCTCGACAAGAGACTACCTTCCATAATTAAAAGGATTCCATCCATTGGAATAAAAAAGATATCGAAAATAGACTATGTTCCATAATGACAAGGCTACCATTCATTGGAGTTTCAAAAATCTCGACAACAGACTACCTTCCAGAATGACAAGGCAACCATCCTATGGAATAATAAAAATCTAGACAACAGACTACCTTCCATAATGACAAGGCTACCATCCAATGGAATAACAAAAATCTCGACAATAGACTACCTTTCATAATGACAAGGCTACCATCCATTGGAGTAACAAAAATCTAGACAACACACTACATTTCTTAACGACAAGGTTACCATCCATTTAAATAACAAAAATCTCGACAACAGACTATCTTCCATAATGACAAGGCTACCATTCAATGGAATAACAAAAATCTCGACAACAGACTACCTTTCATAATGACAAGGCGTCCATCCATTGGAGTAACAAAAATCTCGACAACAGACTACATTCCTTAACGACAAGGTTACCATCCATTTGAATAACAAAAATCTCGACAACAGACTACCTTTCATAATGACAAGGCTACAATCCATTGGAGTAACAAAAATCTCGAAAATAGACTATGTTCCATAATGACAAGGCTACCATCCATTCGAGTAACAAAAATCTCGACAACAGACTACCTTTCATAATGACAAGGCTACCATCCATTGGAGTAACAAAAATCTCGACAACAGACTACATTCCTTAACGACAAGGTTACCATCCATTTAAATAACAAAAATCTCGACAACAGACTACCTTCCATAATGACAAGGCTACCATTCAATGGAATAACAAAAATATCGACAACAGACTACCTTTCATAATGACAAGGCTACCATCCATTGGAGTAACAAAAATCTCGACAACAGACTACATTCCTTAACGACAAGGTTACCATCCATTTGAATAACAAAAATCTCGTCAACAGACTACCTTCCATAATGACAAGGCTACCATCCATTGGGGTAACAAAAATATCGACAATAGACTATGTTCCATAATGACAAGGCTACCATCCATTGGAGTAATAAAAATCTTGACAACAGACTACGTTCCATTATAACAAGGCAACCATCCATTAGAGTAACAAAAATCTCGACAATAGACTACCTTCCATGATGACAAGGCTTCCATCCATTGGAGTAACAAAAATATCGACAAGAGACTACCTTCCATAATGAAAAGGTTACCATCCATTGGAATAAAAAACTTATCGACAATAGACTTTGTTCCATAATGTCAAGGCTACCATCCATTGGAGTAACAAAAATCTCGACAACAGACTACTTTCCATAATGAACACGTTACCATCCATTGGAGTAACAAAAATCTCGACAATAGACTACCTTCCATGATAAAAAGTCTTCCATCCGTTGGAGTAACAAAAATATCGAAAATAGACCATGTTCCATAGTAACAAGGCTACCATCCATTGGAGTAACAAAAATATCGACAAGAGACTACCTTCCATAATGATAAGGTTACCATCCATTGGAATAACAAAGATATCGACAAAAGACTGCATTCCATAATGACATGGTTACCATCCATTGGAGTAAAAAAATTTCGACAACATACTACTTTCCATAATGACAAAGCTATCATCCATTGGACTAACAAAAATCTCGACAACAGACTACTTTTCATAATGATAAGGCTACAATCCATTGGAATAACAAAAATCTCGACAACAGACTACCTTCCATAATGACAAGGCTACCATTCAATGGAATAACTAAAATATCGAGAACATACTACCTTTCATAATGACAAGACTACCATCCATTGGAGTAAGAAAAATATGAACAACAAACTATGTTCCTTAATGACAACGCTACCATCCATTGGAGTAACAGAAATCTCAATGACAAACTACCTTCCATAATGACAAGGCTACAATCCATTGAAGTAACAAAAATCTTGACATTAGACTGCGTTCCATAATGACAAGGATACCATCCATTCGAGTTAAAAAAATATCGACAACAGACGACTTACCATAATGACAAGGATACCATCCATTAGAGTAATAAAAATCTTGACAATAGACTACATTCCATTATAACAAGGCTACCATCCATTAGAGTAACAAAAATCTCGACAATAGACTACCTTCCATGATGACAAGGCTACGATCAATTGGAGTAACAAAAATATCGAAAATAGACTATGTGCCATAGTAACAAGGCTACCATCCATTGGAGTAACAAAAATCTCGACAAGAGACTACCTTCCATAATTAAAAGGATTCCATCCATTGGAATAAAAAAGATATCGAAAATAGACTATGTTCCATAATGACAAGGCTACCATTCATTGGAGTTTCAAAAATCTCGACAACAGACTACCTTCCAGAATGACAAGGCAACCATCCTATGGAATAATAAAAATCTAGACAACAGACTACCTTCCATAATGACAAGGCTACCATCCAATGGAATAACAAAAATCTCGACAATAGACTACCTTTCATAATGACAAGGCTACCATCCATTGGAGTAACAAAAATCTAGACAACACACTACATTTCTTAACGACAAGGTTACCATCCATTTAAATAACAAAAATCTCGACAACAGACTATCTTCCATAATGACAAGGCTACCATTCAATGGAATAACAAAAATCTCGACAACAGACTACCTTTCATAATGACAAGGCGTCCATCCATTGGAGTAACAAAAATCTCGACAACAGACTACATTCCTTAACGACAAGGTTACCATCCATTTGAATAACAAAAATCTCGACAACAGACTACCTTTCATAATGACAAGGCTACAATCCATTGGAGTAACAAAAATCTCGAAAATAGACTATGTTCCATAATGACAAGGCTACCATCCATTCGAGTAACAAAAATCTCGACAACAGACTACCTTTCATAATGACAAGGCTACCATCCATTGGAGTAACAAAAATCTCGACAACAGACTACATTCCTTAACGACAAGGTTACCATCCATTTAAATAACAAAAATCTCGACAACAGACTACCTTCCATAATGACAAGGCTACCATTCAATGGAATAACAAAAATATCGACAACAGACTACCTTTCATAATGACAAGGCTACCATCCATTGGAGTAACAAAAATCTCGACAACAGACTACATTCCTTAACGACAAGGTTACCATCCATTTGAATAACAAAAATCTCGTCAACAGACTACCTTCCATAATGACAAGGCTACCATCCATTGGGGTAACAAAAATATCGACAATAGACTATGTTCCATAATGACAAGGCTACCATCCATTGGAGTAATAAAAATCTTGACAACAGACTACGTTCCATTATAACAAGGCAACCATCCATTAGAGTAACAAAAATCTCGACAATAGACTACCTTCCATGATGACAAGGCTTCCATCCATTGGAGTAACAAAAATATCGACAAGAGACTACCTTCCATAATGAAAAGGTTACCATCCATTGGAATAAAAAACTTATCGACAATAGACTTTGTTCCATAATGTCAAGGCTACCATCCATTGGAGTAACAAAAATCTCGACAACAGACTACTTTCCATAATGAACACGTTACCATCCATTGGAGTAACAAAAATCTCGACAATAGACTACCTTCCATGATAAAAAGTCTTCCATCCGTTGGAGTAACAAAAATATCGAAAATAGACCATGTTCCATAGTAACAAGGCTACCATCCATTGGAGTAACAAAAATATCGACAAGAGACTACCTTCCATAATGAAAAGGTTACCATCCATTGGAATAAAAAACATATCGACAATAGACTATGTTTCATAATGACAAGGCTACCATCCATTGGAGTAACAAAAATCTCGACAACAGACTACTTTCCATAATGACAACGCTACCATCCATTGGACTAACAAAAATCTCGACAACAGACTACCTTTCATAATGATAAGGCTACAATCCATTGGAATAACAAAAATCTCGACAACAGACTACCTTTCATAATGACAAGACTACCATCCATTGGAGTAAGAAAAGTATGAACAACAGACTATGTTCCTTAATGACAAGGCTACCATCCATTGGAGTAACAAAAATCTCAATGACAAACTACCTTCCATAATGACAAGGCTACAATCCATTGAAGTAACAAAAATCTTGACATTAGACTACATTCCATAATGACAAGGATACCATCCATTCTAGTTACAAAAATATCGACAATAGACTACCTTCCATAATGACAAGGCTACCATCCATTGGGGTAACAAAAATATCGACAATAGACTATGTTCCATAATGACAAGGATACCATCCATTGGAGTAATAAAAATCTTGACAATAGACTACATTCCATTATAACAAGGCTACCATCCATTAGAGTAACAAAAATCTTGACAATAGACTACCTTCCATGATGACAAGGCTACCATCCATTGGAGTAACAAAAATATCGAAAATAGACTATGTCCCATAGCAACAAGGCTACCATCCATTGGACTAACAAAGATCTCGACAAGAGACTACCTTCCATAATTAAAAGGTTACCATCCATTGGAATAAAAAAGATATCGAAAATAGACTATGTTCCATAATGACAAGGCTACCATCCATTGGAGTTTCAAAAATCTCGACAACAGACTACCTTCCAAAATGACACGGCAACCATCCTATGGAATAACAAAAATCTCGACAACAGACTACCTTCCATAATGACAAGGCTACCATCCAATGGAATAACAAAAATCTCGACCACAAACTACCTTTCATAATGACAAGGCTACAATCCATTGAAGTAACAAAAATCTTGACATTAGACTACATTCCATAATGACAAGGATACCATCCATTCTAGTTACAAAAATATCGACAATAGACTACCTTCCATAATGACAAGGCTACCATCCATTGGGGTAACAAAAATATCGACAATAGACTATGTTCCATAATGACAAGGATACCATCCATTGGAGTAATAAAAATCTTGACAATAGACTACATTCCATTATAACAAGGCTACCATCCATTAGAGTAACAAAAATCTTGACAATAGACTACCTTCCATGATGACAAGGCTACCATCCATTGGAGTAACAAAAATATCGAAAATAGACTATGTCCCATAGCAACAAGGCTACCATCCATTGGACTAACAAAGATCTCGACAAGAGACTACCTTCCATAATTAAAAGGTTACCATCCATTGGAATAAAAAAGATATCGAAAATAGACTATGTTCCATAATGACAAGGCTACCATCCATTGGAGTTTCAAAAATCTCGACAACAGACTACCTTCCAAAATGACACGGCAACCATCCTATGGAATAACAAAAATCTCGACAACAGACTACCTTCCATAATGACAAGGCTACCATCCAATGGAATAACAAAAATCTCGACCACAAACTACCTTTCATAATGACAAGGCTACCATCCATTGGAGTAACAAAAATCTCGACAACAGACTACGTTACTTAACGACAAGGCTACCATCCATTGGAGTAATAAAAATCTTGACAACAGACTATGTTCCATTATAACAAGGCAACCATCCATTAGAGTAAGAAAAATCTCGACAATAGACTACCTTCCATGATGACAAGGCTTTCATCCATTGGAGTAACAAAAATATCGAAAATAGACTATGTTCCAGAGTAACAAGGCTACCATCCATTGGAGTAACAAAAATCTCGACAAGAGACTACCTTCCATAATGAAAAGGTTACCATCCATTGGAATAAAAAACATATCGACAATAGACCATGTTCCATAATGACAAGGCTACCATCCATTGGAGTAATAAAAATCTCGACAACAGACTACTTTCCATAATGACAACGCTACCATCCATTGGAGTAATAAAAATCTCGACAACAGACTACTTTCCATAATGACAAGGCTACCATCCATTGGAATAATAAAAATCTCGACAACAGACTACTTTCCATAATGACAACGCTACCATCCATTGGAGTAACAAAAATCTCGACAACAGACTACCTTCCATAATGATAAGGTTACCATCCATTGGAATAACAAAGATATCGACAAAAGACTACATTCCATAATGACATGGTTACCATCCATTGGAGTAAAAAAATCTCGACAACAGACTACTTTCCATAATGACAAAGCTACCATCCATTGGACTAACAAAAATCTCGACAACAGACTACTTTTCATAATGATAAGGCTACAATCCATTGGAATAACAAAAATCTCGACAACAGACTACCTTCCATAATGACAAGGCTACCATTCAATGGAATAACTAAAATATCGAGAACATACTACCTTTCATAATGACAAGACTACCATCCATTGGAGTAAGAAAAATATGAACAACAGACTATGTTCCTTAATGACAAGGCTACCATCCATTGGAGTAACAGAAATCTCAATGACAAACTACCTTCCATAATAACAAGGCTACAATCCATTGAAGTAACAAAAATCTTGACATTAGACTACGTTGCATAATGACAAGGATACCATCCATTCGAGTTAAAAAAATATCGACAACAGACAACCTTCCATAATTACAAGGCTACCATCCATTGGGTTAACAAAAATATCGACAATAGACTATGTTCCATAATGACAAGGATACCATCCATTAGAGTAATAAAAATCTTGACAATAGACTACATTCCATTATAACAAGGCTACCATACATTATTGTAACAAAAATCTCGAAAATAGACTACCTTCCATGATGACAAGGCTACGATCCATTGGAGTAACAAAAATATCGAAAATAGACTATGTGCCATAGTAACAAGGCTACCATCCATTGGAGTAACAAAAATCTCGACAAGAGACTACCTTCCATAATTAAAAGGTTACCATCCATTGGAATAAAAAAGATATCGAAAATAGACTATGTTCCATAATGACAAGGCTACCATCCATTGGAGTTTCAAAAATCTCGACAACAGACTACCTTCTAGAATGACAAGGCAACCATCCTATGGAATAATAAAAATCTAGACAACAGACTACCTTCCATAATGACAAGGCTACCATCCAATGGAATAACAAAAATCTCGATAATAGACTACCTTTCATGATGACAAGGCTACCATCCATTGGAGTAACAAAAATCTAGACCACACACTACATTCCTTAACGACAAGGTTACCATCCATTTAAATAACAAAAATCTCGACAACAGACTAGCTTCCATAATGACAAGGCTACCATTCAATGGAATAACAAAAATCTCGACAACAGACTACCTTTCATAATGACAAGGCTACCATCCATTGGAGTAACAAAAATCTCGACAACAGACTACATTCCTTAACGACAAGGTTACCATCCATTTGAATAACAAAAATCTCGACAACAGACTACCTTCCATAATGCCAAGGCTACAATCCATTGGAGTAACAAAAATCTCGAAAATAGACTATGTTCCATAATGACAAGGCTACCATCCATTCGAGTAACAAAAATCTCGACAACAGACTACCTTTCATAATGACAAGGCTACCATCCATTGGAGTAACAAAAATCTCGACAACAGACTACATTCCTTAACGACAAGGTTACCATCCATTTGAATAACAAAAATCTCGACAACAGACTACCTTCCATAATGACAAGGCTACCATCCATTGGGGTAACAAAAATATCGACAATAGACTATGTTACATAATGACAAGGCTACCATCCATTGGAGTAATAAAAATCTTGACAACAGACTACGTTCCATTATAACAAGGCAACCATCTATTAGAGTAACAAAAATCTCGACAATAGACTACCTTCCATGATGACAAGGATTCCATCCATTGGAGTAACAAAAATCTCGACAAGAGACTACCTTCCATAATGAAAAGGTTACCATCCATTGGAATAAAAAACTTATCGACAATAGACTTTGTTCCATAATGTCAAGGCTACCATCCATTGGAGTAACAAAAATCTCGACAACAGACTACTTTCCATAATGAACATGTTACCATCCATTGGAGTAACAAAAATCTCGACAATAGACTACCTTCCATGATAAAAAGGCTTCCATCCGTTGGAGTAACAAAAATATCAAAAATAGACCATGTTCCATAGTAACAAGGCTACCATCCATTGGAGTAACAAAAATATCGACAAGAGACTACCTTCCATAATGAAAAGGTTACCATCCATTGGAATAAAAAACATATCGACAATAGACTATGTTCCATAATGACAAGGCTACCATCCATTGGAGTAACAAAAATCTCGACAACAGACTACTTTCCATAATGACAACGCTACCATCCATTGGAGTAACAAAAATCTCGACAACAGACTACCTTCCATAATGACAAGGTTACCATCCATTGGAATAACAAAGATATCGACAAAAGACTACCTTCCATAATGACATGGTTACCATCCATTAGAGTAAAAAAATCTCGACAACAGACTACTTTCCATAATGAGAAAGCTACCATCCATTGGACTAACAAAAATCTCGACAACAGACTACATTTCATAATGATAAGGCTACAATCCATTGGAATAACAAAAATCTCGACAACAGACTACCTTCCATAATGACAAGGCTACCATTCAATGGAATAACTAAAATATCGAGAACATACTCCCTTTCATAATGACAAGACTACCATCCATTGGAGTAAGATAAGTATGAACAACAGACTATGTTCCTTAATGACAAGGCTACCATCCATTGGAGTAACAAAAATCTCAATGACAAACGACCTTCCATAATGACAAGGCTACAATCCATTGAAGTAACAAAAATCTTGACATTAGACTACGTTCCATAATGAGAAGGATACCATCCATTCGAGTTAAAAAAATATCGACAACAGACGACCTTCCATAATGACAACGCTACCATACATTGGGGTAACAAAAATATCGACAATAGACTATGTTCCATAATGACAAGGATACCATCCATTGGAGTAATAAAAATCTTGATAATAGACTACATTCCATTATAACAAGGCTACCATCCATTAGAGTAACAAAAATCTCGACAATAGACTACCTTCCATGATGACAAGGCTACGATCCATTGGAGTAACAAAAATATCGAAAATAGACTATGTGCCATAGTAACAAGGCTACCATCCATTGGAGTAACAAAAATCTCGACAAGAGACTACCTTCCATAATTAAAAGGTTACCATCCATTGGAATAAAAAAGATATCGAAAATAGACTATGTTCCATAATGACAAGGCTACCATCCATTGGAGTAACAAAAATCTCGACAACAGACTACTTTCCATAATGACAACGCTACCATCCATTAGAGTAACAAAAATCTCGACAATAGACTACCTTCCATAATGAAAAGGTTACCATCCATTGGAATAATAAACATATCGACAATAGACTATGTTCCATAATGACAAGGCTACCATCCATTGGAGTAACAAAAATCTCGACAACAGACTACTTTCCACAATGACAACGCTACCATCCATTGGAGTAACAAAAATCTCGACAACAGACTACCTTCCATAATTATAAGGTTACCATCCATTGGAATAACAAAGATATCGACAAAAGACTACCTTCCATAATGACATGGTTACCATCCATTGGAGTAAAAAAATCTCGACAACATACTACTTTCCATAATGACAAAGCTACCATCCATTGGACTAACAAAAATCTCGACAACAAACTACTTTTCATAATGATAAGGCTACAATCCATTGGAATAACAAAAATCTCGACAACAGACTACCTTCCATAATGACAAAGCTACCATTCAATGGAATAACTAAAATATCAAGAACATACTACCTTTCATAATGACAAGACTACCCTCCATTGGAGTAAGAAAAATATGAACAACATACTATGTTCCTTAATGACAAGGCTACCATCCATTGGAGTAACAAAAATCTCAATGCCAAACTACCTTCCATAATGAAAAGGCTACAATCCATTGAAGTAACAAAAATCTTGACATTAGACTATGTTCCATAATGACAAGGATACCATCCATTCGAGTTAAAGAAAATATCGACAACAGACTACCTTCCATAATGACAAGGCTACCATCCATTGGGGTAACAAAAATATCGACAGTAGACTATGTTCCATAATGAAAAGGATACCATCCATTGGAGTAATAAAAATCTTGACAACAGACTACATTCCATTATAACAAGGCTACCATCCATTAGAGTAACAAAAAACTCGACAATAGACTACCTTCCATGATGACAAGGCTACCATCAATTGGAGTAACAAAAAGATCGAAAATAGACTATGTCCCATAGTAACAAGGCTACCATCCATTGGAGTAACAAAAATCTAAACAAGAGACTACCTTCCATAATGAAAAGGTTACCATCCATTGGAATAAAAAAGATATCGACAATAGACTATGTTCCATAATGACAAGGCTACCATCAATCGGAGTTTCAAAAATCTCGACAACAGACTACCTTCCAAAATGACAAGGCAACCATCCAATGGAGTAATAAAAATCTCGACAACAGACTACCTTCCATAATGACAAGGCTACCATCCAATGGAATAACAAAAATCTCGACAACAGACTACCTTTCATAATGACAAGGCTACCATCCATTGGAGTAACAAAAATCTCGACAACAGACTACATTCCTTAACGACAAGGTTACCATCCATTTGAATAACAAAAACTCGACAACAGACTACCTTCCATAATGACAAGGCTACAATCCATTGGAGTAACAAAAATCTCGACAATAGACTATGTTCCATAATGACAAGGCTACCATCCATTCGAGTAAAAAAAATATCGACAACACACTACCTTCCATAATTACAAGGCTACCAACCATTGGGGTAACAAAAATATCGACAATAGACTATGTTCCATAATGACAAGGCTACCATCCATTGGAGTAATAAAAATCTTGACAACAGACTACATTCCATTATAACAAGGCTACCATCCATTAGAGTAACAAAAAACTCGACAATAGACTACCTTCCATGATGACAAGGCTACCATCCATTAGAGTAACAAAAAGATCGAAAATAGACTATGTCCCATAGTAACAAGGCTACCATCCATTGGAGTAACAAAAATCTCGACAAGAGACTACCTTCCATAATGAAAAGGTTACCATCCATTGGAATAAAAAACATATCGACAATAGACTATGTTCCATAATGACAAGGCTACCATCCATTGGAGTAACAAAAATCTCGACAACAGACTACTTTCCATAATGACAACGCTACCATCCATTGGAGTAACAAAAATCTCGACAATAGACTACCTTCCATGATAAAAAGGCTTCCATCCGTTGGAGTAACAAAAATATCAAAAATAGACTATGTTCCATAGTAACAAGGCTACCATCCATTGGAGTAACAAAAATCTCGACAAGAGACTACCTTCCATAATGAAAAGGTTACCATCCATTGGAATAAAAAACATATCGACCATAGACTATGTTCCAAAATGACAAGGCTACCATCCATTGGAGTAACAAAAATCTCGACAACAGACTACTTTCCATAATGACAACGCTACCATCCATTGGAGTAACAAAAATCTCGACAACAGACTACCTTCCATAATGATAAGGTTACCATCCATTGGAATAACAAAGATATCGACAAAAGACTGCATTCCATAATGACATGGTTACCATCCATTGGAGTAAAAAAATTTCGACAACATACTACTTTCCATAATGACAAAGCTATCATCCATTGGACTACCAAAAATCTCGACAACAGACTACTTTTCATAATGATAAGGCTACAATCCATTGGAATAACAAAAATCTCGACAACAGACTACCTTCCATAATGACAAGGCTACCATCCATTGGAGTAAGAAAAATATGAACAACAAACTATGTTCCTTAATGACAACGCTACCATCCATTGGAGTAACAGAAATCTCAATGACAAACTACCTTCCATAATGACAAGGCTACAATCCATTGAAGTAACAAAAATCTTGACATTAGACTGCGTTCCATAATGACAAGGATACCATCCATTCGAGTTAAAAACATATCGACAACAGACGACTTACCATAATGACAAGGATACCATCCATTAGAGTAATAAAAATCTTGACAATAGACTACATTCCATTATAACAAGGCTACCATCCATTAGAGTAACAAAAATCTCGACAATAGACTACCTTCCATGATGACAAGGCTACGATCAATTGGAGTAACAAAAATATCGAAAATAGACTATGTGCCATAGTAACAAGGCTACCATCCATTGGAGTAACAAAAATCTCGACAAGAGACTACCTTCCATAATTAAAAGGATTCCATCCATTGGAATAAAAAAGATATCGAAAATAGACTATGTTCCATAATGACAAGGCTACCATTCATTGGAGTTTCAAAAATCTCGACAACAGACTACCTTCCAGAATGACAAGGCAACCATCCTATGGAATAATAAAAATCTAGACAACAGACTACCTTCCATAATGACAAGGCTACCATCCAATGGAATAACAAAAATCTCGACAATAGACTACCTTTCATAATGACAAGGCTACCATCCATTGGAGTAACAAAAATCTAGACAACACACTACATTTCTTAACGACAAGGTTACCATCCATTTAAATAACAAAAATCTCGACAACAGACTATCTTCCATAATGACAAGGCTACCATTCAATGGAATAACAAAAATCTCGACAACAGACTACCTTTCATAATGACAAGGCGTCCATCCATTGGAGTAACAAAAATCTCGACAACAGACTACATTCCTTAACGACAAGGTTACCATCCATTTGAATAACAAAAATCTCGACAACAGACTACCTTTCATAATGACAAGGCTACAATCCATTGGAGTAACAAAAATCTCGAAAATAGACTATGTTCCATAATGACAAGGCTACCATCCATTCGAGTAACAAAAATCTCGACAACAGACTACCTTTCATAATGACAAGGCTACCATCCATTGGAGTAACAAAAATCTCGACAACAGACTACATTCCTTAACGACAAGGTTACCATCCATTTAAATAACAAAAATCTCGACAACAGACTACCTTCCATAATGACAAGGCTACCATTCAATGGAATAACAAAAATATCGACAACAGACTACCTTTCATAATGACAAGGCTACCATCCATTGGAGTAACAAAAATCTCGACAACAGACTACATTCCTTAACGACAAGGTTACCATCCATTTGAATAACAAAAATCTCGTCAACAGACTACCTTCCAGAATGACAAGGCTACCATCCATTGGGGTAACAAAAATATCGACAATAGACTATGTTCCATAATGACAAGGCTACCATCCATTGGAGTAATAAAAATCTTGACAACAGACTACGTTCCATTATAACAAGGCAACCATCCATTAGAGTAACAAAAATCTCGACAATAGACTACCTTCCATGATGACAAGGCTTCCATCCATTGGAGTAACAAAAATATCGACAAGAGACTACCTTCCATAATGAAAAGGTTACCATCCATTGGAATAAAAAACTTATCGACAATAGACTTTGTTCCATAATGTCAAGGCTACCATCCATTGGAGTAACAAAAATCTCGACAACAGACTACTTTCCATAATGAACACGTTACCATCCATTGGAGTAACAAAAATCTCGACAATAGACTACCTTCCATGATAAAAAGTCTTCCATCCGTTGGAGTAACAAAAATATCGAAAATAGACCATGTTCCATAGTAACAAGGCTACCATCCATTGGAGTAACAAAAATATCGACAAGAGACTACCTTCCATAATGAAAAGGTTACCATCCATTGGAATAAAAAACATATCGACAATAGACTATGTTTCATAATGACAAGGCTACCATCCATTGGAGTAACAAAAATCTCGACAACAGACTACTTTCCATAATGACAACGCTACCATCCATTGGACTAACAAAAATCTCGACAACAGACTACCTTTCATAATGATAAGGCTACAATCCATTGGAATAACAAAAATCTCGACAACAGACTACCTTTCATAATGACAAGACTACCATCCATTGGAGTAAGAAAAGTATGAACAACAGACTATGTTCCTTAATGACAAGGCTACCATCCATTGGAGTAACAAAAATCTCAATGACAAACTACCTTCCATAATGACAAGGCTACAATCCATTGAAGTAACAAAAATCTTGACATTAGACTACATTCCATAATGACAAGGATACCATCCATTCTAGTTACAAAAATATCGACAATAGACTACCTTCCATAATGACAAGGCTACCATCCATTGGGGTAACAAAAATATCGACAATAGACTATGTTCCATAATGACAAGGATACCATCCATTGGAGTAATAAAAATCTTGACAATAGACTACATTCCATTATAACAAGGCTACCATCCATTAGAGTAACAAAAATCTTGACAATAGACTACCTTCCATGATGACAAGGCTACCATCCATTGGAGTAACAAAAATATCGAAAATAGACTATGTCCCATAGCAACAAGGCTACCATCCATTGGACTAACAAAGATCTCGACAAGAGACTACCTTCCATAATTAAAAGGTTACCATCCATTGGAATAAAAAAGATATCGAAAATAGACTATGTTCCATAATGACAAGGCTACCATCCATTGGAGTTTCAAAAATCTCGACAACAGACTACCTTCCAAAATGACACGGCAACCATCCTATGGAATAACAAAAATCTCGACAACAGACTACCTTCCATAATGACAAGGCTACCATCCAATGGAATAACAAAAATCTCGACCACAAACTACCTTTCATAATGACAAGTCTACAATCCATTGAAGTAACAAAAATCTTGACATTAGACTACATTCCATAATGACAAGGATACCATCCATTCTAGTTACAAAAATATCGACAATAGACTACCTTCCATAATGACAAGGCTACCATCCATTGGGGTAACAAAAATATCGACAATAGACTATGTTCCATAATGACAAGGATACCATCCATTGGAGTAATAAAAATCTTGACAATAGACTACATTCCATTATAACAAGGCTACCATCCATTAGAGTAACAAAAATCTTGACAATAGACTACCTTCCACGATGACAAGGCTACCATCCATTGGAGTAACAAAAATATCGAAAATAGACTATGTGCCATAGTAACAAGGCTACCATCCATTGGAGTAACAAAAATCTCGACAACAGACTACCTTTCATAATGACAAGGCTACCATCCATTGGAGTAACAAAAATCTCGACAACAGACTACATTCCTTAACGACAAGGTTACCATCCATTTGAATAACAAAAATCTCGACAACAGACTACCTTCCATAATGACAAGGCTACCATCCATTGGGGTAACAAAAATATCGACAATAGACTATGTTACATAATGACAAGGCTACCATCCATTGGAGTAATAAAAATCTTGACAACAGACTACGTTCCATTATAACAAGGCAACCATCTATTAGAGTAACAAAAATCTCGACAATAGACTACCTTCCATGATGACAAGGATTCCATCCATTGGAGTAACAAAAATCTCGACAAGAGACTACCTTCCATAATGAAAAGGTTACCATCCATTGGAATAAAAAACTTATCGACAATAGACTTTGTTCCATAATGTCAAGGCTACCATCCATTGGAGTAACAAAAATCTCGACAACAGACTACTTTCCATAATGAACATGTTACCATCCATTGGAGTAACAAAAATCTCGACAATAGACTACCTTCCATGATAAAAAGGCTTCCATCCGTTGGAGTAACAAAAATATCAAAAATAGACCATGTTCCATAGTAACAAGGCTACCATCCATTGGAGTAACAAAAATATCGACAAGAGACTACCTTCCATAATGAAAAGGTTACCATCCATTGGAATAAAAAACATATCGACAATAGACTATGTTCCATAATGACAAGGCTACCATCCATTGGAGTAACAAAAATCTCGACAACAGACTACTTTCCATAATGACAACGCTACCATCCATTGGAGTAACAAAAATCTCGACAACAGACTACCTTCCATAATGACAAGGTTACCATCCATTGGAATAACAAAGATATCGACAAAAGACTACCTTCCATAATGACATGGTTACCATCCATTAGAGTAAAAAAATCTCGACAACAGACTACTTTCCATAATGAGAAAGCTACCATCCATTGGACTAACAAAAATCTCGACAACAGACTACATTTCATAATGATAAGGCTACAATCCATTGGAATAACAAAAATCTCGACAACAGACTACCTTCCATAATGACAAGGCTACCATTCAATGGAATAACTAAAATATCGAGAACATACTCCCTTTCATAATGACAAGACTACCATCCATTGGAGTAAGATAAGTATGAACAACAGACTATGTTCCTTAATGACAAGGCTACCATCCATTGGAGTAACAAAAATCTCAATGACAAACGACCTTCCATAATGACAAGGCTACAATCCATTGAAGTAACAAAAATCTTGACAATAGACTACGTTCCATAATGACAAGGATACCATCCATTCTAGTTACAAAAATATCGACAACAAACTACCTTCCATAATGACAAGGCTACCATCCATTGGGGTAACAAAAATATCGATAATAGACTATGTTCCATAATGACAAGGATACCATCCATTGGAGTAATAAAAATCTTGACAATAGACTACATTCCATTATAACAAGGCTACCATCCATTAGAGTAACAAAAATCTTGACAATAGACTACCTTCCATGATGACAAGGCTACCATCCATTGGAGTAACAAAAATATCGAAAATAGACTATGTCCCATAGTAACAAGGATACCATCCATTGGACTAACAAAGATCTCGACAAGAGACTACCTTCCATAATTAAAAGGTTACCATCCATTGGAATAAAAAAGATATCGAAAATAGACTATGTTCCATAATGACAAGGCTACCATCCATTGGAGTTTCAAAAATCTCGACAACAGACTACCTTCCAAAATGACAAGGCAACCATCCTATGGAATAATAAAAATCTCGACAACAGACTACCTTCCAAAATGATAAGGCAACCATCCTATGGAATAACAAAAATCTCGACAACAGACTACCTTCCATAATGACAAGGCTACAATCCATTGGAGTAACAAAAATCTCGAAAATAGACTATGTTCCATAATGACAAGGCTACCATCCATTCGAGTAACAAAAATCTCGAAACAGACTACCTTTCATAATGACAAGGCTACCATCCATTGGAGTAACAAAAATCTCGACAACAGACTACATTCCTTAACGACAAAGTTACCATCCATTTAAATAACAAAAATCTCGACAACAGACTACCTTCCATAATGACAAGGCTACCATTCAATGGAATAACAAAAATCTCGACAACAGACTACCTTTCATAATGACAAGGCTACCATCCATTGGAGTAACAAAAATCTCGACAACAGACTACATTCCTTAACGACAAGGTTACCATCCATTTGAATAACAAAAATCTCGACAACAGACTACCTTCCATAATGACAAGGCTACCATCCACTGGGGTAACAAAAATATCGACAATAGACTATGTTCCATAATGACAAGGCTACCATCCATTGGAGTAATAAAAATCTTGACAACAGACTACATTCCATTATAACAAGGCAACCATCCATTAGAGTAACAAAAATCTCGACAAAAGACTACCTTCCATGATGACAAGGCTTCCATCCATTGGAGTAACAAAAATCTCGACAAGAGACTATCTTCCATAATGAAAAGGTTACCATCCATTGGAATAAAAAACTTATCGACAATAGACTTTGTTCCATAATGTCAAGGCAACCATCCATTGGAGTAACAAAAATCTCGACAACAGACTACTTTCCATAATGAACAAGTTACCATCCATTGGAGTAACAAAAATCTCGACAATAGACTACCTTCCATGATAAAAAGGCTTCCATCCGTTGGAGTAACAAAAATATCGAAAATAGACCATGTTCCATAGTAACAAGGCTACCATCCATTGGAGTAACAAAAATATCGACAAGAGACTACCTTCCATAATGAAAAGTTTACCATCCATTGGAATAAAAAACATATCGACAATAGACTATGTTCCATAATGACAAGGCTACCATCCATTGGAGTAACAAAAATCTCGACAACAGACTACTTTCCATAATGACAACGCTACCATCCATTGGAGTAACAAAAATCTCGACAACAGACTACCTTCCATAATGACAAGGTTACCATCCATTGGAATAACAAAGATATCGACAAAAGACTACCTTCCATAATGACATGGTTACCATCCATTGGAGTAAAAAAATCTCGACAACAGACTACTTTCCATAATGAGAAAGCTACCATCTATTGGACTAACAAAAATCTCGACAACAGACTACCTTTCATAATGATAAGGCTATAATCCATTGGAATAACAAAAATCTCGACAACAGACTACCTTCCATAATGACAAGGCTACCATTCAATGGAATAACTAAAATATCGAGAACGTACTACCTTTCATAATGACAAGACTACCATCCATTGGAGTAAGATAAGTATGAACAACATACTATGTTCCTTAATGACAAGGCTACCATCCATTGGAGTAACAAAAATCTCAATGACAAACAACCTTCCATAATGACAAGGCTACAATCCATTGAAGTAACAAAAATCTTGACATTAGACTACGTTCCATAATGACAAGGATACCATCCATTCTAGTTACAAAAATATCGACAACAGACTACCTTCCATAATGACAAGGCTACCATCCATTGGGGTAACAAAAATATCGACAATAGACTATGTTCCATAATGACAAGGATACCATCCATTGGAGTAATAAAAATCTTGACAATAGACTACATTCCATTATAACAAGGCTACCATCCATTAGAGTAACAAAAATCTTGACAATAGACTACCTTCCATGATGACAAGGCTACCATCCATTGGAGTAAAAAAAATATCGAAAATAGACTATGTACCATAGTAACAAGGCTACCATCCATTGGACTAACAAATATCTCGACAAGAGACTACCTTCCATAATTAAAAGGTTACCATCCATTGGAATAAAAAAGATATCGAAAATAGACTATGTTCCATAATGACAAGGCTACCATCCATTGGAGTTTCAAAAATCTCGACAACAGACTACCTTCCAAAATGACAAGGCAACCATCCTACGGAATAATAAAAATCTCCACAACAGACTACCTTCCAAAATGACAAGGCAACCATCCTATGGAATAACAAAATTCTCGACAACAGACTACCTTCCATAATGAAAAGGCTATCATCCAATGGAATAACAAAAATCTCGACCACAGACTACCTTTCATAATGACAAGGCTACCATCCATTGGAGTAACAAAAATCTCGACAACAGACTACGTTACTTAACGACAAGGTTACCATCCATTTGAATAACAAAAATCTCGACAACAGACTACCTTCCATAATGACAAGGCTACAATCCATTGGAGTAACAAAAATCTCGACAATAGACTATGTTCCATAATGACAAGGCTACCATCCATTCGAGTAACAAAAATCTCGACAACACACTACCTTCCATAATGACAAGGCTACCATCCATTGGGGTAACAAAAATATTGACAATAGACTATGTTCGATAATGACAAGGCTACCATCCATTGGAGTAATAAAAATCTTGACAACAGACTACGTTCCATTATAACAAGGCCACCATCCATTAGAGTAACAAAAATATCGACAATAGACTACCTTCCATGATGACAAGGCTTCGATCCATTGGAGTAACAAAAATATTGAAAATAGACTATGTTCCAGAGTAACAAGGCTACCATCCATTGGAGTAACAAAAATCTCGACAAGAGACTACCTTCCATAATGAAAAGGTTACCATCCATTGGAATAAAAAACATATCGACAATAGACTATGTTCCATAATGACAAGGCTACCATCCATTGGAGTAACAAAAATCTCGACAACAGACTACTTTCCATAATGACAACGCTACCATCCATTGGAGTAACAAAAATCTCGACAACAGACTACCTTCCATAATGATAAGGTTACCATCCATTGGAATAACAAAAATCTCGACAACAGACTACCTTCCATAATGACAAGGCTACCATTCAATGGAATAACTAAAATATCGAGAACATACTACCTTTCATAATGAAAAGACTACCATCCATTGGAGTAAGAAAAATATGAACAACAAACTATGTTCCTTAATGACAAGGCTACCATCCATTGGAGTAACAGAAATCTCAATGACAAACTACCTTCCATAATGACAAGGCTACAACCCATTGAAGTAACAAAAATCTTGACATTAGACTACGTTCCATAATGACAAGGATACCATCCATTCGAGTTAGAAAAATATCGACAACAGACTACCTTCCATAATGACAAGGCTACCATCCATTGGGGTAACAAAAATATCGATAATAGACTATGTTCCATAATGACAAGGATACCATCCATTGGGGTAATAAAAATCTTGACAATAGACTACATTCCATTATAACAAGGCTACCATCCATTAGAGTAACAAAAATCTCGACAATAGACTACCTTCCATGATGACAAGGCTACCATCCATTGGAGTAACAAAAATATCGAAAATAGACTATGTGCCATAGTAACAAGGCTACCATCCAATGGAGTAACAAAAATCTCGACAAGAGACTACCTTCCATAATTAAAAGGTTACCATCCATTGGAATAAAAAAGATATCGAAAATAGACTATGTTCCATAATGACAAGGCTACCATCCATTGGAGTTTCAAAAATCTCGACAACAGACTACCTTCCAAAATGACAAGGCAACCATCCTATGGAATAAAAAAATCTAGACAACAGACTACCTTCCATAATGACAAGGCTACCATCCAATGGAATAACAAAAATCTCGACAACAGACTACCTTTCATAATGACAAGGCTACCATCCATTGGAGTAACAAAAATCTAGACAACAGACTAAATTCCTTAACGACAAGGTTACCATCCATTTAAATAACAAAAATCTCGACAACAGACTACCTTCCATAATGACAAGGCCACCATTCAATGGAATAACAAAAATCTCGACAACAGACTACCTTTCATAATGACAAGGCTACCATCCATTGGAGTAACAAAAATCTCGACATCAGACTACATTCCTTAACGACAAGGTTACCATCCATTTGAATAACAAAAATCTCGACAACAGACTACCTTCCATAATGACAAGGCTACTATCCATTGGAGCAACAAAAATCTCGAAAATAGACTATGTTCCATAATGACAAGGCTACCATCCATTCGAGTAACAAAAATCTCGACAACAGACTACCTTTCATAATGACAAGGCTACCATCCATTGGAGTAACAAAAATCTCGACAACAGACTACATTCCTTAACGACAAGTCTACCATCCATTGGGGTAACAAAAATATCGACAATAGACTATGTTCCATAATTACAAGGCTACCATCCATTGGAGTAATAAAAATCTTGACAACAGACTACGTTCCATTATAACAAGGCAACCATCCATTAAAGTAACAAAATATCGACAATAGACTACCTTCCATGATGACAAGGCTTCCATCCATTGGAGTAAGAAAAATCTCGACAAGAGACTACCTTCCATAATGAAAAGGTTACCATCCATTGGAATAAAAAACTTATCGACAATAGACTATGTTCCATAATGACAAGGCTACCATCCATTGGAGTAACAAAAATCTCGACAACAGACTACTTTCCATAATGACAACGCTACCATCCATTGGAGTAACAAAAATCTCGACAACAGACTACCTTCCATAATGACAAGGTTACCATCCATTGGAATAACAAAGATATCGACAAAAGAATACCTTCCATAATGACATGGTTACCATCCATTGGAGTAAAAAAATCTTGACAACAGACTACTTTCCATAATGAGAAAGCTACCATCCATTGGACTAACAAAAAACTCGACAACAGACTACCTTCCATAATGGCAAGGCTACCATTCAATGGAATAACTAAAATATCAAGAACATACTGTCTTTCATAATGACAAGACTACCATCCATTGGAGTAAGAAAAATATGAACAACAGACTATGTTCCTTAATGACAAGGCTACCATCCATTGGAGTAACAGAAATCTCAACGACAAACTACCTTCCATAATGACAAGGCTACAATCCATTGGAGTAATAAAAATCTTGACAATAGACTACATTCCATTATAACAAGGCTACCATCCATTAGAGTAACAAAAATATCGACAATAGACTACCTTCCATGATGACAAGGCTACCATCCATTGGAGTAACAAAAATATCGAAAATAGACTATGTCCCATAGTAACAAGGCTACCATCCATTGGAGTAACAAAGATCTCGACAAGAGACTACCATCCATAATTAAAAGGTTACCATCCATTGGAATAAAAAAGATATCGAAAATAGACTATGTTCCATAATGACAAGGCTACCATCCATTGGAGTTTCAAAAATCTCGACAACAGACTACCTTCCAAAATGACAAGGCAACCATCCTATGGAATAATAAAAATCTTGACAACAGACTACCTTCCATAATGACAAGGCAACCATCCTATGGAATAACAAAAATCTCGACAACAGACTACCTTTCATAATGACAAGGCTACCATCCATTGGAGTAACAAAAATCTAGACAACAGACTACCTTTCATAATGATAAGGCTACCATCCATTGGAGTAACAAAAATCTCGACAACAGACTACGTTACTTAACGACAAGGTTACCATCCATTTGAATAACAAAAATCTCGACAACAGACTACCTTCCATAATGACAAGGCTACAATCCATTGGAGTAACAAAAATCTCGACAATAGACTATGTTCTATAATGACAAGGCTACCATCCATTGGAGTAATAAAAATCTTGACAACAGACTACGTTCCATTATAACAAGGCAACCATCCATTAGAGTAACAAAAATCTCGACAATAGACTACCTTCCATGATGACAAGGCTTCCATCTATTGGAGTAACAAAAATATCGAAAATAGACTATGTTCCAGAGTAACAAGACTACCATTCATTGGAGTAACAAAAATCTCGACAAGAGACTACCTTCCATAATGAAAAGGTTACCATCCATTGTAATAAAAAACATATCGACAATAGACTATGTTCCATAATGACAAGGCTACCATCCATTGGAGTAACAAAAATCTCGACAACAGACTACTTTCCATAATGACAACGCTACCATCCATTGGAGTAACAAAAATCTCGACAATAGACTACCTTCCTTGATAAAAAGGCTTCCATCCATTGGAGTAACAAAAATATTGAAAATAGACTATGTTCCATAGTAACAAGGCTACCATCCATTGGAGTAACAAAAATCTCGACAAGAGACTACCTTCCATAATGAAAAGGTTACCATCCATTGGAATAAAAAACATATCGACAATAGACTATGTTCCATAATGACAAGGCTACCATCCATTGGAGTAACAAAAATCTCAACAACATACTACTTTCCATAATGATAATGCTACCATCCATTGGAGTAACAAAAATCTCGACAACAGACTACCTTCCATAATGACAAGGTTACCATCCATTGGAATAACAAAGATATCGACAAAAGACTACCTTCCATAATGACATGGTTACCATCCATTGGAGTAAAAAAATCTCGACAACAGACTACTTTCCATAATAACAAAGCTACCATCCATTGGACTAACAAAAATCTCGACAACAGACTACCTTTCATAATGATAAGGCTACAATCCATTGGAATAACAAAAATCTCGACAACAGACTACCTTTCATAATGACAAGGCTGCCATTCAATGGAATAACAAAAATATCGAGAACATACTACCTTTCATAATGACAAGACTACCATCCATTGGAGTAACAAAAATATGAACAACAGACTATGTTCCTTAATGACAAGGCTACCATCCATTGGAGTAACAGAAATCTCAATGACAAACTACCTTCCATAATGACAAGGCTACAATCCATTTAAGTAACAAAAATCTTGACAGTAGACTACGTTCCATAATGACAAGGATACCATCCATTCGAATAACAAAAATATCAACAACACACTACCTTCCATAATGACAAGGCTACCATCCATTGGGATAACAAAAATATCGACAATAGACTATGTTCCATAATGACAAGGATACCATCCATTGGAGTAATAAAAATCTTGACAATAGACTACATTCCATTATAACAAGGCTACCATCCATTGGAGTAACAAAAATATCAACAAGAGACTACCTTCCATAATGAAAAGGTTACTATCCATTGGAATAAAAAAGATATCGACAATAGACTATGTTCCATAATGACAAGGCTACCATCCATCGGAGTTTCAAAAATCTCGACAACAAACTACCTTCCAAAATGACAAGGCAACCATCCTATGGAGTAATAAAAATCTCGACAACAGACTACCTTCCATAATGACAAGGCTACCATCCAATGGAATAACAAAAATCTCGACAACAGACTACCTTTCATAATGACAAGGCTACCATCCATTGGAGTAACAAAAATCTCGACAACAGACTACATTCCTTAACGACAAGGTTACCATCCATTTGAATAACAAAAATCTCGACAACAGACTACCTTCCATAATATCAAGGCTACAATCCATTGGAGTAACAAAAATCTCGATAATAGACTATGTTCCATAATGACAAGGCTACCATCCATTCGAGTAACAAAAATCTCGACAACACACTACCTTCCATAATGACAAGGCTACCATCCATTGGGGTAACAAAAATATCGACAATAGACTATGTTCCATAATGACAAGGCTACCATCCATTGGAGTAATAAAAATCATGACAACAGACTACGTTCCATTATAACAAGGCAACCATCCATTAGAGTAACAAAAATCTAGACAATAGACTACCTTCCATGATGACAAGGCTTCTATCCATTGGAGTAACAAAAATATCGAAAATAAACTATGTTCCATAGTAACAAGGCTACCATCCATTGGAGTAACAAAAATCTCGACAAGAGACTACCTTCCATAATGAAAAGGTTACCATCCATTGGAATAAAAAACATATCGACAATAGACTATGTTCCATAATGACAAGGATACCATCCATTGGAGTAACAAAAATCTCGACAACAGACTACTTTCCGTAATGAACACGTTACCATCCATTGGAGTAACAAAAATATCGACAATAGACTACCTTCCATGATAAAAAGGCTTCCATCCGTTGGAGTAACAAAAATATCGAAAATAGACTATGTTCCATAGTAACAAGGCTACCATCCATTGGAGTAACAAAAATCTCGACAAGAGACTACCTTCCATAATGAAAAGGTTACCATCCATTGGAATAAAAAACATATCGACAATAGACTATGTTCCATAATGACAAGGCTACCATCCATTAGAGTAACAAAAATCTCGACAACAGACTACTTTCCATAATGACAACGCTACCATCCATTGGAGTAACAAAAATCTCGACAACAGACTACCTTCCATAATGACAAGGTTACCATCCATTGGAATAACAAAGATATCGACAAAAGACTACCTTCCATAATGACATGGTTATCATCCATTGGAGTAAAAAAATCTCGACAACAAACTACTTTCCATAATGATAAGGCTACAATCCATTGGAATAACAAAAATCTCGACAACATACTACCTTCCATAATGACAAGGCTACCATTCAATGGAATAACTAAAATATCGAGAACATACTGTCTTTCATAATGACAAGACTACCATCCATTGGAGTAAGAAAAATATGAACAACAGACTATGTTCCTTATTGACAAGGCTACCATCCATAGGAGTAACAGAAATCTCAATGACAAACTACCTTCCATAATGACAAGGCTACAATCCATTGAAGTAACAAAAATCTTGACATTAGACTACGTTCCATAATGACAAGGATACCATCCATTCTAGTTACAAAAATATCGACAACAGACTACCTTCCATAATGACAAGGCTACCATCCATTGGGGTAACAAAAATATCGACAATAGACTATGTTCCATAATGACAAGGATACCATCCATTGGAGTAATAAAAATCTTAACAATAGACTACATTCCATTATAACAAGGCTACCATCCATTAGAGTAACAAAAATCTCGACAATAGACTACCTTCCATGATGACAAGGCTACCATCCATTGGAGTAACAAAAATATCGAAAATAGACTATGTCCCATAGTAACAAGGCTACCATCCATTGGAGTAACAAAGATCTCGACAAGAGACTACCTTCCAAAATGACAAGGCAACCATCCTATGGAATAACAAAAATCTCGACAATAGACTACCTTCCATAATGACAAGGCTACCATCCAATGGAATAACAAAAATCTCGACAACAGACTACCTTTCATAATGACAAGGCTACCATCCATTGGAGTAACAAAAATCTCGACAACAGACTACGTTACTTAACGACAAGGTTACCATCCATTTGAATAACAAAAATCTCGACAACAGACTACCTTCCATAATGACAATGCTACAATCAATTGGAGTAACAAAAATCTCGACAATAGACTATGTTCCATAATGACAAGGCTACCATCCATTCGAGTAACAAAAATCTCGACATCACACTACCTTCCATAATGACAAGGCTACCATCCATTGGGGTAACAAAAATATTAACGATAGACTATGTTCCATAATGACAAGGCTACCATCCATTGGAGTAATAAAAATCTTGACAACAGACTACGTTCCATTATAATAAGGCAACCATCCATTAGAGTAACAAAAATCTCGACAATAGACTACCTTCCATGATTACAAGGCTTCCATCCATTGGAGTAACAAAAATATCGAAAATAGACTATGTTCCAGAGTAACAAGGCTACCATTCATTGGAGTAACAAAAATCTCGACAAGAGACTACCTTCCATAATGAAAAGGTTACCATCCATTGTAATAAAAAACATATCGACAATAGACTATGTTCCATAATGACAAGGCTACCATCCATTGGAGTAACAAAAATCTCGACAACAGACTAATTTCCATAATGACAACGCTACCATCCATTGGAGTAACAAAAATCTCGACAATAGACTACCTTCCTTGATAAAAAGGCTTCCATCCATTGGAGTAACAAAAATATCGAAAATAGACTATGTTCCATAGTAACAAGGCTACCATCCATTGGAGTAACAAAAATCTCAACAAGAGACTACCTTCCATAATGAAAAGGTTACCATCCATTGGAATAAAAAACATATCGACAATAGACTATGTTCCATAATGACAAGGCTACCATCCATTGGAGTAACAAAAATCTCGACAACAGACTACTTTCCATAATGAACACGTTACCATCCATTGGAGTAACAAAAATATCGACAATAGACTACCTTCCATGATAAAAAGGCTTCCATCCGTTGGAGTAACAAAAATATCGAAAATAAACCATGTTCCATAGTAACAAGGCTACCATCCATTGGAGTAACAAAAATCTCGACAAGAGACTATCTTCCATAATGAAAAGGTTACCATCCATTGGAATAAAAAACATATCGACAATAGACTATGTTCCATAATGACAAGGCTACCATCCATTGGAGTAACGAAAATCTCGACAACAGACTACTTTCCATAATGACAACGCTACCATCCATTGGAGTAACAAAAATCTCGACAAGAGACTACCTTCCATAATTAAAAGGTTACCATCCATTGGAATAACAAAGATATCGACAAAAGACTACCTTCCATAATGACATGGTTACCATCCATTGGAGTAAAAAAAATCTCGAAAACAGACTACTTTCCATAATGACAAAGCTACCATCCATTGGACTAACAAAAATCTCGACAACAGACTACTTTTCATAATGATAAGGCTACAATCCATTGGAATAACAAAAATCTCGACAACAGACTACCTTCCATAATGACAAGGCTACCATTCAATGGAATAACTAAAATATCGAGAACATACTACCTTTCATAATGACAAGACTACCATCCATTGGAGTAAGAAAAATATGAACAATAGACTATGTTCCTTAATGACAAGGCTACCATCCATTGGAGTAACAGAAATCTCAATGACAAACTACCTTCCATAATGACAAGGCTACAATCCATTGAAGTAACAAAAATCTTGATATTAGACTACGTTCCATAATGACAAGGATACCATCCATTCGAGTTAAAAAAATATCGACAACAGACTACCTTCCATAATGACAAGGCTACCATCCATTGGGGTAACAAAAATATCGACAATAGACTATGTTCCATAATGACAAGGATACCATCCATTGGAGTAATAAAAATCTTGACAATAGACTACATTCCATTATAACAAGGCTACCATCCATTAGAGTAACAAAAATCTCGACAATAGACTACCTTCCATGATGACAAGGCTACCATCCATTGGAGTAACAAAAATATCGAAAATAGACTATGTGCCATAGTAACAAGGCTACCATCCATTGGAGTAACAAAAATCTCGACAAGAGACTACCTTCCATAATTAAAAGGTTACCATCCATTGGAATAAAAAAGATATCGAAAATAGACTATGTTCCATAATGACAAGGCTACCATCCATTGGAGTTTCAAAAATCTCGACAACAGACTACCTTCCAAAATGACAAGGCAACCATCCTATGGAATAATAAAAATCTCGACAACAGACTACCTTCCATAATGATAAGGCTACCATCCAATGCAATAACAAAAATCTCGACAACATACTACCTTTCATAATGATAAGGCTACCATCCATTGGAGTAACAAAAATCTCGACAGCAGACTACATTCCTTAACGACAAGGTTACCATCCATTTAAATAACAAAAATCTCGACAACAGACTACCTTCCATAATGACAAGGCTACCATCCAATGGAATAACAAAAATCTCGACAACAGACTGCCTTTCATAATGACAAGGCTACCATCCATTGGAGTAACAAAAATCTTGACAACAGACTACGTTACTTAACGACAAGGTTACCATCCATTTGAATAACAAAAATCTCGACAACAAACTACCTTCCATAATGACAATGCTACAATCCATTGGAGTAACAAAAATCTCGACAATAGACTATGTTCCATAATGACAAGGCTACCATCCATTCGAGTAACAAAAATCTCGACAACACACTACCTTCCATAATGACAAGGCTACCATCCATTGGGGTAACAAAAATATTAACGATAGACTATGTTCCATAATGACAAGGCTACCATCCATTGGAGTAATAAAAATATTGACAACAGACTACGTTCCATTATAACAAGGCAACCATCCATTAGAGTAACAAAAATCTCGACAATAGACTACCTTCCATGATGACAAGGCTTCCATCCATTGGAGTAACAAAAATATCGAAAATAGACTATGTTCCAGAGTAACAAGGCTACCATTCATTTGAGTAACAAAAATATCGACAAGAGACTACCTTCCATAATGAAAAGGTTACCATCCATTGTAATAAAAAACATATCGACAATAGACTATGTTCCATAATGACAAGGCTACCATCCATTGGAGTAACAAAAATCTTGACAACAGACTACTTTCCATAATGACAACGCTACCATCCATTGGAGTAACAAAAATCTCGACAATAGACTACCTTCCTTGATAAAAAGGCTTCCATCCATTGGAGTAACAAAAATATCGAAAATAGACTATGTTCCATAGTAACAAGGCTACCATCCATTGGAGTAACAAAAATCTCGACAAGAGACTACCTTCCATAATGAAAAGGTTACCATCCATTGGAATAAAAAACATATCGACAATAGACTATGTTCCATAATGACAAGGCTACCATCCATTGGAGTAACAAAAATCTCGACAACAGACTACTTTCCATAATGAACACGTTACCATCCATTGGAGTAACAAAAATCTCGACAATAGACTACCTTCCATGATAAAAAGGCTTCCATCCGTTGGAGTAACAAAAATATCGAAAATAAACCATGTTCCATAGTAACAAGGCTACCATCCATTGGAGTAACAAAAATCTCGACAAGAGACTACCTTCCATAATGAAAAGGTTACCATCCATTGGAATAAAAAACATATCGACAATAGACTATGTTCCATAATGACAAGGCTACCATCCATTGGAGTAACAAAAATCTCGACAACAAACTACTTTCCATAATGACAATGCTACCATCCATTGGAGTAACAAAAATCTCGACAATAGACTACCTTCCATAATGATAAGGTTACCATCCATTGGAATAACAAAGATATCGACAAAAGACTACCTTCCATAATGACATGGTTACCATCCATTGGAGTAAAAAAAATCTCGACAACAGACTACTTTCCATAATGACAAAGCTACCATCCATTGGACTAACAAAAATCTCGACAACAGACTACATTTCATAATGATAAGGCTACAATCCATTGGAATAACAAAAATCTCGACAACAGACTACCTTCCATAATGACAAGGCTACCATTCAATGGAATAACTAAAATATCGAGAACATACTACCTTTCATAATGACAAGACTACCATCCATTGGAGTAAGAAAAATATGAACAACAGACTATGTTCCTTAATGACAAGGCTACCATCCATTGGAGTAACAGAAATCTCAATGACAAACTACCTTCCATAATGACAAGGCTACAATCCATTGAAGTAACAAAAATCTTGATATTAGACTACGTTCCATAATGACAAGGATACCATCCATTCGAGTTAAAAAGATATCGACAACAGACTACCTTCCATAATGACAAGGCTACCATCCATTGGGGTAACAAAAATATCGACAATAGACTATGTTCTATAATGACAAGGATACCATCCATTGGAGTAATAAAAATCTTGACAATAGACTACATTCCATTATAACAAGGCTACCATCCATTAGAGTAACAAAAATCTCGACAATAGACTACCTTCCATGATGACAAGGCTACCATCCATTGGAGTAACAAAAATATCGAAAATAGACTATGTGCCATAGTAACAAGGCTACCATCCATTGGAGTAACAAAAATCTCGACAAGAGACTACCTTCCATAATTAAAAGGTTACCATCCATTGGAATAAAAAAGATATCGAAAATAGACTATGTTCCATAATGACAAGGCTACCATCCATTGGAGTTTCAAAAATCTCGACAACAGACTACCTTCCAAAATGACAAGGCAACCATCCTATGGAATAATAAAAATCTCGACAACAGACTACCTTCCATAATGACAAGGCTACCATCCAATGGAATAACAAAAATCTCGACAACAGACTACCTTTCATAATGATAAGGCTACCATCCATTGGAGTAACAAAAATCTCGACAACAGACTACATTCCTTAACGACAAGGTTACCATCCATTTAAATAACAAAAATCTCGACAACAGACTACCTTCCATAATGACAAGGCTACCATTCAATGGAATAACAAAAATTTCGACAACAGACTACCTTTCATAATGACAAGGCTACCATCCATTGGAGTAACAAAAATCTCGACAACAGACTACATTCCTTAACGACAAGGTTACCATCCATTTGAATAACAAAAATCTCGACAATAGACTACCTTCCATAATGACAAGGCTACAATCCATTGGAGTAACAAAAATCTCGACAATAGACTATGTTCCATAATGACAAGGCCACCATCCATTCGAGTAACAAAAATCTCGACAACACACTACCTTCCATAATGACAAGGCTACCATCCATTGGGGTAACAAAAATATCGACAATAGACTATGTTCCATAATGACAAG
This sequence comes from Vicia faba, assembly GCA_948472305.1. Taxonomy (NCBI): domain Eukaryota; kingdom Viridiplantae; phylum Streptophyta; class Magnoliopsida; order Fabales; family Fabaceae; genus Vicia; species Vicia faba. The sequence goes on from OX451738.1 coordinate 745,474,674, forward strand.
GCTACCATCCATTGGAGTAATAAAAATCTTGACAACAGACTACGTTCCATTATAACAAGGCAACCATCCATTAGAGTAACAAAAATCTCGACAATAGACTATCTTCCATGATGACAAGGCTTCCATCCATTGGAGTAACAAAAATATTGAAAATAAACTATGTTCCATAGTAACAAGGCTACCATCCATTGGAGTAACAAAAATCTCGACAAGAGACTACCTTCCATAATGAAAAGGTTACCATCCATTGGAATAAAAAACATATCGACAATAGACTATGTTCCAAAATGAAAAGGCTACCATCCATTGGAGTAACAAAAATCTCGACAACAGACTACTTTCCATAATGACAACGCTACCATCCATTGGAGTAACAAAAATCTCGACAACAGACTACCTTCCATAATGACAAGGTTACCATCCATTGGAATTACAAAGATATCGACAAAAGACTACCTTCCAAAATGACATGGTTACCATCCATTGGAGTAAAAAAATCTCGACAACAGACTACTTTCCATAATGAGAAAGCTACCATCCATTTGGCTAACAAAAATCTCGACAAGAGACTACCTTTCATAATGATAAGGCTACAATCCATTGGAATAACAAAAATCTCGACAACAGACTACCTTCCATAATGACAAGGCTACCATTCAATGGAATAACTAAAATATCGAGAACATACTACCTTTCATAATGACAATACTACCATCCATTGGAGTAAGAAAAATATGAACAACAGACTATGTTCCTTAATGACAAGGCTACCATCCATTGGAGTAACAGAAATCTCAATGACAAACTACCTTCCATAATGACAAGGCTACAATCCATTGAAGTAACAAAAATCTTGACATTAGACTACGTTCCATAATGACAAGGACACCGTCCATTCTAGTTACAAAAATATCGACAACAGACTACCTTCCATAATGACAAGGCTACCATCCATTGGGGTAACAAAAATATCGACAATAGACTATGTTCCATAATGACAAGGATACCATCCATTGGAGTAATAAAAATATTGACAATAGACTACATTCCATTATAACAAGGCTACCATCCATTAGAGTAACAAAAATCTCGACAATAGACTACCTTCCATGATGACAACGCTACCATCCATTGGAGTAACAAAAATATCGAAAATAGACTATGTCCCATAGTAATAAGGCTACCATCCATTGGAGTAACAAAGATCTCGACAAGAGACTACCTTCCATAATGAAAAGGTTACCATCCATTGTAATAAAAAACATATCGACAATAGACTATGTTCCATAATGACAAGGCTACCATCCATTGGAGTAACAAAAATCTCGACAACAGACTACTTTCCATAATGACAACGCTACCATCCATTGGAGTAACAAAAATCTCGACAATAGACTACCTTCCTTGATAAAAAGGCTTCCATCCATTGGAGTAACAAAAATATCGAAAATAGACTATGTTCCATAGTAACAAGGCTACCATCCATTGGAATAACAAAAATCTCGACAAGAGACTACCTTCCATAATGAAAAGGTTACCATCCATTGGAATAAAAAACATATCGACAATAGACTATGTTCCATAATGACAAGGCTACCATCCATTGGAGTAACAAAAATCTCAACAACATACTACTTTCCATAATGATAACGCTACCATCCATTGGAGTAACAAAAATCTCGACAACAGACTACCTTCCATAATGACAAGGTTACCATCCATTGGAATAACAAAGATATCGACAAAAGACTACCTTCCATAATGACATGGTTACCATCCATTGGAGTAAAAAAATCTCGACAACATACTACTTTCCATAATGACAAAGCTACCATCCATTGGACTAACAAAAATCTCGACAACAGACTACCTCTTATAATGATAAGGCTACAATCCATTGGAATAACAAAAATCTCGACACCAGACTACCTTTCATAATGACAAGGCTACCATTCAATGGAATAAAAAAAATATCGAGAACATACTACCTTTCATAATGACAAGACTACCATCCATTGGAGTAACAAAAATATGAACAACAGACTATGTTCCTTAATGACAAGGCTACCATCCATTGGAGTAACAGAAATCTCAATGACAAACTACCTTCCATAATGACAAGGCTACAATCCATTGAAGTAACAAAAATCTTGACAGTAGACTACGTTCCATAATGACAAGGATACCATCCATTCGAGTAACAAAAATATCGACAACACACTACCTTCCATAATGACAAGGCTACCATCCATTGGGATAACAAAAATATCGACAATAAACTATGTTCCATAATGACAAGGATACCATCCATTGGAGTAATAAAAATCTTGACAATAGACTACATTCCATTATAACAAGGCTACCATCCATTAGAGTAACAAAAAACTCGACAATAGACTACCTTCCATGATGACAAGGCTAACATCCATTGAAGTAACAAAAAGATCGAAAATAGACTATGTCCCATAGTAACAAGGCTACCATCCATTGGAGTAACAAAAATCTCAACAAGAGACTACCTTCCATAATGAAAAGGTTACCATCCATTGGAATAAAAAAGATATCGACAATAGACTATGTTCCATAATGACAAGGCTACCATCCATCGGAGTTTCAAAAATCTCGACAACAGACTACCTTCCAAAATGACAAGGCAACCATCCTATGGAGTAATAAAAATCTCGACAACAGACTACCTTCCATAATGACAAGGCTACCATCCAATGGAATAACAAAAATCTCGACAACAGACTACCTTTCATAATGACAAGGCTACCATCCATTGGAGTAACAAAAATCTAAACAACAGACTACATTTCTTAACGACAAGGTTACCATCCATTTGAATAACAAAAATCTCGACAACAGACTACCTTCCATAATGACAAGGCTACAATCCATTGAAGTAACAAAAATCTTGACATTAGACTACGTTCCATAATGACAAGGATACCGTCCATTCTAGTTACAAAAATATCGACACTAGACTACCTTCCATAATGACAAGGCTACCATCCATTGGGGTAACAAAAATATCGACAATAGACTATGTTCCATAATGACAAGGATACCATCCATTGGAGTAATTAAAATCTTGACAACAGACTCTGTTCCATGATGACAAAGCTACCATCCATTAGAGTAACAAAAATCTCGACAACAGACAACCTTCCATAATGACAAGGCTACCATCCATTGGAGTACCAAAAATATCGACAATAGACTATGTTCCATAATAACAAGGCTACCATCCATTGGGGTAACAAAAATCTCGTCAACAGATTACCTTCCATAATGAAAAGGTTACCATCCATTGGAATAAAAAAGATATCAACAATAGACTATGTTCCATAATGACAAGGCTACCATTCATTGGAGTAACAAAAATCTCGACATCAGACTACTTTCTATAATGACAAAGCTACCATCCATTGGAGTAACAAAAATCTCGACAACATACTACCTTCCATAATGACAAAGATACCATCCACTGAGAAACAAAGATATTGACAATAGACTACCTTCCATAATTGCAAGGCTACCATCTATTGGAGTAAGAAAAATCTCGACAACAGACTACCTTCCATAATTATAAGTTCATCATTCGTTGGAATGACAAAAATATCGACAACAAACTACCTTCCATAATGACAAGGCTACCATCCATTGGAGTAACAAAAATCTCGACAACAGACTACCTTCCATAATGAGAAGGTTACCATCCTTTGGAATGACAAGGCTACCATCCATTGGAGTAATAAAAATCTCTACAACAGACTACCTTCAATAATGACAATGCTACCATCCATTGATTAATAAAGATATCGACAACAAACTACCTTCCATAATGACAAGGCTACAATCCATTGGAGTAAAAAAAATATCGACAAAAGACTATCTTCCTTAACGATAATGTTACCATCCATTTGAATAACAAAACTCTCGACAACAAACTACCTTCAATAATGACAAGGCTACCATCCATTGGAGTAACAAAAATCTCGACAACAAACTACCTTCCATAATGACAAGGTTACCAACCATTGGAATAACAAAGATATCGACAAAAGACTACCTTCCATAATGACATGGTTACCATCCATTGGAGTAAAAAAATCTCGACAACGGACTACTTTCCATAATGACAAGGCTACCATCCATTAGACTAACAAAAATATCAACAACAGACTACCTTTCATAATGATAAGGCTAAAATCCATTGAAATAACAAAAATCTCGACAACAGACTACCTTCCATAATGACAAGGCTACCATCCAATGTAATAACAAAAATATCAAGAACATACTACCTTTCATAATGACAAGACTACCATCCATTGGAGTAACAAAAATCTGAACAACAGACTATGTTCCTTAATGACAAGGCTACCATCCATTGGAGTAACAGAAATCTCAATGACAGACTACCTTCCATAATGACAAGGCTACAATCCATTGAACTAACAAAAATCTCGACAGTAGACAATGTTCCATAATGACAAGGCTACCATCCATTAGAATAACAAAAATATCGACAACATACTACCTTCCATAACGACAAGGCTACCATCCATTGGGGTAAAAAAAATATCGACAATAGACTATGTTCCATAATGACAAGGATACCAACCTTTGGAGTAATAAAAATTTGACAATAGACTATGTTCCATGATAACAATGCTACCATCCATTAGAGTAACAAAAATCTCGACAACAGACAACCTGCCATAATGACAAGGCTACCATCCATTGGAGTACCAAAAATATCTACAATAGACTATGTTCCATAATAACAAGCTTACCATCCATTGGAGTAAGAAAAATCTCGACAACAGACTACCATCCATAATGAAAAGGTTACCATCCATTGGAATAAAAAAGATATCGACAATAGACTATGTTCCATAATGACAAGGCTACCATCCATTGGAGTAACGAAAATCTCGACAAGAGACTACCTTCCATAATGACAAAGCTACCATCCATTGGAGTAACAAAAATCTCGACAAAAGATTACCTTCAATAATGACAAGGATACCATCCATTGAGAAACAAAGATATTGACAATAGACTACCTTCCATAATGGAAAGGCTACCATCCATTGGAGTAAAAAAATCTCGACAATAGACTACCTTTCATAATGACAAGTTCATCAATTATTGGAATGACAAAAATCTCGAAAACAAACTACCTTCCATAATGGCAAGGCTACCATCCATTGGAGTAACAAAAATATCGACAACAAACTATGTTCCATAATGACAAGGCTACCATCCATTGGAGTAACAAAAATCTTGACAATAGACTACCTTCTAAAATGACAAGGCTCCCATCCTATGGAGTAACAAAAATCTCTACAACAGACTACCTTCCACAATGAGAAGGCTACCATCCACTGAGTAACAAAGATATCGACAACAGACTACCTTCCATAATGACAAGGCTACCATCCATTGGAGTAAAAAAAATCTCGACAAAAGACTACCTTCCTTAACGACAAGGTTACCATCCATTTGAATAACAAAAATCTCGACATCAGACTACCTTCCATAATGTAAAGGCTACCATCAATTGGAGTAAAAAAAATATCGACAATAAAATACCTTCCATATTGAAAAGGTTACCATCCATTGGAATAACAAAGATATCGACAAAAGACTACCTTCCATAATGACAGTGTTACCATCCATTAGAGTAAAAAAATATCGACAACAGACTACCTTCCATAATGACAAGGCTACCATCCATTGGAGTAACATAAATATTGACAATAGACTATGTTCCATAATAACAAGGCTACCATCCATTGGAGTAACAAAAATCTCTACAACAGACTACCTTCCATAATGACAATGCTACCATCCATTGAGTAACAAAGATATCGACAACATATTACCTTCCATAATGACAAGGCTACCATCCATTGGAGTAACAAAAATCTCGACCACAGACTACCTTCCATAATGAAAAGGCTACCATCCATTGAAGTACCAAAAATCTCGACAACAAACTAACTTCCATAATGACAAGGCTACCATTAGATGGAATAACAAAAAGCTCGACAATAGACCATGTTCCATAATGACAAGGCTACCATCCATTGGAGTAACAAAAATATCGACAACAGACTACCTTCCATAATGACAAGTCTACCACCCATTGGCGCAACAAAAATCTCGACAACAGACTACCTTCCATAATGACAAGGCTACCATCCATTGAGTAACAAAAATATCGACCAGAGACTACCTTCCATAATGACAAGGCTACCATCCATTGGAGTAAAAAATATCTTGATAACAGACTACCTTTCATAATGAAAAGGCTACCATCCATTAGAATAAATAAAATCTCGACAACAGACTACCTTCCATAATCAAAAGGCTACCATCCATTAGAGTAACAAAAATATCTACAATAGACTACCTTCCATAATGACAAAGCTACCATCCATTGGAATAACAAAAATATCGATAACAGACTATGCTCCATAATGAAAAGGCTACCATCCATTGGATTAACAAAAATCTCGACAACAGACTACCTTCCATAATGAGAAGGTTACCATCCTTTGGAATGACAAAAATGTCGACAACAAACTACCTTCCATAATGACAAGTCTACCATCCGTTGGAGTAACAAAAATATTGACAACAAGCTACGTTCCATAATGACAAGGCTACCATCCAATAGAGTAACAAAAATATCGACAACAGACTATGTTCCATAATGACAAAGCTACCATCCATTAGAGTAACAAAAATCCCGACAATAGACTACCTTCCATAATGACAAGGCTACCATCCATTGTGGTAACAAAAATATCGAGAACAAACTATGTTCCATAATGACAAGGCTACCATCCATTGGAGTAACAATAATCTCGACAACAGACTACCTTCCATAATAAGAAGGTTACCATCATTTGAAATGACAAGGCTACCATCCATTGGAGTAATAAAAATCTCTACAACAGACTACCTTCAATAATGACAATGCTACCATCCATTGATTAATAAAGATATCGACAACAAACTACCTTCCATAATGACAAGGCTACAATCCATTGGAGTAAAAAAAATCTCGACAAAAGACTATCTTCCTTAACGACAATGTTACCATCCATTTGAATAACAAAAATCTCGACAACGAACTACCTTCAATAATGACAAGGCTACCATCCATTGGAGTAACAAAAATCTCGACAACAGACTTCCTTCCATAATGACAAGGTTACCAACCATTGGAATAACAAAGATATCGACAAAAGACTACCTTCCATAATGACATGGTTACCATCCATTGGAGAAAAAAAATATCGACAACGGACTACTTTCCATAATGACAAGGCTACCATCCATTAGACTAACAAAAATATCAACAACAGACTACCTTTCATAATGATAAGGCTACAATCCATTGAAATAACTAAAATCTCGACAAAAGACTACCTTCCATAATGACAAGGCTACCATCCAATGTAATAACAAAAATATCGAGAACATACTACCTTTCATAATGACAAGACTACCATCCATTGGAGTAACAAAAATCTGAACAACAGACTATGTTCCTTAATGACAAGGCTACCATCCATTGGAGTAACAGAAATCTCAATGACAAACTACCTTCCATAATGACAAGGCTACAATCCATTGAAATAACAAAAATATCGACAGTAGAAAATGTTCCATAATGACAAGGCTACCATCCATTAGAATAACAAAAATATCGACAACAGACTACCTTCCATAACGACAAGGCTGCCATCCATTGGGGTAAAAAAAATATCGACAATAGACTATGTTCCATAATGACAAGGATACCAACCTTTGGAGTAATAAAAATTTGACAATAGACTATGTTCCTTGATAACAATGCTACCATCCATTAGAGTAACAAAAATCTCGACAACAGACAACCTGCCATAATGACAAGGCTACCATCCATTGGAGTACCAAAAATATCGACAATAGACTATGTTCCATAATAACAAGCTTACCATCCATTGGAGTAAGAAAAATCTCGACAACAGACTACCATCCATAATGAAAAGGTTACAATCCATTGGAATAAAAAAGATATCGACAATAGACTATGTTCCATAATGACAAGGCTACCATCCATTGGAGTAACGAAAATCTCGACAAGAGACTACCTTCCATAATGACAAAGCTACCATCCATTGGAGTAACAAAAATCTCGACAAAAGATTACCTTCAATAATGACAAGGATACCATTCATTGAGAAACAAACATATTGACAATAGACTACCTTCCATAATGGAAAGGCTACCATCCATTGGAGTAAAAAAATCTCGACAATAGACTACCTTTCATAATGACAAGTTCATCAATTGTTGGAAGGACAAAAATCTCAAAAACAAACTACCTTCCATAATGGCAAGGCTACCATCCATTGGAGTAACAAAAATATCGACAACAGACTATGTTCCATAATGACAAAGCTACCATCCATTAGAGTAACAAAAATCCCGACAATAGACTACCTTCCATAATGACAAGGCTACCATCCATTGGGGTAACAAAAATATCGAGAACAAACTATGTTCCATAATGACAAGGCTACCATCCATTGGAGTAACAAAAATATCGAGAACATACTATGTTCCTAATGACAATGCAACCATCCATTGGAGTAACAAAAATTTCGACAACAGACTACCTTCGAAAATGAAAAGGCTACCATCCATTAGAGTAAAAAAAATATCTACAACAAACTACCTTCCATAATGATAAGGCTACCATCCATTGAGGAACAAAGATATCGACAACAGACTACCTTCCATAATGACAAGGCTACCATCCATTGGTGTAAAAAAATCTCGAGAATAGACTACCTTCCAAAATGACAAGGTTACCATCCATTTGAATAACAAAAATCTCGACAACATAATACCTTCCATAATGACAAGGCTACCATCCATTGGAGTAACAAAAATATCGACAACAGACTATGTTCCATAATGACAAGGCTACTATCCATTGGAGTAACAAAAATCTTGACAACAGACTACCTTCCAAAATGACAAGGCTACCATCCTATGAAGTAACAAAAATCTCTACAACAGACTACCTTCCACAATGACAAGGCTACCATCCACTGAGTAACAAAGATATCGACAACATACTACCTTCCATAATAGCAAGGAAATCATCCATTTGAATAACAAAAATCTCGACAAAAGACTACCTTCCATAATGACAAGGCTACCATCCATTGGAGTAACAAAAATCTCTACAACAGACTACCTTCAATAATACAAGGCTACCATCCATTGAGTGACAAAGATATCGACAACATATTACCTTCCATAATGACAAGGCTACCATCCATTGGAGTAACAAAAATCTCGACCACAAAGTACCTTCCATAATTAAAAGGCTACCATCCATTGAAGTAACAAAAATCTCGACAACAAACTAACTTCCATAATGACAAGGTTACCATCAGATGTAATAACAAAAATCTCGGCAATAGACCACGTTTCATAATGACAAGGCTGCCATCCATTGGAGTAACAAAAATATCAACAACAGACTACCTTCCATAATGACAAGTCTACCAACCATTGGAGCAAAAAAAATCTCGTCAACAGACTACCTTCCATAATGGCAAGGCTACCATCTATTGAGTAACAAAGATATCGACAAGAGACTACCTTCCATCATGACAAGGCTACAATCCATTGGAGTAAAAAAAATCTTGATAACATAATACCTTTCATAATGAAAAGGCTTCCATCCATAGGAATAAAAAAAATCTCGACAACAGACTACCTTCGATAATGAAAAGTCTACCATCCATTAGAATAACAAAAATCTCGACAATAGACTACCTTCCATAATGACAAGGCTACCATCCATTGGAAAAACAAAAACATCAACAACAAACTATGTTCCATAATGACAAGGCTACCATCCATTGGAGTAAAAAAACTTTCAACAACAGACTACCTTCAAAAACAAAAAGGCTACCATCCATTGGAGTAACAAAAACCTCTACAGCAGACTACCTTCCATAATGACAAGACTACCATCCATAGAGTAATAAAGATATAGACAACGAAGTACCTTTCATAATGACAAGGCTACCATCCTTGGAGTAAAAAAAATCTCGACAATAGACTACCTTCGATAATGAAAAGGTTACCATCCTTTGTAATGACAAAAATCTTGACAAAAAACTACCTTTCATAAGGACAAGTCTACCATCCATTGGAGTAACAAAAATATTGACAACAGGCTACGTTCGATAATGACAAGGCTACCATCCATTGGAGTAACAAAAATCTCAACAACAGACTATGTTCCATAATGACAAAGCTACCATCCATTAGAGTAACAAAAATCTCGCAAATAGACTACCTTCCATAATGACAAGGCTACCATCCATTGAGTAACAAAGATATCGACAAGAGACTACCTTGCATAATTACAAGGCTACCATCCATTGGAGTAAAAAAAATCTTGATAACAGACTACCTTTCATAATGACAAGGCTACCATCCATTGGAATAAAAAAAATCTCGACAATAGACTACCTTCCATAATGAAAAGGCTACCATCCATTAGTGTAACAAAAATATCGACAATAGACTAACTTCCATAATGACAAGGCTACCATCCATTGGAATAAAAAAAAACATCGACAACAGACTATGTTCCATATTGACAAGGCTACCATCCATTGGAGTAACAAAAATTTCAACAACAAACTACCTTCAAAGATGTAAAGGCTACCATCCATTGGAGTAACAAAAACCTCTACAACAAACTACCTTCCATAATGACAAGGCTACCATCCATAGAGTAATAAAGATATCGACAATAGACTACCTTTCATAATGACAAGGCTACCATCCATTCGAGTAAAAAACTCTCGACCACAGACTACCTTCCATAATGAAAAGGTTACCATCCTTTGGAATGACAAAAATCTCGACAACAAACTATCTTCCATAATGACAAGTCTACCATCCATTGGAGTAACAAAAATATTGACAACAGGCTACGTTCCATAACGACAAGGCTACCATCCATTGGAATAACAAAAATCTCGACAACAGACTATGTTCCATAATGACAAAGGTACCATCCATTAGAGTAACGAAAATCTCGCAAATAGACTACCTTCCATAATGACAAGGCTACCATCCATTGAGTAACAAAGATATCGACAAGAGACTACCTTGCATAATTACAAGTCTACCATCCATTGAAGTAAAAAAAATCTTGATAACAGACTACCTTTCATAATAACAAGGCTACCATCCATTGGAATAAAAGAAATCTCGACAATAGACTACCTTCCATAATGAAAAGGCTACCATCCATTAGTGTAACAAAAATCTTGAAAATAGACTACCTTCCATAATGATAAGGCTACCATCCATTGGAATAACAAAAATATCGACAACAAACTATGTTCCATAATGACAAGGCTACCATCCATTGGAGTAACAAAAATTTCAACAACAGACTACCTTCAAAAATGAAAAGGCCACCATCCATTGGAGTAACAAAAACCTCTAGAACAAACTACCTTCCATAATGACAAGGCTACCATCCATAGAGTAATAAAGATATCGACAACAGACTACCTTTCATAATGACAAGGCTACCATCCATTCGAGTAAAAAAAATATCGACCACAGACTACCTTACATAATGAAAAGGTTACCATCCTTTGGAATGACAAAAATCTCGACAACAAACTACCTTCCATAATGACAAGTCTACCATCCATTGGAGTAACAAAAATATTGACAACAGGCTACACTCCATAATGAAAAGGCTACCATCCATTGGAATAACAAAAATCTCGACAATAGACTATGTTCCATAATGACAAAGCTACCATCCATTAAAGTAACAAAAATCTCGCAAATAGACTACCTTCCATAATGACAAGGCTACCATCCATTGAGTAACAAAGATATCGACAAGAGACTACCTTGCATAATTACAAGGCTACCATCCATTGGAGTAAAAAAAATCTTGATAACAGACTACCTTTCATAATGACAAGGCTACCATCCATTGGAATAAAAAAAATCTCGACAATAGACTACCTTCCATAATGAAAAGGCTACCATCCATTAGTGTAACAAAAATATCGACAATAGACTAACTTCCATAATGACAAGGCTACCATCCATTGGAATAAAAAAAAACATCTACTACAGAGTATGTTCCATAATGACAAGGCTACCATCCATTAGAGTAACAAAAATTTCAACAACAAACTACCTTCAAAGACGTAAAGGCTACCATCCATTGGAGTAACAAAAACCTCTACAACAAAATACCTTCCATAATCACAAGGCTACAATCCATAGAGTAATAAAGATATCGACAATAGACTACCTTTCATAATGACAAGGCTACCATCCATTCGAGTAAAAAAACTCTCGACCACAGACTACCTTCAATAATGAAAAGGTTACCATCCTTTGGAATGACAAAAATCTCGACAACAAACTATCTTCCATAATGACAAGTCTACCATCCATTGGAGTAAGAAAAATATTGACAACAGGCTACATTCCATAACGACAAGGCTACCATCCATTGGAATAACAAAAATCTCGACAACAGACTATGTTCCATAATGACAAAGGTACCATCCATTAGAGTAACAAAAATCTCGCAAATAGACTATCTTCCATAATGACAAGGCTACCATCCATTGAGTAACAAAGATATCGACAAGAGACTACCTTGCAGAATTACAAGTCTACCATCCATTGGAGTAAAAAAAATCTTGATAACAGACTACCTTTCATAATGACAAGGCTACCATCCATTGGAATAAAAGAAATCTCGACAATAGACTACCTTCCATAATGAAAAGGCTACCATCCATTAGTGTAACCAAAATATCTACAATAGACTAACTTCCATAATGACAAGGCTACCATCCATTGGAATAAAAAAAATATCGAAAACAGACTATGTTCCATAATGACAAGGCTTCCATCCATTGGAGTAACAAAAATTTCAACAACAGACTACCTTCAAAGATGTAAAGGCTACCATCCATTGGAGTAACAAAAACCTCTAGAACAAACTACCTTCCATAATGACAAGGCTACAATCCATAGAGTAATAAAGATATCGACAACAGACTACCTTTCATAATGACAAGGCTACCATCCATTCGAGTAAAAAAAATCTCGACCACAGACTACCTTACATAATGAAAAGGTTACCATCCTTTGGAATGACAAAAATCTCGATAACAAACTACCTTCCATAATGACAAGTCTACCATCCATTGGAGTAACAAAAATATTGACAATAGGCTACGTTCCATAATGACAAGGCTACCATCCATTGGAATAACAAAAATCTCGACAACAGACTATGTTCCATAATGACAAAGCTACCATCCATTAGAGTAACAAAAATTTAGACAATAGACTACGTTCCATAATGACAAGGCTACCATGCATTGGGGTAACAAAAATTTCGAGAACAAACTATGTTCCATAATGAAAATGCTACCATCCATTGGAGTAATAAAAATATCGAGAACAGACTATGTTCGTAATGAACAGGCTACCATCCATTGGAGTAAAAAAAATTTCTACAATAGACTACCTTCAAAAATGAAAAGGCTACCATCCATTAGAGTAACAAAAATCTCTACAACAAACTACCTTCCATAATGACAAGGCTACAATCCATTGAGTATGAAAGATATCGACAACAGACTACCTTCCATAATGACAAGGATACCATCCATTGGAGTAAAAAAAATATCAAATCTAGAGTACCTTCAAAAATGACATAGTTACAATCCATTTGAATAACAAAAATCTCGACAATAGACTACCTTCAATAATTACAAGGCTAGAATCCACTGGAGTAACAAAAATCCCGACAACAGACTACCTTCCATAATGACAAGGATACCATCCATTGGAGTAACAAAAATATCGACAACAAACTATGTTCCTAATGACAAGGATACCATCCATTGGAGTAACAAAAATCTCGACAACAGACTTTCTTAAATAATGGCACGGCTACCATGCATTAGAGTAACAAAAATATCGACAACAGACTACGTTCCTAATGAAAAGGCTACCATCCTTTGGAGTAACAAAAATCTCAACAACAGACTACCTTCCATAATGACAAGGCTACCATCCATTGAGTAATAAAGATATCAACAACAAACTACCTTCCATAATGACAAGGATACCATCCATTGGAGTAAACAAATTCTTGACAACAGACTACCTTCCATAATGACAAGGTTACCATCCGTTTGAATAACAAAAATCTCGACAACAGAATACCTTCCATAATGACAAGGCTACCATCCATTGGAATAACAAAAATATCGAAAATAGACTACCTTCCATAATGAAAATGCTACCATCCATTAGTGTAACAAAAATATCGACAATAGACTAACTTCCATAATGACAAGGCTACCATCCATCGGAATAAAAAAAATATCGACAACAGACTATGTTCCATAATGACAAGGCTACAATCCATTGTAGTAACAAAAATTTCAACAACAGACTACCTTCAAAGATGTAAAGGCTACCATCCATTGGAGTAACAAAAACCTCTACAACAAACTACCTTCCATAATGACAAGGCTACCATCCATAGAGTAATAAAGATATCGACTAAAGACTACCTTTCATAATGACAAGGCTACCATCCATTCGAGTAAAAAAAATCTCCACCACAGACTACCTTACATAATGAAAAGGTTACCATCCTTCGGAATGACAAATATCTCGACAACAAACTACCTTCCATAATGACAAGTCTACCATCCATTGGAGTAACAAAAATATTGACAACAGGCTACGTTCCATCATGACAAGGCTACCGTCCATTGGAATAACAAAAATCTCGACCACAGACTATGTTCCATAATGACAAAGCTACCATCCATTAGAGTAACAAAAATTTCGACAATAGACTACCTTCCATAATGACAAGGCTACCATGCATTGGGGTAACAAAAATATCGAGAACAAACTATGTTCCATAATGACAAGGCTACCATCCATTGGAGTAATAAAAATATCGAGAACAGACTATGTTCCTAATGAACAGGTTACCATCCATTGGAGTAAAAAAGTTTCGACAATAGACTACCTTCAAAAATGAAAAGGCTACCATCCATTAGAGTAACAAAAATCTCTACAACAAAATACCTTCCATAATGACAAGGCTACAATCCATTGAGTAAGAAAGATATCGACAACAGACTACCTTCCATAATGACAAGGCTACCATCCATTGGAGTAAACAAATTCTCGACAACAGACTACCTTCCATAATGACAACGCTACCATCCATTGGAATAACAAAAATATCGACAATAGACTACCTTCCATATTGAAAAGGCTACCATCCATTAGTGTAACAAAAATATCGACAATAGACTAACTTCCATAATGACAAGGCTACCATCCATTGGAATAAAAAAAATATCGACAATAGACTATGTTCCATAATGACAAGGCTACCATCCATTGGAGTAACAAAAATTTCAACAACAGACTACCTTCCATAATGACAAGGATACCATCCATTGGAGTAACAAAAATATCGATAACCAACTATGTTCCTAATGACAAGGCTACCATCCATTGGAGTAACAAAAATCTCGACAACAGACTTTCTTCAATAATGACACGGCTACCATGCATTGGAGTAACAAAAATATCGACAACAGACTACGTTCCTAATGAAAAGGCTACCATCCCTTGGAGTAACAAAAATCTCAACAACAGACTACCTTCAAAAATGAGAAGGCTATCATCCATTGGAGTAAGAAAAATCTCTACAACAGGCTACCTTCCATAATGACAAGGCTACCATCTATTGAGTAACAAAGATATCAACAATAAACTACCTTCCATAATGACAAGGATACCATCCATTGGAGTAAACAAATTCTCGACAACAGACTACCTTCCATAATGACAAGGTTACCATCCGTTTGAATAACAAAAATATCGACAACAGAATACCTTCCATAATGACAAGGCTACCATCCATTGGAATAACAAAAATATCGATAATAGACTACCTTCCATAATGAAAAGGCTACCATCCATTAGTGTAACAAAAATATCGACAATTGACTAACTTCCATAATGACAAGGCTACCATCCATTGGAATAAAAAAAATATCGACAACAGACTATGTTCCATAATGACAAGGCTACCATCCATTGGAGTAACAAAAATTTCAACAACAGACTACCTTCAAAAATGAAAAGGCCACCATCCATTGGAGTAACAAAAACCTCTAGAACAAACTACCTTCCATAATGACAAGGCTACCATCCATAGAGTAATAAAGATATCGACAACAGACTACCTTTCATAATGACAAGGCTACCATCCATTCGAGTAAAAAAAATCTCGACCACAGACTACCTTACATAATGAAAAGGTTACCATCCTTTGGAATGACAAAAATCTCGACAACAAACTACCTTCCATAATGACAAGTCTACCATCCATTGGAGTAACAAAAATATTGACAACAGGCTACACTCCATAATGAAAAGGCTACCATCCATTGGAATAACAAAAATCTCGACAACAGACTATGTTCCATAATGACAAAGCTACCATCCATTAGAGTAACAAAAATCTCGCAAATAGACTACCTTCCATAATGACAAGGCTACCATCCATTGAGTAACAAAGATATCGACAAGAGACTACCTTGCATAATTACAAGGCTACCATCCATTGGAGTAAAAAAAATCTTGATAACAGAATACCTTTCATAATGACAAGGCTACCATCCATTGGAATAAAAAAAATCTCGACAATAGACTACCTTCCATAATGAAAAGGCTACCATCCATTAGTGTAACAAAAATATCGACAATAGACTAACTTCCATAATAACAAGGCTACCATCCATTGGAATAAAAAAAAACATCTACTAAAGACTATGTTCCATAATGACAAGGCTACCATCCATTAGAGTAACAAAAATTTCAACAACAAACTACCTTCAAAGATGTAAAGGCTACCATCCATTGGAGTAACAAAAACCTCTACAACAAAATACCTTCCATAATCACAAGGCTACCATCCATAGAGTAATAAAGATATCGACAATAGACTACCTTTCATAATGACAAGGCTACCATCCATTCGAGTAAAAAAACTCTCGACCACAGACTACCTTCAATAATGAAAAGGTTACCATCCTTTGGAATGACAAAAATCTCGACAACAAACTATCTTCCATAATGACAAGTCTACCATCCATTGGAGTAACAAAAATATTGACAACAGGCTACATTCCATAACGACAAGGCTACCATCCATTGGAATTACAAAAATCTCGACAACAGACTATGTTCCATAATGACAAAGGTACCATCCATTAGAGTAACAAAAATCTCGCAAATAGACTATCTTCCATAATGACAAGGCTACCATCCATTGAGTAACAAAGATATCGACAAGAGACTACCTTTCAGAATTACAAGTCTACCATCCATTGGAGTAAAAAAAATCTTGATAACAGACTACCTTTCATAATGACAAGGCTACCATCCATTGGAATAAAAGAAATCTCGACAATAGACTACCTTCCATAATGAAAAGGCTACCATCCATTAGTGTAACAAAAATATCTACAATAGACTAACTTCCATAATGACAAGGCTACCATCCATTGGAATAAAAAAAATATCGACAACAGACTATGTTCCATAATGACAAGGCTACCATCCATTGGAGTAACAAAAATTTCAACAACAGACTACCTTCAAAGATGTAAAGGCTACCATCCATTGGAGTAACAAAAACCTCTAGAACAAACTACCTTCCATAATGACAAGGCTACAATCCATAGAGTAATAAAGATATCGACAACAGACTACCTTTCATAATGACAAGGCTACCATCCATTCGAGTAAAAAAATCTCGACCACAGACTACCTTACATAATGAAAAGGTTACCATCCTTTGGAATGACAAAAATCTCGATAACAAACTACCTTCCATAATGACAAGTCTAGCATCCATTGGAGTAACAAAAATATTGACAACAAGCTACATTCCATAATGACAAGGCTACCATCCATTGGAATAACAAAAATCTCGACAACAGACTATGTTCCATAATGACAAAGCTACTATCTATTAGAGTAACAAAAATTTAGACAATAGACTACGTTCCATAATGACAAGGCTACCATGCATTGGGGTAACAAAAATTTCGAGAACAAACTATGTTCCATAATGACAATGCTACCATCCATTGGAGTAATAAAAATATCGAGAACAGACTATGTTCATAATGAACAGGCTACCATCCATTGGAGTAAAAAAAAATTTCTACAATAGACTACCTTCAAAAATGAAAAGGCTACCATCCATTAGAGTAACAAAAATCTCTACAACAAACTACCTTCCATAATGACAAGGCTACAATCCATTGAGTAAGAAAGATATCGACAACAGACTACCTTCCATAATGACAAGGCTACCATCCATTGGAGTAAACAAATTCTCGACAATAGACTACCTTCCATAATGACAAGGCTACCATCCATTGGAATAACAAAAATATCGACAATAGACTACCTTCCATAATGAAAAGGCTACCATCCATTAGTGTAACAAAAATATCGACAATAGACTAACTTCCATAATGACAAGGCTACCATCCATTGGAATAAAAAAAATATCGACAATAGACTATGTTCCATAATGACAAGGCTACCATCCATTGGAGTAACAAAAATTTCAACAACAGACTACCTTCCATAATGACAAGGATACCATCCATTGGAGTAACAAAAATATCGATAACCAACTATGTTCCTAATGACAAGGCTACCATCCATTGGAGTAACAAAAATCTCGACAACAGACTTTCTTCAATAATGACACGGCTACCATGCATTGGAGTAACAAAAATATCGACAACAGACTACGTTCCTAATGAAAAGGCTACCATCCCTTGGAGTAACAAAAATCTCAACAACAGACTACCTTCAAAAATGAGAAGGCTACCATCCATTGGAGTAAGAAAAATCTCTACAACAGGCTACCTTCCATAATGACAAGGCTACCATCTATTGAGTAACAAAGATATCAACAACAAACTACCTTCCATAATGACAAGGATACCATCCATTGGAGTAAACAAATTCTCGACAACAGACTACCTTCCATAATGACAAGGTTACCATCCGTTTGAATAACAAAAATATCGACAACAGAATACCTTCCATAATGACAAGGCTACCATCCATTGGAATAACAAAAATATCGATAATAGACTACCTTCCATAATGAAAAGGCTACCATCCATTGGAATAAAAAAAATATCGACAACAGACTATGTTCCATAATGACAAGGCTACCATCCATTGGAGTAACAAAAATTTCAACAACAGACTACCTTCAAAAATGAAAAGGCCACCATCCATTGGAGTAACAAAAACCTCTAGAACAAACTACCTTCCATAATGACAAGGCTACCATCCATAGAGTAATAAAGATATCGAAAACAGACTACCTTTCATAATGACAAGGCTACCATCCATTCGAGTAAAAAAAATGTCGACCACATACTACCTTACATAATGAAAAGGTTACCATCCTTTGGAATGACAAAAATCTCGACAACAAACTACCTTCC
This sequence comes from Vicia faba, assembly GCA_948472305.1. Classification (NCBI taxonomy): domain Eukaryota; kingdom Viridiplantae; phylum Streptophyta; class Magnoliopsida; order Fabales; family Fabaceae; genus Vicia; species Vicia faba. Next base: position 745,494,362 of record OX451738.1, read on the forward strand.
ATAATGACAAGTCTACCATCCATTGGAGTAACAAAAATATTGACAAAAGGCTACACTCCATAATGAAAAGGCTACCATCCATGGGAATAACGAAAATCTCAACAACAGACTATGTTCCATAATGACAAAGCTACCATCCATTAGAGTAACAAAAATCTCGCAAATAGACTACCTTCCATAATGACAAGGCTACCATCCATTGAGTAACAAAGATATCGACAAGAGACTACCTTGCATAATTACAAGGCTACCATCCATTGGAGTAAAAAAAATCTTGATAACAGAATACCTTTCATAATGACAAGGCTACCATCCATTGGAATAAAAAAAATCTCGACAATAGACTACCTTCCATAATGAAAAGGCTACCATCCATTAGTGTAACAAAAATATCGACAATAGACTAACTTCCATAATGACAAGGCTACCATCCATTGGAATAAAAAAAAACATCTACTACAGACTATGTTCCATAATGACAAGGCTACCATCCATTAGAGTAACAAAAATTTCAACAACAAACTACCTTCAAAGATGTAAAGGCTACCATCCATTGGAGTAACAAAAACCTCTACAACAAAATACCTTCCATTATCACAAGGCTACCATCCATAGAGTAATAAAGATATCGACAATAGACTACCTTTCCTAATGACAAGGCTACCATCCATTCGAGTAAAAAAACTCTCGACCACAGACTACCTTCAATAATGAAAAGGTTACCATCCTTTGGAATGACAAAAATCTCGACAACAAACTATCTTCCATAATGACAAGTCTACCATCCATTGGAGTAACAAAAATATTGACAACAGGCTACATTCCATAACGACAAGGCTACCATCCATTGGAATAACAAAAATCTCGACAACAGACTATGTTCCATAATGACAAAGGTACCATCCATTAGAGTAACAAAAATCTCGCAAATAGACTATCTTCCATAATGACAAGGCTACCATCCATTGAGTAACAAAGATATCGACAAGAGACTACCTTCCATAATGACAAGGTTACCATCCGTTTGAATAACAAAAATATCGACAACAGAATACCTTCCATAATGACAAGGCTACCATCCATTGGAATAAAAGAAATATCGACAATAGACTACCTTCCATAATGAAAAGGCTACCATCCATTAGTGTAACAAAAATATCGACAATAGACTAACTTCAATAATGACAAGGCTACCATCCATTGGAATAAAAAAAATATCGACAACAGACTATGTTCCATAATGACAAGGCTACCATCCATTGGAGTAACAAAAATTTCAACAACAGACTACCTTCAAAAATGAAAAGGCCACCATCCATTGGAGTAACAAAAACCTCTAGAACAAACTACCTTCCATAATGACAAGGCTACCATCCATAGAGTAATAAAGATATCGACAACAGACTAACTTTCATAATGACAAGGCTACCATCCATTCGAGTAAAAAAAATCTCGACCACAGACTACCTTACATAATGAAAAGGTTACCATCCTTTGGAATGACAAAAATCTCGATAACAAACTACCTTCCATAATGACAAGTCTAGCATCCATTGGAGTACCAAAAATATTGACAACAGGCTACATTCCATAATGACAAGGCTACCATCCATTGGAATAACAAAAATCTCGACAACAGACTATGTTCCATAATGACAAAGCTACCATCCATTAGAGTAACAAAAATTTAGACAATAGACTACGTTCCATAATGACAAGGCTACCATGCATTGGGGTAACAAAAATTTCGAGAACAAACTATGTTCCATAATGACAATGCTACCATCCATTGGAGTAATAAAAATATCGAGAACAGACTATGTTCGTAATGAACAGGCTACCATCCATTGGAGTAAAAAAAATTTCTACAATAGACTACCTTCAAAAATGAAAAGGCTACCATCCATTAGAGTAACAAAAATCTCTACAACAAACTACCTTCCATAATGACAAGGCTACAATCCATTGAGTAAGAAAGATATCGACAACAGACTACCTTCCATAATAACAAGGCTACCATCCATTGGAGTAAACAAATTCTCGACAACAGACTACCCTCCATAATGACAAGGCTACCATCCATTGGAATAACAAAAATATCGACAATAGACTACCTTCCATAATGAAAAGGCTACCATCCATTAGTGTAACAAAAATATCGACAATAGACTAACTTCCATAATGACAAGGCTACCATCCATTGGAATAAAAAAAATATCGACAATAGACTATGTTCCATAATGACAAGGCTACCATCCATTGGAGTAACAAAAATTTCAACAACAGACTACCTTCCATAATGACAAGGATACCATCCATTGGAGTAACAAAAATATCGATAACCAACTATGTTCCTAATGACAAGGCTACCATCCATTGGAGTAACAAAAATCTCGACAACAGACTTTCTTCAATAATGACACGGCTACCATGCATTGGAGTAACAAAAATATCGACAACAGACTACGTTCCTAATGAAAAGGCTACCATCCCTTGGAGTAACAAAAATCTCAACAACAGACTACCTTCAAAAATGAGAAGGCTACCATCCATTGGAGTAAGAAAAATCTCTACAACAGGCTACCTTCCATAATGACAAGGCTACCATCTATTGAGTAACAAAGATATCAACAACAAACTACCTTCCATAATGACAAGGATACCATCCATTGGAGTAAACAAATTCTCGACAACAGACTACCTTCCATAATGACAAGGTTACCATCCGTTTGAATAACAAAAATATCGACAACAGAATACCTTCCATAATGACAAGGCTACCATCCATTGGAATAACAAAAATATCGATAATAGACTACCTTCCATAATGAAAAGGCTACCATCCTTTAGTGTAACAAAAATATCGACAATAGACTAACTTCCATAATGACAAGGCTACCATCCATTGGAATAAAAAAAATATCGACAACAGACTATGTTCCATAATGACAAGGCTACCATCCATTGGAGTAACAAAAATTTCAACAACAGACTACCTTCAAAAATGAAAAGGCCACCATCCATTGGAGTAACAAAAACCTCTAGAACAAACTACCTTCCATAATGACAAGGCTACCATCCATAGAGTAATAAAGATATCGACAACAGACTACCTTTCATAATGACAAGGCTACCATCCATTCGAGTAAAAAAAATCTCGACCACAGACTACCTTACATAATGAAAAGGTTACCATCCTTTGGAATGACAAAAATCTCGACAACAAACTACCTTCCATAATGACAAGTCTACCATCCATTGGAGTAACAAAAATATTGACAACAGGCTACACTCCATAATGAAAAGGCTACCATCCATTGGAATAACAAAAATCTCGACAACAGACTATGTTCCATAATGACAAAGCTACCATCCATTAGAGTAACAAAAATCTCGCAAATAGACTACCTTCCATAATGACAAGGCTACCATCCATTGAGTAACAAAGATATCGACAAGAGACTACCTTGCATAATTACAAGGCTACCATCCATTGGAGTAAAAAAAATCTTGATAACAGACTACCTTTCATAATGACAAGGCTACCATCCATTGGAATAAAAAAAATCTCGACAATAGACCACCTTCCATAATGAAAAGGCTACCATCCATTAGTGTAACAAAAATATCGACAATAGACTAACTTCCATAATGACAAGGCTACCATCCATTGGAATAAAAAAAAACATCTACTACAGACTATGTTCCATAATGACAAGGCTACCATCCATTAGAGTAACAAAAATTTCAACAACAGACTACCTTCAAAGATGTAAAGGCTACCATCCATTGGAGTAACAAAAACCTCTACAACAAAATACCTTCCATAATCACAAGGCTACCATCCATAGAGTAATAAAGATATCGACAATAGACTACCTTTCATAATGACAAGGCTACCATCCATTCGAGTAAAAAAACTCTCGACCACAGACTACCTTCAATAATGAAAAGGTTACCATCCTTTGGAATGACAAAAATCTCGACAACAAACTATCTTCCATAATGACAAGTCTACCATCCATTGGAGTAACAAAAATATTGACAACAGGCTACATTCCATAACGACAAGGCTACCATCCATTGGAATAACAAAAATCTCGACAACAGACTATGTTCCATAATGACAAAGGTACCATCCATTAGAGTAACAAAAATCTCGCAAATAGACTATCTTTCATAATGACAAGGCTACCATCCATTGAGTAACAAAGATATCGACAAGAGACTACCTTGCAGAATTACAAGTCTACCATCCATTGGAGTAAAAAAAATCTTGATAACAGACTACCTTTCATAATGACAAGGCTACCATCCATTGGAATAAAAGAAATCTCGACAATAGACTACCTTCCATAATGAAAAGGCTACCATCCATTAGTGTAACAAAAATATCTACAATAGACTAACTTCCATAATGACAAGGCTACCATCCATTGGAATAAAAAAAATATCGACAACAGACTATGTTCCATAATGACAAGGCTACCATCCATTGGAGTAACAAAAATTTCAACAACAGACTACCTTCAAAGATGTAAAGGCTACCATCCATTGGAGTAACAAAAACCTCTAGAACAAACTACCTTCCATAATGACAAGGCTACAATCCATAGAGTAATAAAGATATCGACAACAGACTACCTTTCATAATGACAAGGCTACCATCCATTCGAGTAAAAAAAATCTCGACCACAGACTACCTTACATAATGAAAAGGTTACCATCCTTTGGAATGACAAAAATCTCGATAACAAACTACCTTCCATAATGACAAGTCTACCATCCATTGGAGAAACCAAAATATTGACAACAGGCTACGTTCCATAATGACAAGGCTACCATCCATTGGAATAACAAAAATCTCGACAACAGACTATGTTCCATAATGACAAAGCTACCATCCATTAGAGTAACAAAAATTTAGACAATAGACTACGTTCCATAATGACAAGGCTACCATGCATTGGGGTAACAAAAATTTCGAGAACAAACTATGTTCCATAATGACAATGCTACCATCCATTGGAGTAATAAAAATATCGAGAACAGACTATGTTCGTAATGAACAGGCTACCATCCATTGGAGTAAAAAAAATTTCTACAATAGACTACCTTCAAAAATGAAAAGGCTACCATCCATTAGAGTAACAAAAATCTCTACAACAAACTACCTTCCATAATGACAAGGCTACAATCCATTGAGTATGAAAGATATCGACAACAGACTACCTTCCATAATGACAAGGATACCATCCATTGGAGTAAAAAAATATCAAATCTAGAGTACCTTCAAAAATGACATAGTTACAATCCATTTGAATAACAAAAATCTCGACAATAGACTACCTTCAATAATAACAAGGCTAGAATCCACTAGAGTAACAAAAATCCCGACAACAGACTACCTTCCATAATGACAAGGATACCATCCATTGGAGTAACAAAAATATCGACAACAAACTATGTTCCTAATGACAAGGATACCATCCATTGGAGTAACAAAAATCTCGACAGCAGACTTTCTTAAATAATGGCACGGCTACCATGCATTAGAGTAACAAAAATATCGACAACAGACTACGTTCCTAATGAAAAGGCTACCATCCTTTGGAGTAACAAAAATCTCAACAACAGACTACCTTCCATAATGACAAGGCTACCATCCATTGAGTAATAAAGATATCAACAACAAACTACCTTCCATAATGACAAGGATACCATCCATTGGAGTAAACAAATTCTTGACAACAGACTACCTTCCATAATGACAAGGTTACCATCCGTTTGAATAACAAAAATCTCGACAACAGAATACCTTCAATAATGACAAGGCTACCATCCATTGGAATAACAAAAATATCGAAAATAGACTACCTTCCATAATGAAAAGGCTACCATCCATTAGTGTAACAAAAATATCGACAATAGACTAACTTCCATAATGACAAGGCTACCATCCATCGGAATAAAAAAAATATCGACAACAGACTATGTTCCATAATGACAAGGCTACAATCCATTGGAGTAACAAAAATTTCAACAACAGACTACCTTCAAAGATGTAAAGGCTACCATCCATTGGAGTAACAAAAACCTCTACAACAAAATACCTTCCATAATCACAAGGCTACCATCCATAGAGTAATAAAGATATCGACAATAGACTACCTTTCATAATGACAAGGCTACCATCCATTCGAGTAAAAAAACTCTCGACCACAGACTACCTTCAATAATGAAAAGGTTACCATCCTTTGGAATGACAAAAATCTCGACAACAAACTATCTTCCATAATGACAAGTCTACCATCCATTGGAGTAACAAAAATATTGACAACAGGCTACATTCCATAACGACAAGGCTACCATCCATTGGAATAACAAAAATCTCGACAACAGACTATGTTCCATAATGACAAAGGTACCATCCATTAGAGTAACAAAAATCTCGCAAATAGACTATCTTTCATAATGACAAGGCTACCATCCATTGAGTAACAAAGATATCGACAAGAGACTACCTTGCAGAATTACAAGTCTACCATCCATTGGAGTAAAAAAAATCTTGATAACAGACTACCTTTCATAATGACAAGGCTACCATCCATTGGAATAAAAGAAATCTCGACAATAGACTACCTTCCATAATGAAAAGGCTACCATCCATTAGTGTAACAAAAATATCTACAATAGACTAACTTCCATAATGACAAGGCTACCATCCATTGGAATAAAAAAAATATCGACAACAGACTATGTTCCATAATGACAAGGCTACCATCCATTGGAGTAACAAAAATTTCAACAACAGACTACCTTCAAAGATGTAAAGGCTACCATCCATTGGAGTAACAAAAACCTCTAGAACAAACTACCTTCCATAATGACAAGGCTACAATCCATAGAGTAATAAAGATATCGACAACAGACTACCTTTCATAATGACAAGGCTACCATCCATTCGAGTAAAAAAAATCTCGACCACAGACTACCTTACATAATGAAAAGGTTACCATCCTTTGGAATGACAAAAATCTCGATAACAAACTACCTTCCATAATGACAAGTCTACCATCCATTGGAGAAACCAAAATATTGACAACAGGCTACGTTCCATAATGACAAGGCTACCATCCATTGGAATAACAAAAATCTCGACAACAGACTATGTTCCATAATGACAAAGCTACCATCCATTAGAGTAACAAAAATTTAGACAATAGACTACGTTCCATAATGACAAGGCTACCATGCATTGGGGTAACAAAAATTTCGAGAACAAACTATGTTCCATAATGACAATGCTACCATCCATTGGAGTAATAAAAATATCGAGAACAGACTATGTTCGTAATGAACAGGCTACCATCCATTGGAGTAAAAAAAATTTCTACAATAGACTACCTTCAAAAATGAAAAGGCTACCATCCATTAGAGTAACAAAAATCTCTACAACAAACTACCTTCCATAATGACAAGGCTACAATCCATTGAGTATGAAAGATATCGACAACAGACTACCTTCCATAATGACAAGGATACCATCCATTGGAGTAAAAAAATATCAAATCTAGAGTACCTTCAAAAATGACATAGTTACAATCCATTTGAATAACAAAAATCTCGACAATAGACTACCTTCAATAATAACAAGGCTAGAATCCACTAGAGTAACAAAAATCCCGACAACAGACTACCTTCCATAATGACAAGGATACCATCCATTGGAGTAACAAAAATATCGACAACAAACTATGTTCCTAATGACAAGGATACCATCCATTGGAGTAACAAAAATCTCGACAGCAGACTTTCTTAAATAATGGCACGGCTACCATGCATTAGAGTAACAAAAATATCGACAACAGACTACGTTCCTAATGAAAAGGCTACCATCCTTTGGAGTAACAAAAATCTCAACAACAGACTACCTTCCATAATGACAAGGCTACCATCCATTGAGTAATAAAGATATCAACAACAAACTACCTTCCATAATGACAAGGATACCATCCATTGGAGTAAACAAATTCTTGACAACAGACTACCTTCCATAATGACAAGGTTACCATCCGTTTGAATAACAAAAATCTCGACAACAGAATACCTTCAATAATGACAAGGCTACCATCCATTGGAATAACAAAAATATCGAAAATAGACTACCTTCCATAATGAAAAGGCTACCATCCATTAGTGTAACAAAAATATCGACAATAAACTAACTTCCATAATGACAAGGCTACCATCCATCGGAATAAAAAAAATATCGACAACAGACTATGTTCCATAATGACAAGGCTACAATCCATTGGAGTAACAAAAATTTCAACAACAGACTACCTTCAAAGATGTAAAGGCTACCATCCATTGGAGTAACAAAAACCTCTACAACAAACTACCTTCCATAATGACAAGGCTACCATCCATAGAGTAATAAAGATATCGACTACAGACTACCTTTCATAATGACAAGGCTACCATCCATTCGAGTAAAAAAAATCTCCACCACAGACTACCTTACATAATGAAAAGGTTACCATCCTTCGGAATGACAAATATCTCGACAACAAACTACCTTCCATAATGACAAGTCTACCATCCATTGGAGTAACAAAAATATTGACAACAGGCTACGTTCCATCATGACAAGGCTACCGTCCATTGGAATAACAAAAATCTCGACAACAGACTATGTTCCATAATGACAAAGCTACCATCCATTAGAGTAACAAAAATTTCGACAATAGACTACCTTCCATAATGACAAGGCTACCATGCATTGGGGTAACAAAAATATCGAGAACAGACTATGTTCCATAATAACAAGGCTACCATCCATTGGAGTAATAAAAATATCGAGAACAGACTATGTTCCTAATGAACAGGTTACCATCCATTGGAGTAAAAAAGTTTCGACAATAGACTACCTTCAAAAATGAAAAGGCTACCATCCATTAGAGTAACAAAAATCTCTACAACAAACTACCTTCCATAATGACAAGGCTACAATCCATTGAGTAAGAAAGATATCGACAACAGACTACCTTCCATAATGACAAGGCTACCATCCATTGGAGTAAACAAATTCTCGACAACAGACTACCTTCCATAATGACAAGGCTACCATCCATTGGAATAACAAAAATATCGCCAATAGACTACCTTCCATAATGAAAAGGCTACCATCCATTAGTGTAACAAAAATATCGACAATAGACTAACTTCCATAATGACAAGGCTACCATCCATTGGAATAAAAAAAATATCGACAACAGACTATGTTCCATAATGACAAGGCTACCATCCATTGGAGTAACAAAAATTTCAACAACAGACTACCTTCCATAATGACAAGGATACCATCCATTGGATTAACAAAAATATCGATAACCAACTATGTTCCTAATGACAAGGCTACCATCCATTGGAGTAACAAAAATCTCGACAACAGACTTTCTTCAATAATGACACGGCTACCATGCATTGGAGTAACAAAAATATCGACAACAGACTACGTTCCTAATGAAAAGGCTACCATCCCTTGGAGTAACAAAAATCTCAACAACAGACTACCTTCAAAAATGAGAAGGCTACCATCCATTGGAGTAAGAAAAATCTCTACAACAGGCTACCTTCCATAATGACAAGGCTACCATCTATTGAGTAACAAAGATATCAACAACAAACTACCTTCCATAATGACAAGGATACCATCCATTGGAGTAAACAAATTCTCGACAACAGACTACCTTCCATAATGACAAGGTTACCATCCGTTTGAATAATAAAAATATCGACAACAGAATACCTTCCATAATGACAAGGCTACCATCCATTGGAATAACAAAAATATCGATAATAGACTACCTTCCATAATGAAAAGGCTACCATCCATTAGTGTAACAAAAATATCGACAATAGACTAACTTCCATAATGACAAGGCTACCATCCATTGGAATAAAAAAAATATCGACAACAGACTATGTTCCATAATGACAAGGCTACCATCCATTGGAGTAACAAAAATTTCAACAACAGACTACCATCAAAGTAGTAAAGGCTACCATCCATTGGAGTAACAAAAACCTCTACAACAAACTACCTTCCATAATGACAAGGCTACCATCCATAGAGTAATAAAGATATCGACAATAGACTACCTTTCATAATGACAAGGCTACCATCCATTCGAGTAAAAAAAATCTCGACCACAGACTACCTTCCATAATGAAATGTTTACCATCCTTTGGAATGACAAAAATCTCGACAACAAACTATCTTCAATAATGACAAGTCTACCATCCATTGGAGTAACAAAAATATTGACAACAGGCTACGTTCCATAATGACAAGGCTACCATTCATTGGAATAACAAAAATCTCGACAACAGACTATGTTCCATAATGACAAAGCTACCATCCATTAGAGTAAAAAAAATTTCGACAATAGACTACCTTCCATAATGACAAGGCTACCGTGCATTGGGGTAACAAAAATATCGAGAACAAACTATGTTCCATAATGACAAGGCTACCATCCATTGGAGTAATAAAAATATCGAGAACTCACTATGTTCCTAATGAACAGGCTACCATCCATTGGAGTAAAAAAAATTTCGACAATAGACTACCTTCAAAAATGAAAAGGCTACCATCCATTAGACTAACAAAAATCTCTACAACAAACTACCTTCCATAATGACAAGGCTACAATCCATTGAGTAAGAAAGATATCGACAACAGACTACCTTCCATAATGACAAGGCTACCATCCATTGGAGTAAAAAAATATCGACAATAGACTACCTTCCAAAATGACAGAGTTACCATCCATTTGAATAACAAAAATATCGACAATAGACTACCTTCAATAATTACAAGGCTAGAATCCATTGGAGTAACAAAAATCTCGACAACAGACTAACTTCCATAATGACAAGGATACCATCCATTGGAGTAACAAAAATATCGACAACAAACTATGTTCCTAATGACAAGGCTACCATCCATTGGAGTAACAAAAATCTCGACAACAGACTTTCTTCAATAATGACACGGCTACCATGCATTTGAGTAACAAAAATATCGACAACAGACTACGTTCCTAATGAAAAGGCTACCATCCATTCGAGTAAAAAAAATCTCAACAACAGACTACCTTCAAAAATGAAAAGGCTACCATCCATTGGAGTAAGAAAAATCTCTACAACAGACTACCTTTCATAATGACAAGGCTACCATCCATTAAGTAACAAAGATATCAACAACAAACTACCTTCCATAATGACAAGGATACCATCCATTGGAGTAAACAAATTCTCGACAACAGACTACCTTCCATAATGACAAGGTTACCATCCGTTTGAATAACAAAAATATCGACAACAGAATACCTTCCATAATGACAAGGCTACCATCCATCGGAATAACAAAAATATCGATAATAGACTACCTTCCATAATGAAAAGGCTACCATCCATTAGTGTAACAAAAATATCGACAATAGACTAACTTCCATAATGACAAGGCTACCATCCATTGGAATAAAAAAAATATCGACAACAGACTATGTTCCATAATGACAAGGCTACCATCCATTGGAGTAACAAAAATTTCAACAACAGACTACCATCAAAGTAGTAAAGGCTACCATCCATTGGAGTAACAAAAACCTCTACAACAAACTACCTTCCATAATGACAAGGCTACCATCCATAGAGTAATAAAGATATCGACAATAGAATACCTTTCATAATGACAAGGCTACCATCCATTGGAGTAAAAAAAATCTCGACCACAGACTACCTTCCATAATGAAAAGTTTACCATCCTTTGGAATGACAAAAATCTCGACAACAAACTATCTTCCATAATGACAAGTCTACCATCCATTGGAGTAACAAAAATATTGACAACAGGCTACGTTCCATAATGACAAGGCTACCATTCATTGGAATAACAAAAATCTCGACAACAGACTATGTTCCATAATGACAAAGCTACCATCCATTAGAGTAAAAAAAATTTCGACAATAGACTACCTTCCATAATGACAAGGCTACCGTGCATTGGGGTAACAAAAATATCGAGAACAATCTATGTTCCATAATGACAAGGCTACCATCCATTGGAGTAATAAAAATATCGAGAACACACTATGTTCCTAATGAACAGGCTACCATCCATTGGAGTAAAAAAAATTTCGACAATAGACTACCTTCAAAAATGAAAAGGCTACCATCCATTAGACTAACAAAAATCTCTACAACAAACTACCTTCCATAATGACAAGGCTACAATCCATTGAGTAAGAAAGATATCGACAACAGACTACCTTCCATAATGACAAGGCTACCATCCATTGGAGTAAAAAAAATATCGACAATAGACTACCTTCCAAAATGACAGAGTTACCATCCATTTGAATAACAAAAATATCGACAATAGACTACCTTCAATAATTACAAGGCTAGAATCCATTGGAGTAACAAAAATCTCGACAACAGACTAACTTCCATAATGACAAGGATACCATCCATTGGAGTAACAAAAATATCGACAACAAACTATGTTCCTAATGACAAGGCTACCATCCATTGGAGTAACAAAAATCTCGACAACAAACTTTCTTCAATAATGACACGGCTACCATGCATTTGAGTAACAAAAATATCGACAACAGACTACGTTCCTAATGAAAAGGCTACCATCCATTCGAGTAACAAAAATCTCAACAACAGACTACCTTCAAAAATGAAAAGGCTACCATCCATTGGAGTAAGAAAAATCTCTACAACAGACTACCTTTCATAATGACAAGGCTACCATCCATTGAGTAACAAAGATATCAACAACAAACTACCTTCCATAATGACAAGGATACCATCCATTGGAGTAAACAAATTCTCGACAACAGACTACCTTCTATAATGACAAGGTTACCATCCGTTTGAATAACAAAAATATCGACAACAGAATACCTTCCATAATGACAAGGCTACCATCCATTGGAATAACAAAAATCTCGACAACAGACTACCTTCCATAATGAAAAGGCTACCATCCATTAGTGTAACAAAAATATCGACAATAGACTAACTTCCATAATGACAAGGCTACCATCCATTGGAATAAAAAAAATATCGACAACAGACTATGTTCCATAATGACAAGGCTACCATCCATTGGAGTAACAAAAATTTCAACAACAGACTACCATCAAAGTAGTAAAGGCTACCATCCATTGGAGTAACAAAAACCTCTACAACAAACTACCTTCCATAATGACAAGGCTACCATCCATAGAGTAATAAAGATATCGACAATAGAATACCTTTCATAATGACAAGGCTACCATCCATTCGAGTAAAAAAAATCTCGACCACAGACTACCTTCCATAATGAAAAGTTTACCATCCTTTGGAATGACAAAAATCTCGACAACAAACTATCTTCCATAATGACAAGTCTACCATCCATTGGAGTAACAAAAATATTGACAACAGGCTACGTTCCATAATGACAAGGCTACCATTCATTGGAATAACAAAAATCTCGACAACAGACTATGTTCCATAATGACAAAGCTACCATCCATTAGAGTAAAAAAAATTTCGACAATAGACTACCTTCCATAATGACAAGGCTACCGTGCATTGGGGTAACAAAAATATCGAGAACAATCTATGTTCCATAATGACAAGGCTACCATCCATTGGAGTAATAAAAATATCGAGAACACACTATGTTCCTAATGAACAGGCTACCATCCATTGGAGTAAAAAAAATTTCGACAATAGACTACCTTCAAAAATGAAAAGGCTACCATCCATTAGACTAACAAAAATCTCTACAACAAACTACCTTCCATAATGACAAGGCTACAATCCATTGAGTAAGAAAGATATCGACAACAGACTACCTTCCATAATGACAAGGCTACCATCCATTGGAGTAAAAAAAATATCGACAATAGACTACCTTCCAAAATGACAGAGTTACCATCCATTTGAATAACAAAAATATCGACAATAGACTACCTTCAATAATTACAAGGCTAGAATCCATTGGAGTAACAAAAATCTCGACAACAGACTAACTTCCATAATGACAAGGATACCATCCATTGGAGTAACAAAAATATCGACAACAAACTATGTTCCTAATGACAAGGCTACCATCCATTGGAGTAACAAAAATCTCGACAACAAACTTTCTTCAATAATGACACGGCTACCATGCATTTGAGTAACAAAAATATCGACAACAGACTACGTTCCTAATGAAAAGGCTACCATCCATTCGAGTAACAAAAATCTCAACAACAGACTACCTTCAAAAATGAAAAGGATACCATCCATTGGAGTAAGAAAAATCTCTACAACAGACTACCTTTCATAATGACAAGGCTACCATCCATTGAGTAACAAAGATATCAACAACAAACTACCTTCCATAATGACAAGGATACCATCCATTGGAGTAAACAAATTCTCGACAACAGACTACCTTCTATAATGACAAGGTTACCATCCGTTTGAATAACAAAAATATCGACAACAGAATACCTTCCATAATGACAAGGCTACCATCCATTGGAATAACAAAAATATCGATAATAGACTACCTTCCATAATGAAAAGGCTACCATCCATTAGTGTAACAAAAATATCGACAATAGACTAACTTCCATAATGACAAGGCTACCATCCATTGGAATAAAAAAAATATCGACAACAGACTATGTTCCATAATGACAAGGCTACCATCCATTGGAGTAACAAAAATTTCAACAACAGACTACCATCAAAGTAGTAAAGGCTACCATCCATTGGAGTAACAAAAACCTCTACAACAAACTACCTTCCATAATGACAAGGCTACCATCCATAGAGTAATAAAGATACCGACAATAGACTACCTTTCATAATGACAAGGCTACCATCCATTCGAGTAAAAAAAATCTCGACCACAGACTACCTTCCATAATGAAAAGTTTACCATCCTTTGGAATGACAAAAATCTCGACAACAAACTATCTTCCATAATGACAAGTCTACCATCCATTGGAGTAACAAAAATATTGACAACAGGCTACGTTCCATAATGACAAGGCTACCATTCAGTGGAATAACAAAAATCTCGACAACAGACTATGTTCCATAATGACAAAGCTACCATCCATTAGAGTAAAACAAATTTCGACAATAGACTACCTTCCATAATGACAAGGCTACCGTGCATTGGGGTAACAAAAATATCGAGAACAAACTATGTTCCATAATGACAAGGCTACCATCCATTGGAGTAATAAAAATATCGAGAACACACTATGTTCCTAATGAACAGGCTACCATCCATTGGAGTAAAAAAAATTTCGACAATAGACTACCTTCAAAAATGAAAAGGCTACCATCCATTAGACTAACAAAAATCTCTACAACAAACTACCTTCCATAATGACAAGGCTACAATCCATTGAGTAAGAAAGATATCGACAACAGACTACCTTCCATAATGACAAGGCTACCATCCATTGGAGTAAAAAAAATATCGACAATAGACTACCTTCCAAAATGACAGAGTTACCATCCATTTGAATAACAAAAATATCGACAATAGACTACCTTCAATAATTACAAGGCTAGAATCCATTGGAGTAACAAAAATCTCGACAACAGACTAACTTCCATAATGACAAGGATACCATCCATTGGAGTAACAAAAATATCGACAACAAACTATGTTCCTAATGACAAGGCTACCATCCATTGGAGTAACAAAAATCTCGACAACAAACTTTCTTCAATAATGACACGGCTACCATGCATTTGAGTAACAAAAATATCGACAACAGACTACGTTCCTAATGAAAAGGCTACCATCCATTCGAGTAACAAAAATCTCAACAACAGACTACCTTCAAAAATGAAAAGGATACCATCCATTGGAGTAAGAAAAATCTCTACAACAGACTACCTTTCATAATGACAAGGCTACCATCCATTGAGTAACAAAGATATCAACAACAAACTACCTTCCATAATGACAAGGATACCATCCATTGGAGTAAACAAATTCTCGACAACAGACTACCTTCCATAATGAAAAGGTTACCATCCATTTGAAAAACAAAAATCTCGACAACAGAATACCTTCCATAATGACAAGGCTACCATCCATTGGAATAACAAAAATATCGACAACAGACTACCTTCCATAATGAAAAGGCTACCATCCATTAGTGTAACAAAAATATCGACAATAGACTAACTTCCATAATGACAAGGCTACCATCCATTGGAATAAAAAAAATATCGACAACAGACTATGTTCCATAATGACAAGGCTACCATCCATTGGAGTAACAAAAATTTCAACAACAGACTACCATCAAAGTAGTAAAGGCTACCATCCATTGGAGTAACAAAAACCTCTACAACAAACTACCTTCCATAATGACAAGGCTACCATCCATAGAGTAATAAAGATATCGACAATAGAATACCTTTCATAATGACAAGGCTACCATCCATTCGAGTAAAAAAAATCTCGACCACAGACTACCTTCCATAATGAAAAGTTTACCATCCTTTGGAATGACAAAAATCTCGACAACAAACTATCTTCCATAATGACAAGTCTACCATCCATTGGAGTAACAAAAATATTGACAACAGGCTACGTTCCATAATGACAAGGCTACCATTCATTGGAATAACAAAAATCTCGACAACAGACTATGTTCCATAATGACAAAGCTACCATCCATTAGAGTAAAAAAAATTTCGACAATAGACTACCTTCCATAATGACAAGGCTACCGTGCATTGGGGTAACAAAAATATCGAGAACAATCTATGTTCCATAATGACAAGGCTACCATCCATTGGAGTAATAAAAATATCGAGAACACACTATGTTCCTAATGAACAGGCTACCATCCATTGGAGTAAAAAAAATTTCGACAATAGACTACCTTCAAAAATGAAAAGGCTACCATCCATTAGACTAACAAAAATCTCTACAACAAACTACCTTCCATAATGACAAGGCTACAATCCATTGAGTAAGAAAGATATCGACAACAGACTACCTTCCATAATGACAAGGCTACCATCCATTGGAGTAAAAAAAATATCGACAATAGACTACCTTCCAAAATGACAGAGTTACCATCCATTTGAATAACAAAAATATCGACAATAGACTACCTTCAATAATTACAAGGCTAGAATCCATTGGAGTAACAAAAATCTCGACAACAGACTAACTTCCATAATGACAAGGATACCATCCATTGGAGTAACAAAAATATCGACAACAAACTATGTTCCTAATGACAAGGCTACCATCCATTGGAGTAACAAAAATCTCGACAACAAACTTTCTTCAATAATGACACGGCTACCATGCATTTGAGTAACAAAAATATCGACAACAGACTACGTTCCTAATGAAAAGGCTACCATCCATTCGAGTAACAAAAATCTCAACAACAGACTACCTTCAAAAATGAAAAGGCTACCATCCATTGGAGTAAGAAAAATCTCTACAACAGACTACCTTTCATAATGACAAGGCTACCATCCATTGAGTAACAAAGATATCAACAACAAACTACCTTCCATAATGACAAGGATACCATCCATTGGAGTAAACAAATTCTCGACAACAGACTACCTTCCATAATGAAAAGGTTACCATCCGTTTGAAAAACAAAAATCTCGACAACAGAATACCTTCCATAATGACAAGGCTACCATCCATTGGAATAACAAAAATATCGACAACAGACTATGTTCCATAATGACAAGGCTACCATCCATTAGAGTAAGAAAAGTCTCAACAACAAACTACCTTCCAAAATGACCAGGCTACCATCCATAGGAGTAACAAAATTCTCTACAACAGACTTCCTTCCATAATGACAAGGCTACCATCCAATGAGTAATAAAGATATCGACAACAGACTACCTTTTATAATGACAAAGCTACCATCCATTAGAGTAACAAAAATCTCGACAATAGACTACCTTCAATAATGACAAGGCTACAATCCATTGGAGTAACAAAAATATCGATAATTGACTATCTTCCATAATGAAAAGGTTAGCATTCATTGGAATAACAAAGATATTGATAACAGACTACATTCCATAATGACAAGGCTACCATCCATTGAAGTAATAAAAATATCGACAACAGACTACCTTCCATAATGACAAGGCTACCATCCATTGGAGTAACAAAAATCTCTACAACTGACTACCTTCCATAATGAAAAGGATACCATCCTTTGGAGTAACAAAAATATCGACAACAAATTGTATTCCATAATGACAAGGCTACCATCCATGAGGGTAAAAAAAATCTCGACAACTGACTACCTTCCATAATGACAAGGCTACAATCCATTGGAGTAACAAAAATATCGACAACAAATTACCTTCCATAATGACAAGGCTACCATCCATTGGAGTAACAAAAATCTCGACAACAGACTACCTTCCATAATGTAAAGGCTACCATCAATTGGAGTAAAAAAAATCTCGACAATAGAATACCTTCCATAATGACAAGGCTACCATCAATTGCAGTAACAAAAATATGGATAATAGACCACGTTCCATAATGACAAGGCTACCAATCCGTTGGAGTAACAAAAATCTCGACAACAGGCTACCTTCCATAATGGCAAGGCTACCATCCACTGGAGTAACAAAAATATCGACAATAGACTTTGTTCCATAATAATAAGGCTACCATCCATTGGAGTAACAAAAATCTCTACAACAATCTACCTTCCATAATGACAACGCTGCCATCCATTGAGTAACAAAGATATCGACAACATATTACCTTCCATAATGACAAGGCTACTGAAATTCTGGCAACAGATACTTAATGTCACAATGAATGTTATGACACCATATCTGACACACTTCAAGATAATAAAGTAAAAACAATAAAGAACACAATAAAAAATTAACCCAGTTCAGTGTGTAACAACACCTACTATGGGGGCTACCAAGCCAGGGAAGAAATTCACTATAAGAGATATTAATTCAGGAATAAACCAACCAGTTTATCTTCTTCACTTATGACCTACCCAATGCAACTTCAATCTAAGTTCAACTTAAACCTGAGTTCCTACTCACTCCCCCTCAATCACAATAGTGATACTAAACAATTGATTAATGAAATTATGAAGACACTCTTCAGTACATACACTTGATTTTGCTTCACAGCTTTAATCAAGTGACAATCACTCGTGCTTCAAAGCTTTGAGTAATAAACAACCCTAACTTGATTTTGCTTCAAAGCTTTAATCAAGTGACACAAATACTCGTGCTTCAAAGCTTTGAGTAATACACAACCCTTACAATCAAATCCTACTCCAAGTCACTTATCACAATGATAATTGCTTGGCTCACAGTAGTTACAACTATATAATCCCTTATTGATCTTCTGTCTAAGAGTATCTAACCATTAATCTTCAAGACGAATATATAGGCAGACTATTCTTCAGTTAGGACTTCCATGAAAATAGCTAGGGTTAGTTAACCCAAAAGACTTGGTCTTAGACTTTTATCATACCAAATTAGGGTTAAGAAAAGTTAACCTAATGTCCACGGGAGCATCTGTTCTGGACTATACACATCAACTTAGATAAGCATACAAGATTCCTGAAAAATCTCAGGAATAATAAATCTGCACAAATGTTAGATCAGTACAGGATATCTTAACATTGGTTATGACAACAAGAATCCTGCTCACTGATTTTGGTAGAATATACTGTATATGATCATTGTTTAATGATCATGATAAACACTTCAAACTGAGTAGTTCCTGTATGACATTCTTTTCTGCAGAATGTACCTTTATCCCAGAATGTTATGACATCAGTCATGATATTCGCAACTCTGGTTTTACCAAAAAAAATGCCAACAAAAAAACACTTACAAACTCCCCCTTTGGCAAATTTTTGGCTAAAACCCCTAAACAATCAGAGATTAGAATGCAGCTGAATTTTTAATAACAGCTACCAAGTCTAATTCTGCCAAAATAACCACAAAAGGAATTAAAAAAACACAAATAAATAAGAAGTCATTTGGCAGCAACATGTTCCAGCAGCAAACTTTTCACTAACACTGACCTTCAGGCATTGTCATCTTCCAAGGAAGCACTATCTTCAGCATTATGCTGGTCTTCATCAGCATCTGCTTCCCTTATTTGTTCTTCATTCTCCTCATGTTCTAGTTTAGCGATTAGCTCTTCTAGAGTCCTTTTTCTTGTATCAAGCTCTCTGCAGGTTTCTTTTAGCACAACTATAACATCAGTCTTCTTGGAATGAGATTTGACAGTTGATGTCTCAGTAGATGTCATAACAATGTCAGGGACATGTGTTCCCTGAAACAGCTTATAGTGCAAACCAAGAGCAGGGGCTCTTTTGCATACAGAGTCTTTTTCAACCAGAATATCATGATACTGAGCAATGATTATACCACACAGGAGAGAGGGAAAAGCAATAGGGCCTTTAATAGCACAGCTTCCAGCATGTTTCAATGTTTGATCAAAGATGTACTTGCCATAATCAAAGTTTGTCCTGGTTCCAACAGCATAGATAAATCTTCCCAAACCTGTGGAAATGGTGGATTTATGGTTGGTGGGAACCCAGTTAGCTGCACCTATTTTGTGCAGTATGGAAAACTTCATGCTCAGCTTTCTCGCATTTAGCTTCCCTTTCAAGGGCCAGTTCTTGACTTGCTTGGCAGTGATTGTTTGATAAACTTGGTTTTCAGTAACTTCTAGCTCAGGAGAAGCATCATCAGGCATTCCTAGGAATTTTTTTATTACAGAAGGAGAGAAATTTACCTTCCTTCCTCTCACACACACACTCTTAAAATCAGCTGATTTTCCATCAGCACCCCCATCAGATAAATTTACTATGAATTCTTTTACAAGAATCTCATAGAAGTTGGTAAACTTGACCACAGTTTTCATTAGACCAACAGTCTTGATTAAATCCATGATTTCCTTACACTCAATAGCATTGTTGTTCAACTCTCTCTCCAAGGCAATCCTCTTCAGAAACGCATACTTCCACCTGTTTGCATTTTCTGGATGGTGAAAGGAGATGTTGTCAATCGCAACTTCAGGGACTTTAGGAATTTTACTAGAAGAGAGTTTCTTCCTGAGAGGAATGTCTGGAACATTCCTCTCAACATCAAACTCAAAGTCTTATTCCTCATCAGATTCAGAGGGTTCAGGGTCCTTCCTTTTCTTGGCTATTAGTTGTCTCAAAGGCTTTGAGAGACTACCAATAGGTACTCTAGTTTTCACCTTCCCCTTCCATTTTGACAATCCATCTTTTCGATCCTTCTCAGCTTCTACTCTAGTTTTGTTCTCAGACCTTGTTTTCTTATGAACAACTTTAGTAGCCTTCTCTTTGGAGGGGCTTTTGGCAGCATCCTGCTTTTCTTTTCTGCTCATCATCCCTCTAGCTATGCTAGGGTTTATATTAGCAATTAAATCATTGTTAGAGTATTCTTCATCAACATTAATAACCGGGGGTTCAACAGCCTCATCAGTAGGGTTTTGATGATCATCATGTTTTTCTGGAGATTTCCTAATGTTGTCATCAGGTGTCTCAACATTCTGAGTGACATCTACATTAGGACTAGTAGTTTCTTGGTTCAAAGGTATATAAATGCCAGGTACAGAGTGATTCTCATTAAGAATCCTAGTG
Organism: Vicia faba; assembly: GCA_948472305.1. NCBI lineage: Eukaryota > Viridiplantae > Streptophyta > Magnoliopsida > Fabales > Fabaceae > Vicia > Vicia faba. The sequence goes on from OX451738.1 coordinate 745,516,120, forward strand.
ACTAGTCTAGCAATAGCTTGATGAACATAAGCAGAACCTTCCCTATTTGCTATTTTTGGAGGAACATAAGATGATGGTTGAGAAGATTTACCAGATGGAGAGGCTTGAGATCTTCTTGCATGTCTGGTTCGCAGCTTCTTGACCTTAGTGGGATCAGCTTCCAGTTCATGAAGAGGAGTTATCTCAAGAACATCAATATCCATGCAGTTTATGATTGCCCTAGGTTCGCTGTCAGAGGATGCGAAAGAAGCAGTCGCCTTTGAAGAGGATGATGACATGGATTGTTGAGACATTTTGAGAGATTTAGAAAACAAGTAACAGCGAGAGTGAAATCTTCGTTTGAGAGAATGGAGATTGTTACAGAAACGCGAGAGGAGGGAGATATATGAATGTCTATTCAACTTCTTGAAATTTTGGAAATAAATAGGAAAACAGATGATTAACCCAATCAGAATAGACTTAACTAAAATATCTCTTTCATCCCTTGTTTTAAGAAAAATTAATTGCTACATCTATTCATATTGGCAAATACCCAACTTGCCCCTCAAATTTTCAAATTGACTAGCATCAAGTGCCTTGGTAAAAATGTCAGCCAGTTGTAGTTCAATGGCAACGTGTTCTAGTTTAATCACCTTTTCTTCCACAAGATCATTGATGAGGTGATGTCTAATGTCAAAATGCTTGGTCCTGCTATGCTGTATAGGATTCTTGGAAATGTTGATAGTACTCAGATTGTCACAGTACAATGAAATGACATCTTGTGTGACATTATACTCAGTAAGCATCTGGTTCATCCAAATCTTTTGAGAACAGCTGCTACCAGCTGCTATGTGTTCAGCTTCAGTAGTAGATAGAGACACACGGTTCTGTTTCTTGCTGAACCAAGAGACAAGATTATTTCCCAAAAAGAATCATCCCCCAGAGGTGCTCTTTCTATCATCAGCACTACCAGCCCAATCAGCATCACAGTATCCAAACAAAATTGGTTCACATCCATGAGAGTACAGCAAGCCGTAGTTATAAGTTCCACTCACATACTTCAGAATTCTTTTCACTTGGTTGATTTGACTTACTTTGGGTTCAGCCTGGTATCTTGCACATACTCCAACTGCAAAAGCAATGTCAGGTCTACTGGTTGTTAAGTATAGCAGGCTTCTTATCATGCTTCTGTATAGGCTTTGATCCATATTTTCCCCACTTGTGTCTTTGGATAATTTTAAATGAGTAGGTGTTGTAGTTCTTTTGTGACTGGCATTCTCCATTCCAAACTTCTTGACAATATTCTTTGCATACTTGCTTTGAGACAGAAAAATTGAGTCTTTCATCTGTGTGACTTGCAGTGCAAGAAACTAGGTCAATTCTCCCATGAGGCTCATTTCAAATTCAGCTTGCATCTGGTCAGCAAAATGTTTAACCATTTTATATGACATTCCTCCAAACACTATTTCATCAACATAAATTTGAGCTACCATTATCTTTCCTCCTTCATTTTTGACAAAAAGAGTTTTATCCAAGCCTCATTTCCTGTATCCTTTGTTAGTGAGGAATTTTGTCAGTCTGTCATACCAGGCTCTAGGAGCTTGTTTCAGACCATATAGAGCTTTCCTCAATTTGTAGACATGATCAGGACAATTTGGATCCACAAATACATTAGGTTGTTCCACATATACTTCCTCATTTAAGTACCCATTTAGGAAGGCATTCTTTACATCCATCTGAAATAGCTTAAACTTAAGGAGACAAGCAACTACCAAAAGAAGTCTGATTGTTTCCAGTCTGGCTACAAGAGAAAAAGTTTCATCAAAATCAACCCCTTCAACTTGAGTGTAGCCTTGAGCCACAAGCCTTGCCTTATTCCTGGTGACTACTCCTTCAGCATCTGATTTGTTCTTGTAGATCCATTTTGTGCCAATAATGTTTGTTCCTTATGGTCTAGGAACTAACTCCCATACTTCATGTTGCTTGAATTGGTTCAATTCATCTTGCATTGCTCCAATCCTATATTCATCAGTCAAAGCCTCCTTAACATTTTTTGGTTCAATCTTAGATACAAAGCAAGAGTTTGAGATGATTTCTCTAGATCTTGTAATGACTCCCCTGTTAGGGTCTCCCATGATGAGTTCCTTAGGATGGTCTTTTTGAATTCTGATTGAAGGATCTTTGTTAGCTTCCTTTGATTCAGACTCTGATGAAGTAGTTTTAGGTACATCATCCACTTGAGTAGAAGTCTCATAGAATGTCTCAACATCATATGGGACATTTGTTTCCTCATGGTAATCATCAACTATGACATTTATAGATTCCATCATAGTTTTGGTCCTGGAATTGAATACCCTATATGCTCTGCTGTTGATAGAGTATCCTAGGAATTTTCCTTCATCACTTTTAGGATCCATCTTTCTCCTTTGTTCACGATCTGTCAGAATATATCATTTGCTTCCAAAGACATGGAAGTACTTTACTGTAGGCTTTCTTCCTTTCCATAGTTCATAAATGGTGGATGATGTTCCCTTTCTCAAGGTGACCCTGTTATGGACATAGCAGGCTGTATTCATAGCTTCAGCCCAAAAATGAAGAGGAAGTCCTTTGGCATGTATCATTGCTCTGGTAGATTCCTATATAGTCCTGTTTTTCCTTTCCACAACTCCATTTTGTTGAGGAGTTATGGGTGAAGAAAATTCATGATTGATTCCTTCAGAGGAATAGAACTCATCAAACTTACTATTTTTGAATTCCTTGCCATGATCACTTTTGATTCTGACAATGCATCCTTCTTTTTCTCTTTGAATTATTTTACACAGTTCCTTAAATACATCAAATACATCATATTTTTCCTTGATGAAGCTGATCCAGGTGAATCTATAAAAATCATCCACAACAACATAAGCATGATCTTTTTCATCCCTCTTAGGTGTAAATGACCAAGTTTTTGGTGCCACAGTTTCACTTCCTTTTCTTCTTTGTCTATAGAGCATACAAAAGAGTAATTAGTGTTCTCAAACTCCCATAAGTAACAGTTTTCTTTTGATCTGACTCCTCTCATTACAACTTCTTGTTTTTCATTAGTTACAACAGATTCAGACTTGGTGAAGTTGACCTTGAATCATAGATCACATAATTGACTGATACTTATGAGATTAGCAGTTAAGCCATTTACCAACAACACTTCATTTAGGTTTGGAACTCCAGGGCAGTCCAAGTTTCCAACTCCTTTGATTTCTCCTCTAGCACCATCTCCAAAAGTGACATAACTAGTAGTATGAGGTTTAACATTATTCAGAAGATTCTTTATTCCAGTCATGTGTTTAGAGCATCCATTGTCAAAGTACAAGTCTTCCTTGGCAGAAACTCCGAGGGAGGTGTGAGCTATCAGGGCTGCAGACTTTTTCTTCCACTGTTGATTATATGATGCCTTGTTAGACTTGAGTTTGACAACTGGGGTCTGATTAGGATATCCATATAATCTGAAGCAGAATGGCTTTATGTGACCAAACCTTCCACAATGATGACATCTCCATCTTTGATACTTTTTCTTCATATTTCTCTATTCTTGATGTTGAGTGCTGTGTTGTGACATCTGCTTTGAAATTTGTTTATCAGGCCTGATCTTCTTCTTGTTTAGAGTAGATTTCTTTGCAGCCACAAATCCTAGACCAGACTTGTCTCCCACATTTTGTCCAGTTTGAAGGATTTCTTCCAAATTGTCAGCATCTTAACAGACTTGGTCATCTGATCAAGTTTTGAGTTTAGCATTTGAACTTCGCCTTCGAGATGGTTTATAATATCAGTGTCTGCCTTCTTTTTAGCCTCCAATTTTGCTATAGGTTTTTTCTGTTTCTCATTTTGCTGGAAGAATTCAGCATTTCTGATACAAAGCTTCTTGTAGGTGTCAGCAAGTTCTTCAAATGTCACTTCCTCATCACTAGAGTCACTATCAGAGTTACAAATACCAGCTAGTGCAGTGACTAGTTTAGCAGATTCTTCTTTAGAGTTACTTTCTGAGTCACAATCAGACCAAGTAACAGACATTCCTTTCTTTTGTTTCTTAAGAAAGGTAGGACATTCAACTCGAATGTGCCCATATCCTTCACATCCATGACATTGGATTCCACTGCTTTGATTTACCTTTTCTTCAGACTTAGGTCTTCTGCTGGAGTCATAGGTTCTGCTAATGTCAGAGGGAATGTTCTTGACATTTGACCTTGACTTTGGGTCCATTCTCTTGATGAGTTTGTTGAACTGTCTTCCAAGCATAACTATAGCTTCTGAAATATTCTCTTCATCACCCTCCTCATCTTCAGTATTGGATACAAGTGCTATGCTCTTATTTTTCTTATCAACATTGTCATTGATCCCCATCTCAAAAGTCTGAAGAGACCCAATGAGTTCATCAACCTTTAAGTTGCAGATATCATGAGCTTCCTCTATAGCGTCACCTTCATTGCAAATCTTTTAGGCAATGATCTGAGAATCTTTCTCACCAGCTTTTCTTCTGACATCTTTTCTCCCAATGCTGCTGAGGTGTTGGGAATTTCCAAGATGTTCATGTGAAACTCATGAATGGTCTCATATTCCATCATCTTTAGATTCTCAAATTTGGTAGTGAGCATATGAAGCCTTGACATTTTTACTTTGGATGTACCCTCATGTGTGGTTTTGAGAGTGTCCCAAACATCCTTGGCCAGTTCACATTGATGTACTAGTCTGAATATGTTTCTATCAATTCCATTGAACAAGGCATTTAATGCTTTGGAGTTACCCAGTGCTAACTCATCTTCTTCTTTTCTCCATTCTTCCTCAGGTTTCAGACTGGTTGACCCATCTTTCCCAGTTATGGTGGGATGGTTCCATCCTTTGTCAGCAGCTCTCCAAGCCTTTTTGTCCAGTGACTTCAAGAAGGCAATCCTACGAGGTTTCCAGTAGTCATAGTTTGATCCATCCATAATAGGTGGTATGTTCCCAAATCCTCCTTCCTTGTCCATAGCGCCAGAAAATAATATCCCTAGATCTCACCCAGTAAGACAGGCAGGGTGCCTGCTCTGATGCCAATTGAAATTTTGGCAACAGATACTTAATGTCACAGTGAATGTTATGACACCGTATCTGACACACTTCAAGACAGTAAAGTAAAAACAGTAAAGAACACAATCAATTGTTAACCTAGTTCAGTGTGTAACAACACCTACTCTGGGGGCTACCAAGCCAGGGAGGAAATTCACTATAAGAGATATTAATTCAGGAATAAACCAACCAGTTTATCTCCTTCACTTAAGAACTCCCCAATGCAACTTCAATCTAAGTTCAACTTAAATCTGAGTTCCTACTCACTCCCCCTTAATCACAGCAGTGATACTAAACAATTGATTAATGAAATTATGAAGACACTCTTCAGTACATACACTTGATTTTTCTTCACACCTTTAATCAAGTGACAATCACTCGTGCTTCAAAGCTTTGAGTAATAAATAACCCTCACTTGATTTTGCTTCAAAGCTTTAATCAAGTGACACAAATACTCGTGCTTCAAAGCTTTGAGTAATACACAACCCTTACAATCAAATCCTACTCCAAGTCACTTATCACAATGATAATTGCTTGGCTCATAGTAGTTACAACTATATAATCCCTTATTGATCTTCTGTCTAAGAGTATCTAACCATTAATCTTCAAGATGAATATATAGGCAGACTATTCTTCAGTTAGGGCTTCCATGAAAATAGCTAGGGTTCGTTAACCCAAAAGACTTTGTCTTAGACTTTTATCATACCAATATAGGGTTAAGCAAAGTTAACCTAATGTCCATGGGAGAATATGATCTGGACTGTACACATCAACTTAGATAAGCATACCAGATTCCCTGAAAAATATAAGGAATAATAAATCTGCACAAATGTTAGATCAGTACAGGATGTCTTAACATTGGATATGACAACAAGAATCCTGCTCACTGATTTTGGTAGAATATACTGTATATGATCATTGTTTAATGATCATGATAAACAATTCAAACTGAGTAGTTCCTGTATGACATTATTTTCTGCAGAATGTACCTTTATCCCAGAATGTTATAACATCAGTCATGACATTCGCAACTATTGTTTTACCAAAAAAATGCCAACAACCAAACACTTACAGCTACAATCCATTGGAGTAACAAAAAACTCGACCACAGACTACCTTCCATAATGAAAAGGCTACCATCCATTGAAGTACCAAAAATATTGACAACAAACTAACTTCCATAATGACAAGGCTACCATCAGATGGAATAACAAAAATCTCAACAATAGACCATGTTCCATAATGACAAGGCTACCATCCATTGGAGTAACAAAAATATCGACAACAGACTACCTTCCATAATGACAAGTCTACCACCCATTGGAGCAACAAAAATCTCGAGAACAGACTACCTTCCATAATGACAAGGCTACCATCCATTGAGTAACAGAGATATTGACAAGAGACAACCTTCCATACTGACAAGGCTACCATCGATTGGAGTAAAATAAATCTTGATAACAGACTACCTTTCATAATGAAAAGGCTACCATCCATTGGAATAAAAAAAATCTCGACAAGAGACTACCTTCGATAATCAAAAGGCTACCATCCATTGGAGTAACAAAAACCTCTACAACAGACTACCTTCCATAATGATTAGGCTACCATCTATAGAGTAATAAAGATATCTACAACAAACTACTGTTCATAATGACAAGGCTACCATCCATTGGAGTAAAAAAAAATCTCGATAACAGACTACCTTCCATAATGAGAAGGTTACCATCCTTTGGAATGACAAAAATCTCGACAACAAACTACCATCCATAATGACAAGTCTACCATCCGTTGGAGTAACAAAAATATTGACAACAGGCTACGTTCCATAATGACAAGGCTACCATCCAATGGAGTAACAAAAATATCGACAACAGACTATGTTCCATAATGACAAAGCTACCATCCATTAGAGTAACAAAAATAACGACTATAGACTACCTTACATAATGACAAGGCTACCATCCATTGGGGTAAAAAAAATATCGAGAACAAACTATGTTTCATAATGACAAGGATAACATCCATTGGAGTAAAAAAATATCGAGAACAGACTATGTTCCTAATGACAAGGCTACCATCCATTGGAGTCACAAACATTTCGACAACAGACTACCTTCGAAAATTAAAAGGCTACAATCCATTAGAGTAAAAAAATATCTACAACAAACTACCTTCCATAATGACAAGGCTACCATCCATTGAGTAACAAAGATATCAACAACAAACTACCTTCCATAATGACAAGGCTACCATCCATTGGAGTAAAAAGAATCTCGACAATAGACTACCTTCCAAAATGACAAGGTTACCATCCAATTAAATAACAAAAATCTCGACAATAGACTACCTTCAATAATTACAAGGCTACAATCCATTGGAGTAACAAAAATCTCGACAACAGACTACCTTCCATAATCACAAGGATACCATCCATTAGAGTAACAAAAAAATCGACAACAAACTATGTTCCTAATGACAAGGCTACAATCCATTGGAATAACAAAAATATCAACAACAGACTGTCTTCAATAATGACACGGCTACCATGCATTGGAATAAAAAAAATATCGACAACAGACTATGTTCCTAATGAAAAGGCTACCATCCATTGGAGAAACCAATTTCTTGACAACAGACTTCCTTCAAAAATGAAAAGGCTACCATCCATTGGAGTAACAAAAATCTCTACAGCAGACTACCTTCCATAATTACAAGGCTACCATCCAATGAGTAACAAAGATATCGACAACAAACTACCTTCCATAATGACAAGGATACCATCCACTGCAGTAAACAAATTTTCGACAACAGACTACATTCCGTAATGACAAAGTTACCATCCATTTGAATAAAAAATATCTCGACAATAGAATACCTTCCATAATGACAAGGCTACCATCCATTGGAGTAAAAAAAATCTCGACAATAGACTACCTTCCAAAATGACAAGGTTACCATCCATTTAAATAACAAAAATCTCGACAATAGACTACCTTCCATAATGACAAGGATACCATCCATTGGAGTAACAAAAATATCGACAACAAACTATGTTCCTAATGACAAGGCTACCATCCATTGGAGTAACAAAAATCTCGACAACATACTATCTTCAATAATGACACGGCTACCATGCATTGGAGTAACAAAAATATCGACAAGAGACTATGTTCCTAATGAAAAGGCTACCATCCATTGGAGAAACAAATTTCTCGACAACAAACTACCTTCAAAAATGAAAAGGCTACCATCCATTGGAGTAACAAAAATCTCGACAACAGACTACCTTCCATAATTACAAGGCTACCATCCATTGAGTAACAAAGATATCGACAACAAACTACCTTCCATAATGACAAGGATACCATCCACTGGAGTAAACAAATTCTCTACAACAGACTACCTTCCATAATGACAAGGTTACCATCAATTTGAATAAAAAAATCTCGACAATAGAATACCTTTCATAATGAAAAGGCTACCATCCATTGGAGTAAAAAAATATCAACAACATACCATGTTCCATAATGACAAGGATACCATCCATTAGAGTAACAATAATCTCGACAACAGACTACCTTCCAAAATGACAAGGCTACCATCCTATGAAGTAACAAAAATCTCTACAATACACTACATTCCACAATGACAAGGCTACCATCCACTGAGTAACAAAGATATCGACAACATACTACCTTCCATAATGACAAGGCTACCATCCATTGGAGTAAAAAAAATCTCGACAAAAGACTACCTTCCTTAATGACAAGGTTACTATCCATTTGAATAACAAAAATCTCGACAACATACTACCATCCATAATGACAAGTCTACCATCCGTTGGAGTAACAAAAATATTGACAACAGGCTACGTTCCATAATGACAAGGCTACCATCCAATGGAGTAACAAAAATATCGACAACAGACTATGTTCCATAATGACAAAGCTACTATCCATTAGAGTAACAAAAATCACGACAATAGACTACTTTCCATAATGACAAGGCTACCATCCATTGGGGTAAAAAAAATATCGAGAACAAACTATGTTCCATAATGACAAGGATAACAACCATTGGAGTAACAAAAATATCGAGAACAAAATATGTTCCTAATGGCAAGGCTACCATCCATTGGAGTAACAAAAATTTCGACAACAGACTACGTTCGAAAATGAAAAGGCTACCATCCATTAGAGTAAAAAAATCTCTACAACAAACTACCTTCCATAATGACAAGGCTACCATCCATTGAGTAACAAAGATATCGACAACAGACTACCTTCCATAATGACAAGGCTACCATCCATTGGAGTAAAAAAAATCTCGACAATAGACTACCTTCCAAAATGACAAGGGTACCATCCATTTAAATAACATAAATCTCGACAATAGACTACCTTCAGTAATTACAAGGCTAAAATCCATTGGAGTACTAAAAATCTCGACAATAGACTACCTTCCATAATGACAAGGATACCATCCATTAGAGTAACAAAAATATCGACAACAAACTATGTTCCTAATGACAAGGCTACCATCCATTGGAGTAACAAAAATCTCGACAACAGACTATCTTCAATAATGACACGGCTACCATGCATTGGAGTAACAAAAATATCAACAACAGACTATGTTCCTAATGAAAAGGCTACCATCCATTGGAGAAACAAATTTCTCGACAACAGACTACCTTCAAAAATGAAAAGGCTACCATCCATTGGAGTAACAAAAATCTCTACAACAGACTACCTTCCATAATTACAAGGCTACCATCAATTGAGTAACAAAGATACCGACAACAAACTACCTTCCATAATGACAAGGATACCATCCACTGGAGTAAACAAATTCTAGGCAACAGACTACCTTCCATAATGACAAGGTTACCATCCATTTGAATAATAAAAATCTCGACAATAGAATACCTTCCATAATGAAAAGGCTACCATCCTATGAAGTAAGAAAAATCTCTACAACAGACTACATTCCACAATGACAAGGCTACCATCCACTGAGTAACAAAGATATCGACAACAGACTACCTTCCATAATGACAAGGCTACCATCCATTGGAGTAAAAAAAATCTCGACAAAAGACTACCTTCCTTAATGACAAGGTTACTATCCATTTGAATATCAAAAATCTCGACAACATACTACCTTCCATAATTACAAGGCTACCATCCATTGGAGTAACAAAAATCTCGACAACAGACTACCTTCCATAATACAAGGCTACTATACATTGAGTAACAAAGATATCGACAAAATATTACCTTCCATAATGACAACGCTACCATCCATTGGAGTAACAAAAATCTCGACCACAGACTACCTTCCATAATGAAAAGGCTACCATCCATTGAAGTAACAAAAATCTCGACAACACACTAACTTCCATAATGACAAGGCTACCATCCATTGGAGTAACAAAAATATCGACAACAGACTATCTTTAATAATGACACGGCTACCATGCATTGGAGTAACAAAAATATCGACAACAAACTATGTTCCTAATGAAAAGGCTACCATCCATTGGAGTAACAAAATTTTTGACAACAGGCTACGTTCCATAATGACAAGGCTACAATCCATTGGAGTAATAAAAATCCCGACAACAGACTATGTTCCATAATGACAAAGCTACCATCCATTAGAGTAACAAAAATTTCGACAACAGACTACCTTCAAAAATGAAAAGGCTACCATCCATTAGAGTAAAAAAAATCTCTACAACAAACTACCTTCCATAATGACAAGGCTACCATCCATTGAGTAACAAAGATATCGACAACACACTACCTTCCATAATGACAAGGCTACCATCCATTGGAGTAAAAAAAATCTCGACAATAGACTACCTTCGATAATGACAAGGCTACCATCCATTGGGGTAAAAAAAATATCGAGAACAAACTATGTTCCATAATGACAAGGATAACATCCATTGGAGTAACAAAAATATCGAGAATAGACTATGTTCCTAATGACAAGGCAACCATCCATTGGAGTAACAAAAATTTCGACAACAGACTACCTTCAAAAACGAAAAGGCTACCATCCATTAGAGTAAAAAAAATCTCTACAACAAACTACCTTCCATAATGACAAGGCTACCATCCATTGAGTAACAAAGATATCGACAACACACTACCTTCCATAATGACAAGGCTACCATCCATTGGAGTAAAAAAAATCTCGACAATAGACTACCTTCCAAAATGACAAGGTTACCATCCATTTAAATAACAAAAATCTCGACAATAGACTACCTTCCATAATGACAAGGATACCATCCATTGGAGTAACAAAAATATCGACAACAAACTATGTTCCTAATGACAAGGCTACCATCCATTGGAGTAACAAAAATCTCGACAACATACTATCTTCAATAATGACACGGCTACCATGCATTGGAGTAACAAAAATATCGACAACAGACTATGTTCCTAATGAAAAGGCTACCATCCATTGGAGAAACAAATTTCTCGACAACAAACTACCTTCAAAAATGAAAAGGCTACCATCCATTGGAGTAACAAAAATCTCGACAACAGACTACCTTCCATAATTACAAGGCTACCATCCATTGAGTAACAAAGATATCGACAACAAACTACCTTCCATAATGACAAGGATACCATCCACTGGAGTAAACAAATTCTCTACAATAGACTACCTTCCATAATGACAAGGTTACCATCCATTTGAATAAAAAAATCTCGACAATAGAATACCTTCCATAATGAAAAGGCTACCATCCATTGGAGTAAAAAAATATCGACAACAAACCATGTTCCATAATGACAAGGATACCATCCATTAGAGTAACAATAATCTCGACAACAGACTACCTTCCAAAATGACAAGGCTACAATCCTATGAAGTAACAAAAATCTCTATAACAGACTACATTCCACAATGACATGGCTACCATCCACTGAGTAACAAAGATATCGACAACAGACTACCTTCCATAATGACAAGGCTACCATCCATTGGAGTAAAAAAAATCTCGACAAAAGACTACCTTCCTTAATGACAATGTTACTATCCATTTGAATAACAAAAATCTCGACAACATACTACCATCCATAATGACAAGTCTACCATCCGTTGGAGTAACAAAAATATTGACAACAGGCTACGTTCCATAATGACAAGGCTACCATCCAATGGAGTAACAAAAATATCGACAACAGACTATGTTCCATAATGACAAAGCTACCATCCATTGGGGTAAAAAAAATATCGAGAACAAACTATGTTCCATAATGACAAGGATAACAACCATTGGAGTAACAAAAATATCGAGAACAAAATATGTTTCTAATGGCAAGGCTACCATCCATTGGATTAACAAAAATTTTGACAAAAGACTACATTCGAAAATGAAAAGGCTACCATCCATTAGAGTAAAAAAATCTCTACAACAAACTACCTTCCATAATGACAAGGCTACCATCCATTGAGTAACAAAGATATCGACAACAGACTACCTTCCATAATGACAAGGTTACCATCCATTGGAGTAAAAAAAATCTCGACAATAGACTACCTTCCAAAATGACAAGGTTACCATCCATTTAAATAACAAAAATCTCGACAATAGACTACCTTCAGTAATTACAAGGCTAAAATCCATTGGAGTAACAAAAATATCGACAATAGACTACCTTCCATAATGACAAGGATACCATCCATTAGAGTAACAAAAATATCGACAACAAACTATGTTCCTAATGACAAGGCTACCATCCATTGGAGTAACAAAAATCTCGTTAACAGACTATCTTCAATAATGACACGGCTACCATGCATTGGAGTAACAAAAATATCAACAACAGACTATGTTCCTAATGAAAAGGCTACCATCCATTGGAGAAACAAATTTCTCGACAACAGACTACCTTCAAAAATGAAAAGGCTACCATCCATTGGAGTAACAAAAATCTCTACAACAGACTACCTTCCATAATTACAAGGCTACCATCAATTGAGTAACAAAGATACCGACAACAAACTACCTTCCATAATGACAAGGATACCATCCACTGGAGTAAACAAATTCTTGACAACAGACTACCTTCCATAATGACAAGGTTACCATCCATTTGAATAATAAAAATCTCGACAATAGAATACCTTCCATAATGAAAAGGCTACCATCCATTGGAGTAAAAAAATATCGACAACAGACTACCTTCCAAAATGACAAGGCTACCATCCTATGAAGTAAGAAAAATCTCTACAACAGACTACATTCCACAATGACAAGGCTACCATCCACTGAGTAACAAAGATATCGACAACAGACTACCTTCCATAATGACAAGGCTACCATCCATTGGAGTAAAAAAAATCTCGACAAAAGACTACCTTCCTTAATGACAAGGTTAATATCCATTTGAATAAGAAAAATCTCGACAACATACTACCTTCCATAATGACAAGGCTACCATCCATTGGAGTAACAAAAATCTCGACAACAGACTACCTTCCATAATACAAGGCTACTATTCATTGAGTAACAAAGATATCGACAAAATATTACCTTCCATAATGACAAGGCTACCATCCATTGGAGTAACAAAAATCTCGACCACAGACTACCTTCCATAATGAAAAGGCTACCATCCATTGAAGTAACAAAAATCTCGACAACACACTAACTTCCATAATGACAAGGCTACCATCCATTGGAGTAACAAAAATATCGACAATAGACTATCTTTAATAATGACACGGCTACCATGCATTGGAATAACAAAAATATCGACAACAAACTATGTTCCTAATGAAAAGGCTACCATCCATTGGAGAAACAAATTTCTCGACAACAGACTACCTTCAAAAATGAAAAGGCTACCATCCATTGGAGTAACAAAAATCTCTACAATAGACTACCTTCCATAATTACAAGGCTACCATCCATTGAGTAACAAAGATATCGACAACAAACTACCTTCAAAAATGACAAGGATACCATCCACTGGAGTAAATAAATTCTCTACAACGGACTACCTTCCATAATGACAAGGCTACCAACCAATGGGTAACAAAGATCTCGACAACAGACTACCTTCCATAATGACAAGGCTACCATCCATTGGAGTAAGAAAAATATAAACAACAAACTACCTTCCATAAAGACAAGGCTTCCATCCATTGGAGTAACAAAAATATCGACAACAAACTACCTTCCATAAAGACAAGGCTACCATCCCTTGGAGTAACAAAAATCTAGACAACAGACTATGTTCCATAATGACAAGGCTACAATCCATTGGAGTAAAAACAAATCTCTACAATAGACTACCTTCCATAATGACAAGGTTACCATCCATTGGAATAACAAAAATCTCGACAACACACAACCATCCATAATGACAATTCTACCATCAGATGGAATAACAAAAATCTCGACAACTGACTACCTTCCATAATGAAAAGGCTACCATCCTTTGGAGTAACAAAAATATCGACAACAGACTATGTTCCATAATGACAAGGCTACCATTCATGAGAGTAAAAAAAATCTCGAGAACTGACTACCTTCCATAATGACAAGGCTACCATCCATTGGAGTAACAAAAATATCGACAACAAATTACCTTCCATAATGACAAGGCTACCATCCATTGGAGTAAAAAAAATCTTGACAACTGACTATCTTACAAAATGAAAAGGCTACCATCCATTGGAGTAACAAAAATATCGATAATAGACTACCTTCTATGATGACAAGGCTACCATCCATTGGAGTAAGAAAAATCTCGACAACAGACTACCTTCCAAAATGACCCGGCTACCATCCATTGGAGTAACAAAATTCTCTACAACAGACTACCTTCCATAATTATAAGGCTACCATCCATTAGAGTAACAAAATTCTTGACAACAGACTACCTTCAATAATGACAAGGCTGCAATTCATTGGAGTAACAAAAATATCGACAATTGATTAGCTTCCATAATGACAAGGTTAGCATTCATTGGAATAACAAAGATATCGACAACAGACTACATTCCATAATGACAAGGCTACCATCCATTGAAGTAATAAAAATATCGACAACAGACTACCTTCCATAATGACATGGCTACCATCCATTGGAGTAACAATAATCTCGACAACTGACTACCTTCCATAATGAAAAGGCTACCATCCTTTGGAGTAACAAAAATATCGACATTAGACTATGTTCCTTAATGATAAGGCTACCATCCATGAGAGTAAAAAAAATCTTGACAACTAACTACCTTACATAATGACAAGGCTACCATCCATTGGAGTAAGAAAAATATCGACAACAAATTTCCTTCCATAATGACAAGGCTACCATCTATTGGAGTAACAAAAATCTCGACAACTGACTACCTTCCATAATGAAAAGGCTACCATCCTTTGGAGTAACAAAAATATCGACAACAGACTATATTCCATAATGACAAGGCTACCATCCATGAGAGTAAAAAAAATCTCGACAACTGACTACCTTCCATAATGACAAGGCTACCTTCCATTGGAGTAACAAAAATATCGACAACAAATTACCTTCCATAATGACAAGGCTACCATCCATTGGAGTAACAAAAATATCGACAACAGACTACCTTCCATAATGTAAAGGCTACCATCCATTGGAGTAAAAAAAATCTCGACAATAGAATACCTTCCATAATGACAAGGCTACCATTCAATGGAATAACAAAAATATCGATAATAGACCACGTTACATAATGACAAGGCTACGATCCATTGGAGTAACAAAAATCTCGACAACAGACTACTTTCCATAATGACAAGGCTACCATCCATTTAAGTAACAAAAATATCTATATCAGACTACCTTCAATAATGACAAGGCTACAACCATTAGGTAACAAAGATCTCGACAATAGACTACCTTCCATAATGACAAGGCTACCATCCATTGGAGTAAGAAAAATATCGACAACAGATTTCCTTCCATAATGACAAGGCTACCATCCATTGGAGTAACAAAAATCTCGACAATTGACTACCTTCCATAATGAAAAGGCTACCATTCTTTGGAGTAACAAAAATATCGACAACAGACCATGTTCCATAATGACAAGGCTACCATCCATGAGAGTAAAAAAAATATCGACAACTGACTACTTTCTATAATGACAAGGTTACCATCCATTTGAATAACAAATATCTCGACAACCGACTACCTTCAATAATGACAAGGCTAAAATCCATTGGAGTAACAAAAATCTTGAAAATAGACTACCTTCCATAATGACAAGGTTACCATTCATTGGAATAACAAAGATATCGACAACAGTCTACCTTCCATAATGACAAGGCTACCATTTATTGAAGTAATAAAAATATCGACAACATACTACCTTCCATAATGACAAGGCTACCATCCATTGAGTAACAAAAATTTCGAAAACTGACTACCTTCCATAATGAATAGGCTACCATCCATTGGAGTAACAAAAATATCGACAACAGACTACGTTCCATAATGACAAGGCTACCATCCATTTGAGAAAAAAAATCTTGACAACAAACTACATTTCATAATGACAAGGCTACCATCCATTGGAGTAAAAAAAATCTCCACAACAGACTACCTTGCATAATGACAAGGTTACCATCCATTGGAATGACAAAAATATCGACAACAAACTACCTTCCATAATGACAAGGCTACCATCCATTGGAGTAATAAAAATATAAACAACAAACTACCTTCCATAAAGACAAGGCTTCCATCCATTGTAGTAACAAAAAATCTCGACAACGGACTACCTTCCATAATGACAAGGTTACCATCCATTGGAATAACAAAAATCTCGACAACAGACAACCATCCATAATGACAATGCAACCATCAAATGGAATAATAAAAATATCGACAACAGACTACCTTTTATAATGACAAGGCTACCATCCATTGTAGTAACAAAAATATGAACCATAGACTACCTTCCATAATGACAAGGCTACCATCAATTGGAGTAACAGAAATTTCAATGACAAACTACCTTCCACAATGTCAAGGCTACCATCCATTAGAGTAACAAAAATATCAACAATAGACTACCTTCCATAATGACAAGGCTACCATCCTTTGGAGTAATAAAAATCTCTACAACATAGTACCTTCGATAATGACAAGACTACCATCCATTGGAGTAACAAAAATCTCGACAACAGACTACCTTCCAAAATGACAAGGATACCATCCATTGGAGTAAAAAAAATCTCTACAACATACTACCTTCCATAATGAAAAGGCTACCATCCATTGAAGTAACAAAAATCTCGACAACAAACTACCTTCTATAATGACAAGGTTAGCATCCATTTGAATAACAAATTTCTCGACAACCGACTACCTTCAATAATGACAAGGCTAAAATCCATTGGAGTAACAAAAATCTTGAAAATAGACTACCTTCCATAATGACAAGGTTACCATTCATTGGAATAACAAAGATATCGACAACAATCTACCTTCCATAATGACAAGGCTACCATTTATTGAAGTAATAAAAATATCGACAACATACTACCTTCCATAATGACAAGGCTACCATCCATTGAGTAACAAAAATTTCGGCAACTGACTACCTTTCATAATGAATAGGCTACCATCCATTGGAGTAACAAAAATATCGACAACAGACTACGTTCCATAATGACAAGGCTACCATCCATTTGAGAAAAACAATCGTGACAACAAACTACATTTCATAATGACAAGGCTACCATCCATTGGAGTAAAAAAAATCTCCACAACAGACTACCTTGCATAATGACAAGGTTACCATCCATTGGAATGAAAAAAATATCGACAACAAACTACCTTCAATAATGAAAAGGCTACCATCCATTGGAGTAACAAAAATCTCGACAACAAATTACCTTCCATAATGACAAGGCTACCATCCATTGGAGTAACAAAAATATCGACAACAAACTACCTTCCATAATGTAAAGGCTACCATCCATTGGAGTAAAAAAAATCTCGACAATAGAATACCTTCCATAATGACAAGGCTACCATTCAATGGAATAACAAAAATATCGATAATAGACCACGTTACATAATGACAAGGCTACGATCCATTGGAGTAACAAAAATCTCGACAACAGACTACCTTCCATAATGACAAGGCTACCATCCATTGAAGTAACAAAAATATCTATATCAGACTACCTTCAATAATGACAAGGCTACAACCATTAGGTAACAAAGATCTCGACAATAGACTACCTTCCATAATGACAAGGCTACCATCCATTGGAGTAAGAAAAATATCGACAACAGATTTCCTTCCATAATGACAAGGCTACCATCCATTGGAGTAACAAAAATCTCGACAACTGACTACCTTCCATAATGAAAAGGCTACCATTCTTTGGAGTAACAAAAATATCGACAACAGACTATGTTCCATAATGACAAGGCTACCATCCATGAGAGTAAAAAAAATATCGACAACTGACTACTTTCTATAATGACAAGGTTAGCATCCATTTGAATAACAAATATCTCGACAACCGACTACCTTCAATAATGACAAGGCTAAAATCCATTGGAGTAACAAAAATCTTGAAAATAGACTACCTTCCATAATGACAAGGTTACCATTCATTGGAATAACAAAGATATCGACAACGGTCTACCTTCCATAATGACAAGGCTACCATTTATTGAAGTAATAAAAATATCGACAACATACTACCTTCCATAATGACAAGGCTACCATCCATTGAGTAACAAAAATTTCGAAAACTGACTACCTTCCATAATGAATAGGCTACCATCCATTGGAGTAACAAAAATATCGACAACAGACTACGTTCCATAATGACAAGGCTACCATCCATTTGAGAAAAAAAATCTTGACAACAAACTACATTTCATAATGACAAGGCTACCATCCATTGGAGTAAAAAAAATCTCCACAACAGACTACCTTGCATAATGACAAGGTTACCATCCATTGGAATGACAAAAATATCGACAACAAACTACCTTCCATAATGACAAGGCTACCATCCATTGGAGTAATAAAAATATAAACAACAAACTACCTTCCATAAAGACAAGGCTTCCATCCATTGTAGTAACAAAAAATCTCGACAACGGACTACCTTCCATAATGACAAGGTTACCATCCATTGGAATAACAAAAATCTCGACAACAGACAACCATCCATAATGACAATGCAACCATCAAATGGAATAATAAAAATATCGACAACAGACTACCTTTTATAATGACAAGGCTACCATCCATTGTAGTAACAAAAATATGAACCATAGACTACCTTCCATAATGACAAGGCTACCATCAATTGGAGTAACAGAAATTTCAATGACAAACTACCTTCCACAATGTCAAGGCTACCATCCATTAGAGTAACAAAAATATCAACAATAGACTACCTTCCATAATGACAAGGCTACCATCCTTTGGAGTAATAAAAATCTCTACAACATAGTACCTTCGATAATGACAAGACTACCATCCATTGGAGTAACAAAAATCTCGACAACAAACTACCTTCCAAAATGACAAGGATACCATCCATTGGAGTAAAAAAAATCTCTACAACATACTACCTTCCATAATGAAAAGGCTACCATCCATTGGAGTAACAAAAATCTCGACAACAAACTACCTTCTATAATGACAAGGTTAGCATCCATTTGAATAACAAATTTCTCGACAACCGACTACCTTCAATAATGACAAGGCTAAAATCCATTGGAGTAACAAAAATCTTGAAAATAGACTACCTTCCATAATGACAAGGTTACCATTCATTGGAATAACAAAGATATCGACAACAATCTACCTTCCATAATGACAAGGCTACCATTTATTGAAGTAATAAAAATATCGACAACATACTACCTTCCATAATGACAAGGCTACCATCCATTGAGTAACAAAAATTTCGGCAACTGACTACCTTTCATAATGAATAGGCTACCATCCATTGGAGTAACAAAAATATCGACAACAGACTACGTTCCATAATGACAAGGCTACCATCCATTTGAGAAAAACAATCGTGACAACAAACTACATTTCATAATGACAAGGCTACCATCCATTGGAGTAAAAAAAATCTCCACAACAGACTACCTTGCATAATGACAAGGTTACCATCCATTGGAATGACAAAAATATCGACAACAAACTACCTTCAATAATGAAAAGGCTACCATCCATTGGAGTAACAAAAATCTCGACAACAAATTACCTTCCATAATGACAAGGCTACCATCCATTGGAGTAACAAAAATATCGACAACAGACTACCTTCCATAATGTAAAGGCTACCATCCATTGGAGTAAAAAAAATCTCGACAATAGAATACCTTCCATAATGACAAGGCTACCATTCAATGGAATAACAAAAATATCGATAATAGACCACGTTACATAATGACAAGGCTACGATCCATTGGAGTAACAAAAATCTCGACAACAGACTACCTTCCATAATGACAAGGCTACCATCCATTGAAGTAACAAAAATATCTATATCAGACTACCTTCAATAATGACAAGGCTACAACCATTAGGTAACAAAGATCTCGACAATAGACTACCTTCCATAATGACAAGGCTACCATCCATTGGAGTAAGAAAAATATCGACAACAGATTTCCTTCCATAATGACAAGGCTACCATCCATTGGAGTAACAAAAATCTCGACAACTGACTACCTTCCATAAAAGGCTACCATTCTTTGGAGTAACAAAAATATCGACAACAGACTATGTTCCATAATGACAAGGCTACCATCCATGAGAGTAAAAAAAATATCGACAACTGACTACTTTCTCTAATGACAAGGTTACCATCCATTTGAATAACAAATATCTCGACAACCGACTACCTTCAATAATGACAAGGCTAAAATCCATTGGAGTAACAAAAATCTTGAAAATAGACTACCTTCCATAATGACAAGGTTACCATTCATTGGAATAACAAAGATATCGACAACAGTCTACCTTCCATAATGACAAGGCTACCATTTATTGAAGTAATAAAAATATCGACAACATACTACCTTCCATAATGACAAGGCTACCATCCATTGAGTAA
Source organism: Vicia faba (assembly GCA_948472305.1). Classification (NCBI taxonomy): domain Eukaryota; kingdom Viridiplantae; phylum Streptophyta; class Magnoliopsida; order Fabales; family Fabaceae; genus Vicia; species Vicia faba. The sequence goes on from OX451738.1 coordinate 745,537,316, forward strand.
CAAAAATTTCGAAAACTGACTACCTTCCATAATGAATAGGCTACCATCCATTGGAGTAACAAAAATATCGACAACAGACTACGTTCCATAATGACAAGGCTACCATCCATTTGAGAAAAAAAATCTTGACAACAAACTACATTTCATAATGACAAGGCTACCATCCATTGGAGTAAAAAAAATCTCCACAACAGACTACCTTGCATAATGACAAGGTTACCATCCATTGGAATGACAAAAATATCGACAACAAACTACCTTCCATAATGACAAGGCTACCATCCATTGGAGTAATAAAAATATAAACAACAAACTACCTTCCATAAAGACAAGGCTTCCATCCATTGTAGTAACAAAAAATATCGACATCGGACTACCTTCCATAATGACAAGGTTACCATCCATTGGAATAACAAAAATCTCGACAACAGACAACCATCCATAATGACAATGCAACCATCAAATGGAATAATAAAAATATCGACAACAGACTACCTTTTATAATGACAAGGCTACCATCCATTGTAGTAACAAAAATATGAACCATAGACTACCTTCCATAATGACAAGGCTACCATCAATTGGAGTAACAGAAATTTCAATGACAAACTACCTTCCACAATGTCAAGGCTACCATCCATTAGAGTAACAAAAATATCAACAATAGACTACCTTCCATAATGACAAGGCTACCATCCTTTGGAGTAATAAAAATCTCTACAACATAGTACCTTCGATAATGACAAGACTACCATCCATTGGAGTAACAAAAATCTCGACAACAGACTACCTTCCAAAATGACAAGGATACCATCCATTGGAGTAAAAAAAATCTCTACAACATACTACCTTCCATAATGAAAAGGCTACCATCCATTGAAGTAACAAAAATCTCGACAACAAACTACCTTCTATAATGACAAGGTTAGCATCCATTTGAATAACAAATTTCTCGACAACCGACTACCTTCAATAATTACAAGGCTAAAATCCATTGGAGTAACAAAAATCTTGAAAATAGACTACCTTCCATAATGACAAGGTTACCATTCATTGGAATAACAAAGATATCGACAACAATCTACCTTCCATAATGACAAGGCTACCATTTATTGAAGTAATAAAAATATCGACAACATACTACCTTCCATAATGACAAGGCTACCATCCATTGAGTAACAAAAATTTCGGCAACTGACTACCTTTCATAATGAATAGGCTACCATCCATTGGAGTAACAAAAATATCGACAACAGACTACGTTCCATAATGACAAGGCTACCATCCATTTGAGAAAAACAATCGTGACAACAAACTACATTTCATAATGACAAGGCTACCATCCATTGGAGTAAAAAAAATCTCCACAACAGACTACCTTGCATAATGACAAGGTTACCATCCATTGGAATGAAAAAAATATCGACAACAAACTACCTTCAATAATGAAAAGGCTACCATCCATTGGAGTAACAAAAATCTCGACAACAAATTACCTTCCATAATGACAAGGCTACCATCCATTGGAGTAACAAAAATATCGACAACAGACTACCTTCCATAATGTAAAGGCTACCATCCATTGGAGTAAAAAAAATCTCGACAATAGAATACCTTCCATAATGACAAGGCTACCATTCAATGGAATAACAAAAATATCGATAATAGACCATGTTACATAATGACAAGGCTACGATCCATTGGAGTAACAAAAATCTCGACAACAGACTACCTTCCATAATGACAAGGCTACCATCCATTGAAGTAACAAAAATATCTATATCAGACTACCTTCAATAATGACAAGGCTACAACCATTAGGTAACAAAGATCTCGACAATAGACTACCTTCCATAATGACAAGGCTACCATCCATTGGAGTAAGAAAAATATCGACAACAGATTTCCTTCCATAATGACAAGGCTACCATCCATTGGAGTAACAAAAATCTCGACAACTGACTACCTTCCATAATGAAAAGGCTACCATTCTTTGGAGTAACAAAAATATCGACAACAGACTATGTTCCATAATGACAAGGCTACCATCCATGAGAGTAAAAAAAATATCGACAACTGACTACTTTCTATAATGACAAGGTTACCATCCATTTGAATAACAAATAGCTCGACAACCGACTACCTTCAATAATGACAAGGCTAAAATCCATTGGAGTAACAAAAATCTTGAAAATAGACTACCTTCCATAATGACAAGGTTACCATTCATTGGAATAACAAAGATATCGACAACAGTCTACCTTCCATAATGACAAGGCTACCATTTATTGAAGTAATAAAAATATCGACAACATACTACCTTCCATAATGACAAGGCTACCATCCATTGAGTAACAAAAATTTCGAAAACTGACTACCTTCCATAATGAATAGGCTACCATCCATTGGAGTAACAAAAATATCGACAACAGACTACGTTCCATAATATCAAGGCTACCATCCATTTGAGAAAAAAAATCTTGACAACAAACTACATTTCATAATGACAAGGCTACCATCCATTGGAGTAAAAAAAATCTCCACAACAGACTACCTTGCATAATGACAAGGTTACCATCCATTGGAATGACAAAAATATCGACAACAAACTACCTTCCATAATGACAAGGCTACCATCCATTGGAGTAATAAAAATATAAACAACAAACTACCTTCCATAAAGACAAGGCTTCCATCCATTGTAGTAACAAAAAATCTCGACAACGGACTACCTTCCATAATGACAAGGTTACCATCCATTGGAATAACAAAAATCTCGACAACAGACAACCATCCATAATGACAATGCAACCATCAAATGGAATAATAAAAATATCGACAACAGACTACCTTTTATAATGACAAGGCTACCATCCATTGTAGTAACAAAAATATGAACCATAGACTACCTTCCATAATGACAAGGCTACCATCAATTGGAGTAACAGAAATTTCAATGACAAACTACCTTCCACAATGTCAAGGCTACCATCCATTAGAGTAACAAAAATATCAACAATAGACTACCTTCCATAATGACAAGGCTACCATCCTTTGGAGTAATAAAAATCTCTACAACATAGTACCTTCGATAATGACAAGACTACCATCCATTGGAGTAACAAAAATCTCGACAACAGACTACCTTCCAAAATGACAAGGATACCATCCATTGGAGTAAAAAAAATCTCTACAACATACTACCTTCCATAATGAAAAGGCTACCATCCATTGGAGTAACAAAAATCTCGACAACAAACTACCTTCTATAATGACAAGGTTAGCATCCATTTGAATAACAAATTTCTCGACAACCGACTACCTTCAATAATGACAAGGCTAAAATCCATTGGAGTAACAAAAATCTTGAAAATAGACTACCTTCCATAATGACAAGGTTACCATTCATTGGAATAACAAAGATATCGACAACAATCTACCTTCCATAATGACAAGGCTACCATTTATTGAAGTAATAAAAATATCGACAACATACTACCTTCCATAATGACAAGGCTACCATCCATTGAGTAACAAAAATTTCGGCAACTGACTACCTTTCATAATGAATAGGCTACCATCCATTGGAGTAACAAAAATATCGACAACAGACTACGTTCCAAAATGACAAGGCTACCATCCATTTGAGAAAAACAATCGTGACAACAAACTACATTTCATAATGACAAGGCTACCATCCATTGGAGTAAAAAAAATCTCCACAACAGACTACCTTGCATAATGACAAGGTTACCATCCATTGGAATGACAAAAATATCGACAACAAACTACCTTCAATAATGAAAAGTCTACCATCCATTGGAGTAACAAAAATCTCGACAACAAATTACCTTCCATAATGACAAGGCTACCATCCATTGGAGTAACAAAAATATCGACAACAGACTACCTTCCATAATGTAAAGGCTACCATCCATTGGAGTAAAAAAAATCTCGACAATAGAATACCTTCCATAATGACAAGGCTACCATTCAATGGAATAACAAAAATATCGATAATAGACCATGTTACATAATGACAAGGCTACGATCCATTGGAGTAACAAAAATCTCGACAACAGACTACCTTCCATAATGACAAGGCTACCATCCATTGAAGTAACAAAAATATCTATATCAGACTACCTTCAATAATGACAAGGCTACAACCATTAGGTAACAAAGATCTCGACAATAGACTACCTTCCATAATGACAAGGCTACCATCCATTGGAGTAAGAAAAATATCGACAACAGATTTCCTTCCATAATGACAAGGCTACCATCCATTGGAGTAACAAAAATCTCGACAACTGACTACCTTCCATAATGAAAAGGCTACCATTCTTTGGAGTAACAAAAATATCGACAACAGACTATGTTCCATAATGACAAGGCTACCATCCATGAGAGTAAAAAAAATATCGACAACTGACTACTTTCTATAATGACAAGGTTACCATCCATTTGAATAACAAATATCTCGACAACCGACTACCTTCAATAATGACAAGGCTAAAATCCATTGGAGTAACAAAAATCTTGAAAATAGACTACCTTCCATAATGACAAGGTTACCATTCATTGGAATAACAAAGATATCGACAACAGTCTACCTTCCATAATGACAAGGCTACCATTTATTGAAGTAATAAAAATATCGACAACATACTACCTTCCATAATGACAAGGCTACCATCCATTGAGTAACAAAAATTTCGAAAACTGACTACCTTCCATAATGAATAGGCTACCATCCATTGGAGTAACAAAAATATCGACAACAGACTACGTTCCATAATATCAAGGCTACCATCCATTTGAGAAAAAAAATCTTGACAACAAACTACATTTCATAATGACAAGGCTACCATCCATTGGAGTAAAAAAAATCTCCACAACAGACTACCTTGCATAATGACAAGGTTACCATCCATTGGAATGACAAAAATATCGACAACAAACTACCTTCCATAATGACAAGGCTACCATCCATTGGAGTAATAAAAATATAAACAACAAACTACCTTCCATAAAGACAAGGCTTCCATCCATTGTAGTAACAAAAAATCTCGACAACGGACTACCTTCCATAATGACAAGGTTACCATCCATTGGAATAACAAAAATCTCGACAACAGACAACCATCCATAATGACAATGCAACCATCAAATGGAATAATAAAAATATCGACAACAGACTACCTTTTATAATGACAAGGCTACCATCCATTGTAGTAACAAAAATATGAACCATAGACTACCTTCCATAATGACAAGGCTACCATCAATTGGAGTAACAGAAATTTCAATGACAAACTACCTTCCACAATGTCAAGGCTACCATCCATTAGAGTAACAAAAATATCAACAATAGACTACCTTCCATAATGACAAGGCTACCATCCTTTGGAGTAATAAAAATCTCTACAACATAGTACCTTCGATAATGACAAGACTACCATCCATTGGAGTAACAAAAATCTCGACAACAGACTACCTTCCAAAATGACAAGGATACCATCCATTGGAGTAAAAAAAATCTCTACAACATACTACCTTCCATAATGAAAAGGCTACCATCCATTGGAGTAACAAAAATCTCGACAACAAACTACCTTCTATAATGACAAGGTTAGCATCCATTTGAATAACAAATTTCTCGACAACCGACTACCTTCAATAATGACAAGGCTAAAATCCATTGGAGTAACAAAAATCTTGAAAATAGACTACCTTCCATAATGACAAGGTTACCATTCATTGGAATAACAAAGATATCGACAACAATCTACCTTCCATAATGACAAGGCTACCATTTATTGAAGTAATAAAAATATCGACAACATACTACCTTCCATAATGACAAGGCTACCATCCATTGAGTAACAAAAATTTCGGCAACTGACTACCTTTCATAATGAATAGGCTACCATCCATTGGAGTAACAAAAATATCGACAACAGACTACGTTCCAAAATGACAAGGCTACCATCCATTTGAGAAAAACAATCGTGACAACAAACTACATTTCATAATGACAAGGCTACCATCCATTGGAGTAAAAAAAATCTCCACAACAGACTACCTTGCATAATGACAAGGTTACCATCCATTGGAATGACAAAAATATCGACAACAAACTACCTTCAATAATGAAAAGTCTACCATCCATTGGAGTAACAAAAATCTCGACAACAAATTACCTTCCATAATGACAAGGCTACCATCCATTGGAGTAACAAAAATATCGACAACAGACTACCTTCCATAATGTAAAGGCTACCATCCATTGGAGTAAAAAAAATATCGACAATAGAATACCTTCCATAATGACAAGGCTACCATTCAATGGAATAACAAAAATATCGATAATAGACCACGTTACATAATGACAAGGCTACGATCCATTGGAGTAACAAAAATCTCGACAACAGACTACCTTCCATAATGACAAGGCTACCATCCATTGAAGTAACAAAAATATCTATATCAGACTACCTTCAATAATGACAAGGCTACAACCATTAGGTAACAAAGATCTCGACAATAGACTACCTTCCATAATGACAAGGCTACCATCCATTGGAGTAAGAAAAATATCGACAACAGATTTCCTTCCATAATGACAAGGCTACCATCCATTGGAGTAACAAAAATCTCGACAACTGACTACCTTCCATAATGAAAAGGCTACCATTCTTTGGAGTAACAAAAATATCGACAACAGACTATGTTCCATAATGACAAGGCTACCATCCATGAGAGTAAAAAAAATATCGACAACTGACTACTTTCTATAATGACAAGGTTACCATCCATTTGAATAACAAATATCTCGACAACCGACTACCTTCAATAATGACAAGGCTAAAATCCATTGGAGTAACAAAAATCTTGAAAATAGACTACCTTCCATAATGACAAGGTTACCATTCATTGGAATAACAAAGATATCGACAACAGTCTACCTTCCATAATGACAAGGCTACCATTTATTGAAGTAATAAAAATATCGACAACATACTACCTTCCATAATGACAAGGCTACCATCCATTGAGTAACAAAAATTTCGAAAACTGACTACCTTCCATAATGAATAGGCTACCATCCATTGGAGTAACAAAAATATCGACAACAGACTACGTTCCATAATGACAAGGCTACCATCCATTTGAGAAAAAAAATCTTGACAACAAACTACATTTCATAATGACAAGGCTACCATCCATTGGAGTAAAAAAAATCTCCACAACAGACTACCTTGCATAATGACAAGGTTACCATCCATTGGAATGACAAAAATATCGACAACAAACTACCTTCCATAATGACAAGGCTACCATCCATTGGAGTAATAAAAATATAAACAACAAACTACCTTCCATAAAGACAAGGCTTCCATCCATTGTAGTAACAAAAAATCTCGACAACGGACTACCTTCCATAATGACAAGGTTACCATCCATTGGAATAACAAAAATCTCGACAACAGACAACCATCCATAATGACAATGCAACCATCAAATGGAATAATAAAAATATCGACAACAGACTACCTTTTATAATGACAAGGCTACCATCCATTGTAGTAACAAAAATATGAACCATAGACTACCTTCCATAATGACAAGGCTACCATCAATTGGAGTAACAGAAATTTCAATGACAAACTACCTTCCACAATGTCAAGGCTACCATCCATTAGAGTAACAAAAATATCAACAATAGACTACCTTCCATAATGACAAGGCTACCATCCTTTGGAGTAATAAAAATCTCTACAACATAGTACCTTCGATAATGACAAGACTACCATCCATTGGAGTAACAAAAATCTCGACAACAGACTACCTTCCAAAATGACAAGGATACCATCCATTGGAGTAAAAAAAATCTCTACAACATACTACCTTCCATAATGAAAAGGCTACCATCCATTGGAGTAACAAAAATCTCGACAACAAACTACCTTCTATAATGACAAGGTTAGCATCCATTTGAATAACAAATTTCTCGACAACCGACTACCTTCAATAATGACAAGGCTAAAATCCATTGGAGTAACAAAAATCTTGAAAATAGACTACCTTCCATAATGACAAGGTTACCATTCATTGGAATAACAAAGATATCGACAACAATCTACCTTCCATAATGACAAGGCTACCATTTATTGAAGTAATAAAAATATCGACAACATACTACCTTCCATAATGACAAGGCTACCATCCATTGAGTAACAAAAATTTCGGCAACTGACTACCTTTCATAATGAATAGGCTACCATCCATTGGAGTAACAAAAATATCGACAACAGACTACGTTCCAAAATGACAAGGCTACCATCCATTTGAGAAAAACAATCGTGACAACAAACTACATTTCATAATGACAAGGCTACCATCCATTGGAGTAAAAAAAATCTCCACAACAGACTACCTTGCATAATGACAAGGTTACCATCCATTGGAATGACAAAAATATCGACAACAAACTACCTTCAATAATGAAAAGGCTACCATCCATTGGAGTAACAAAAATCTCGACAACAAATTACCTTCCATAATGACAAGGCTACCATCCATTGGAGTAACAAAAATATCGACAACAGACTACCTTCCATAATGTAAAGGCTACCATCCATTGGAGTAAAAAAAATATCGACAATAGAATACCTTCCATAATGACAAGGCTACCATTCAATGGAATAACAAAAATATCGATAATAGACCACGTTACATAATGACAAGGCTACGATCCATTGGAGTAACAAAAATCTCGACAATAGACTACCTTCCATAATGACAAGGCTAGCATCCATTGAAAAAACAAAAATATCTATATCAGACTACCTTCAATAATGACAAGGCTACAACCATTAGGTAACAAAGATCTCGACAATAGACTACCTTCCATAATGACAAGGCTACCATCCATTGGAGTAAGAAAAATATCGACAACAGATTTCCTTCCATAATGACAAGGCTACCATCCATTGGAGTAACAAAAATCTCGACAACTGACTACCTTCCATAATGAAAAGGCTACCATTCTTTGGAGTAACAAAAATATCGACAACAGACTATGTTCCATAATGACAAGGCTACCATCCATGAGAGTAAAAAAAATATCGACAACTGACTACTTTCTATAATGACAAGGTTACCATCCATTTGAATAACAAATATCTCGACAACCGACTACCTTCAATAATGACAAGGCTAAAATCCATTGGAGTAACAAAAATCTTGAAAATAGACTACCTTCCATAATGACAAGGTTACCATTCATTGGAATAACAAAGATATCGACAACAGTCTACCTTCCATAATGACAAGGCTACCATTTATTGAAGTAATAAAAATATCGACAACATACTACCTTCCATAATGACAAGGCTACCATCCATTGAGTAACAAAAATTTCGAAAACTGACTACCTTCCATAATGAATAGGCTACCATCCATTGGAGTAACAAAAATATCGACAACAGACTACGTTCCATAATGACAAGGCTACCATCCATTTGTGAAAAAAAATCTTGACAACAAACTACATTTCATAATGACAAGGCTACCATCCATTGGAGTAAAAAAAATCTCCACAACAGACTACCTTGCATAATGACAAGGTTACCATCCATTGGAATGACCAAAATATCGACAACAAACTACCTTCCATAATGACAAGGCTACCATCCATTGGAGTAATAAAAATATAAACAACAAACTACCTTCCATAAAGACAAGGCTTCCATCCATTGTAGTAACAAAAAATCTCGACAACGGACTACCTTCCATAATGACAAGGTTACCATCCATTGGAATAACAAAAATCTCGACAACAGACAACCATCCATAATGACAATGCAACCATCAAATGGAATAATAAAAATATCGACAACAGACTACCTTTTATAATGACAAGGCTACCATCCATTGTAGTAACAAAAATATGAACCATAGACTACCTTCCATAATGACAAGGCTACCATCAATTGGAGTAACAGAAATTTCAATGACAAACTACCTTCCACAATGTCATAGCTACCATCCATTATAGTAACAAAAATATCAACAATAGACTACCTTCCATAATGACAAGGCTACCATCCATTGGAGTAACAAAAATCTCGACAACAGACTACCTTCCAAAATGACAAGGATACCATCCATTGGAGTAAAAAAAATCTCTACAACATACTACCTTCCATAATGAAAAGGCTACCATCCATTGGAGTAACAAAAATCTCGACAACAAACTACCTTCTATAATGACAAGGTTAGCATCCATTTGAATAACAAATTTCTCGACAACCGACTACCTTCAATAATGACAAGGCTAAAATCCATTGGAGTAACAAAAATCTTGAAAATAGACTACCTTCCATAATGACAAGGTTACCATTCATTGGAATAACAAAGATATCGACAACAATCTACCTTCCATAATGACAAGGCTACCATTTATTGAAGTAATAAAAATATCGACAACATACTACCTTCCATAATGACAAGGCTACCATCCATTGAGTAACAAAAATTTCGGCAACTGACTACCTTTCGTAATCAATAGGCTACCATCCATTGGAGTAACAAAAATATCGACAACAGACTACGTTCCATAATGACAAGGCTACCATCCATTTGAGAAAAACAATCGTGACAACAAACTACATTTCATAATGACAAGGCTACCATCCATTGGAGTAAAAAAAATCTCCACAACAGACTACCTTGCATAATGACAAGGTTACCATCCATTGGAATGACAAAAATATCGACAACAAACTACCTTCAATAATGAAAAGGCTACCATCCATTGGAGTAACAAAAATCTCGATAATAGAATACCTTCCATAATGACAAGGCTACCATCCAATGGAATAACAAAAATCTCCACAATAGACCACGTTCCATAATGACAAGGCTACCATCCATTGGAGTAACAAAAATCTTTACAACACACTACCTTCCATAATGACAAGGCTACGATCCATTTGAGTAACAAAAATATCTACAACAGACTACCTTCCATAATGACAAGGTTACCAGCCATTGGGTAACAACGATCTCGACAACAGACTACCTTCCATAATGACAAGGCTACCATCCATTGGAGTAAAAAAAATATCTACAACAAACTACCTTCCATAAAGACAATGCTACCATCCATTGGAGTACCAAAAATATCGACAACAGACTTCCTTCCATAAAGACAAGTCTACCATCCATTGGAGTAACAAAAATATTGACAACAGGCTAAGTACCATAATGACAAGGCTACCATCCATTGGAGTAACAAAAATCTCGACATCAAACTACCTTCCATAATGACAAAGCTACCATCCATTAGAGTAACAAATATCTCGACAATAGACTACCTTCTATAATGACAAGACTACCATCCATTGGGGTAACAAAAATATCGAGAACAAACTATGTTCCATAATGACAAGGCTACCATCCATTGGAGTAACAAAAATATCGAGAACAAACTATGTTCCTAATGACAAGGCTACCATCCATTGGAGTAAAAAAAATTTCGACAACAGACTACCTTCAAAAATGAAAAGTATCCATCAATTAGAGTAAAAAAAATCTCTACAACAAATTACCTTCCATAATGACAAGGCTACCATCCATTGAGTAACAAAGATATTGATAACAAACTACCTTCCATAATGACAAGGCTACCATCCATTGGAGTAACAAAAATATCGAAAACTGACTATGTTCCATAATGACAAGGCTACCATCCATTGGAGTAAGAAAAATCTCGACAACAGACTACCTTCCAAAATTACCAGGCTACCATCCATTGGAGTAACAAAATTCTCTACAACAGACTACCTTCCATAATGACGAGGCAACCATCCAATGAGTAACAAAGATATCGACAAAAAAATACCTTCTATAATGACAAGGCTACCATCCATTAGAGTAACTAAATTCTCGACAACTAACTACCTTCAATAATGACAAGGCTACAATTCATTGGAGTAACAAAAATATCAACAATTGACTATCTTCCATAATGACAAGGTTAGCATTCATTGGAATAACAAAGATATCGACAACAGACTACCTTCCATAATAAAAAGGCTACCATCCTTTGGAGTAACAAAAATCTCGACAACTGACTACCTTCCATAATGAAAAGGCTACCATCCTTTGGAGTAACAAAAATATCGACAACAGACTATGTTCCATAATGACAAGGCTACCATCCAATGTAATAACAAAAATATCGATAATAGACCACGTTCCATAATGACAAGGCTACCATCCATTGGAGTAACAAAAATCTCGACAACATACCACCTTCCATAATGACAAGGCTACCATCCATTGGAGTAACAAAAATATCTATAACAGACTACCTTCCATAATGACAAGGCTACCATCCATTGGGTAACAAACACCTCGACAATAGACTACCTTCTATAATGACAAGGCTACCATCCATTGGAGTAAGAAAAATATAAACAACAAACTACCTTCCATAAAGATAAGGCTTCCATCCATTGGAGTAACAAAAATATCGACAACAGACTACCTTCCATAAAGACAAGGCTACCATCCCTTGGAGTAACAAAAATCTCGACAACATACTGCGTTCCATAATGACAAGGCTACAATCCATTGGAGTAAAAGAAATCTCGACAACAGACTACCTTCCATAATGACAAGGTTACCATCCATTGGAATAACAAAAATCTCGACAACAGACAACCATCCATAATGACAAATCAACCATCAAATGCAATAACAAAAATATTGACAACATACTACCTTTTATAATGACAAGGCTACCATCCATTGGAGTAACAAAAATATGAACCATAGACTACCTTCCATAATGACAAGGCTGCCATCCATTGGAGTAAGAAAAATCTCGACAACATACCACCTTCCATAATGACAAGGCTACCATCCATTAGAGTAACTAAATTCTCGACAACAAACTACCTTCAATAATGACAAGGCTACAATTCATTGGAGTAACAAAAATATCAACATTTGACTATCTTCCATAATGACAAGGTTAGCATTCATTGGAATAACAAAGATATCGACAACATACTACTTTCCATAATGACAAGGCTACCATCCTTTGAAGTAATAAAAATATCGACAACAGACTACCTTCCATAATGACAAGGATACCATCCTTTGGAGTAACAAAAATCTCGACAACTGACTACCTTCCATAATGAGAAGGCTACCATCCTTTGGAGTAACAAAAATATCGACAACAGACTATGTTCCATAATGACAAGGCTACCATCCAATGTAATAACAAAAATATCGATAATAGACCACGTTCCGTAATGACAAGGCTACCATCCATTGGAGTAACAAAAATCTCGACAACATACCACCTTCAATAATGACAAGGCTACCATCCATTGGAGTAACAAAAATATATATAACAGACTACCTTCCATAATGACAAGGCTACCATCCATTGGGTAACAAACACCTCGACAACAGACTACCTTCTATAATGACAAGGCTACCAACCATTGGAGTAAGAAAAGTATAAACAACAAACTACCTTCCATAAAGATAAGGCTTCCATCCATTGGAGTAACCAAAATATCGACAACAGTCTACCTTCCATAAAGACAAGGCTACCATCCCTTGGAGTAACAAAAATCTCGACAACATACTGCGTTCCATAATGACAAGGCTACAATCCATTGGAGTAAAAGAAATCTCGACAATAGACTACCTTCCATAATGACAAGGTTACCATCCATTGGAATAACAAAAATCTCGACAACAGACAACCATCCATAATGACAAATCAACCATCAAATGGAATAACAAAAATATTGACAACATACTACCTTTTATAATGACAAGGCTACCATCCATTGGAGTAACAAAAATATGAACCATAGACTACCTTCCATAATGACAAGGCTACCATCCATCGGAGTAAGAAAAATCTCGAAAACATACTACCTTCCAAAATTACCAGGCTACCATCCATTGGAGTAACAAAATTATGTACAACAGACTACCTTCCATTATGACAAGGCTACCATCCTTTAGAGTAACAAAAATCTCGACAACTGACTACCTTCCATAATGAAAAGGCTACCATCCTTTGGAGTAACAAAAATATTGACAACAGACTATGTTCCATAATGACAAGGCTACCATCCAATGTAATAACAAAAATATCGATAATAGACCATGTTCCATAATGACAAGGCTACCATCCATTGGAGTAACAAAAATCTCGACAACATACCACCTTCCATAATGACAAGGCTACCATCCATTGGAGTAACAAAAATATCTATAACAGACTACCTTCCATAATGACAAGGCTACCATCCATTAGAGTAACTAAATTCTCGACAAGAAACTACCTTCAATAATGACAAGGCTACAATTCATTGGAGTAACATAAATATCAACAATTGACTATCTTCCATAATGACAAGGTTAGCATTCATTGGAATAACAAAGATATCGACAACATACTACTTTCCATAATGACAAGGCTACCATCCATTGAAGTAATAAAAATATCGACAACAGAATACCTTCCATAATGACAAGGCTACCATCCTTTGGAGTAACAAAAATCTCGACAACTGACTACCTTCCATAATGAAAAGGCTACCATCCTTTAGAGTAACAAAAATCTCGACAACAGACTACCTTCCATAATGACAAGGCTACCATCCATTGGGTAACAAACACCTCGACAACAGACTACCTTCTATAATGACAACGCTACCATCCATTGGAGTAAGAAAAATATAAACAACAAACTACCTTTCATAAAGATAAGGCTTCCATCCATTGGAGTAACAAAAATATCGACAACAGACTACCTTCCATAAAGACAAGGCTACCATCCCTTGGAGTAACAAAAATCTCGACAACATACTGCGTTCCATAATGACAAGGCTACAATCCATTGGAGTAAAAGAAATCTCGACAACAGACTACCTTCCATAATGACAAATCAACCATCAAATGCAATAACAAAAATATCGACAACATACTACCTTTTATAATGACAAGGCTACCATCCATTGGAGTAACAAAAATATGAACCATAGACTACCTTCCATAATGACAAGGCTACCATCCATTGGAGTAAGAAAAATCTCGACAACAGACTACCTTCCAAAATTACCAGGCTACCATCCATTGGAGTAACAAAATTCTGTACAACAGACTACCTTCCATAATGACGAGGCAACCATCCAATGAGTAACAAAGATATCGACAACATAATACCTTCTATAATGACAAGGCTACCATCCATTAGAGTAACTAAATTCTCGACAAAAAAATACCTTCAATAATGACAAGGCTACAATTCATTGGAGTAACAAAAATATCAACAATTGACTATCTTCCATAATGACAAGGTTAGCATTCATTGGAATAACAAAGATATCGACAACAGACTACTTTCCATAATGACAAGGCTACCATCCATTGAAGTAATAAAAATATCGACAACAGACTACCTTCCATAATGACAAGGCTACCATCCTTTGGAGTAACAAAAATCTCGACAACTGACTACCTTCCATAATGAAAAGGCTACCATCCTTTGGAGTAACAAAAATATCGACAACAGACTATGTTCCATAATGACAAGGCTACCATCCAATGTATTAACAAAAATATCGATAATAGACCATGTTCCATAATGAAAAGGCTACCATCCATTGGAGTAACAAAAATCTCGACAACATACCATCTTCCATAATGCCAAGGCTACCATCCATTGGAGTAACAAAAATATCTATAACATACTACCTTCCATAATGACAAGGCTACCATCCATTGGGTAACAAACACCTCGACAACAGACTACCTTCTATAATGACAAGGCTACCATCCATTGGAGTAAGAAAAATATAAACAACAAACTACCTTCCATAAAGATAAGGCTTCCATCCATTGGAGTAACAAAAATATCGATAAGAGACTACCTTCCATAAAGACAAGGCTACCATCCCTTGGAGTAACAAAAATCTCGACAACATACTGCGTTCCATAATGACAAGGCTACAATCCATTGGAGTAAAAGAAATCTCGACAACAGACTACCTTCCATAATGACAAGGCTACCATCCATTGGAATAACAAAAATCTCGACAACAGACAACCATCCATAATGACAAATCAACCATCAAATGGAATAACAAAAATATCGACAACATACTACCTTTTATAATGACAAGGCTACCATCCATTGGAGTAATAAAAATATGAACCACAGACTACCTTCCATAATGACAAGGCTACCATCCATTGGAGTAACAAAAATCTCTACAACATACTACCTTCGATAATGACAAGACTACCATCCATTGGAGTAACAAAAATCTCGACAACAGACTACCTTCCAAAATGACAAGGATACCATCCATTGGAGTAAAAAAAATTCTCTACAACATACTACCTTCCATAATAAAAAGGCTACCATCCATTGGAGTAACAAAAATCTTGACAACATACTACCTTCCATAATGACAAGGTTACCATTCATTGGAATAACAAAGATATCGACAACAGTCTACCTTCCATAATGACAAGGCTACCATTCATTGAAGTAATAAAAATATCGACAACATACTACCTTCCATGATGACAAGGCTACCATCCATTGGAGTAACAAAAATTTCGACAAATGACTACCTTCCATAATGAAAAGGCTACCATCCATTGGAGTAACAAAAATATCGACAACAGACTACGTTCCATAATGACAAGGGTACCATCCATTTGAGAAAAAAAATCTTGACAATAGACTACCTTTCATAATGACAAGGCTACCATCCATTGGAGTAAAAAATATTTCCACAACAGACTACCTTTCATAATGACAAGGTTACCATCCATTGGAATGACAAGAATATCGACAACAAACTACCTTCCATAATGACAAGGCTATCATCCATGAGAGTAACAAAAATCTTGACAACAGATTACCTACCATAATGACAAGGCTACCATCCAATGGTATAACAAAAATCTCGACAACTGACTACCTTCCATAATGAAAAGGCTACCATCCATTGGAGTAACAAAAATATCGACAACAGACTACGTTCCATAATTACAAGGCTAGCATCCATTTGAGGAAAAAAATCTTGACAACAGGATACCTTTCATAATGACAAGGATACCTTCCATTGGAGTAAAAAAAATCTAGACAATAGACTACCTTGCATAATGACAAGGTTACCATCAATTGGAATGAAAAAAATATCAACAACAAACTACATTCCATAATGACAAGGCTACCATCCATGAGAGTAACAAAAATTTCGACTACTGACTACCTTCCATAATGACAAGGCTACCATCCATTAGAGTAGCAAAAATATCGACAACAGATTACCTTCCATAATGACAAGGCTACCATCCATTGGAGTAACAAAAATCTTGACAACAGACTATGTTCCATAATGACAAGGCTACCATCCATGAGAGTAAAAAAAATCTCGACAATTGACTACCTTCCATAATGACAAGGCTACCATCCATTGGAGTAACAAAAATATCGACAACAAATTACCTTCCATAATGACAAGGCAACCATCCATTGGAGTAACAAAAATCTCGACAACAGACTACCTTCCAAAATGTAAAGGCTACCATCCATTGGAGTAAAAAAAATCTCGACAATAAAATACTTTCCATAATGACAAGGCTACCATCCAATTAAATAACAAAAATATCGATAATAGAGCATGTTCCATAATGACAAGGCTACCTTCCATTAGAGTAACGAAAATCTATATAATAGACTACCTTCCACGGTGACAAGGCTACCATCCATTGGGTAACAACAATCTCGACAACAGACTACCTTCCATAATGACAAGGCTACCATCCATTGGAGTAACAAAATTCTCTACAATAGACTACCTTCCATAATTATAAGTTTACCATCCAATGAGTAACAAAGATATCGACAACAGTCTACCTTCCATAATGACAAGGCTACCATCCATTAGAGTAACAAAATTCGTGACAACATACTACCTTCAATAATGACAAGGCTACAATTCATTGGAGTAACAAAAATATCCACAATTGACTATCTTCCATAATGACAAGGTTAGCATTCATTGGAATAACAAAGATATCGACAAAAAACTACATTCCATAATGACAAGGATACCATACATTTGAAGTAATAAAAATATCGACAACAGACAACCTTCCATAATAACAACGCTACCATCCATTGGAGTAACAAAAATCTCGACAACTGACTACCTTCCATAATGAAAAGGCTACCATCCTTTGGAGTAACAAAAATATCGACAACAGACTATGTTCCATAATGACAAGGCTACCATCCATGAGAGTAAAAAAAATCTCGACTACTGACTACCTTCCATAATGACAAGGCTACCATCCATTGGAGTAACAAAAATTTTGACAACAGACTACCTTCCATAATGTAAAGGCTACCATTCATTGGAGTAAAAAATATATCGACAATAGAATACCTTCCATAATGACAAGGCTACTATCCAATGGAATAACAAAAATATTGATAATAGACCATGATCCATAATGACAAGGCTACCATCCATTGGAGTAACAAAAATCTCGACAACAGACTATCTTCCATAATGACAAGGCTACCATCCATTGGAGTAACAAAAATATCTACAACAAACTACCTTCCATAATGACAAGGCTACCATCCATTGGGTAACAAAGCTCTAGATAACATATTACCTTCCATAATGACAAGGTTACCATCCATTGGAGTAAGAAAAATATAAACAACAAACTACCTTCCATAAAGACAAGGCTTCCATCCATTGGAGTAACAAAAATATCGACAACAGACTACCTTTCATAAAGACAAGGCTACAATCCCTTGGAGTAACAAAAATATCGACAACAAATTACCTTCCATAATGACAAGGCTATCATCAATTGGAGTAACAAAAATCTCGACCAAAGACTACCTTCCATAATGTAAAGGCTACCATCCATTGGACTAAAAAAAATCTCGACAATAGAATACCTTCCATAATGACAAGGCTACCATCCAATGGAATAACAAAAATATTGATAATAGACCACGTTCCATAATGACAACGCTACAATCCATTAGAGTAACAAAAATCTCTACAACAGACTACCTTCCATAATTACAAGGCTACCATCCATTGGGTAACAACGATCTTGACAACAGACTACCTTCCATAATGACAAGGCTACCATTCATTGGAGTAACAAAAATATCGACAACAAACTACCTTGCATAAAGACAATACTACCATCCATTGGAATAACAAAAATCTTGACAAAATACAACCTTCCATAATAACAAGGCTACCATCCATTGGAGTAACAAAAATATGAACAACAGACTACCTTCCATAATGACAAGGCTACCATCCATTGGAGTAACAAAAATCTCGACAACAGACCACCTTCCATAATGACAAGGCAACCATCAATTAGAGTAACAAAAATCTGAATAACAGTCTACCTTGCATAATGATAAGGCTGTCATCCATTGGAGTAACAAAGATATTGACAACAGACTACCTTCAATAATGACAAGGATACCATCCATTGGAGTAACAAAAATATCGAGAACAAACTATGTTCCTAATGACAAGGCTACCATCCATTGGAGTAAAATAAATTTCGACAACAGACTACCTTCAAAAATGAAAAGGCTACCATCCATTAGAGTAACAAAAATCTCTACAACAAACTACGTTCCATAATGACAAGGCTACCATCCATTGAGTAACAAAGATATCGACAACAAAATACCTTCCATAATGACAAGGCTACCAACCATTTGAGTAACAAAAATATCGACAACATACTATGTTCCATAATGACAAGGCTACCATCCATTGGAGTAAGAAAAATCTCGACAACAAACTACCTTCCAAAATGACCAGGCTACCATCCATTGGAGTAACAAAATTCTCTACAACAGACTACCTTCCATAATGACAAGGCTACCATCCAATGAGTAACAAATATATCGACAAAAGACTACCTTCCATAATGACAAGGCTATCATCCATTAGAGTAACAAAATTCTCGACAATAGACTACCTTCAATAATGACAAGGCTACAATTCATTAGAGTAACAAAAATATCGACAATTGAATATCTTCCATAATGACACGGTTAGCATTCATTGGAATAACAAAGATATCGACAACAGACTACATTCCATAATGACAAGGCTACCATCCATTGAAGTAATGAAAATATCGACAACAGACTACCTTCCATAATGACAAGGCTACCATCCATTGGAGTAACAAAAATCTCAACAATTGACTACCTTCCATAATGACAAGGCTACCATCTATGAGAGTAAAAAAAATATCGACAACTGACTACCTTCCATAATGACAAGGCTTCCATCCATTGGAGTAACAATAATATCAACAACAGATTACCTTCTATAATGACAAGGCTACCATCCATTGGAGTAACAAAAATCTCGACAATATACCATGTACCATAATGACAAGGCTACCATCCATTAGAGTAACAAAAATCTTGACAACAGACTATCTTCCATAATGACAAGGCTACCATCCATTGGAGTAACAAAAATATCTACAACAGACTACCTTCCATAATGACAAGCTACCATTAATTGGGTAACAAAGATCTTGACAACATACTACCTTCCATAATGACAAGGATACCATCCATTGGAGTAAGAAAAATAAAAACATCAATCTACCTTCCATAAAGATATGGCTTCCATCCATTGGAGTAATAAAAATATCGACAACATACCACCTTCCATAAAGACAAGGCTACCATCCCTTGGAGTAAAAAAATCTCGACAACAGACTACGTTCCATAATGACAAGGCTAAAATCCATTGGAGTAAAAAAAAATCTCGACAACAGACTACCTTCCATAATTACAAGGTTACCATCCATTGGAATAACAAAAATCTCGACAACAGACAACCATCCATAATGACAATGCTACCATCAAATGGAATAACAAAAATATCAACAACAAACTACCTTTTATAATGATAAGGCTACCATCCATTGGAGTAACAAAAATATGAACCATAGACTACCTTCCATAATGACAAGGATACCATCCATTTGAGTAACAGAAATATCAACGACAAACTACCTTCCACAATGCCAAGGCTACCATCCATTAGAGTAACAAAAATATCAACAACAGACTACCTTCCATAATGACAAGGATACCATCCATTAGAGTAACAAAAATCTCTACTACATACTACCTTCGATAATCACAAGACTACCATCCATTGGAGTAACAAAAATCTCGACAACAGACTACCTTCCATAATGACAAGGCTACCATCCATTGGAGTAACAAAAATCTCGACAACAGACTACCTTCCATAATGATAAGGCTACCATCCATTGGGTAACAAAGATCTCGACAACATACTACCTTCCTTAATAACAAGGCTACTATCCATTGGAGTAAGAAAAATATAAACAAAAAACTACCTTTCATAAAGACAAGGCTTCCATCCATTGGAGTAACAAAAATATCGACAACAGAATATCTTCCATAAAAACAACGCTACCATCCCTTGGAGTAACAAAAATGACGAAAACAGA
Organism: Vicia faba; assembly: GCA_948472305.1. Lineage (NCBI taxonomy): Eukaryota > Viridiplantae > Streptophyta > Magnoliopsida > Fabales > Fabaceae > Vicia > Vicia faba. Next base: position 745,558,946 of record OX451738.1, read on the forward strand.
CTATGTTCCATAGTGACAAGGCTACAATCCATTGGAGTAAAAAAAAATCTCGACAACAGACTACCTTCCATAAAGACACGGTTACCATCCATTGGAATAACAAAAATCTCGACAACAGACAACCATCCATAATGACAATGCTACCATCAAATGGAATAACAAAAATATCAACAACAGACTACCTTTTATAATGACAAGGCTACCATCCATTGGAGTAACAAAAATATGAACCATAGACTACCTTCCATAAAGACAAGGCTACCATCCATTGGAGTAACAGAAATTTCTATGACAGACTACCTTCCATAATGCCAAGGCTACCATCGAATAGAGTAACAAAAATATCAACAACAGACTACCTTCCATAATTACAAGGCTACCATCCATTGGCGTAAGAAAAATCTCTATAACATACTACCTTCGATAATGACAAGACTACCATCCATTGGAGTAACAAAAATCTCGACAACAGACTACCTTCCATAATTAAAAGTTTACTATCCATTTGAATAACAAAAATCTCGACAACAGACTACCTTCAATAATGACAAGGCTAAAATCCATTGGAGTAACAAAAATCTTGACAACAGACTACTTTGCATAATGACAAGGTTACCATTCATTGGAATAACAAAGATATCGACAACAGACTACGTTCCATAATTAAAAGGCTACCATCCATTGAAGTAATAAAAATATCGACAACATACTACCTTCCATAATGACAAGGCTACCATCCATTGGAGTAACAAAAATTTCGAAAACTGACTACATTCCATAATGAAAAGGCTACCATCCATTGGAGTAACAAAAATATCGACAACAGACTACGTTCTATAATCACAAGGGTACCATCCATTTGAGAAAAAAAATCTTGACAACAGACTACCTTTTTTTCATAATGACAAGGCTACCATCCATTGGAGTAAAAAAAATCTCGACAACAGACTACCTTGCATAATGACAAGGTTACCATCCATGAGAGTAACTAGAATCATGACAACAGATTACCTTCCATAATGATAAGGTTACTATCCGTTGGAGTAACAAAGATATCGACAACAGACTACCTTCCATAATGAAAAGGCTACCATCCATTGGAGTAACAAAAATCTCGACAATAGAATACCTTCCATAATGACAAGGCTACCATCAAATGGAGTAACAAAAATCTCGACAACAGACTACCTTCCATAATGACAAGGCTACCATCTATTGGAGTTACAAAAATCTCTACAACAGACTACCTTCGATAATGACAAGGCTACCATCCACTGGGTAACAATGTTCTGAACAACATACTACCTTCCATAATGACAAGGCTACCATCCATTGGAGTAACAAAAATATTGACAACAAACTACCTTCCATAAAGACAATGCTACCATCCATTGGAATAACAAAAATATCGACAACAAACTACCTTCCATAAAGACAATTCTACCATCCATTTGAGTAACAAAAATATTGACAACAGGATACGTTCCATAATGACCAGGCTACCATCCATTGGAGTAACAAAAATCTCGACAATAGACTATGTTCCATAATAAAAAAGCTACCATCCATTAGTGTAACAAAAATCTCGACAATAGACTACCTTCCATATTGACAAGGCTACCATCCATTGGGGTAACAGAAATATCGAGAACAAACTATGTTCCATAATGACAAGGCTACCATCCATTAGAGTAACAAAAATTTCGACAACAGACTACCTTTAAAAATGAAAAGGCTACCATCCATTAGAGTAACAAAAATCTCTACAACAAACTACCTTCCATAATGACAAGGCTACCATCCATTGAGTAACAAAGATATCGAAAACAGACTACCTTCCATAATGATAAGGCTACCATCCATTGGAGTAAAAAAAATCTCGACAATAGACTACCTTCCAAAATGACAAGGTTACCATCCATTTGAATAACAAAAAACTTGACAATAGACTACCTTCAATAAATACAAGGCTACAATCCATTGGAGTAACAAAAATCTCGACAACAGTCTACCTTCCATAATGACAAGGATACCATCCATTGGAGTAACCAAAATATAGACAACAAACTATGTTCCTAATGACAAGGCAACCATCCATTGGAGTAACAAAAATCTCGACAACAAACTATCTTCAATAATGACAAGGCTACCATGCATTGGGATAACAAAAATATCGACAACAGACTATGTTCCTAATGAAAAGGCTACCATCCAATGGAGTAACAAAAATCTCGACAACAGACTACCTTCAAAAATGAAAAGGCTACCAACCATTGGAGTAAAAAAAATCTCTACAACAGACTACTTTCCATAATGACAAGGCTACCATCCATTGAGTAACAAAGATATCGACAATAAACTACCATCCATAATGACAAGGATACCATCCATTGGAGTAAACAAATGCTCGACAACAGACTACCTTCCGTAATTACAAGGTTACCATCCATTTGAATAACAAAAATCTCGACAACAAAATACCTTCCATAATGACAAGGCTACCATCCATTGGAGTAACAAAAATATCGACAACAGACTGTGTTCCATAATGACAAGGCTACCATCCATTGGAGTAACTAAATTATGAACCATAGACTACCTTCCATAATGACAAGGCTACCATCCATTGGAGTAACAGAAATCTCAACGACAGACTACCTTCCACAATGCCAAGGGTACCACCCATTAGAGTAACAAAAATATCAACAACAGACTACCTTCCATAATGACAAGGATAACATCTATTGTAGTAACAAAAATCTCTACAACATACTACATTAGATAATCACAAGACTACCATCCATTGGAGTAACAAAAATCTCGACAACAGACTACCTTCCATAATGACAAGCTACCATCCATTGGAGTAACAAAAATCTCGACAACAGACTATCTTCCATAATGACAAGGCTACCATCCATTGGAATAACAAAAATATCTACAACAGACTACCTTCCATAATGACAAGGCTACCATCCATTGGGTAACAAAGATCTCGACAACATACTACCTTCCTTAATGACAAGGCTACCGTACATTGGAGTAAGAAAAATATAAACAACAAACTACTCTCCATAAAGACAGGGCTTCCATCCATTTGAGTAACAAAAATATCCACAACAGACTACCTTCCATAAAGACAATGCTACCATCCCTTGGAGTAACAATAATCATGACAACAGACTACGTTCCATAATAACAAGGCTACAATCCATTGGAGTAAAAAAAAATCTCGACAACAGACTACCTTCCATAATGACAAGGTTACTATCCATTGGAATAACAAAAATCTCGACAACAGACAACCATCGATAATGACAATGCTACCATCAAATGGAATAACAAAAATATCAAAAACAAACTACCTTTTATAATGACAAGGCTACCATCCATTGGAGTAACAAAAATATGAAATATAGACTACCTTCCATAATGACAAGGCTACCATCCATTGGAGTAATAGAAATCTCAATGTCAGACTACCTTCCACAATGCCAAGGCTACCATCCAATAGAGTAACAAAAATATCAACAACAAACTACCTTCCATAATGACAAGGCTACCATCCATTGTAGTAACAAAAATCTCTACAACATACTACCTTCAATAATGACAAGACTACCATCCATTGGATTAACAAAAATCTCGACAACAGACTACCTTCCATAATGACAACGATACCATCCATTGGAGTAAAAAAAATCTCGACAACAAACTACCTTCCATAATGACAAGGTTACCATCCATTTGAATAACAAAAATATCGACAACAGAATACCTTCCATAATGACAAGGCTATCATCCATTGGAGTAAAAAAATCTCGACAACAAACTACCTTCCATAATGACAAGGCTACCATCCATTGGAGTAACAAAAATCTCGACAACAGACTACCTTCCATAATGACAAGCTACCATCCATTGTAGTAACAAAAATCTTGACAACAGACTATCTTCCATAATGATAAGGCTACCATCCATTGGAGTAACAAAAATATCTACAACAGACTACCTTCCATAATGACAAGGCTACCATCCATTGGTTAACAAAGATCTCGACAACATACTACCTTCCTTAATGACAAGGCTACCATCTATTGGAGTAAGAAAAATATAAACAACAAACTACCTTCCATAAAAACAAGGCTTCCATCCATTGGAGTAACAAAAATATCGACAACAGACTACCTTTCATAAAGACAATGCTACCATCCCTTGGAGTAACAAAAATCACGACAACAGACTACCTTCCATAAATACAATGCTACCATCCCTTGGAGTAACAAAAATCACGACAACAGACTATGTTCCATAATGACAAGGCTACAATCTATTGGAGTAAAAAAAAATCTCGACAACAGACTACCTTCCATAATGACAAGGTTACCATCCATTGGAATAACAAAAATCTCGACAACAGACAACCATCGATAATGACAATGCTACCATCAAATGGAATAAAAAAAATATCAACAACAGACTACCCTTTATAATGACAAGGCTACCATCCATTGGAGTAACAAAAATATGAACCATAGACTACATTCCATAATGTCAAGGCTACCATCCATTGGAGTAACAGATATCTCAATGACAGACTACCTTCCACAATGCCAAGGCTACCATCCAATAGAGTATCAAAAATATCAACAACAGACTACCTTCCATAATGACAAGGCTACCATCCATTGGAGTAACAAAAATCTCTACAACATACTACCTTCGATAATGACAAGACTACCATGCATTGGGATAACAAAAATATCGACAACAGACTATGTTCCTAATGACAAGGCAACCATCCATTGGAGTAACAAAAATCTCGACAACAAACTATCTTCAATAATGACAAGGCTACCATCCATTGGAGTAACAAAAATATCGACAATAGACTACCTTCCATAATGACAAGGCTACCATCCATTGGGTAACAAAGATCTCGACAACATACTACCTTCCTTAATGACAAGGCTACCATCTATTGGAGTAAGAAAAATATAAACAACAAACTACCTTCCATAAAGACAAGGCTTCCATCCATTGGAGTAACAAAAATATCGACAACAGACTACCTTCCATAAAGACAATGCTACCATCCCTTGGAGTAACAAAAATCACGAAAACAGACTATGTTCCATAATGACAAGGCTACAATCCATTGGGGTAAAAAAAAATCTCGACAACAGACTACCTTCCATAATGACAAGGTTACCATCCATTGGAATAACAAAAATCTCGACAACAGACAACCATCGATAATGACAATGCTACCATCAAATGGAATAAAAAAAATATCAACAACAGACTACCTTTTATAATGACAAGGCTACCATCCATTGGAGTAACAAAAATATGAACCATAGACTACATTCCATAATGTCAAGGCTACCATCCATTGGAGTAACAGATATCTCAATGACAGACTACCTTCCACAATGCCAAGGCTACCATCCAATAGAGTATCAAAAATATCAACAACAGACTACCTTCCATAATGACAAGGCTACCATCCATTGGAGTAACAAAAATCTCTACAACATACTACCTTCGATAATGACAAGACTACCATGCATTGGGATAACAAAAATATCGACAACAGACTCTGTTCCTAATGACAAGGCAACCATCCATTGGAGTAACAAAAATCTCGACAACAAACTATCTTCATTAATGACAAGGCTACCATGCATTGGGATAACAAAAATATCGACAACAGACTATGTTCCTAATGAAAAGGCTACCATCCAATAGAGTAACAAAAATCTCGACAACAGACTACCTTCAAAAATGAAAAGGCTACCAACCATTGGAGTAACAAAAATCTCTACAACAGACTACCTTCCATAATGACAAGGCTACCATCCATTGAGTAACAAAGATATCGACAATAAACTACCATCCATAATGACAGGGATACCATCCATTGGAGTAAACAAATTCTCGACAACAGACTACCTTCCGTAATTACAAGGTTACCATCCATTTGAATAACAAAAATCTCGACAACAAAATACCTTCCATAATGACAAGGCTACCATCCATTGGAGTAAAAAAAATATCGACAACAGACTGTGTTCCATAATGACAAGGCTACCATCCATTGGAGTAACTAAATTATGAACCATAGACTACCTTCCATAATGACAAGGCTACCATCCATTGGAGTAACAGAAATCTCAACGACAGACTACCTTCCACAATGCCAAGGGTACCACCCATTAGAGTAACAAAAATATCAACAACAGACTACCTTCCATAATGACAAGGATAACATCCATTGTAGTAACAAAAATCTCTACAACATACTACATTAGATAATCACAAGACTACCATCCATTGGAGTAACAAAAATCTCGACAACAGACTACCTTCCATAATGACAAGCTACCATCCATTGGAGTAACAAAAATCTCGACAACAGACTATCTTCCATAATGACAAGGCTACCATCCATTGGAATAACAAAAATATCTACAACAGACTACCTTCCATAATGACAAGGCTACCATCCATTGGGTAACAAAGATCTCGACAACATACTACCTTCCCTAATGACAAGGCTACCATACATTGGAGTAAGAAAAATATAAACAACAAACTACTCTCCATAAAGACAAGGCTTCCATCCATTGGAGTAACAAAAATATCGACAACAGACTACCTTCCATAAAGACAATGCTACCATCCCTTGGAGTAACAAAAATCATGACAACAGACTACGTTCCATAATGACAAGGCTACAATCCATTGGAATAAAAAAAAATCTCGACAACAGACTACCTTCCATAATGACAAGGTTACTATCCATTGGAATAACAAAAATCTCGACAACAGACAACCATCGATAGTGACAATGCTACCATCAAATGGAATAACAAAAATATCAAAAAGAAACTACCTTTTAAAATGACAAGGCTACCATCCATTGGAGTAACAAAAATATGAACCATAGACTACCTTCCATAATGACAAGGCTACCATCCATTGGAGTAATAGAAATCTCAATGACAGACTACCTTCCACAATGCCAAGGCTACCATCCAATAGAGTAACAAAAATATCAACAACAGACTACCTTCCATAATGACAAGGCTACCATCCATTGTAGTAACAAAAATCTCTACAACATACTACCTTCGATAATGACAAGACTACCATCCATTGGAGTAATAAAAATCTCGACAACAGACTACCTTTTATAATGACAACGATACCATCCATTGGAGTAAAAAAAATCTCGACAACAAACTACCTTCCATAATGACAAGGTTACCATCCATTTGAATAACAAAAATATCGACAACATAATACCTTCCATAATGACAAGGCTATCATCCATTGGAGTAAAAAAATCTCGACAACAAACTACCTTCCATAATGACAAGGCTACCATCCACTAGAGTAACAAAAATCTCGACAACAGACTACCTTCCATAATGACAAGCTACCATCCATTGGAGTAACAAAAATCTTGACAACAGACTATCTTCATTAATGATAAGGCTACCATCCATTGGAGTAACAAAAATATCTACAACAGACTACCTTCCATAATGACAAAGCTACCATCCATTGGGTAACAAAGATCTCGACAACATACTACCTTCCTTAATGACAAGGCTACCATCTATTGGAGTAAGAAAAATATAAACAACAAACTACCTTCCATAAAGACAAGGCTTCCATCCATTGGAGTAACAAAATCATCGACAACAGACTACCTTCCATAAAGACAATGCTACCATCCCTTGGAGTAACAAAAATCACGACAACAGACTATGTTCCATAATGACAAGGCTACAATCCATTGGAGTAAAAAAAATCTCGACAACAGACTACCTTCCATAATGACAAGGTTACCATCCATTGGAATAACAAAAATCTCGACAACAGACAACCATCGATAATGACAATGCTACCATCAAATGGAATAAAAAAAATATCAACAACAGACTACCTTTTATAATGACAAGGCTACCATCCATTGGAGTAACAAAAATATGAACCATAGACTACATTCCATAATGTCAAGGCTACCATCCATTGGAGTAACAGATATCTCAATGACAGACTACCTTCCACAATGCCAAGGCTACCATCCAATAGATTATCAAAAATATCAACAACAGACTACCTTCCATAATGACAAGGCTACCGTCCATTGGAGTAACAAAAATCTCTACAAAATACTACCTTCGATAATGACAAGACTACCATCCATTGGAGTAACAAAAATCTCGACAACAGACTACCTTCCATAATGACAATGATACCATCCATTGGAGTAAAAAAAATCTCGACAAAAAACTACCTTCCATTATGAAAAGGTTACAATCCATTTGAATAACAAAAATATCGACAACATAATACCTTCCATAATGACAAGGCTATCATCCATTGGAGTTAAAAAATATCGACATCAACCTATGTTCCATAATTACAAGGCTACCATCCATTGGAGTAACATAAATCTCGACAACAGACTACCTTCCAAAATTACAAGGCTACCATCCATTGGAGTAACAAAAATCTCTACAATAGACTACCTTCCATAATGACAAGGCTACCATCCATTGAGTAAAAAAGATATCGACAACATACAACCTTCAATAATGAAAAGGCTAACATCCATTGGAGTAACAAAAATCTCGACAACAAACTACCTTCTATAATGAAAAGGCTACTATCCATTTGAATAACAAAAATCTCGACAACAGACTACCTTCAATAATGACAAGGCTAAAATCCATTGGAGTAACAAAAATCTTAACAACAGACTACTTTCCATAATGACAAGGTTACAATCCATTGGAGTAACAAAAATCTCGACAACAGTCTACCTTCCATAATGACAAGGATACCATCCATTGGAGTAACCAAAATATAGACAACAAACTATGTTCCTAATGACAAGGCAACCATCCATTGAAGTAACAAAAATCTCGACAACAAACTATCTTCAATAATGACAAGGCTACCATGCATTGGGATAACAAAAATATCGACAACAGACTATGTTCCTAATAAAAAGGCTACCATCCAATGGAGTAACAAAAATCTCGACAACAGACTACCTTCAAAAATGAAAAGGCTTTCGACCATTGGAGTAAGGAAAATCTCTACAACAGACTACCTTCCATAATGACAAGGCTACCATCCATTAAGTAAAAAATATATCGACAACAAACTACCATCCATAATGACAAGGATACCATCCATTGGAGTAAACAAATTCTCGACAACAGACTACCTTCCATAATGACAAGGTTACCATCCATTTGAATAACAAAAATCTCGACAACAAAATACCTTCCATAATGACAAGGCTACCATCCATTGGAGTAACAAAAATATCGAAAACAGACTGTGTTCCATAATGACAAGGCTACCATCCATTGGAGTAATTAAATTATGAACCATAGACTACCTTCCATAATGACAAGGCTACCATCCATTGGAGTAACAGAAATCTCAACGACAGACTACCTTCCACAATGCCAAGGGTACCACCCATTAGAGTAACAAAAATATCAACAACAGACTACCTTCCATAATGACAAGGATAACATCCATTGTAGTAACAAAAATCTCTACAACATACTACATTAGATAATCACAAGACTACCATCCATTGGAGTAACAAAAATCTCGACAACAAACTACCTTCCATAATGACAAGCTACCATCCATTGGAGTAACAAAAATCTCGACAACAGACTATCTTCCATAATGACAAGGCTAACATCCATTGGAATAACAAAAATATCTACAACAGACTACCTTCCATAATGACAAGGCTACCATCCATTGGGTAACAAAGATCTCGACAACATACTACCTTCCTTAATGACAAGGCTACCATACATTGGAGTAAGAAAAATATAAACGACAAACTACTCTCCATAAAGACAAGGCTTCCATCCATTGGAGTAACAAAAATATCGACAACATACTACCTTCCATAAAGACAATGCTACCATCCCTTGGAGTAACAAAAATCATGACAACAAACTACGTTCCATAATGACAAGGCTGCAATCCATTGGAATAAAAAAAAATCTCGACAACAGACTACCTTCCATAATGACAAGGTTACTATCCATTGGAATAACAAAAATCTCGACAACAGACAACCATCGATAATGACAATGCTACCATCAAATGGAATAACAAAAATATCAAAAACAAACTACCTTTTATAATGACAAGGCTACCATCCATTGGAGTAACAAAAATATGAACCATAGACTACCTTCCATAATGACAAGGCTACCATCCATTGGAGTAATAGAAATCTCAATGACAAACTACCTTCCACAATGCCAAGGCTATCATCCAATAGAGTAACAAAAATATCAACAACAGACTACCTTCCATAATGACAAGGCTACCATCCATTGTAGTAACAAAAATCTCTACAACATACTACCTTCGATAATGACAAGACTACCATCCATTGGAGTAACAAAAATATCGACAACAGACTACCTTCCATAATGACAACGATACCATCCATTGGAGTAAAAAAATCTCGACAACAAACAACCTTCCATAATGACAAGGTTACCATCCATTTGAATAACAAAAATATCGACAACAGAATACCTTCCATAATGACAAGGCTATCATCCATTGGAGTAAAAAAATCTCGACAACAAACTACCTTCCATAATGACAAGGCTACCATCCATTGGAGTAACAAAAATCTCGACAACAGACTACCTTCCATAATGACAAGCTACCATCCATTGGAGTAACAAAAATCTTGACAACAGACTATCTTCCATAATGATAAGGCTACCATCCATTGGAGTAACAAAAATATCTATAATAGACTACCTTCCATAATGACAAGGCTACCATCCATTGGGTAACAAAGATCTCGACAACATACTACCTTCCTTAATGACAAGGCTACCATCTATTGGAGTAAGAAAAATATAAACAACAAACTACCTTCCATAAAGACAAGGCTTCCATCCATTGGATTAACAAAAATATCGACAACAGACTACCTTCCATAAAGACAATGCTACCATCCCTTGGAGTAACAAAAATCACGACAACAGACTATGTTCCATAATGACAAGGCTACAATCCATTGGAGTAAAAAAAAATCTCGACAACAGACTACCTTCCATAATGACAAGGTTACCATCCATTGGAATAACAAAAATCTCGACAACAGACAACCATCGATAATGAAAATGCTACCATCAAATGGAATAAAAAAAATATCAACAACAAACTACCTTTTATAATGACAAGGCTACCATCCATTGGAGTAACAAAAATATGAACCATAGACTACATTCCATAATGTCAAGGCTACCATCCATTGGAGTAACAGATATCTCAATGACAGACTACCTTCCACAATGCCAAGGCTACCATCCAATAGAGTATCAAAAATATCAACAACAGACTACCTTCCATAATGACAAGGCTACCATCCATTGGAGTAACAAAAATCTCGACAACAGACTATCTTCAATAATGACAAGGCTACCATGCATTGGGATAACAAAAATATCGACAACAAACTATGTTCCTAATAAAAAGGCTACCATCCAATGGAGTAACAAAAATATCGACAACAGACTACCTTCAAAAATGAAAAGGCTTTCGACCATTGGAGTAAGGAAAATCTCTACAACAGACTACCTTCCATAATGACAAGGCTCCCATCCATTAAGTAAAAAACATATCGACACCAAACTACCATCCATAATGACAAGGATACCATCCATTGGAGTAAACAAATTCTCGACAACAGACTACCTTCCATAATGACAAGGTTACCATCCATTTGAATAACAAAAATCTCGACAACAAAATACCTTCCATAATGACAAGGCTACCATCCATTGGAGTAACAAAAATATCGACAACAGACTGTGTTCCATAATGACAAGGCTACCATCCATTGGAGTAACACATATCTCAATGACAGACTACCTTCCACAATGCCAAGGCTACCATCCAATAGAGTAACAAAAATATCAACAACAGACTACCTTCCATAATCACAATGCTACCGTCCATTGGAGTAACAGAAATCTCTACAACATACTACCTTCGATAATGACAAGACTACCATCCATTAGAGTAACAAAAATCTTGACAACAGACTACCTTCCATAATGACAACGATACCATCCATTGGAGTAAAAAAATTCTCGACAAAAAACTACCTTCCATAATGACAAGGTTACCATCCATTTGAATAACAAAAATATCGACAACAGAATACCTTCCATAATGACAAGGCTATCATCCATTGGAGTAAAAAAATATCGACATCAACCTATGTTCCATAATTACAAGGCTACCATCCATTGGAGTAACATAAATCTCGACAACAGACTACCTTCCAAAATTACAAGGCTACCATCCCTTGGAGTAACAAAAATCTCTACAATAGACTACCTTCCATAATGACAAGGCTACCATCCATTGAGTAAAAAAGATATCGACAACATACAACCTTCCATAATGAAAAGGCTAACATCCATTGGAGTAACAAAAATCTCGACAACAAACTACCTTCAATAATGACAAGGCTAAAATCCATTGGAGTAACAAAAATCTCGACAAAAAACTACCTTCCATAATGACAAGGTTACCATCCATTTGAATAACAAAAATATCGACAACAGAATACCTTCCATAATGACAAGGATACCATCCATTGGAATAATCAAAATATAGACAACAAACTATGTTCCTAATGACAAGGCAACCATCCATTGGAGTAACAAAAATCTCGACAACAAACTATCTTCAATAATGACAAGGCTACCATGCATTGGGATAATAAAAATATCGACAACAGACTATGTGCCTAATGAAAAGGCTACCATCCAATGGAGTAACAAAAATCTCGACAACAGACTACCTTCAAAAATGAAAAGGATACCAACCATTGGAGTAAGGAAAATCTCTACAACAGACTACCTTCCATAATGACAAGGCTACCATCCATTGAGTAAATAAAGATATCGACAACAAACTACCATCCATAATGACAAGGATACCATCCATTGGAGTAAGGAAATTCTCGACAACAGACTACCTTTCATAATGAAAAGGTTACCATCCATTTGAATAACAAAAATCTCGACAACAAAATACCTTCCATAATGACAAGGCTACCATCCATTGGAGTAACAAAAATATCGACAACAAACTGTGTTCCATAATGACAAGTCTACCATCCATTGGAGTAACTAAATTATGAACCATAGACTACCTTCCATAATGACAAGGCTACCATCCATTGGAGTAACATAAATCTCAACGTAAGACTACCTTCCACAATGCCAAGGGTACCATCCATTAGAGTAACAAAAATATCAACAATAGACAACCTTCCATAATGACAAGGCTACCATCCATTGAGTAAAAAAGATATCACCAACATACAAACTTCCATAATGAAAAGGCTAACATCCATTGGAGTAACAAAAATCTCGACAACAAACTACCTTCTATAATGTAAAGGTTACTATCCATTTGAATAACAAAAATCTCGACAATAGACTACCTTCAATAATGACAAGGCTAAAATCCATTGGAGTAACAAAAATCTTGACAACAAACTACTTTCCATAATGACAAGGTTACCATTCATTGGAATAACAAAGATATCGACAACTGATTACCTTCCATAATGACAAGGCTACCATCCATTGAAGTAATAAAAATATCGACAACATACTACCTTCCATAATGAAAAGGCTACCATCCATTGGAACAACAAAAATATCGACAATAGACTACGTTCCATAATCACAAGGGTACCATCCATTTGAGGAAAAAAATCATGACAACTGACTACCTTTCATAATGACAAGGCTACCATCCATTGGAGTAAAAACAATCTCGACAATAGACTACATTGCATAATGACAAGGTTACCATCCATTGGAATGACAAAAATATCGACAACAAACTACCTTCCATAATGACAAGGCTACCATCCATGAGAGTAACTAGAATCATGACAACAAATTACCTTCCATAATGACAAGGCTACTATCCATTGGAGTAACAAAGATTTCGACAATTGACTATCTTCCATAATGAGAAGGTTACCATTCATTGGAATAACAAAGATATCGACAACAGACTACATTCCATAATGACAAGGATACCATCCATTGAAGTAATAAAAATATCGACAACAGACTACCTTTTATAATGACAAGGCTACCATCCATTGGAGTAACAAAAATATCGACAACAGACTACCTTCCATAATGACAAGGCTACCATCCTTTGGAGTAACAAAAATATCGACAACAGACTATGTTCCATAATGACAAGGCTACCATCCATGAGTGTAAAAAAAATCTCGACAACTGACTACCTGTCATAATGACAAGGCTTCCATCCATTGGAGTAACAAAAATATTGACAACACATTACCTTCCATAATGACAAGGCTACCATCCATTGGAGTAACAAAAATCTCGACAACATACTACCTTCCATAATGTAAAGGCTACCATCCATTGGAGTAAAAAAAATCTCGACAATAGAATACCTTCCATAATGACAAGGCTACCATCCATTGGAGTAACAAAAATCTCTACAATAGAATACCTTCCATAATGACAAGGCTACCATCCATTGGGTAACAAAGATCTCAACAACAGACTACCATCCATAATGATAAGGCTACAATCCATTGGATTAAAAAAAATTCTCGACAACAGACTACCTTCAATAATGACAAGGTTACCATCCATTGGAATAACAAAAATATCGACAACAGACAACCATCCATAATGACAATGCTACCATCAAATGGAATAACAAAAATATCGACAACAGACTACCTTTTATAATGACAAGGCTACCATCCATTGGAGTAACAAAAATATGAACCATAGACTACCTTCCATAATGACAAGGCTACCATCCATTGGAGTAACAGAAATCTCAATGACAAACTACCTTCCATAATGCCAAGGCTACCATCCATTGGAGTAACAAAAATATCAACAACAAACTACCTTCCATAATGACAAGGCTACCATCCCTTGGAGTAACGAAAATCTCTACAACATACTACCTTCGATAATGACAAGACTACCATCCATTGGAGTAACAAAAATATCGACAACAAACTATGTTCCTAATGACAAGGAAACCATCCATTGGAGTAACAAAAATCTCGATAATCGACTATCTTTAATAATGACAAGGCTACCATGCATTGGGTTAACAAAAATTTCGACAACCGACTATGTTCCTAATGAAAAGGCTACCATCCAATGCAGTAACAAAAATCTCGACAACAGACTACCTTCAAAAATGAAAAGGCTACCAACAATTGGAGTAACAAAAATCTCTACAACAGACTACCTTCCATAATGACAAGGCTACCATCCATTGAGTAACAAAGATATCGACAACAAACTACCTTCCATAATGACAAGGATACCATTCATTGGAGTAAACAAATTCTCGACAACAGACTATCTTCCATAATGACAAGGTTACCATCCATTTGAATAACAAAAATCTCGACAACAAAAATATTGACAACAGACTGTGTTCCATAATGACAAGGCTGCCATCAATTAGAGTAAGAAAAATATCGACAATAGACTACCTTCCAAAATGACCAGGCTACCATCCATTGGAGTAACAAAAATCTCTACAACAGACTACCTTCCATAATGACAAGGCTACCATCCATTGAGTAACAAAGATATCGATAACACACTACCTTCCATAATGACAAGGCTACCATCCATTAGAGTAACAAAAATCTCGACAACAGACTACCTTCAATAATGACAAGGCTACAATCCATTAGAGTAACAAAAATCTCGACAATTGACTATCTTCCATAATGAAAAGGTTACCATTCATTGGAATAACAAAGATATCGACAACAGACTACATTCCATAATGACAAGGATACCATCCATTGAAGTAATAAAAATATCGACAACAGACTACCTTTCATAATGACAAGGCTATCATCCATTGGAGTAACAAAAATATCGACAATAGATTACCTTCCATAATGACAAGGCTACCATCCATTGGAGTAACAAAAATCTCGACAATAGACTACCTTCCATAATGTAAAGGATACCATCCATCGGAGTAAAAAAAATCTCGACAGTAGAATACCTTCCATAATGACAAGGTTACCATCCAACGGAATAACAAAAATATCGATAATAGACCATGTTCCATAATGACAAGGCTACAATCCATTGGAGTTACAAAAATCTCGACAACAAACTACCTTCCATAATGACAAGGCTACCATCCTTTGGAGTAACAAAAATATCGACAACAGACTATGTTCCATAATGACAAGGCTACCATCCATGAGAGTAAAAAAAATATCGACAACTGACTACCTTCCATAATGACAAGGCTTCCATCCATTGGAGTAACAAAAATATCGACGACAGATTACCTTCCATAATGACAAAGCTACCATCCATTGGAGTAACAAAAATCTCGACAAGAGACTACCTTCCATAATGTAAAGGCTACCATCCATTGAAGTAAAAAAAATCTCGACAATAGAATAACTTCCATAATGACAAGGCTACCATCCATTGGAGTAACAAAAATCTCTACAATAGACTACCTTCCATAATAACAAGGCTACCATCCATTGGGTAACAAAGATCTCGACAACAGACTACCTTCCATAATGATAAGGCTACAATCCATTGGATTAAAAAAAATTCTCGACAACAGACTACCTTCCATAATGACAAGGTTACCATCCATTGGAATAAAAAAAATATCGACAACAGACAACCATTCATAATGACAATGCTACCATCAAATGGAATAACAAAAATATTGACAACAGACTACCTTTTATAATGACAAGGCTACCCTCCATTGGAGTAACAAAAATATGAACCATAGACTACCTTCCATAATGACAAGGCTACCATCCATTGGAGTAACAGAAATCTCAAAGACAGACTACCTTCCATAATGCCAAGGATACCATCCATTGGAGTAACAAAAATATCAACAACAAACTACCTTCCATAATGACAAGGCTTCCATCCCTTGGAGTAGAAAAAATCTCTACAAAATACTACCTTCGATAATGACAAGACTACCATCCATTGGAGTAACAAAAATATCGACAACAAACTATGTTCCTAATGACAAGGCAACCATCCATTGGAGTAACAAAAATCTCGATAACAGACTATCTTTAATAATGACAAGGCTACCATGCATTGGGATAACAATAATATCGACAACCGACTATGTTCCTAATGAAAAGGCTACCATCCAATGGAGTAACAAAAATCTTGACAACAGACTACCTTCAAAAATGAAAACGCTACCAACAATTGGAGGAACAAAAATCTCTACAACAGACTACCTTCCATAATGACAAGGCTCCCATCCATTGAGTAACAAAGATATCGACAACAAACTACCTTCCATAATGACAAGGATACCATCCATTGGAGTAAACAAATTCTCGACAACAGACTATCTTCCATAATGACAAGGTTACCATCCATTTGAATAACAAAAATCTTGACAACAAAATACCTTCCTTAATGACAAGGCCACCATCCATTGGAGTAACAAAAATATTGACAACAGACTGTGTTCATTAATGACAAGGCTACCGTCAATTAGATTAAGAAAAATATCGACAATAGACTACCTTCCAAAATGACCAGGCTACCATCCATTGAGTAACAAAGATATCGATAACACACTACCTTCCATAATGACAAGGCTACCATCCATTAGAGTAACAAAAATCTCGACAAC
Organism: Vicia faba; assembly: GCA_948472305.1. NCBI lineage: Eukaryota > Viridiplantae > Streptophyta > Magnoliopsida > Fabales > Fabaceae > Vicia > Vicia faba. Next base: position 745,576,739 of record OX451738.1, read on the forward strand.
AGACTACCTTCAATAATGACAAGGCTACAATCCATTGGAGTAACAAAAATTTCGACAATTGACTATCTTCCATAATGACAAGGCTACCATCCTTTGGAGTAACAAAAATATTGACAACAGACTATGTTCCATAATGACAATGCTACCATCCATGAGAGTAAAAAAAATATCGACAACTGACTACCTTCCATAATGACAAGGCTTCCATCCAGTGGAGTAACAAAAATATCGACAACAGATTACCTTCCATAATGACAAGGCTACCATCCATTGGAGTAACAAAAATCTCGACAACAGACTATCTTCCATAATGTAAAGGCTACCATCCATTGGAGTAAAAAAAATCTCGACAACAGAATACCTTCCATAATGACAAGGCTACCATCCATTGGAGTAACAAAAATCTCTACAATAGACTACCTTCCATAATGACAAGGCTACCATCCATTGGGTAACAAAGATCTCAACAACATACTACCTTCCATAATGACAAGGCTACAATCCATTGGATTAAAAAAAATTCTCGACAATAGACTACCTTCCATAATGACAAGGTTACCATCCATTGGAATTAAAAAAATATCGAAAACAGACAACCATCCATAATGACAATGCTACCATTAAATGGAATAACAAAAATATCGACAACATACTACCTTTTATAATGACAAGGCTACCATCCATTGGAGTAACAAAAATATGAACCATAGACTACCTTCCATAATGACAAGGTTACCATCCATTGGAGTAACAGAAATCTCAACTACAGACTACCTTCCATAATGCCAATGCTACCATCCATTGGAGTAACAAAAATATCAACAACAAACTACCTTCCATAATGACAAGGCTACCATCCCTTGGAGTAACAAAAATCTCTACAACATACTACCTTCGATAATGACAAGACTACCTTCCATTGGAGTAACAAAAATATCGACAACAAACTATGTTCCTAATGACAAGGCAACCATCCATTGGAGTAACAAAAATCTCGACAACAAATTATCTTCAATAATGACAAGGCTACCATGCATTGGGATAACAAAAATATCGACAACAGACTATGTTCCTAATGAAAAGGCTACCATCCAATGGAGTAACAAAAATTTCGACAACAGACTACCTTCAAAAATGAAAAGGCTACCAACCATTGGAGTAACAAAAATCTCTACAAAAGACTACCTTCCATAATGACAAGGCTACCATCCATTGAGTAACAAAGATATCGACAACAAACTACCTTCTATAATGACAAGGTTACCATCCATTTGAATAACAAAAATATCGACAACAAAATACCTTCAATAATGACAAGGCTAAAATCCATTGGAGTAACAAAAATCTTGACAACAGACTACCTTCCATTATGACAAGGTTACCATTCATTGGAATAACAAAGATATCGACAACAGACTACTTTCCATAATGACAAGGCTACCATCCATTGAAGTAATAAAAATATCGACAACAGACTACCTTCCATAATGACAAGGCTACAATCCATTGGAGTAACAAAAATCTCGACAATAGACTATGTTCCATAATAACAAGGCTACCATCCATTAGAGTAACAAAAATCTCGACAATAGACTACCTTCAAAAATGAAAAGGCTACCAACCATTGAAGTAAGTAAAATCTCTACAACAGACTACCTTCAATAATGATAAGGCTACCATCCATTGATTAAAAAAGATATCAACAACAAACTACCATCCATAATGACAAGGATACCATCCATTGGAGTAAGGAAATTCTCGACAACAGACTACCATCCATAATGACAAGGTTACCATCCATTTGAATAACAAAAATCTCGACAACAAAATACCTTCCATAATGACAAGGCTACCATCCATTGGAGTAACAAAAATATCGACAACAGACTGTGTTCCATAATGACAAGGCTACCATCCATTGGAGTAACTAAATTATGAACCATAGACTACCTTCCATAATGACAAGGCTACCATCCATTGGAGTAACATAAATCTCAACGAAAGACTACCTTCCACAATGCCAAGGGTAGCATCCATTAGAGTAACAAAAATATCAACAATAGACTACCTTCCATAATGACAAGGCTACCATCCATTGAGTAAAAAAGATATCGATAACATACAACCTTCCATAATGAAAAGGCTAACATCCATTGGAGTAACAAAAATCTCGAAAACAAACTACCTTCTATAATGAAAAGGTTACTATCCATTTGAATAACAAAAATCTCGACAATAGACTACTCTCAATAATGACAAGGCTAAAATCCATTGGAGTAACAAAAATCTTGACAACAGACTACTTTCCATAATGACAAGGTTACCATTCATTGGAATAACAAAGATATCGACAACTGATTACCTTCCATAATGAGAAGGCTACCATCCATTGAAGTAATAAAAATATCGACAACATACTACCTTCCATAATGACAAGGCTACCATCCATTGGAGTAAAAAAAATTTCGACAACTGACTACCTTCCATAATGAAAAGGCTACCATCCATTGGAGTAACAAAAATATCGACAATAGACTACGTTCCATAATCACAAGGGTACCATCCATTTGAGGAAAAAAATCATGACAACTGACTACCTTTCATAATGACAAGGCTACCATCCATAGGAGTAAAAACAATCTTGACAATAGACTACCTTGCATAATGACAAGGTTACCATCCATTAGAATGACAAAAATATCGACAACAAACTACCTTCCGTAATGACAAGGCTACCATCCCTTGGAGTTGCAAAAATCTCTACAACATACTACCTTCGATAATGACAAGACTACCATCCATTGGAGTAACAAAAATATCGACAACAAACTATGTTCCTAATGACAAGGCAACCATCCATTGGAGTAACAAAAATCTCGACAACAGACTATCTTCAATAATGACAAGGCTACCATGCATTGGGATACTAAAAATATCGACAACCGACTATGTTCCTAATGAAAAGGCTACCATCCAATGGAGTAACAAAAATCTGGACAACAGACTACCTTCAAAAATGAAAAGGCTACCAACCATTGGAGTAACAAAAATCTCTACAACAGACTACCTTCCATAATGACAAGGCTACCATCCATTGAGTAACAAAGATATCGACAACAAACTACCTTCCATAATGACAAGGATACCATCCATTGGAGTAAACAAATTCTCGACAACAGACTATCTTCCATAATGACAAGGTTACCATCCATTTGAATAACAAAAATCTCGACAACAAAATACCTTCCTTAATGACAAGGCCACCATCCATTGGAGTAACAAAAATATTGACAACAGACTGTGTTCCATAATGACAAGGCTACCGTCAATTAGAGTAAGAAAAATATCGACAATAGACTACCTTCCAAAATGACCAGGCTACCATCCATTGTAGTAACAAAAATCTCTACAACAGACTAACTTCCATAATGACAAGGCTACCATCCATTGAGTAACAAAGATATCGATAACACACTACCTTCCATAATGACAAGGCTACCATCCATTAGAGTAACAAAAATCTCGACAACAGACTACCTTCAATAATGACAAGGCTACAATCCATTGGAGTAACAAAAATTTCGACAATTGACTATCTTCCATAATGAAAAGGTTACCATTCATTGGAATAACAAAGATATCGAAAACATACTACATTCCATAATGACAATTATACCATCCATTGAAGTAATAAAAATATCGACAACAGACTACCTTTCATAATGACAAGGCTACCATCCATTGGAGTAACAAAAATATCGACAATAGATTACGTTCCATAATGACAAGGCTACCATCCATTGGAGTAACAAAAATCTCGACAACCGACTACCTTCCATAATGTAAAGGCTACCATCCATCGGAGTAAAAAAAATCTTGACAGTAGAATACCTTCCATAATTACAAGGTTACCATCCAATGGAATAACAAAAATATCGATAATAGACCAGGTTCCATAATGACAAGGCTACCATCCATTGGAGTAACAAAAATCACGACAACAAACTACCTTCCATAATGATAAGGCTACCATCCTTTTGAGTAACAAAAATATTGACAACAGACTATGTTCCATAATGACAATGCTACCATCCATGAGAGTAAAAAAAATCTCGACAACTGACTACCTTCCATAATGACAAGGCTTCCATCCAGTGGAGTAACAAAAATATCGACAACAGATTACCTTCCATAATGACAAGGCTACCATTCATTGGAGTAACAAAAATCTCGACAACAGACTACATTCCATAATGTAAAGGCTACCATCCATTGGAGTAAAAAAAATCTCGACAATAGAATACCTTCCATAATGACAAGGCTACCATCCATTGGAGTAACAAAAATCTCTACAATAGACTACCTTCCATAATGACAAGGCTACCATCCATTGGGTAATAAAGATCTCGACAACAGACTACCTTCCATAATGACAAGGCTACAATCCATTGGATTAAAAAAAATTCTCGACAATAGACTACCTTCCATAATGACAAGGTTACCATCCATTGGAATTACAAAAATATCGAAAACAGACAACCATCCATAATGACAATGCTACCATCAAATGGAATAACAAAAATATCGACAACAAACTACCTTTTATAATGACAAGGCTACCATCCATTGGAGTAACAAAAATATGAACCATAGACTACCTTCCATAATGACAAGGTTACCATCCATTGGAGTAACAGGAATCTCAACGACAGACTACCTTCCATAATGCCAATGCTACCATCCATTGGAGTAACAAAAATATCAACAACAAACTACCTTCCATAATGACAAGGCTACCATCCCTTGGAGTAACAAAAATCTCTACAACATACTACCTTCGATAATGACAAGACTACCTTCCATTGGAGTAACAAAAATATCGACAACAAACTATGTTCCTAATGACAAGGCAACCATCCGTTGGAGTAACAAAAATCTCGACAACAAACTATCTTCAATAATGACAAGGCTACCATGCATTGGGTTAACAAAAATATCGACAACAGACTATGTTCCTAATGAAAAGGCTACTATCCAATGGAGTAACAAAAATTTCGACAACAGACTACCTTCAAAAATGAAAAGGCTACCAACCATTGGAGTAACAAAAATCTCTACAAAAGACTACCTTCCATAATGACAAGGCTAGCATCCATTGGAGTAACAAAAATCTCGACAATAGACTATGTTCCATAATAACAAGGCTACCATCCATTAGAGTAACAAAAATCTCGACAATAGACTACCTTCAAAAATGAAAAGGCTACCAACCATTGGAGTAAGTAAAATCTCTACAACAGACTACCTTCCATAATGACAAGGCTACCATCCATTGAGTAAAAAAGATATCGACAACAAACTACCATCCATAATGACAAGGATACCATCCATTGGAGTAAGGAAATTCTCGACAACAGACTACCTTCCATAATGACAAGGTTACCATCCATTTGAATAACAAAAATCTCGACAACGAAATACCTACCATAATGACAAGGCTACCATCCATTGGAGTAACAAAAATATCGACAACAGACTGTGTTCCATAATGACAAGGCTACCATCCATTGGAGTAAATAAATTATGAACCATAGACTACCTTCCATAATGACATGGCTACCATCCATTGGAGTAACATAAATCTCAACGAAAGACTACCTTCCACAATGCCAAGGGTACTATCCATTAGAGTAACAAAAATATCAACAATAGACTACCTTCCATAATGACAAGGCTACCATCCATTGAGTAAAAAAGATATCGACAACATACAACCTTCCATAATGAAAAGGCTAACATCCATTGGAGTAACAAAAATCTCCACAACAAACTACCTTCTATAATGAAAAGGTTACTATCCATTTGAATAACAAAAATCTCGATAATAGACTACTCTCAATAATGACAAGGCTAAAATCCATTGGAGTAACAAAAATCTTGACAACAGACTACTTTCCATAATGACAAGGTTACCATTCATTGGAATAACAAAGATATCGACAACTGATTACCTTCCATAATGACAAGGCTACCATCCATTGAACTAATAAAAATATCGACAACATACTACCTTCCATAATGACAAGGCTACCATCCATTGGAGTAACAAAAATTTCGACAACTGACTACCTTCCATAATGAAAAGGCTACCATCCATTGGAGTAACAAAAATATCGAAAATAGACTACGTTCCATAATCACAAGGGTACCATCCATTTGAGGAAAAAAATCATGACAACTGACTACCTTTCATAATGACAACGCTACCATCCATTGGAGTAAAAACAATCTCGACAATAGACTACCTTGCATAATGACAAGGTTACCATCCATTTGAATGACAAAAATATCGACAACAAACTACCTTCCATAATGACAAGGCTACCATCCATGAGAGTAACAAGAATCATGACAACAAATTACCTTCCATAATGAAAAGGCTACTATCCATTGGAGTAACAAAGATTTCGACAATTGACTATCTTCCATAATGAGAAGGTTACCATTCATTGGAATAACAAAGATATCGACAACAGACTACATTCCATAATGACAAGGATACCATCCATTGAAGTAATAAAAATATCGACAACAGACTACCTTTCATAATGACAAGGCTACCATCCATTGGAGTAACAAAAATATCGACAACAGACTACCTTCCATAATGACAAGGCTACCATCCTTTGGAGTAACAAAAATATCGACAACAGACTATGTTCCATAATGACAAGGCTACCATCCATGAGTGTAAAAAAAATCTCGACAACTGACTACCTTCCATAATGACAAGGCTTCCATCCATTGGAGTAACAAAAACATTGACAACAGATTACCTTCCATAATGACAAGGCTACCATCCATTGGAGTAACAAAAATCTCGACAACATACTACCTTCCATAATGTAAAGGCTACCATCCATTGGAATAAAAAAAATCTCGACGTTAGAATACCTTCCATAATGACAAGGCTACCATCCATTGGGGTAACAAAAATCTCTACAATAGAGTACCTTCCATAATGACAAGGCTACCATCCATTGGGTAACAAAGATCTCGACAACAGACTACCTTCCATAATGATAAGGCTACAATCCATTGGATTAAAAAAAATTCTCGACAACAGACTACCTTCCATAATGACAAGGTTACCATCGATTGGAATAACAAAAATATCGACAACAGACAACCATCCATAATGACAATGCTACCATCAAATGGAATAACAAAAATATCGACAACGGACTACCTTCCATAATGTAAAGGCTACCATCCATCGGAGTAAAAAAAATCTCGACAGTAGAGTACCTTCCATAATGACAAGGTTACCATCCAATGGAATAACAAAAATATCGATAACAGACCACTTTCCATAATGACAAGGCTACCATCCATTGGAGTAACAAAAATATCGACAACAGACTACCTTCCATAATGACAAGGCTACCATCCTTTGGAGTAACAAAAATATCGACAACAGACTATGTTCCATAATGACAAGGCTACCATCCATCAGAGTAAAAAAAATCTCGACAACTGACTACCTTCCATAATGACAAGGCTTCCATCCATTGGAGTAACAAAAATATCGACAACAGATTACCTTCCATAATGACAAGGCTACCATCCATTGGAGTAACAAAAATCTCGACAACAGACTACCTTCCATAATGTAAAGGCTACCATCCATTGGAGTAAAAAAAATATCGACAATAGAATACCTTCCATAATGACAAGGCTACCATCCATTGGAGTAACAAAAATCTCTACAATAGACTACCTTCCATAATGACAAGGCTACCATCCATTGGGTAACAAAGATCTCGACAACAGACTACCTTCCATAATGATAAGGCTACAATCCATTGGATTAAAAAAAATTCTCGACAACAGACAACCATCCATAATGACAATGCTACCATCAAATGGAATAACAAAAATATCGACAACAGACTACCTTTTATAATGACAAGGCTACCATCCATTGGAGTAACAAAAATATGAACCATAGACTACCTTCCATAATGACAAGGCTACCATCCATTGGAGTAACAGAAATCTCAACGACAGACTACCTTCCATAATGCCAAGGATACCATCCATTGGAGTAACAAAAATATCAACAACAAAATACCTTCCATAATGACAAGGCTACCATCCCTTGGAGTAACAAAAATCTCTACAACATACTACCTTCGATAATGACAAGACTACCATCCATTGGAGTAACAAAAATATCGACAACAAACTATGTTCCTAATGACAAGGCAACCATCCATTGGAGTAACAAAAATCTCGACAACAGACTATCTTCAATAATGACAAGGCTACCATGCATTGGGATAACAAAAATATCGACAACCGACTATGTTCCTAATGAAAAGGCTACCATCCAATGGAGTAACAAAAATCTCGACAACAGACTACCTTCAAAAATGAAAAGGCTACCAACCATTGAGGTAACAAAAATCTCTACAACAGACTACCTTGCATAATGACAAGGCTACCATCCATTGAGTAACAAAGATATCGACAACAAACTACCTTCCATAATGACAAGGATACCATCCATTGGAGTAAACAAATTCTCGACAACAGACTATCTTCCATAATGACAAGGTTACCATCCATTTGAATAACAAAAATCTTGACAACAAAATAACTTCCTTAATGACAAGGCCACCATCCTTTGGATTAACAAAAATATTGACAATAAACTGTGTTCCATAATGACAAGGCTACCATCAATTAGAGTAAGAAAAATATCGACAATAGACTACCTTCCAAAATGACCAGGCTACCATCCATTGTAGTAACAAAAATCTCTACAACAGACTAACTTCCATAATGACAAGGCTACCATCCATTGAGTAACAAAGATATCGATAACACACTACCTTCCATAATGACAAGGCTACCATCCATTAGAGTAACAAAAATCTCGACAACAGACTACCTTCAATAATGACAAGGCTACAATCCATTGGAGTAACAAAATTTTTGACAATTGACTATCTTCCATAATGAAAAGGTTACCATTCATTGGAATAACAAAGATATCGACGACAGACTACATTCCATAATGACAAGGATACCATCCATTGAAGTAATAAAAATTTCCACAACAGACTACCTTTCATAATGACAAGGCTACCATCCATTGGAGTAACAAAAATATCGACAATAGATTACCTTCCATAATGACAAGGCTACCATCCATTGGAGTAACAAAAATCTCGACAACAGACTACCTTCCATAATGTAAAGGCTACCATCCATTAGAGTAAAAAAAATCTCGACAGTAGAATACCTTCCATAATGACAAGGTTACCATCCAATGGAATAACAAAAATATCGATAATAGACCACGTTCCATAATGACAAGGCTACCATCCATTGGAGTAACAAAAATCTCGACAACAAACTACCTTCCATAATGACAAGGCTACCATCCATTGGAGTAACAAAAATCTCGACAACATACTACCTTCCATAATGTAAAGGCTACCATCCATTGGAGTAAAAAAAATCTCGACGTTAGAATACCTTCCATAATGACAAGGCTACCATCCATTGGGGTAACAAAAATCTCTACAATAGACTACCTTCCATAATGACAAGGCTACAATCCATTGGGTAACAAAGATCTCGACAACAGACTACCTTCCATAATGATAAGGCTACAATCCATTGGATTAAAAAAAATTCTCGACAACAGACTACCTTCTATAATGACAAGGTTACCATCCATTGGAATAACAAAAATATCGACAACAGACAACCATCCACAATGACAATGCTACCATCAAATGGAATAACAAAAATATCGACAACGGACTACCTTCCATAATGTAAAGGCTACCATCCATCGGAGTAAAAAAAATCTCGACAGTAGAATACCTTCCATAATGACAAGGTTACCATCCAATGGAATAACAAAAATATCGATAACAGTCCACTTTCCATAATGACAAGGCTACCATCCATTGGAGTAACAAAAATATCGACAACAGACTACCTTCCATAATGACAAGGCTACCATCCTTTGGAGTAACAAAAATATCGACAACAGACTATGTTCCATAATGACAAGGCTACCATCCATGAGAGTAAAAAAAATCTCGACAACTGACTACCTTCAATAATGACAAGGCTTCCATCCATTGGAGTAACAAAAATATCGACAACAGATTACCTTCCATAATGACAAGGCTACCATCCATTGGAGTAACAAAAATCTCGACAACAGACTACCTTCCATAATGTAAAGGCTACCATCCATTGGAGTAAAAAAAATATCGACAATAGAATACCTTCCATAATGACAAGGCTACCATCCATTGGAGTAACAAAAATCTCTACAATAGACTACCTTCCATAATGACAAGGCTACCATCCATTGGGTAACAAAGATCTCGACAACAGACTACCTTCCATAATGATAAGGCTACAATCCATTGGATTAAAAAAAATTCTCGACAACAGACAACCATCCATAATGACAATGCTACCATCAAATGGAATAACAAAAATATCGACAACAGACTACCTTTTATAATGACAAGGCTACCATCCATTGGAGTAACAAAAATATGAACCATAGACTACCTTCCATAATGACAAGGCTACCATCCATTGGAGTAACAGAAATCTCAACGACAGACTACCTTCCATAATGCCAAGGATACCATCCATTGGAGTAACAAAAATATCAACAACAAAATACCTTCCATAATGACAAGGCTACCATCCCTTGGAGTAACAAAAATCTCTACAACATACTACCTTCGATAATGACAAGACTACCATCCATTGGAGTAACAAAAATATCGACAACAAACTATGTTCCTAATGACAAGGCAACCATCCATTGGAGTAACAAAAATCTCGACAACAGACTATCTTCAATAATGACAAGGCTACCATGCATTGGGATAACAAAAATATCGACAACCGACTATGTTCCTAATGAAAAGGCTACCATCCAATGGAGTAACAAAAATCTCGACAACAGACTACCTTCAAAAATGAAAAGGCTACCAACCATTGAGGTAACAAAAATCTCTACAACAGACTACCTTGCATAATGACAAGGCTACCATCCATTGAGTAACAAAGATATCGACAACAAACTACCTTCCATAATGACAAGGATACCATCCATTGGAGTAAACAAATTCTCGACAACAGACTATCTTCCATAATGACAAGGTTACCATCCATTTGAATAACAAAAATCTTGACAACAAAATACCTTCCTTAATTACAAGGCCACCATCCTTTGGAGTAACAAAAATATTGACAATAAACTGTGTTCCATAATGACAAGGCTACCATCAATTAGAGTAAGAAAAATATCGACAATAGACTACCTTCCAAAATGACCAGGCTACCATCCATTGTAGTAACAAAAATCTCTACAACAGACTAACTTCCATAATGACAAGGCTACCATCCATTGAGTAACAAAGATATCGATAACACACTACCTTCCATAATGACAAGGCTACCATCCATTAGAGTAACAAAAATCTCGACAACAGACTACCTTCAATAATGACAAGGCTACAATCCATTGGAGTAACAAAATTTTTGACAATTGACTATCTTCCATAATGAAAAGGTTACCATTCATTGGAATAACAAAGATATCGACAACAGACTACATTCCATAATGACAAGGATACCATCCATTGAAGTAATAAAAATTTCCACAACAGACTACCTTTCATAATGACAAGGCTACCATCCATTGGAGTAACAAAAATATCGACAATAGATTACCTTCCATAATGACAAGGCTACCATCCATTGGAGTAACAAAAATCTCGACAACAGACTACCTTCCATAATGTAAAGGCTACCATCCATTAGAGTAAAAAAAATCTCGACAGTAGAATACCTTCCATAATGACAAGGTTACCATCCAATGGAATAACAAAAATATCGATAATAGACCACGTTCCATAATGACAAGGCTACCATCCATTGGAGTAACAAAAATCTCGACAACAAACTACCTTCCATAATGACAAGGCTACCATCCATTGGAGTAACAAAAATCTCGACAACAAACTACCTTCCATAATGTAAAGGCTACCATCCATTGGAGTAAAAAAAATCTCGACAATAGAATACCTTCCATAATGACAAGGCTACCATCCATTGGAGTAACAAAAATCTCTACAATAGACTACCTTCCATAATGACAAGGCTACCATCCATTGGGTAACAAAGTTCTCGACAACAGACTACCATCCATAATGATAAGGCTACAATCCATTGGATTAAAAAAAATTCTCGACAACAGACTACCTTCCATAATGACAAGGTTACCATGCATTGGAATAACAAAAATATCGACAACAGACAACCATCCATAATGACAATGCTACCATCAAATGGAATAACAAAAATATCGACAACAGACTACCTTCCATAATGTAAAGTCTACCATCCATCGGAGGAAAAAAAATCTCGACAGTAGAATACCTTCCATAATGACAAGGTTACCATCCAATGGAATAACAAAAATATCGATAATAGACCATGTTCCATAATGACAAGGCTACCATCCATTGGAGTAACAAAAATCTCGACAACAAACTACCTTCCATAATGACAAGGCTACCATCCTTTGGAGTAACAAAAATATCGACAACAGACTATGTTCCATAATGACAAGGCTACCATCCATGAGAGTAAAAAAAATCTCGACAACTGACTACCTTCCATAATGACAAGGCTTCCATCCATTGGAGTAACAAAAATATCGACAACAGATTACCTTCCATAATGACAAGGCTACCATCCATTGGAGTAACAAAAATCTCGACAACAGACTACCTTCCATAATGTAAAGGCTACCATCCATTGGAGTAAAAAAAATCTCGACAATAGAATACCTTCCATAATGACAAGGCTACCATCCATTGGAGTAACAAAAATCTCTACAATAGACTACCTTCCATAATGACAAGGCTACCATCCATTGGGTAACAAAGATCTCGACAACAGACTACCTTCCATAATGATAAGGCTAGAATCCATTGGATTAAAAAAAATTCTCGACAACAGACAACCATCCATAATGACAATGCTACCATCAAATGGAATAACAAAAATATCGACAACAGACTACCTTTTATAATGACAAGGCTACCATCCATTGGAGTAACAAAAATATGAACCATAGACTACCTTCCATAATGACAAGGCTACCATCCATTGGAGTAACAGAAATCTCAACGACAGACTACCTTCCATAATGCCAAGGATACCATCCATTGGAGTAACAAAAATATCAACAACAAAATACCTTCCATAATGACAAGGCTACCATCCATTGGAGTAACAAAAATCTCTACAACATACTACCTTCGATAATGACAAGACTACCATCCATTGGAGTAACAAAAATATCGACAACAAACTATGTTCCTAATGACAAGGCAACCATCCATTGGAGTAACAAAAATCTCGACAACAGACTATCTTCAATAATGACAAGGCTACCATGCATTGGGATAACAAAAATATCGACAACCGACTATGTTCCTAATGAAAAGGCTACCATCCAATGGAGTAACAAAAATCTCGACAACAGACTACCTTCAAAAATGAAAAGGCTACCAACCATTGAGGTAACAAAAATCTCTACAACAGACTACCTTCCATAATGACAAGGCTACCATCCATTGAGTAACAAAGATATCGACAACAAACTACCTTCCATAATGACAAGGATACCATCCATTGGAGTAAACAAATTCTCGACAACAGACTATCTTCCATAATGACAAGGTTACCATCCATTTCAATAACAAAAATCTCGACAACAAAATACCTTCCTTAATGACAAGGCCACCATCCATTGGAGTAACAAAAATATTGACCATAAACTGTGTTCCATAATGACAAGGCTACCATCAATTAGAGTAAGAAAAATATCGACAATAGACTACCTTCCAAAATGACCAGGCTACCATCCATTGTAGTAACAAAAATCTCTACAACAGACTAACTTCCATAATGACAAGGCTACCATCCATTGAGTAACAAAGATATCGATAACACACTACCTTCCATAACGACAAGGCTACCATCCATTAGAGTAACAAAAATCTCGACAACAGACTACCTTCAATAATGACAAGGCTACAATCCATTGGAGTAACAAAAATTTCGACAACAAACTACCTTTCATAATGACAAGGCTACCATCCATTGGAGTAACAAAAATCCTGACAACAGACTACCTTCCATAATGTAAAGGCTACCATCCATTGGAGTAATAAAAATCTCGAGAACATACTACCTTCCATAATGACAAGGCTACCATCCATTGGAGTAACAAAAATCTCGACAACAGACTACCTTCCATAATGACTAGTCTACCATCCATTGGAGTAACAAAGTTATCGACAACAAACTACCTTCCATAATTACAAGACTACCATCCATTGTAGTAACAAAAATCTTGACAACAGACTACCTTCCATACTGATAAGGCTACCATCCATTGGAGTAAAACAAATCTAGAAAACAGACTACCTTCCATAATGACAAGGCTACCATCCATTGGAGTAACAAAAATATCGACAACAGACTACCTTCCATAATGACAAGGCTACCATCCAATGGAATAACCAAAATATCGACAACATACTACCTTCCATAATGACAAGGATACCATCCATTAGAGTAACAAAAATATCAACAACAGACTACCTTCAATAATGACAAGGCCACCATCCAATGGAGTGATAAATATCTCGTCAACAAACTACCATAAATAATGATTACGCTACGATTCATTGGAGTAACAAAGATATCGACAACAGACTACCTTCCATAATGACAAGACTAACATCCATTGTAGCAACAAAAATCTCGACAACAAACTTCCTTCCATAATGACTAGGCTACCATCCATAGGAGTAACAAAGATATCGAGAACAGACTACCTTCCATAATGACCAGACTACCATCCATTGTAGTAACAAAAATCTCGACAACAGACTACCTTCCATAATGACAAGGCTACCATCCATTAGAGTAACAAAAATCTCGACAATAGACTACCTTCCATAATAATAAGGCTACCATCTATTGGAATAACAAAAATCTCGAGAACAGACTACCTTCCATAATGACATGGCTACCATCCAATGGAATAGCAGAAATATGGAGAACAGACTATCTTCCATAAGGACAAGGCTACCATCCATTGGAGTAACAAAGATCTCAACAACAAACTACCTTCCATAACAACAAGGCAACCATCCATTGGAGTAATAAAAATCTCGAAAACATACTACCTTCCATAATGACAAGGCTACAATCAATTGGAGTAACAAAAATCTCGACAAGACACTACCTTCCATAATAACTAGGCCACCATCCATTGGAGTAACAAAGATATCGACAATAGACTACCTTCCATAATGACAAGACTACCATCCATTGTAGTAACAAAAATCTTGATAACAAACTACCTTCCATAATGAGGCTACCATCCATTGGAGTAACAAAGATATCAACAACAGACTACCTTCCATAATGACAATACTACTATCCATTGTAGTAACAAAAATCTCGACAACAGACTACCTTCCATCATGACAAGGCTACCATCCATTGTAGTAAAAAAAATCTCGACAACATACTACCTTTTAAAATGACATGGCTACCATCCACTGGAGTAATAATAAACTTGGCAACATACTACCTTCCACAATGACAAGGCTACCATCCACCAGAGTAACAAAAATCTCGACAACAGACTACCTTCCATAATGACAAGGCTACCATCCATTTTAGTAACAAAAATCTCAACAACAGACTACCTTCCATAATGACTAGGCTACCATCCATTGGAGTAACAAAAATCTCGACAATAGACTACCTTCCATAATGATAAGGCTACCATCTATTGGAATAACAAAATTCTCGAGAACAGACTACCTTCCAAAATGACATGGCTACCATCCAATGGAATAACATAAATATGGAGAACATACTATCTTCCATAAGGACAAGGCTACCATCCCTTGGAGTGACAAAAATCACAACGACAGACTACCTTCAATAATGACAAGGCTACCATCCAATGGAGTAACAAAGATCTCAACAACAAACTACCTTCCATAACAACAAGGCAACCATCCATTGGAGTAATAAAAATCTCGACAACATACTACCTTCCATAATGACAAGGCTACAATCCATTGGAGTAACAAAAATCTCGACAAGAGACTACCTTCCATAATAACTAGGCCACCATCCATTGGAGTAACAAAGATATCGACAATAGACTACCTTCCATAATGACAAGACTACCATCCATTGTAGTAACAAAAATCTTGATAACAAACTACCTTCCATCCATTGGAGTAACAAAGATATCAACAACATACTACCTTCCATAAATACAAGACTACTATCCATTGTAGTAACAAAACTCTCGACAACAGACTACCTTCCATAATGACAAGGCTACCATCCATTGTAGTAAAAAAAATCTCGACAACATACTACCTTTTAAAATGAAATGGCTACCATCCACTGGAGTAATAATAATCTTGGGAACATACTACGTTCCACAATGACAAGGCTACCATCCACCAGAGTAACAAAAATCTCGACAACAGACTACCTTTCATAATGACAAGGCTACCATCCATTTTAGTAACAAAAATCTCAACAACAGACTACCTTCCATAATGACTAGGCTACCATCCATTGGAGTAACAACGATATCAATAACAGACTACCTTCCATAATGACAAGACTACCATCCATTGGAGTAACAAAAATCTCGACAACAGACTACCTTCAATAATGACAAGGCTACCATAAGTTACAGTAACAAAAATATCGACAACAGACTACCTTCCATAATGACAAGGCTACCATCTATTGGAATAACAAAAATCTCGATAACAGACTACCTTCTATAACGACAAGGCTACCATCCAATGGAATAACAAAAATCTAGATAACAGACTACCTTCCATAGTGATAAGGCTAACATCCATTGGAGTGACAGAAATCACAATGACAGAATACCTTCCATAATGACAAGGCTACCATCCATTGGAGTAACAATGGTCTCGACAATAAACTACCTTCCATAATGACAAGGGTACCATCCATTGGAGTAACAAAAATATCAACAATAGACTACCTTCCATAATGATTAAGCTAACATCCATTGGATTAACAAAGATATCGACAACAGACAACCTTCCATAATGACAAGACTACCATCCATTGTAGCAAAAAAAATCTCGACAACAAACTACCTTCCATAATGACTAGGCTACCATCCATTGGAGTAACAAAGATATCGACAACAGACTACCTTCCATAATGACAAGACTACCATCCATTGTAGTAACAAAAATCTCGACAATAGACTACCTTCCATAATGACAAGGCTACCATCCATTAGAGTAACAAAAATCTCGACAACAGACTACCTTCCATAATGATAAGGGTACCATCTATTGGAATAACAAAAATCTCGAGAACATAATACCTTCCATAATGACAAGGCTACCATCCAATGGAATAGCAAAAATATCGAGAACAAACTATCTTCCATAGTGACAAGGCTACCATCCATTGGAGTGACAGAAATCACAACGACAAACTACCTTCCATAATGACAAGGCTACCATCCAATTAAGTAACAAAGATCTCGACAACAAACTACCTTCCATAACAACAAGGCTACCATCCATTGGAGTAATAAAAATCTTGACAACATACCACCTTCCATAATGACAAGGATACCATCCATTGGAGTAACAAAACTCTCGACCACAGACTACCTTCCATAATGACTAGGATACCATCCATTGGAGTAAAAAAAAATCTCGACAACAAACTACCTTCCATAATGTAAAGGCTACCATCCATTGGAGTAAAAAAAATCTCGACAATAGAATACCTTCCATAATGACAAGGCTACCATCCATTGGAGTAACAAAAATCTCTACAATAGACTACCTTCCATAATGACAAGGCTACCATCCATTGGGTAACAAAGTTCTCGACAACAGACTACCATCCATAATGATAAGGCTACAATCCATTGGATTAAAAAAAATTCTCGACAACAGACTACCTTCCATAATGACAAGGTTACCATGCATTGGAATAACAAAAATATCGACAACAGACAACCATCCATAATGACAATGCTACCATCAAATGGAATAACAAAAATATCGACAACAGACTACCTTCCATAATGTAAAGTCTACCATCCATCGGAGGAAAAAAAATCTCGACAGTAGAATACCTTCCATAATGACAAGGTTACCATCCAATGGAATAACAAAAATATCGATAATAGACCATGTTCCATAATGACAAGGCTACCATCCATTGGAGTAACAAAAATCTCGACAACAAACTACCTTCCATAATGACAAGGCTACCATCCTTTGGAGTAACAAAAATATCGACAACAGACTATGTTCCATAATGACAAGGCTACCATCCATGAGAGTAAAAAAAATCTCGACAACTGACTACCTTCCATAATGACAAGGCTTCCATCCATTGGAGTAACAAAAATATCGACAACAGATTACCTTCCATAATGACAAGGCTACCATCCATTGGAGTAACAAAAATCTCGACAACAGACTACCTTCCATAATGTAAAGGCTACCATCCATTGGAGTAAAAAAAATCTCGACAATAGAATACCTTCCATAATGACAAGGCTACCATCCATTGGAGTAACAAAAATCTCTACAATAGACTACCTTCCATAATGACAAGGCTACCATCCATTGGGTAACAAAGATCTCGACAACAGACTACCTTCCATAATGATAAGGCTAGAATCCATTGGATTAAAAAAAATTCTCGACAACAGACAACCATCCATAATGACAATGCTACCATCAAATGGAATAACAAAAATATCGACAACAGACTACCTTTTATAATGACAAGGCTACCATCCATTGGAGTAACAAAAATATGAACCATAGACTACCTTCCATAATGACAAGGCTACCATCCATTGGAGTAACAGAAATCTCAACGACAGACTACCTTCCATAATGCCAAGGATACCATCCAGTGGAGTAACAAAAATATCAACAACAAAATACCTTCCATAATGACAAGGCTACCATCCATTGGAGTAACAAAAATCTCTACAACATACTACCTTCGATAATGACAAGACTACCATCCATTGGAGTAACAAAAATCTCGACAACAAACTATGTTCCTAATGACAAGGCAACCATCCATTGGAGTAACAAAAATCTCGACAACAGACTATCTTCAATAATGACAAGGCTACCATGCATTGGGATAACAAAAATATCGACAACCGACTATGTTCCTAATGAAAAGGCTACCATCCAATGGAGTAACAAAAATCTCGACAACAGACTACCTTCAAAAATGAAAAGGCTACCAACCATTGAGGTAACAAAAATCTCTACAACAGACTACCTTCCATAATGACAAGGCTACCATCCATTGAGTAACAAAGATATCGACAACAAACTACCTTCCATAATGACAAGGATACCATCCATTGGAGTAAACAAATTCTCGACAACAGACTATCTTCCATAATGACAAGGTTACCATCCATTTCAATAACAAAAATCTCGACAACAAAATACCTTCCTTAATGACAAGGCCACCATCCATTGGAGTAACAAAAATATTGACCATAAACTGTGTTCCATAATGACAAGGCTACCATCAATTAGAGTAAGAAAAATATCGACAATAGACTACCTTCCAAAATGACCAGGCTACCATCCATTGTAGTAACAAAAATCTCTACAACAGACTAACTTCCATAATGACAAGGCTACCATCCATTGAGTAACAAAGATATCGATAACACACTACCTTCCATAACGACAAGGCTACCATCCATTAGAGTAACAAAAATCTCGACAACAGACTACCTTCAATAATGACAAGGCTACAATCCATTGGAGTAACAAAAATTTCGACAATTGACTATCTTCCATAATGAAAAGGTTACCATTCATTGGAATAACAAAGATATCGACAACAGACTACATTCCATAATGACAAGGATAACATCCATTGAAGTAATAAAAATATCGACAACAAACTACCTTTCATAATGACAAGGCTACCATCCATTGGAGTAACAAAAATCCTGACAACAGACTACCTTCCATAATGTAAAGGCTACCATCCATTGGAGTAATAAAAATCTCGAGAACATACTACCTTCCATAATGACAAGGCTACCATCCATTGGAGTAACAAAAATCTCGACAACAGACTACCTTCCATAATGACTAGTCTACCATCCATTGGAGTAACAAAGTTATCGACAACAAACTACCTTCCATAATTGCAAGACTACCATCCATTGTAGTAACAAAAATCTTGACAACAGACTACCTTCCATACTGATAAGGCTACCATCCATTGGAGTAAAACAAATCTAGAAAACAGACTACCTTCCATAATGACAAGGCTACCATCCATTGGAGTAACAAAAATATCGACAACAGACTACCTTCCATAATGACAAGGCTACCATCCAATGGAATAACCAAAATATCGACAACATACTACCTTCCATAATGACAAGGATACCATCCATTAGAGTAACAAAAATATCAACAACAGACTACCTTCAATAATGACAAGGCCACCATCCAATGGAGTGATAAATATCTCGTCAACAAACTACCATAAATAATGATTACGCTACGATTCATTGGAGTAACAAAGATATCGACAACAGACTACCTTCCATAATGACAAGACTAACATCCATTGTAGCAACAAAAATCTCGACAACAAACTTCCTTCCATAATGACTAGGCTACCATCCATAGGAGTAACAAAGATATCGAGAACAGACTACCTTCCATAATGACCAGACTACCATCCATTGTAGTAACAAAAATCTCGACAACAGACTACCTTCCATAATGACAAGGCTACCATCCATTAGATTAACAAAAATCTCGACAATAGACTACCTTCCATAATAATAAGGCTACCATCTATTGGAATAACAAAAATCTCGAGAACAGACTACCTTCCATAATGACATGGCTACCATCCAATGGAATAGCAGAAATATGGAGAACAGACTATCTTCCATAAGGACAAGGCTACCATCCATTGGAGTAACAAAGATCTCAACAACAAACTACCTTCCATAACAACAAGGCAACCATCCATTGGAGTAATAAAAATCTCGAAAACATACTACCTTCCATAATGACAAGGCTACAATCAATTGGAGTAACAAAAATCTCGACAAGACACTACCTTCCATAATAACTAGGCCACCATCCATTGGAGTAACAAAGATATCGACAATAGACTACCTTCCATAATGACAAGACTACCATCCATTGTAGTAACAAAAATCTTGATAACAAACTACCTTCCATAATGAGGCTACCATCCATTGGAGTAACAAAGATATCAACAACAGACTACCTTCCATAATGACAATACTACTATCCATTGTAGTAACAAAAATCTCGACAACAGACTACCTTCCATCATGACAAGGCTACCATCCATTGTAGTAAAAAAAATCTCGACAACATACTACCTTTTAAAATGACATGGCTACCATCCACTGGAGTAATAATAAACTTGGCAACATACTACCTTCCACAATGACAAGGCTACCATCCACCAGAGTAACAAAAATCTCGACAACAGACTACCTTCCATAATGACAAGGCTACCATCCATTTTAGTAACAAAAATCTCAACAACAGACTACCTTCCATAATGACTAGGCTACCATCCATTGGAGTAACAAAAATCTCGACAATAGACTACCTTCCATAATGATAAGGCTACCATCTATTGGAATAACAAAATTCTCGAGAACAGACTACCTTCCAAAATGACATGGCTACCATCCAATGGAATAACATAAATATGGAGAACATACTATCTTCCATAAGGACAAGGCTACCATCCCTTGGAGTGACAAAAATCACAACGACAGACTACCTTCAATAATGACAAGGCTACCATCCAATGGAGTAACAAAGATCTCAACAACAAACTACCTTCCATAACAACAAGGCAACCATCCATTGGAGTAATAAAAATCTCGACAACATACTACCTTCCATAATGACAAGGCTACAATCCATTGGAGTAACAAAAATCTCGACAAGAGACTACCTTCCATAATAACTAGGCCACCATCCATTGGAGTAACAAAGATATCGACAATAGACTACCTTCCATAATGACAAGACTACCATCCATTGTAGTAACAAAAATCTTGATAACAAACTACCTTCCATCCATTGGAGTAACAAAGATATCAACAACATACTACCTTCCATAAATACAAGACTACTATCCATTGTAGTAACAAAACTCTCGACAACAGACTACCTTCCATAATGACAAGGCTACCATCCATTGTAGTAAAAAAAATCTCGACAACATACTACCTTTTAAAATGAAATGGCTACCATCCACTGGAGTAATAATAATCTTGGGAACATACTACGTTCCACAATGACAAGGCTACCATCCACCAGAGTAACAAAAATCTCGACAACAGACTACCTTTCATAATGACAAGGCTACCATCCATTTTAGTAACAAAAATCTCAACAACAGACTACCTTCCATAATGACTAGGCTACCATCCATTGGAGTAACAACGATATCAATAACAGACTACCTTCCATAATGACAAGACTACCATCCATTGGAGTAACAAAAATCTCGACAACAGACTACCTTCAATAATGACAAGGCTACCATAAGTTACAGTAACAAAAATATCGACAACAGACTACCTTCCATAATGACAAGGCTACCATCTATTGGAATAACAAAAATCTCGATAACAGACTACCTTCTATAACGACAAGGCTACCATCCAATGGAATAACAAAAATCTAGATAACAGACTACCTTCCATAGTGATAAGGCTAACATCCATTGGAGTGACAAAAATCACAATGACAGAATACCTTCCATAATGACAAGGCTACCATCCATTGGAGTAACAATGGTCTCGACAATAAACTACCTTCCATAATGACAAGGGTACCATCCATTGGAGTAACAAAAATATCAACAATAGACTACCTTCCATAATGATTAAGCTAACATCCATTGGATTAACAAAGATATCGACAACAGACAACCTTCCATAATGACAAGACTACCATCCATTGTAGCAAAAAAAATCTCGACAACAAACTACCTTCCATAATGACTAGGCTACCATCCATTGGAGTAACAAAGATATCGACAACAGACTACCTTCCATAATGACAAGACTACCATCCATTGTAGTAACAAAAATCTCGACAACAGACTACCTTCCATAATGACAAGGCTACCATCCATTAGAGTAACAAAAATCTCGACAATAGACTACCTTCCATAATAATAAGGCTACCATCTATTGGAATAACAAAAATCTCGAGAACAGACTACCCTCCATAATGACATGGCTACCATCCAATGGAATAGCAGAAATATGGAGAACAGACTATCTTCCATAAGGACAAGGCTACCATCCATTGGAGTAACAAAGATCTCAACAACAAACTACCTTCCATAACAACAAGGCAACCATCCATTGGAGTAATAAAAATCTCGAAAACATACTACCTTCCATAATGACAAGGCTACAATCAATTGGAGTAACAAAAATCTCGACAAGACACTACCTTCCATAATAACTAGGCCACCATCCATTGGAGTAACAAAGATATCGACAATAGACTACCTTCCATAATGACAAGACTACCATCCATTGTAGTAACAAAAATCTTGATAACAAACTACCTTCCATAATGAGGCTACCATCCATTGGAGTAACAAAGATATCAACAACAGACTACCTTCCATAATGACAATACTACTATCCATTGTAGTAACAAAAATCTCGACAACAGACTACCTTCCATCATGACAAGGCTACCATCCATTGTAGTAAAAAAAATCTCGACAACATACTACCTTTTAAAATGACATGGCTACCATCCACTGGAGTAATAATAAACTTGGCAACATACTACCTTCCACAATGACAAGGCTACCATCCACCAGAGTAACAAAAATCTCGACAACAGACTACCTTCCATAATGACAAGGCTACCATCCATTTTAGTAACAAAAATCTCAACAACAGACTACCTTCCATAATGACTAGGCTACCATCCATTGGAGTAACAAAAATCTCGACAATAGACTACCTTCCATAATGATAAGGCTACCATCTATTGGAATAACAAAATTCTCGAGAACAGACTACCTTCCAAAATAACATGGCTACCATCCAATGGAATAACATAAATATGGAGAACATACTATCTTCCATAAGGACAAGGCTACCATCCCTTGGAGTGACAAAAATCACAACGACAGACTACCTTCAATAATGACAAGGCTACCATCCAATGGAGTAACAAAGATCTCAACAACAAACTACCTTCCATAACAACAAGGCAACCATCCATTGGAGTAATAAAAATCTCGACAACATACTACCTTCCATAATGACAAGGCTACAATCCATTGGAGTAACAAAAATCTCGACAAGAGACTACCTTCCATAATAACTAGGCCACCATCCATTGGAGTAACAAAGATATCGACAATAGACTACCTTCCATAATGACAAGACTACCATCCATTGTAGTAACAAAAATCTTGATAACAAACTACCTTCCATCCATTGGAGTAACAAAGATATCAACAACATACTACCTTCCATAAATACAAGACTACTATCCATTGTAGTAACAAAACTCTCGACAACAGACTACCTTCCATAATGACAAGGCTACCATCCATTGTAGTAAAAAAAATCTCGACAACATACTACCTTTTAAAATGAAATGGCTACCATCCACTGGAGTAATAATAATCTTGGGAACATACTACGTTCCACAATGACAAGGCTACCATCCACCAGAGTAACAAAAATCTCGACAACAGACTACCTTTCATAATGACAAGGCTACCATCCATTTTAGTAACAAAAATCTCAACAACAGACTACCTTCCATAATGACTAGGCTACCATCCATTGGAGTAACAACGATATCAATAACAGACTACCTTCCATAATGACAAGACTACCATCCATTGGAGTAACAAAAATCTCGACAACAGACTACCTTCAATAATGACAAGGCTACCATAAGTTACAGTAACAAAAATATCGACAACAGACTACCTTCCATAATGACAAGGCTACCATCTATTGGAATAACAAAAATCTCGATAACAGACTACCTTCTATAACGACAAGGCTACCATCCAATGGAATAACAAAAATCTAGATAACAGACTACCTTCCATAGTGATAAGGCTAACATCCATTGGAGTGACAAAAATCACAATGACAGAATACCTTCCATAATGACAAGGCTACCATCCATTGGAGTAACAATGGTCTCGACAATAAACTACCTTCCATAATGACAAGGGTACCATCCATTGGAGTAACAAAAATATCAACAATAGACTACCTTCCATAATGATTAAGCTAACATCCATTGGATTAACAAAGATATCGACAACAGACAACCTTCCATAATGACAAGACTACCATCCATTGTAGCAAAAAAAATCTCGACAACAAACTACCTTCCATAATGACTAGGCTACCATCCATTGGAGTAACAAAGATATCGACAACAGACTACCTTCCATAATGACAAGACTACCATCCATTGTAGTAACAAAAATCTCGACAACAGACTACCTTCCATAATGACAAGGCTACCATCCATTAGAGTAACAAAAATCTCGACAATAGACTACCTTCCATAATAATAAGGCTACCATCTATTGGAATAACAAAAATCTCGAGAACAGACTACCCTCCATAATGACATGGCTACCATCCAATGGAATAGCAGAAATATGGAGAACAGACTATCTTCCATAAGGACAAGGCTACCATCCATTGGAGTAACAAAGATCTCAACAACAAACTACCTTCCATAACAACAAGGCAACCATCCATTGGAGTAATAAAAATCTCGAAAACATACTACCTTCCATAATGACAAGGCTACAATCAATTGGAGTAACAAAAATCTCGACAAGACACTACCTTCCATAATAACTAGGCCACCATCCATTGGAGTAACAAAGATATCGACAATAGACTACCTTCCATAATGACAAGACTACCATCCATTGTAGTAACAAAAATCTTGATAACAAACTACCTTCCATAATGAGGCTACCATCCATTGGAGTAACAAAGATATCAACAACAGACTACCTTCCATAATGACAATACTACTATCCATTGTAGTAACAAAAATCTCGACAACAGACTACCTTCCATCATGACAAGGCTACCATCCATTGTAGTAAAAAAAATCTCGACAACATACTACCTTTTAAAATGACATGGCTACCATCCACTGGAGTAATAATAAACTTGGCAACATACTACCTTCCACAATGACAAGGCTACCATCCACCAGAGTAACAAAAATCTCGACAACAGACTACCTTCCATAATGACAAGGCTACCATCCATTTTAGTAACAAAAATCTCAACAACAGACTACCTTCCATAATGACTAGGCTACCATCCATTGGAGTAACAAAAATCTCGACAATAGACTACCTTCCATAATGATAAGGCTACCATCTATTGGAATAACAAAATTCTCGAGAACAGACTACCTTCCAAAATAACATGGCTACCATCCAATGGAATAACATAAATATGGAGAACATACTATCTTCCATAAGGACAAGGCTACCATCCCTTGGAGTGACAAAAATCACAACGACAGACTACCTTCAATAATGACAAGGCTACCATCCAATGGAGTAACAAAGATCTCAACAACAAACTACCTTCCATAACAACAAGGCAACCATCCATTGGAGTAATAAAAATCTCGACAACATACTACCTTCCATAATGACAAGGCTACAATCCATTGGAGTAACAAAAATCTCGACAAGAGACTACCTTCCATAATAACTAGGCCACCATCCATTGGAGTAACAAAGATATCGACAATAGACTACCTTCCATAATGACAAGACTACCATCCATTGTAGTAACAAAAATCTTGATAACAAACTACCTTCCATCCATTGGAGTAACAAAGATATCAACAACATACTACCTTCCATAAATACAAGACTACTATCCATTGTAGTAACAAAACTCTCGACAACAGACTACCTTCCATAATGACAAGGCTACCATCCATTGTAGTAAAAAAAATCTCGACAACATACTACCTTTTAAAATGAAATGGCTACCATCCACTGGAGTAATAATAATCTTGGGAACATACTACGTTCCACAATGACAAGGCTACCATCCACCAGAGTAACAAAAATCTCGACAACAGACTACCTTTCATAATGACAAGGCTACCATCCATTTTAGTAACAAAAATCTCAACAACAGACTACCTTCCATAATGACTAGGCTACCATCCATTGGAGTAACAACGATATCAATAACAGACTACCTTCCATAATGACAAGACTACCATCCATTGGAGTAACAAAAATCTCGACAACAGACTACCTTCAATAATGACAAGGCTACCATAAGTTACAGTAACAAAAATATCGACAACAGACTACCTTCCATAATGACAAGGCTACCATCTATTGGAATAACAAAAATCTCGATAACAGACTACCTTCTATAACGACAAGGCTACCATCCAATGGAATAACAAAAATCTAGATAACAGACTACCTTCCATAGTGATAAGGCTAACATCCATTGGAGTGACAAAAATCACAATGACAGAATACCTTCCATAATGACAAGGCTACCATCCATTGGAGTAACAATGGTCTCGACAATAAACTACCTTCCATAATGACAAGGGTACCATCCATTGGAGTAACAAAAATATCAACAATAGACTACCTTCCATAATGATTAAGCTAACATCCATTGGATTAACAAAGATATCGACAACAGACAACCTTCCATAATGACAAGACTACCATCCATTGTAGCAAAAAAAATCTCGACAACAAACTACCTTCCATAATGACTAGGCTACCATCCATTGGAGTAACAAAGATATCGACAACAGACTACCTTCCATAATGACAAGACTACCATCCATTGTAGTAACAAAAATCTCGACAACAGACTACCTTCCATAATGACAAGGCTACCATCCATTAGAGTAACAAAAATCTCGACAATAGACTACCTTCCATAATAATAAGGCTACCATCTATTGGAATAACAAAAATCTCGAGAACAGACTACCCTCCATAATGACATGGCTACCATCCAATGGAATAGCAGAAATATGGAGAACAGACTATCTTCCATAAGGACAAGGCTACCATCCATTGGAGTAACAAAGATCTCAACAACAAACTACCTTCCATAACAACAAGGCAACCATCCATTGGAGTAATAAAAATCTCGAAAACATACTACCTTCCATAATGACAAGGCTACAATCAATTGGAGTAACAAAAATCTCGACAAGACACTACCTTCCATAATAACTAGGCCACCATCCATTGGAGTAACAAAGATATCGACAATAGACTACCTTCCATAATGACAAGACTACCATCCATTGTAGTAACAAAAATCTTGATAACAAACTACCTTCCATAATGAGGCTACCATCCATTGGAGTAACAAAGATATCAACAACAGACTACCTTCCATAATGACAATACTACTATCCATTGTAGTAACAAAAATCTCGACAACAGACTACCTTCCATCATGACAAGGCTACCATCCATTGTAGTAAAAAAAATCTCGACAACATACTACCTTTTAAAATGACATGGCTACCATCCACTGGAGTAATAATAAACTTGGCAACATACTACCTTCCACAATGACAAGGCTACCATCCACCAGAGTAACAAAAATCTCGACAACAGACTACCTTCCATAATGACAAGGCTACCATCCATTTTAGTAACAAAAATCTCAACAACAGACTACCTTCCATAATGACTAGGCTACCATCCATTGGAGTAACAAAAATCTCGACAATAGACTACCTTCCATAATGATAAGGCTACCATCTATTGGAATAACAAAATTCTCGAGAACAGACTACCTTCCAAAATGACATGGCTACCATCCAATGGAATAACATAAATATGGAGAACATACTATCTTCCATAAGGACAAGGCTACCATCCCTTGGAGTGACAAAAATCACAACGACAGACTACCTTCAATAATGACAAGGCTACCATCCAATGGAGTAACAAAGATCTCAACAACAAACTACCTTCCATAACAACAAGGCAACCATCCATTGGAGTAATAAAAATCTCGACAACATACTACCTTCCATAATGACAAGGCTACAATCCATTGGAGTAACAAAAATCTCGACAAGAGACTACCTTCCATAATAACTAGGCCACCATCCATTGGAGTAACAAAGATATCGACAATAGACTACCTTCCATAATGACAAGACTACCATCCATTGTAGTAACAAAAATCTTGATAACAAACTACCTTCCATCCATTGGAGTAACAAAGATATCAACAACATACTACCTTCCATAAATACAAGACTACTATCCATTGTAGTAACAAAACTCTCGACAACAGACTACCTTCCATAATGACAAGGCTACCATCCATTGTAGTAAAAAAAATCTCGACAACATACTACCTTTTAAAATGAAATGGCTACCATCCACTGGAGTAATAATAATCTTGGGAACATACTACGTTCCACAATGACAAGGCTACCATCCACCAGAGTAACAAAAATCTCGACAACAGACTACCTTTCATAATGACAAGGCTACCATCCATTTTAGTAACAAAAATCTCAACAACAGACTACCTTCCATAATGACTAGGCTACCATCCATTGGAGTAACAACGATATCAATAACAGACTACCTTCCATAATGACAAGACTACCATCCATTGGAGTAACAAAAATCTCGACAACAGACTACCTTCAATAATGACAAGGCTACCATAAGTTACAGTAACAAAAATATCGACAACAGACTACCTTCCATAATGACAAGGCTACCATCTATTGGAATAACAAAAATCTCGATAACAGACTACCTTCTATAACGACAAGGCTACCATCCAATGGAATAACAAAAATCTAGATAACAGACTACCTTCCATAGTGATAAGGCTAACATCCATTGGAGTGACAAAAATCACAATGACAGAATACCTTCCATAATGACAAGGCTACCATCCATTGGAGTAACAATGGTCTCGACAATAAACTACCTTCCATAATGACAAGGGTACCATCCATTGGAGTAACAAAAATATCAACAATAGACTACCTTCCATAATGATTAAGCTAACATCCATTGGATTAACAAAGATATCGACAACAGACAACCTTCCATAATGACAAGACTACCATCCATTGTAGCAAAAAAAATCTCGACAACAAACTACCTTCCATAATGACTAGGCTACCATCCATTGGAGTAACAAAGATATCGACAACAGACTACCTTCCATAATGACAAGACTACCATCCATTGTAGTAACAAAAATCTCGACAACAGACTACCTTCCATAATGACAAGGCTACCATCCATTAGAGTAACAAAAATCTCGACAATAGACTACCTTCCATAATAATAAGGCTACCATCTATTGGAATAACAAAAATCTCGAGAACAGACTACCCTCCATAATGACATGGCTACCATCCAATGGAATAGCAGAAATATGGAGAACAGACTATCTTCCATAAGGACAAGGCTACCATCCATTGGAGTAACAAAGATCTCAACAACAAACTACCTTCCATAACAACAAGGCAACCATCCATTGGAGTAATAAAAATCTCGAAAACATACTACCTTCCATAATGACAAGGCTACAATCAATTGGAGTAACAAAAATCTCGACAAGACACTACCTTCCATAATAACTAGGCCACCATCCATTGGAGTAACAAAGATATCGACAATAGACTACCTTCCATAATGACAAGACTACCATCCATTGTAGTAACAAAAATCTTGATAACAAACTACCTTCCATAATGAGGCTACCATCCATTGGAGTAACAAAGATATCAACAACAGACTACCTTCCATAATGACAATACTACTATCCATTGTAGTAACAAAAATCTCGACAACAGACTACCTTCCATCATGACAAGGCTACCATCCATTGTAGTAAAAAAAATCTCGACAACATACTACCTTTTAAAATGACATGGCTACCATCCACTGGAGTAATAATAAACTTGGCAACATACTACCTTCCACAATGACAAGGCTACCATCCACCAGAGTAACAAAAATCTCGACAACAGACTACCTTCCATAATGACAAGGCTACCATCCATTTTAGTAACAAAAATCTCAACAACAGACTACCTTCCATAATGACTAGGCTACCATCCATTGGAGTAACAAAAATCTCGACAATAGACTACCTTCCATAATGATAAGGCTACCATCTATTGGAATAACAAAATTCTCGAGAACAGACTACCTTCCAAAATGACATGGCTACCATCCAATGGAATAACATAAATATGGAGAACATACTATCTTCCATAAGGACAAGGCTACCATCCCTTGGAGTGACAAAAATCACAACGACAGACTACCTTCAATAATGACAAGGCTACCATCCAATGGAGTAACAAAGATCTCAACAACAAACTACCTTCCATAACAACAAGGCAACCATCCATTGGAGTAATAAAAATCTCGACAACATACTACCTTCCATAATGACAAGGCTACAATCCATTGGAGTAACAAAAATCTCGACAAGAGACTACCTTCCATAATAACTAGGCCACCATCCATTGGAGTAACAAAGATATCGACAATAGACTACCTTCCATAATGACAAGACTACCATCCATTGTAGTAACAAAAATCTTGATAACAAACTACCTTCCATCCATTGGAGTAACAAAGATATCAACAACATACTACCTTCCATAAATACAAGACTACTATCCATTGTAGTAACAAAACTCTCGACAACAGACTACCTTCCATAATGACAAGGCTACCATCCATTGTAGTAAAAAAAATCTCGACAACATACTACCTTTTAAAATGAAATGGCTACCATCCACTGGAGTAATAATAATCTTGGGAACATACTACGTTCCACAATGACAAGGCTACCATCCACCAGAGTAACAAAAATCTCGACAACAGACTACCTTTCATAATGACAAGGCTACCATCCATTTTAGTAACAAAAATCTCAACAACAGACTACCTTCCATAATGACTAGGCTACCATCCATTGGAGTAACAACGATATCAATAACAGACTACCTTCCATAATGACAAGACTACCATCCATTGGAGTAACAAAAATCTCGACAACAGACTACCTTCAATAATGACAAGGCTACCATAAGTTACAGTAACAAAAATATCGACAACAGACTACCTTCCATAATGACAAGGCTACCATCTATTGGAATAACAAAAATCTCGATAACAGACTACCTTCTATAACGACAAGGCTACCATCCAATGGAATAACAAAAATCTAGATAACAGACTACCTTCCATAGTGATAAGGCTAACATCCATTGGAGTGACAAAAATCACAATGACAGAATACCTTCCATAATGACAAGGCTACCATCCATTGGAGTAACAATGGTCTCGACAATAAACTACCTTCCATAATGACAAGGGTACCATCCATTGGAGTAACAAAAATATCAACAATAGACTACCTTCCATAATGATTAAGCTAACATCCATTGGATTAACAAAGATATCGACAACAGACAACCTTCCATAATGACAAGACTACCATCCATTGTAGCAAAAAAAATCTCGACAACAAACTACCTTCCATAATGACTAGGCTACCATCCATTGGAGTAACAAAGATATCGACAACAGACTACCTTCCATAATGACAAGACTACCATCCATTGTAGTAACAAAAATCTCGACAACAGACTACCTTCCATAATGACAAGGCTACCATCCATTAGAGTAACAAAAATCTCGACAATAGACTACCTTCCATAATAATAAGGCTACCATCTATTGGAATAACAAAAATCTCGAGAACAGACTACCCTCCATAATGACATGGCTACCATCCAATGGAATAGCAGAAATATGGAGAACAGACTATCTTCCATAAGGACAAGGCTACCATCCATTGGAGTAACAAAGATCTCAACAACAAACTACCTTCCATAACAACAAGGCAACCATCCATTGGAGTAATAAAAATCTCGAAAACATACTACCTTCCATAATGACAAGGCTACAATCAATTGGAGTAACAAAAATCTCGACAAGACACTACCTTCCATAATAACTAGGCCACCATCCATTGGAGTAACAAAGATATCGACAATAGACTACCTTCCATAATGACAAGACTACCATCCATTGTAGTAACAAAAATCTTGATAACAAACTACCTTCCATAATGAGGCTACCATCCATTGGAGTAACAAAGATATCAACAACAGACTACCTTCCATAATGACAATACTACTATCCATTGTAGTAACAAAAATCTCGACAACAGACTACCTTCCATCATGACAAGGCTACCATCCATTGTAGTAAAAAAAATCTCGACAACATACTACCTTTTAAAATGACATGGCTACCATCCACTGGAGTAATAATAAACTTGGCAACATACTACCTTCCACAATGACAAGGCTACCATCCACCAGAGTAACAAAAATCTCGACAACAGACTACCTTCCATAATGACAAGGCTACCATCCATTTTAGTAACAAAAATCTCAACAACAGACTACCTTCCATAATGACTAGGCTACCATCCATTGGAGTAACAAAAATCTCGACAATAGACTACCTTCCATAATGATAAGGCTACCATCTATTGGAATAACAAAATTCTCGAGAACAGACTACCTTCCAAAATGACATGGCTACCATCCAATGGAATAACATAAATATGGAGAACATACTATCTTCCATAAGGACAAGGCTACCATCCCTTGGAGTGACAAAAATCACAACGACAGACTACCTTCAATAATGACAAGGCTACCATCCAATGGAGTAACAAAGATCTCAACAACAAACTACCTTCCATAACAACAAGGCAACCATCCATTGGAGTAATAAAAATCTCGACAACATACTACCTTCCATAATGACAAGGCTACAATCCATTGGAGTAACAAAAATCTCGACAAGAGACTACCTTCCATAATAACTAGGCCACCATCCATTGGAGTAACAAAGATATCGACAATAGACTACCTTCCATAATGACAAGACTACCATCCATTGTAGTAACAAAAATCTTGATAACAAACTACCTTCCATCCATTGGAGTAACAAAGATATCAACAACATACTACCTTCCATAAATACAAGACTACTATCCATTGTAGTAACAAAACTCTCGACAACAGACTACCTTCCATAATGACAAGGCTACCATCCATTGTAGTAAAAAAAATCTCGACAACATACTACCTTTTAAAATGAAATGGCTACCATCCACTGGAGTAATAATAATCTTGGGAACATACTACGTTCCACAATGACAAGGCTACCATCCACCAGAGTAACAAAAATCTCGACAACAGACTACCTTTCATAATGACAAGGCTACCATCCATTTTAGTAACAAAAATCTCAACAACAGACTACCTTCCATAATGACTAGGCTACCATCCATTGGAGTAACAACGATATCAATAACAGACTACCTTCCATAATGACAAGACTACCATCCATTGGAGTAACAAAAATCTCGACAACAGACTACCTTCAATAATGACAAGGCTACCATAAGTTACAGTAACAAAAATATCGACAACAGACTACCTTCCATAATGACAAGGCTACCATCTATTGGAATAACAAAAATCTCGATAACAGACTACCTTCTATAACGACAAGGCTACCATCCAATGGAATAACAAAAATCTAGATAACAGACTACCTTCCATAGTGATAAGGCTAACATCCATTGGAGTGACAGAAATCACAATGACAGAATACCTTCCATAATGACAAGGCTACCATCCATTGGAGTAACAATGGTCTCGACAATAAACTACCTTCCATAATGACAAGGGTACCATCCATTGGAGTAACAAAAATATCAACAATAGACTACCTTCCATAATGATTAAGCTAACATCCATTGGATTAACAAAGATATCGACAACAGACAACCTTCCATAATGACAAGACTACCATCCATTGTAGCAAAAAAAATCTCGACAACAAACTACCTTCCATAATGACTAGGCTACCATCCATTGGAGTAACAAAGATATCGACAACAGACTACCTTCCATAATGACAAGACTACCATCCATTGTAGTAACAAAAATCTCGACAATAGACTACCTTCCATAATGACAAGGCTACCATCCATTAGAGTAACAAAAATCTCGACAACAGACTACCTTCCATAATGATAAGGGTACCATCTATTGGAATAACAAAAATCTCGAGAACATAATACCTTCCATAATGACAAGGCTACCATCCAATGGAATAGCAAAAATATCGAGAACAAACTATCTTCCATAGTGACAAGGCTACCATCCATTGGAGTGACAGAAATCACAACGACAAACTACCTTCCATAATGACAAGGCTACCATCCAATTAAGTAACAAAGATCTCGACAACAAACTACCTTCCATAACAACAAGGCTACCATCCATTGGAGTAATAAAAATCTTGACAACATACCACCTTCCATAATGACAAGGATACCATCCATTGGAGTAACAAAACTCTCGACCACAGACTACCTTCCATAATGACTAGGATACCATCCATTGGAGTAACAAAGATATCGACAACAGACTACCTTCCATAATGACAAGACTACAATCCATTGTAGTAACAAAAATCTCGACAACAGACTACCTTCCATAATGACAAGGCTACCATCCATTAGAGTAACAAAAATCTCGACAACAGACTACCTTCCACAATGATAAGGCTACCATCTATTGGAATAACAAAAATCTTGAGAACAGACTACCTTCCATAATGACAACGCTACCATCCAATGGAATAGCAGAAATATCGAGAACAGAGTATCTTCCATAAGGACAAGGCTACCATCCATTAGAGTGACAAAAATCACAACGATAGAGTACCTTTCATAATGACAAGGCTACCATCCAATGGAGTAAAAAATATCTCGACAACAGACTACCTTCCATAACAACAAGGCTACCATCCATTGGTATAATAAAAATCTTGACAACATACTACCTTCCATAATGACAAGGCTACAATCCGTTGGAGTAACAAAAATCTCGACAACACACTACCTTCCATAATAACTAGGCTACCATCCATTGAAGTAACAAAGATATCGACAACAGACTACCTTCCATAATGACAAGAATACCATCCATTATAGTAACAAAAATCTCGACAACAAACTACCTTCCATAATGAGGCAACCATCCATTGGAGTAACAAAGATATCAACAACAGATTACCTTCCATAATGACAAGACTACTATCCATTGTAGTAACAAAAATCTTGACAACAGACTACCTTCCATAATGACGAGGCTACCATCCATTGGAGTAACAAATATATCGACAAAAGACTACCTTCCATAATGACAAGACTACCATCAATTGTACTAATAAAAATCTCGACAACAGACTACCTTCCATAATGACAATGCTACCATCCATTAGAGTAACAAAAATCTCAAGAACAAACTACCTTCCATAATGACAAGGCTACCATCCAATGGAATAACAAAAATCTAGATAACAGACTACCTTCCATAGTGACAAGGCTACCATCCATTGGAGTGACAGAAATCACAATGACAGAATACCTTCCTTAATGACAAGGCTATCATCCATTCGAGTAACAATGATCTCGACAACAAACTACCTTCCATAACGACAAGGCTACCATCCATTGGAGAAACAAAAATCTCGAAAACAGACTACCTTCCAAAATGACAAGGCTACCATCCATTGGAGTAACAAAAATCTCGACAATAGACTACCTTCCATAATGCTTATGCTACCATCCATTGGATTAACAAAGATATCGACAACAGATAACCTTCCATAATGACAAGACTACCTTCCATAATGACAAGACTACCATCCATTGTAGTAAGAAAAATCTCGACAACAAACTACCTTCCATAATGACAAGGCTACCATCCCAAATGACAAGGCTACCATCCATTGGAGTAACAAAAATCTCGACAACAGACTACCTTCCATAATGCTTATGCTACTATCCATTGGATTAACAAAGATATCGACAACAGATAACCTTCCATAATGACAAGACTACCATCCATTGTTGCAACAAAAATCTCGACAACAAACTACTTTCCATAATGACTAGGCTACCATCCATTGGAGTAACAAAGATATCGACAACAGACTACCTTCCATAATGACAAGACTACCATCCATTGTAGTAACAAAAATCTCGAGAACATAATACCTTCCATAATGACAAGGCTACCATCCAATGGAATAGCAGAAATATCGAGAACAAACTATCTTCCATAGTGACAAGGCTACCATCCATTGGAGTGACAGAAATCACAACGACAGACTACCTTCCCAAATGACAAGGCTACCATCCAATGGAGTAACAATGATTTCGACAATAAACTACCTTCAATAACAACAAGGATACCATCCATTGGAGTAATAAAAATCTCGACAATATACTACCTTCCATAATGACAAGGCTACCATCCATTGAAGTAACAAAAATCTCGACAACAAACTACCTTCCATAATGACAAGGCTACCATCCATTGTAGTAACAAAAATCTCGACAACACACTACCTTCCATAATAACTAGGCTACCATCCATTGGAGTAACAAAGATATCGACAACAGACTACCTTCCATAATGACAAGAATACCATCCATTGTAGTAACAAAAATCTC
Source organism: Vicia faba (assembly GCA_948472305.1). Lineage (NCBI taxonomy): Eukaryota > Viridiplantae > Streptophyta > Magnoliopsida > Fabales > Fabaceae > Vicia > Vicia faba. Next base: position 745,614,657 of record OX451738.1, read on the forward strand.
GACAACAAACTACCTTCCATAATGAGGCTACCATCCATTGGAGTAACAAAGATATCAACAACACATTACCTTCCATAATGACAAGACTACTATCCATTGTAGTAACAAAAATCTCGACAACAGACTACCTTCCATAATGACTAGGCTACCATCCATTGGAGTAACAAAGATATCGACAAAAGACTACCTTCCATAATGATAAGACTACCTTCAATTGTACTAAAAAAAATCTCGACAACAGACTACCTTCCATAATGACAAGGCTACCATCCATTAGAGTAACAAAAATCTCAAAAACAGACTACCTTCCAAAATGACAAGGCTACCATCCAATGGAATAACAAAAATCTAGATAATAGACTACCTTCCATAGTGAGAAGGCTACCATCCATTGGAGTGACAGAAATCACAATGACAGAAAACCTTCCTTAATGACAAGGCTACCATCCATTGGAGTAACAATGATCTCGACAACAAACTACCTTCCATAACGACAAGGCTACCATCCATTGGAGAAACCAAAATCACGACAACAGACTACCTTCCATAATGACAAGGCTACCATCCATTGGAGTAACAAAAATCTCGACAACAAACTACCTTCCATAATGATTAAGCTACCATCCATTGGATTAACAAAGATATCGACAACAGATAACCTTCCAGAATGACAAGACTACCATCCATTGTTGCAACTAAAATCTCGACAACAGACTACCTTCCATAATGACTAGACTACCATCCGTTGGAGTAACAAAGATATCGACAACAGACTACCTTCCATAATGACAAGACTACCATCCATTGTAGTAAGAAAAATCTCGACAACAAACTTCCTTCCATAATGACAAGGCTACCATCCATTAGAGTAACAAAAATCTCTATAATAGACTACCTTCCATAATGATAAGGCTACCATCTATTGGAATAACAAAAATCTCGAGAACATAATACCTTCCATAATGACAAGGCTACCATCCAATGGAATAGCAGAAATATCGAGAACAAACTATCTTCCATAGTGACAAGGCTACCATCCATTGGAGTGACAGAAATCACAAGGACAGACTACCTTCCCAAATGACAAGGCTACCATCCAATAGAGTAACAAAGATCTCGACAACATACTACCTTCCATAATGACAAGGCTACCATCCATCAGAGTAACAAAAATCTCGACAACAGACTACCTTCCATAATGACAAGGCTACCATCCATTATAGTAACAAAAATCCCGAGAACAGAATACCTTCCATAATGACAAGGCTACCATCCATTGGAGTAACAAAGATCTTGACAATAGACTAATTTCCATAATGACTAGGCTACCATCCATTGAAGAAACAAAGATATCGACAACAGACTAACTTCCATAATGACAAGACTACCATCCATTGTAGTAACAAAAATCTCGATAACAGACTACCTTCCATAATGACAAGGCTACCATCCATTAGAGTAACAAAAATCTCGACAACAGACTACCTTCCATAATGAAAAGGCTACCATCCATTATAGTAACAAAAATCTCGACAACAGACTACCTTCCATAATGACTAGGCTACCATCCATTGGAGTAACAACGATATCGACAACAGACTACCTTCCATAACGACAAGGCTACAATCCATTGGAGTAACAGAAATCTCGACAACAGACTACCTTCCATAATGACAAGGCTACCATCCATTCGAGTAAAAAAAATCTCGACAACAGACTACCTTTCATAATGATTAGGCTACCATCCATTGGAGTAACAAAGATATCGACAACAGACTACCTTCCATAATGACAAGACTACCATCCAGTGTAGCAACCAAAATCTCGACAACAAACTACCTTCCATAATGACTAGGCTATCATCCATTGGAGTAACAAAGATATCGACAACATACTACCTTCCATAATGACAAGACTACCATCCATTGTAGTAACAAAAATCTCGACAACAGACTACCTTCCATAATGACGAGGCTACCATCCATTGGAGTAACAAATATATCGACACAAGACTACCTTCCATAATGACAAGACTACCATCAATTGTACTAACAAAAATCTCGACAACAGACTACCTTCCATAATGACAATGCTACCATCCATTAGAGTAACAAAAATCTCAAGAACAAACTACCTTCCATAATGACAAGGCTACCATCCAATGGAATAACAAAAATCTAGATAACAGACTACCTTCCATCGTGACAAGGCTACCATCCATTGGAGTGACAGAAATCACAATGACAGAATACCTTCCTTAATGACAAGGCTACCATCCATTGGAGTAACAATGATCTCGACAACAAACTACCTTCCATAACGACAAGGCTACCATCCATTGGAGAAACAAAAATCTCGAAAACAGACTACCTTCCAAAATGACAAGGCTACCATCCATTGGAGTAACAAAAATCTCAACAACAGACTACCTTCCATAATGCTTATGCTACCATCCATTGGATTAACAAAGATATCGACAACAGATAACCTTCCATAATGACAAGACTACCATCCATTGTTGCAACAAAAATCTCGACAACAAACTACTTTCCATAATGACTAGGCTACCATCCATTGGAGTAACAAAGATATCGACAACAGACTACCTTCCATAATGACAAGACTACCATCCATTGTAGTAAGAAAAATCTCGACAACAAACTACCTTCCATAATGACAAGGCTACCATCCATTAGAGTAACAAAAATCTCTACAACAAACTATCTTCCATAATTATAAGGCTACCATCTATTGGAAAAACAAAAATCTCGAGAACATAATACCTTCCATAATGACAAGGCTACCATCCAATGGAATAGCAGAAATATCGAGAACAAACTATCTTCCATAGTGACAAGGCTACCATCCATTGGAGTGACAGAAATCACAAGGACAGACTACCTTCCCAAATGGCAAGGCTACCATCCAATAGAGTAACAAAGATCTCGACAACATACTACCTTCCATAATGACAAGGCTACCATCCATCAGAGTAACAAAAATCTCGACAACAGACTACCTTCCATAATGACAAGGCTACCATCCATTATAGTAACAAAAATCCCGAGAACAGAATACCTTCCATAATGACAAGGCTACCATCCATTGGAGTAACAAAGATCTTGACAATAGACTAATTTCCATAATGACTAGGCTACCATCCATTGAAGAAACAAAGATATCGACAACAGACTAACTTCCATAATGACAAGACTACCATCCATTGTAGTAACAAAAATCTCGATAACAGACTACCTTCCATAATGACAAGGCTACCATCCATTAGAGTAACAAAAATCTCGACAACAGACTACCTTCCATAATGAAAAGGCTACCATCCATTATAGTAACAAAAATCTCGACAACAGACTACCTTCCATAATGACTAGGCTACCATCCATTGGAGTAACAACGATATCGACAACAGACTACCTTCCATAACGACAAGGCTACAATCCATTGGAGTAACAGAAATCTCGACAACAGACTACCTTCCATAATGACAAGGCTACCATCCATTCGAGTAAAAAAAATCTCGACAACAGACTACCTTTCATAATGATTAGGCTACCATCCATTGGAGTAACAAAGATATCGACAACAGACTACCTTCCATAATGACAAGACTACCATCCAGTGTAGCAACCAAAATCTCGACAACAAACTACCTTCCATAATGACTAGGCTATCATCCATTGGAGTAACAAAGATATCGACAACATACTACCTTCCATAATGACAAGACTACCATCCATTGTAGTAACAAAAATCTCGACAACAGACTACCTTCCATAATGACGAGGCTACCATCCATTGGAGTAACAAATATATCGACACAAGACTACCTTCCATAATGACAAGACTACCATCAATTGTACTAACAAAAATCTCGACAACAGACTACCTTCCATAATGACAATGCTACCATCCATTAGAGTAACAAAAATCTCAAGAACAAACTACCTTCCATAATGACAAGGCTACCATCCAATGGAATAACAAAAATCTAGATAACAGACTACCTTCCATCGTGACAAGGCTACCATCCATTGGAGTGACAGAAATCACAATGACAGAATACCTTCCTTAATGACAAGGCTACCATCCATTGGAGTAACAATGATCTCGACAACAAACTACCTTCCATAACGACAAGGCTACCATCCATTGGAGAAACAAAAATCTCGAAAACAGACTACCTTCCAAAATGACAAGGCTACCATCCATTGGAGTAACAAAAATCTCAACAACAGACTACCTTCCATAATGCTTATGCTACCATCCATTGGATTAACAAAGATATCGACAACAGATAACCTTCCATAATGACAAGACTACCATCCATTGTTGCAACAAAAATCTCGACAACAAACTACTTTCCATAATGACTAGGCTACCATCCATTGGAGTAACAAAGATATCGACAACAGACTACCTTCCATAATGACAAGACTACCATCCATTGTAGTAAGAAAAATCTCGACAACAAACTACCTTCCATAATGACAAGGCTACCATCCATTAGAGTAACAAAAATCTCTACAACAAACTATCTTCCATAATTATAAGGCTACCATCTATTGGAAAAACAAAAATCTCGAGAACATAATACCTTCCATAATGACAAGGCTACCATCCAATGGAATAGCAGAAATATCGAGAACAAACTATCTTCCATAGTGACAAGGCTACCATCCATTGGAGTGACAGAAATCACAACGACAGACTACCTTCCCAAATGACAAGGCTACCATCCAATGGAGTAACAATGATTTCGACAATAAACTACCTTCAATAACAACAAGGATACCATCCATTGGAGTAATAAAAATCTCGACAATATACTACCTTCCATAATGACAAGGCTACCATCCATTGAAGTAACAAAAATCTCGACAACAAACTACCTTCCATAATGACAAGGCTACCATCCATTGTAGTAACAAAAATCTCGACAACACACTACCTTCCATAATAACTAGGCTACCATCCATTGGAGTAACAAAGATATCGACAACAGACTACCTTCCATAATGACAAGAATACCATCCATTGTAGTAACAAAAATCTCGACAACAAACTACCTTCCATAATGAGGCTACCATCCATTGGAGTAACAAAGATATCAACAACACATTACCTTCCATAATGACAAGACTACTATCCATTGTAGTAACAAAAATCTCGACAACAGACTACCTTCCATAATGACTAGGCTACCATCCATTGGAGTAACAAAGATATCGACAAAAGACTACCTTCCATAATGATAAGACTACCTTCAATTGTACTAAAAAAAATCTCGACAACAGACTACCTTCCATAATGACAAGGCTACCATCCATTAGAGTAACAAAAATCTCAAGAACAGACTACCTTCCAAAATGACAAGGCTACCATCCAATGGAATAACAAAAATCTAGATAATAGACTACCTTCCATAGTGACAAGGCTACCATCCATTGGAGTGACAGAAATCACAATGACAGAAAACCTTCCTTAATGACAAGGCTACCATCCATTGGAGTAACAATGATCTCGACAACAAACTACCTTCCATAACGACAAGGCTACCATCCATTGGAGAAACCAAAATCTCGACAACGGACTACCTTCCATAATGACAAGGCTACCATCCATTGGAGTAACAAAAATCTCGACAACAAACTACCTTCCATAATGATTAAGCTACCATCCATTGGATTAACAAAGATATCGACAACAGATAACCTTCCAGAATGACAAGACTACCATCCATTATTGCAACTAAAATCTCGACAACAGACTACCTTCCATAATGACTAGGCTACCATCCGTTGGAGTAACAAAGATATCGACAACAGACTACCTTCCATAATGACAAGACTACCATCCATTGTAGTAAGAAAAATCTCGACAACAAACTTCCTTCCATAATGACAAGGCTACCATCCATTAGAGTAACAAAAATCTCTATAATAGACTACCTTCCATAATGATAAGGCTACCATCTATTGGAATAACAAAAATCTCGAGAACATAATACCTTCCATAATGACAAGGCTACCATCCAATGGAATAGCAGAAATATCGAGAACAAACTATCTTCCATAGTGACAAGGCTACCATCCATTGGAGTGACAGAAATCACAAGGACAGACTACCTTCCCAAATGACAAGGCTACCATCCAATAGAGTAACAAAGATCTCGACAACATACTACCTTCCATAATGACAAGGCTACCATCCATCGGAGTAACAAAAATCTTGACAACAGGCTACCTTCCATAATGACAAGGCTACCATCCATTATAGTAACAAAAATCCCGAGAACAGAATACCTTCCATAATGACTAGGCTACCATCCATTGGAGTAACAAAGATCTTGACAACAGACTAATTTCCATAATGACTAGGCTACCATCCATTGAAGAAACAAAGATATCGACAACAGACTAACTTCCATAATGACAAGACTACCATCCATTGTAGTAACAAAAATCTCGATAACAGACTACCTTCCATAATGACAAGGCTACCATCCATTAGAGTAACAAAAATCTCGACAATAGACTACCTTCCATAATGAAAAGGCTACCATCCATTATAGTAACAAAAATCTCGACAACAGACTACCTTCCATATTGACTAGGCTACCATCCATTGGAGTAACAACGATATCGACAACAGACTACCTTCCATAACGACAAGGCTACAATCCATTGGAGTAACAGAAATCTCGACAACAGACTACCTTCCATAATGACAAGGCTACCATCCATTCGAGTAAAAAAAATCTCGACAACAGACTACCTTTCATAATGATTAGGCTACCATCCATTGGAGTAACAAAGATATCAACAACAGACTACCTTCCATAATGACAAGACTACCATCCAGTGTAGCAACCAAAATCTCGACAACAAACTACCTTCCATAATGACTAGGCTATCATCCATTGGAGTACCAAAGATATCGACAACAAACTACCTTCCATAATGACAAGACTACCATCCATTGTAGTAACAAAAATCTCGACAACAGACTACCTTCCATAATGACAAGGCTACCATCCATTAGAGTAACAAAAATCTCGACAATAGACTACCTTCCATAATGACAAGGATACCATCTATTGGAATAACAAAAATCTCGAGAATAGACTACCTTCCATAATGACAAGGCTACCATCCATTGGAATAAAAGAAATATCGAGAATAGACTACCTTCCATAGTGACAAGGCTACCATCCATTTGAGTGACAGAAATAACAACGAAAGACTACCTTCCATAATGACAAGGCTACCATCCAATAGAGTAAAAAAGATCTCTTCCACAAACTACCTTCCATAACAATAACGCTACCATTCATTGGAGTAATAAAAATCTCGACAACATCCTACCTTCCAAAATGACAAGGCTACCATCCATTGGAGTAACAAAAATCTAGACAAGACTACCTTCCTTAATGACTAGGCTACCATCCATTGGAGTAACAAATATATCGACAAGATACTACCTTCCATAATGAAAAGACTACCATCCATTGTAGTAACAAAAATCTCGACAACAAACTACCTTCCATAATGACAAGGCTACCATCCATTAGAGTAACAAAAATCTCGACAACAGACTACCTTCCATAATGGTAAGGCTACCATATATTGGAATAACAAAACTCTCAAGAACATAATATCTTCCATAATGACAAGGCTACCATCCAATGGAATAGCAGAAATATCGAGAACAAACTATCTTCCATAGTAACAAGGCTACAATCCATTGGAGTGACAGAAATCACAACGACAGACTACCTTCCATAATGACAAGGCTACCATCCAATGGAATAGCAGAAATATCGAGAACAAACTATCTTCCATAGTAACAAGGCTACTATCCATTGGAGTAATAAAAATCTCGACAACATACTACCTTCCATAATGACAAGGCTACCATCCATTGGAGTAATCAAAATCTGGACAACAGACAACCTTCCATAATGATTAGGCTACCATCCATTGGAGTAACAAAGATATCGACAACATACTACTTTCCATAATGACAAGACTACCATCCATTGTAGTTACAAAAATCTCGACAACAAACTACCTTCCATAATGACTAGGCTACCATCCATTTGGGTAAAAAAGATATCAACAACAAACTACCTTCCATAATGACAAGAATATTATCCATTGTAGTAACAAAAATCTCGACAACAAACTACCTTCCATAATGACAAGGCTACCATCCATTGTAGTAAAAAAAATCTCGACAACAGACTACCTTTTAAAATGAAAAGGCTACCATCCACTGGAGTAATAATAATCTTGGCAACATAATATCTTCCATAATGACAAGGCTACCATCCATCAGAGTAACAAAAATCTCGACAACAGACTACCTTCCATAATGACAAGGCTACCATCCCTTATAGTAACAAATATCTTGACAACAGACTAATTTCCATAATGACTAGGCTACCATCCATTGAAGAAACAAAGATATCGACAACAGACTAACTTCCATAATGACAAGACTACCATCAATTGTAGTAACAAAAATCTCGATAACAGACTACCTTTCATAATGACAAGGCTACCATCCATTAGAGTAACAAAAATCTCGACAACAGACTACCTTGCATAATGAAAAGGCTACCATCCATTATAATAAAAAAACATCTCGACAACAGACTACCTTTTAAAATGACAAGGCTACCATCCACTGCAGTAATGATAATCTTGGCAACATACTACCTTCCATAATGAAAAGGCTACCATCCATCAGAGTAACAAAAATATCGACAACAGACTACCTTCCATAATGACAAGGCTATCATCCATTATAGTAACAAAAATCTCGACAACAGACTACCTTCCATAATGACTAGGCTACCATCCATTGGAGTTACAACGATATCGACAACAGACTACCTTCCATAATGACAAGGCTACCATCCATTGTAGTAACAAAAATCTCGACAACAGACTACCTTCCATAATGACAAGGCTACCATCCATTAGAGTAACAAAAATATCGACAATAGACTACCTTCCATAATGACAAGGCTACCGTATATTGGATTAACAAAAATCATGATAACAGACTACCTTCCATAATGACAAGGCTACCATCCAATGGAATAACAAAAATATCGAGAACAGACTACCTTCCATAGTGATAAGGATACCATCCATTGGAGTGACAGAAATCACAACGATAGAATACCTTCCATAATGACAAGGCTACCATCCATTGGAGTAACAAAGATCTTGACAACAAACTACCTTCCATAACGACAAGGCTACAATCCATTGGAGTAACAGAAATCTCGACAACAGACTACCTTCCATAATGACAAGGCTACCATCCATTCGAGTAACAAAAATCTCGACAACAGACTACCTTTCATAATGATTAGGCTACCATCCATTGGAGTAACAAAGATATCGACAACAGACTACCTTCTATAATGACAAGACTACCATCCAGTGTAGCAACCAAAATCTCGACAACAAACTACGTTCCATAATGACTAGGCTACCATCCATTGGATTAATAAAGATATCGACAATAAACTACCTTCCATAATGACAAGACTACCATCCATTGTAGTAATAAAAATCTTGATAACAAACTACCTTCCATCCATTGGAGTAACAAAGATATCAACAACATACTACCTTCCATAAATACAAGACTACTATCCATTGTAGTAACAAAACTCTCGACAACAGACTACCTTCCATAATGACAAGGCTACCATCCATTGTAGTAAAAAAAATCTCGACAACATACTACCTTTTAAAATGAAATGGCTACCATCCACTGGAGTAATAATAATCTTGGGAACATACTACGTTCCACAATGACAAGGCTACCATCCACCAGAGTAACAAAAATCTCGACAACAGACTACCTTTCATAATGACAAGGCTACCATCCATTTTAGTAACAAAAATCTCAACAACAGACTACCTTCCATAATGACTAGGCTACCATCCATTGGAGTAACAACGATATCAATAACAGACTACCTTCCATAATGACAAGACTACCATCCATTGGAGTAACAAAAATCTCGACAACAGACTACCTTCAATAATGACAAGGCTACCATAAGTTACAGTAACAAAAATATCGACAACAGACTACCTTCCATAATGACAAGGCTACCATCTATTGGAATAACAAAAATCTCGATAACAGACTACCTTCTATAACGACAAGGCTACCATCCAATGGAATAACAAAAATCTAGATAACAGACTACCTTCCATAGTGATAAGGCTAACATCCATTGGAGTGACAGAAATCAAAATGACAGAATACCTTCCATAATGACAAGGCTACCATCCATTGGAGTAACAATGGTCTCGACAATAAACTACCTTCCATAATGACAAGGGTACCATCCATTGGAGTAACAAAAATATCAACAATAGACTACCTTCCATAATGATTAAGCTAACATCCATTGGATTAACAAAGATATCGACAACAGACAACCTTCCATAATGACAAGACTACCATCCATTGTAGCAAAAAAAATCTCGACAACAAACTACCTTCCATAATGACTAGGCTACCATCCATTGGAGTAACAAAGATATCGACAACAGACTACCTTCCATAATGACAAGACTACCATCCATTGTAGTAACAAAAATCTCGACAATAGACTACCTTCCATAATGACAAGGCTACCATCCATTAGAGTAACAAAAATCTCGACAACAGACTACCTTCCATAATGATAAGGGTACCATCTATTGGAATAACAAAAATCTCGAGAACATAATACCTTCCATAATGACAAGGCTACCATCCAATGGAATAGCAAAAATATCGAGAACAAACTATCTTCCATAGTGACAAGGCTACCATCCATTGGAGTGACAGAAATCACAACGACAAACTACCTTCCATAATGACAAGGCTACCATCCAATTAAGTAACAAAGATCTCGACAACAAACTACCTTCCATAACAACAAGGCTACCATCCATTGGAGTAATAAAAATCTTGACAACATACCACCTTCCATAATGACAAGGATACCATCCATTGGAGTAACAAAACTCTCGACCACAGACTACCTTCCATAATGACTAGGATACCATCCATTGGAGTAACAAAGATATCGACAACAGACTACCTTCCATAATGACAAGACTACAATCCATTGTAGTAACAAAAATCTCGACAACAGACTACCTTCCATAATGACAAGGCTACCATCCATTAGAGTAACAAAAATCTCGACAACAGACTACCTTCCACAATGATAAGGCTACCATCTATTGGAATAACAAAAATCTTGAGAACAGACTACCTTCCATAATGACAACGCTACCATCCAATGGAATAGCAGAAATATCGAGAACAGAGTATCTTCCATAAGGACAAGGCTACCATCCATTAGAGTGACAAAAATCACAACGATAGAGTACCTTTCATAATGACAAGGCTACCATCCAATGGAGTAAAAAATATCTCGACAACAGACTACCTTCCATAACAACAAGGCTACCATCCATTGGTATAATAAAAATCTTGACAACATACTACCTTCCATAATGACAAGGCTACAATCCGTTGGAGTAACAAAAATCTCGACAACACACTACCTTCCATAATAACTAGGCTACCATCCATTGAAGTAACAAAGATATCGACAACAGACTACCTTCCATAATGACAAGAATACCATCCATTATAGTAACAAAAATCTCGACAACAAACTACCTTCCATAATGAGGCAACCATCCATTGGAGTAACAAAGATATCAACAACAGATTACCTTCCATAATGACAAGACTACTATCCATTGTAGTAACAAAAATCTTGACAACAGACTACCTTCCATAATGACGAGGCTACCATCCATTGGAGTAACAAATATATCGACAAAAGACTACCTTCCATAATGACAAGACTACCATCAATTGTACTAATAAAAATCTCGACAACAGACTACCTTCCATAATGACAATGCTACCATCCATTAGAGTAACAAAAATCTCAAGAACAAACTACCTTCCATAATGACAAGGCTACCATCCAATGGAATAACAAAAATCTAGATAACAGACTACCTTCCATAGTGACAAGGCTACCATCCATTGGAGTGACAGAAATCACAATGACAGAATACCTTCCTTAATGACAAGGCTATCATCCATTCGAGTAACAATGATCTCGACAACAAACTACCTTCCATAACGACAAGGCTACCATCCATTGGAGAAACAAAAATCTCGAAAACAGACTACCTTCCAAAATGACAAGGCTACCATCCATTGGAGTAACAAAAATCTCGACAATAGACTACCTTCCATAATGCTTATGCTACCATCCATTGGATTAACAAAGATATCGACAACAGATAACCTTCCATAATGACAAGACTACCTTCCATAATGACAAGACTACCATCCATTGTAGTAAGAAAAATCTCGACAACAAACTACCTTCCATAATGACAAGGCTACCATCCCAAATGACAAGGCTACCATCCATTGGAGTAACAAAAATCTCGACAACAGACTACCTTCCATAATGCTTATGCTACTATCCATTGGATTAACAAAGATATCGACAACAGATAACCTTCCATAATGACAAGACTACCATCCATTGTTGCAACAAAAATCTCGACAACAAACTACTTTCCATAATGACTAGGCTACCATCCATTGGAGTAACAAAGATATCGACAACAGACTACCTTCCATAATGACAAGACTACCATCCATTGTAGTAACAAAAATCTCGAGAACATAATACCTTCCATAATGACAAGGCTACCATCCAATGGAATAGCAGAAATATCGAGAACAAACTATCTTCCATAGTGACAAGGCTACCATCCATTGGAGTGACAGAAATCACAACGACAGACTACCTTCCCAAATGACAAGGCTACCATCCAATGGAGTAACAATGATTTCGACAATAAACTACCTTCAATAACAACAAGGATACCATCCATTGGAGTAATAAAAATCTCGACAATATACTACCTTCCATAATGACAAGGCTACCATCCATTGAAGTAACAAAAATCTCGACAACAAACTACCTTCCATAATGACAAGGCTACCATCCATTGTAGTAACAAAAATCTCGACAACACACTACCTTCCATAATAACTAGGCTACCATCCATTGGAGTAACAAAGATATCGACAACAGACTACCTTCCATAATGACAAGAATACCATCCATTGTAGTAACAAAAATCTCGACAACAAACTACCTTCCATAATGAGGCTACCATCCATTGGAGTAACAAAGATATCAACAACACATTACCTTCCATAATGACAAGACTACTATCCATTGTAGTAACAAAAATCTCGACAACAGACTACCTTCCATAATGACTAGGCTACCATCCATTGGAGTAACAAAGATATCGACAAAAGACTACCTTCCATAATGATAAGACTACCTTCAATTGTACTAAAAAAAATCTCGACAACAGACTACCTTCCATAATGACAAGGCTACCATCCATTAGAGTAACAAAAATCTCAAGAACAGACTACCTTCCAAAATGACAAGGCTACCATCCAATGGAATAACAAAAATCTAGATAATAGACTACCTTCCATAGTGAGAAGGCTACCATCCATTGGAGTGACAGAAATCACAATGACAGAAAACCTTCCTTAATGACAAGGCTACCATCCATTGGAGTAACAATGATCTCGACAACAAACTACCTTCCATAACGACAAGGCTACCATCCATTGGAGAAACCAAAATCACGACAACAGACTACCTTCCATAATGACAAGGCTACCATCCATTGGAGTAACAAAAATCTCGACAACAAACTACCTTCCATAATGATTAAGCTACCATCCATTGGATTAACAAAGATATCGACAACAGATAACCTTCCAGAATGACAAGACTACCATCCATTGTTGCAACTAAAATCTCGACAACAGACTACCTTCCATAATGACTAGACTACCATCCGTTGGAGTAACAAAGATATCGACAACAGACTACCTTCCATAATGACAAGACTACCATCCATTGTAGTAAGAAAAATCTCGACAACAAACTTCCTTCCATAATGACAAGGCTACCATCCATTAGAGTAACAAAAATCTCTATAATAGACTACCTTCCATAATGATAAGGCTACCATCTATTGGAATAACAAAAATCTCGAGAACATAATACCTTCCATAATGACAAGGCTACCATCCAATGGAATAGCAGAAATATCGAGAACAAACTATCTTCCATAGTGACAAGGCTACCATCCATTGGAGTGACAGAAATCACAAGGACAGACTACCTTCCCAAATGACAAGGCTACCATCCAATAGAGTAACAAAGATCTCGACAACATACTACCTTCCATAATGACAAGGCTACCATCCATCAGAGTAACAAAAATCTCGACAACAGACTACCTTCCATAATGACAAGGCTACCATCCATTATAGTAACAAAAATCCCGAGAACAGAATACCTTCCATAATGACAAGGCTACCATCCATTGGAGTAACAAAGATCTTGACAATAGACTAATTTCCATAATGACTAGGCTACCATCCATTGAAGAAACAAAGATATCGACAACAGACTAACTTCCATAATGACAAGACTACCATCCATTGTAGTAACAAAAATCTCGATAACAGACTACCTTCCATAATGACAAGGCTACCATCCATTAGAGTAACAAAAATCTCGACAACAGACTACCTTCCATAATGAAAAGGCTACCATCCATTATAGTAACAAAAATCTCGACAACAGACTACCTTCCATAATGACTAGGCTACCATCCATTGGAGTAACAACGATATCGACAACAGACTACCTTCCATAACGACAAGGCTACAATCCATTGGAGTAACAGAAATCTCGACAACAGACTACCTTCCATAATGACAAGGCTACCATCCATTCGAGTAAAAAAAATCTCGACAACAGACTACCTTTCATAATGATTAGGCTACCATCCATTGGAGTAACAAAGATATCGACAACAGACTACCTTCCATAATGACAAGACTACCATCCAGTGTAGCAACCAAAATCTCGACAACAAACTACCTTCCATAATGACTAGGCTATCATCCATTGGAGTAACAAAGATATCGACAACATACTACCTTCCATAATGACAAGACTACCATCCATTGTAGTAACAAAAATCTCGACAACAGACTACCTTCCATAATGACGAGGCTACCATCCATTGGAGTAACAAATATATCGACACAAGACTACCTTCCATAATGACAAGACTACCATCAATTGTACTAACAAAAATCTCGACAACAGACTACCTTCCATAATGACAATGCTACCATCCATTAGAGTAACAAAAATCTCAAGAACAAACTACCTTCCATAATGACAAGGCTACCATCCAATGGAATAACAAAAATCTAGATAACAGACTACCTTCCATCGTGACAAGGCTACCATCCATTGGAGTGACAGAAATCACAATGACAGAATACCTTCCTTAATGACAAGGCTACCATCCATTGGAGTAACAATGATCTCGACAACAAACTACCTTCCATAACGACAAGGCTACCATCCATTGGAGAAACAAAAATCTCGAAAACAGACTACCTTCCAAAATGACAAGGCTACCATCCATTGGAGTAACAAAAATCTCAACAACAGACTACCTTCCATAATGCTTATGCTACCATCCATTGGATTAACAAAGATATCGACAACAGATAACCTTCCATAATGACAAGACTACCATCCATTGTTGCAACAAAAATCTCGACAACAAACTACTTTCCATAATGACTAGGCTACCATCCATTGGAGTAACAAAGATATCGACAACAGACTACCTTCCATAATGACAAGACTACCATCCATTGTAGTAAGAAAAATCTCGACAACAAACTACCTTCCATAATGACAAGGCTACCATCCATTAGAGTAACAAAAATCTCTACAACAAACTATCTTCCATAATTATAAGGCTACCATCTATTGGAAAAACAAAAATCTCGAGAACATAATACCTTCCATAATGACAAGGCTACCATCCAATGGAATAGCAGAAATATCGAGAACAAACTATCTTCCATAGTGACAAGGCTACCATCCATTGGAGTGACAGAAATCACAAGGACAGACTACCTTCCCAAATGACAAGGCTACCATCCAATAGAGTAACAAAGATCTCGACAACATACTACCTTCCATAATGACAAGGCTACCATCCATCAGAGTAACAAAAATCTCGACAACAGACTACCTTCCATAATGACAAGGCTACCATCCATTATAGTAACAAAAATCCCGAGAACAGAATACCTTCCATAATGACAAGGCTACCATCCATTGGAGTAACAAAGATCTTGACAATAGACTAATTTCCATAAATACTAGGCTACCATCCATTGAAGAAACAAAGATATCGACAACAGACTAACTTCCATAATGACAAGACTACCATCCATTGTAGTAACAAAAATCTCGATAACAGACTACCTTCCATAATGACAAGGCTACCATCCATTAGAGTAACAAAAATCTCGACAACAGACTACCTTCCATAATGAAAAGGCTACCATCCATTATAGTAACAAAAATCTCGACAACAGACTACCTTCCATAATGACTAGGCTACCATCCATTGGAGTAACAACGATATCGACAACAGACTACCTTCCATAACGACAAGGCTACAATCCATTGGAGTAACAGAAATCTCGACAACAGACTACCTTCCATAATGACAAGGCTACCATCCATTCGAGTAAAAAAAATCTCGACAACAGACTACCTTTCATAATGATTAGGCTACCATCCATTGGAGTAACAAAGATATCAACAACAGACTACCTTCCATAATGACAAGACTACCATCCAGTGTAGCAACCAAAATCTCGACAACAAACTACCTTCCATAATGACTAGGCTATCATCCATTGGAGTAACAAAGATATCGACAACATACTACCTTCCATAATGACAAGACTACCATCCATTGTAGTAACAAAAATCTCGACAACAGACTACCTTCCATAATGACGAGGCTACCATCCATTGGAGTAACAAATATATCGACACAAGACTACCTTCCATAATGACAAGACTACCATCAATTGTACTAACAAAAATCTCGACAACAGACTACCTTCCATAATGACAATGCTACCATCCATTAGAGTAACAAAAATCTCAAGAACAAACTACCTTCCATAATGACAAGGCTACCATCCAATGGAATAACAAAAATCTAGATAACAGACTACCTTCCATCGTGACAAGGCTACCATCCATTGGAGTGACAGAAATCACAATGACAGAATACCTTCCTTAATGACAAGGCTACCATCCATTGGAGTAACAATGATCTCGACAACAAACTACCTTCCATAACGACAAGGCTACCATCCATTGGAGAAACAAAAATCTCGAAAACAGACTACCTTCCAAAATGACAAGGCTACCATCCATTGGAGTAACAAAAATCTCAACAACAGACTACCTTCCATAATGCTTATGCTACCATCCATTGGATTAACAAAGATATCGACAACAGATAACCTTCCATAATGACAAGACTACCATCCATTGTTGCAACAAAAATCTCGACAACAAACTACTTTCCATAATGACTAGGCTACCATCCATTGGAGTAACAAAGATATCGACAACAGACTACCTTCCATAATGACAAGACTACCATCCATTGTAGTAAGAAAAATCTCGACAACAAACTACCTTCCATAATGACAAGGCTACCATCCATTAGAGTAACAAAAATCTCTACAACAAACTATCTTCCATAATTATAAGGCTACCATCTATTGGAAAAACAAAAATCTCGAGAACATAATACCTTCCATAATGACAAGGCTACCATCCAATGGAATAGCAGAAATATCGAGAACAAACTATCTTCCATAGTGACAAGGCTACCATCCATTGGAGTGACAGAAATCACAATGACAGACTACCTTCCCAAATGACAAGGCTACCATCCAATGGAGTAACAATGATTTCGACAATAAACTACCTTCAATAACAACAAGGATACCATCCATTGGAGTAATAAAAATCTCGACAATATACTACCTTCCATAATGACAAGGCTACCATCCATTGAAGTAACAAAAATCTCGACAACAAACTACCTTCCATAATGACAAGGCTACCATCCATTGTAGTAACAAAAATCTCGACAACACACTACCTTCCATAATAACTAGGCTACCATCCATTGGAGTAACAAAGATATCGACAACAGACTACCTTCCATAATGACAAGAATACCATCCATTGTAGTAACAAAAATCTCGACAACAAACTACCTTCCATAATGAGGCTACCATCCATTGGAGTAACAAAGATATCAACAACACATTACCTTCCATAATGACAAGACTACTATCCATTGTAGTAACAAAAATCTCGACAACAGACTACCTTCCATAATGACTAGGCTACCATCCATTGGAGTAACAAAGATATCGACAAAAGACTACCTTCCATAATGATAAGACTACCTTCAATTGTACTAAAAAAAATCTCGACAACAGACTACCTTCCATAATGACAAGGCTACCATCCATTAGAGTAACAAAAATCTCAAGAACAGACTACCTTCCAAAATGACAAGGCTACCATCCAATGGAATAACAAAAATCTAGATAATAGACTACCTTCCATAGTGACAAGGCTACCATCCATTGGAGTGACAGAAATCACAATGACAGAAAACCTTCCTTAATGACAAGGCTACCATCCATTGGAGTAACAATGATCTCGACAACAAACTACCTTCCATAACGACAAGGCTACCATCCATTGGAGAAACCAAAATCTCGACAACGGACTACCTTCCATAATGACAAGGCTACCATCCATTGGAGTAACAAAAATCTCGACAACAAACTACCTTCCATAATGATTAAGCTACCATCCATTGGATTAACAAAGATATCGACAACAGATAACCTTCCAGAATGACAAGACTACCATCCATTATTGCAACTAAAATCTCGACAACAGACTACCTTCCATAATGACTAGGCTACCATCCGTTGGAGTAACAAAGATATCGACAACAGACTACCTTCCATAATGACAAGACTACCATCCATTGTAGTAAGAAAAATCTCGACAACAAACTTCCTTCCATAATGACAAGGCTACCATCCATTAGAGTAACAAAAATCTCTATAATAGACTACCTTCCATAATGATAAGGCTACCATCTATTGGAATAACAAAAATCTCGAGAACATAATACCTTCCATAATGACAAGGCTACCATCCAATGGAATAGCAGAAATATCGAGAACAAACTATCTTCCATAGTGACAAGGCTACCATCCATTGGAGTGACAGAAATCACAAGGACAGACTACCTTCCCAAATGACAAGGCTACCATCCAATAGAGTAACAAAGATCTCGACAACATACTACCTTCCATAATGACAAGGCTACCATCCATCGGAGTAACAAAAATCTTGACAACAGGCTACCTTCCATAATGACAAGGCTACCATCCATTATAGTAACAAAAATCCCGAGAACAGAATACCTTCCATAATGACTAGGCTACCATCCATTGGAGTAACAAAGATCTTGACAACAGACTAATTTCCATAATGACTAGGCTACCATCCATTGAAGAAACAAAGATATCGACAACAGACTAACTTCCATAATGACAAGACTACCATCCATTGTAGTAACAAAAATCTCGATAACAGACTACCTTCCATAATGACAAGGCTACCATCCATTAGAGTAACAAAAATCTCGACAATAGACTACCTTCCATAATGAAAAGGCTACCATCCATTATAGTAACAAAAATCTCGACAACAGACTACCTTCCATATTGACTAGGCTACCATCCATTGGAGTAACAACGATATCGACAACAGACTACCTTCCATAACGACAAGGCTACAATCCATTGGAGTAACAGAAATCTCGACAACAGACTACCTTCCATAATGACAAGGCTACCATCCATTCGAGTAAAAAAAATCTCGACAACAGACTACCTTTCATAATGATTAGGCTACCATCCATTGGAGTAACAAAGATATCAACAACAGACTACCTTCCATAATGACAAGACTACCATCCAGTGTAGCAACCAAAATCTCGACAACAAACTACCTTCCATAATGACTAGGCTATCATCCATTGGAGTACCGAAGATATCGACAACAAACTACCTTCCATAATGACAAGACTACCATCCATTGTAGTAACAAAAATCTCGACAACAGACTACCTTCCATAATGACAAGGCTACCATCCATTAGAGTAACAAAAATCTCGACAATAGACTACCTTCCATAATGACAAGGATACCATCTATTGGAATAACAAAAATCTCGAGAATAGACTACCTTCCATAATGACAAGGCTACCATCCATTGGAATAAAAGAAATATCGAGAATAGACTACCTTCCATAGTGACAAGGCTACCATCCATTTGAGTGACAGAAATAACAACGAAAGACTACCTTCCATAATGACAAGGCTACCATCCAATAGAGTAAAAAAGATCTCTTCCACAAACTACCTTCCATAACAATAACGCTACCATTCATTGGAGTAATAAAAATCTCGACAACATCCTACCTTCCAAAATGACAAGGCTACCATCCATTGGAGTAACAAAAATCTAGACAAGACTACCTTCCTTAATGACTAGGCTACCATCCATTGGAGTAACAAATATATCGACAAGATACTACCTTCCATAATGAAAAGACTACCATCCATTGTAGTAACAAAAATCTCGACAACAAACTACCTTCCATAATGACAAGGCTACCATCCATTAGAGTAACAAAAATCTCGACAACAGACTACCTTCCATAATGGTAAGGCTACCATATATTGGAATAACAAAACTCTCAAGAACATAATATCTTCCATAATGACAAGGCTACCATCCAATGGAATAGCAGAAATATCGAGAACAAACTATCTTCCATAGTAACAAGGCTACAATCCATTGGAGTGACAGAAATCACAACGACAAACTACCTTCCATAATGACAAGGCTACCATCCAATGGAATAGCAGAAATATCGAGAACAAACTATCTTCCATAGTAACAAGGCTACTATCCATTGGAGTAATAAAAATCTCGACAACATACTACCTTCCATAATGACAAGGCTACCATCCATTGGAGTAATCAAAATCTGGACAACAGACAACCTTCCATAATGATTAGGCTACCATCCATTGGAGTAACAAAGATATCGACAACATACTACTTTCCATAATGACAAGACTACCATCCATTGTAGTTACAAAAATCTCGACAACAAACTACCTTCCATAATGACTAGGCTACCATCCATTTGGGTAAAAAAGATATCAACAACAAACTACCTTCCATAATGACAAGAATATTATCCATTGTAGTAACAAAAATCTCGACAACAAACTACCTTCCATAATGACAAGGCTACCATCCATTGTAGTAAAAAAAATCTCGACAACAGACTACCTTTTAAAATGAAAAGGCTACCATCCACTGGAGTAATAATAATCTTGGCAACATAATATCTTCCATAATGACAAGGCTACCATCCATCAGAGTAACAAAAATCTCGACAACAGACTACCTTCCATAATGACAAGGCTACCATCCCTTATAGTAACAAATATCTTGACAACAGACTAATTTCCATAATGACTAGGCTACCATCCATTGAAGAAACAAAGATATCGACAACAGACTAACTTCCATAATGACAAGACTACCATCAATTGTAGTAACAAAAATCTCGATAACAGACTACCTTTCATAATGACAAGGCTACCATCCATTAGAGTAACAAAAATCTCGACAACAGACTACCTTGCATAATGAAAAGGCTACCATCCATTATAATAAAAAAACATCTCGACAACAGACTACCTTTTAAAATGACAAGGCTACCATCCACTGCAGTAATGATAATCTTGGCAACATACTACCTTCCATAATGAAAAGGCTACCATCCATCAGAGTAACAAAAATATCGACAACAGACTACCTTCCATAATGACAAGGCTATCATCCATTATAGTAACAAAAATCTCGACAACAGACTACCTTCCATAATGACTAGGCTACCATCCATTGGAGTTACAACGATATCGACAACAGACTACCTTCCATAATGACAAGGCTACCATCCATTGTAGTAACAAAAATCTCGACAACAGACTACCTTCCATAATGACAAGGCTACCATCCATTAGAGTAACAAAAATATCGACAATAGACTACCTTCCATAATGACAAGGCTACCGTATATTGGATTAACAAAAATCATGATAACAGACTACCTTCCATAATGACAAGGCTACCATCCAATGGAATAACAAAAATATCGAGAACAGACTACCTTCCATAGTGATAAGGATACCATCCATTGGAGTGACAGAAATCACAACGATAGAATACCTTCCATAATGACAAGGCTACCATCCATTGGAGTAACAAAGATCTCGACAACAAACTACCTTCCATAACGACAAGGCTACAATCCATTGGAGTAACAGAAATCTCGACAACAGACTACCTTCCATAATGACAAGGCTACCATCCATTCGAGTAACAAAAATCTCGACAACAGACTACCTTTCATAATGATTAGGCTACCATCCATTGGAGTAACAAAGATATCGACAACAGACTACCTTCTATAATGACAAGACTACCATCCAGTGTAGCAACCAAAATCTCGACAACAAACTACGTTCCATAATGACTAGGCTACCATCCATTGGATTAATAAAGATATCGACAATAAACTACCTTCCATAATGACAAGACTACCATCCATTGTAGTAATAAAAATCTCGACAACAGACTACCTTCCATAATGACAAGGCTACCATCCATTAGAGTAACAAAAATCTCCATAATAGACTACCTTCCATAATGACAAGGAAACCATCTATTGGAATAACAAAAATCTCGAGAATAGACTACCTTCCATAATGACAAGGCTACCATCCAATGGAATAACAAAAATATCGAGAATAGACTACCTTCCATAGTGACAAGGCTACCATCCATTTGAGTGACAAAAAAAACAACGAAAGACTTCCTTCTATAATGACAAGGCTACCATCCAATGGAGTAACAAAGATCTCTTCCACAAACTACCTTCCATAATAACAAGGCTACCATTCATTGGAGTAATAAAAATCTCGACAACATCCTACCTTCCAAAATGACAAGGCTACCATCCATTGGAGTAACAAAAATCTAGACAACAGACTACCTTCCTTAATGACTAGGCTACCATCCATTGGAGTAACAAATATATCGACAAGATACTACCTTCCATAATGAAAAGACTACCATCCATTGTAGTAACAAAAATCTCGACAACAAACTACCTTCCATAATGACAAGGCTACCATCCATTGTAGTAAAAAAAATCTCGACAACAGACTACCTTTTAAAATGAAAAGGCTACCATCCACTGGAGTAATAATAATCTTGGCAACATAATATCTTCCATAATGACAAGGCTACCATCCATCAGAGTAACAAAAATCTCGACAACAGACTACCTTCCATAATGACAAGGCTACCATCCCTTATAGTAACAAATATCTTGACAACAGACTAATTTCCATAATGACTAGGCTACCATCCATTGAAGAAACAAAGATATCGACAACAGACTAACTTCCATAATGACAAGACTACCATCCATTGTAGTAACAAAAATCTCGATAACAGACTACCTTCCATAATGACAAGGCTACCATCCATTAGAGTAACAAAAATCTCGACAATAGACTACCTTGCATAATGAAAAGGCTACCATCCATTATAATAAAAAAACATCTCGACAACAGACTACCTTTTAAAATGACAAGGCTACCATCCACTGCAGTAATGATAATCTTGGCAACATACTACCTTCCATAATGACAAGGCTACCATCCATCAGAGTAACAAAAATATCGACAACAGACTACCTTCCATAATGACAAGGCTATCATCCATTATAGTAACAAAAATCTCGACAACAGACTACCTTCCATAATGACTAGGCTACCATCCATTGGAGTAACAACGATATCGACAACAGACTACCTTCCATAATGACAAGGCTACCATCCATTGTAGTAACAAAAATCTCGACAACAGACTACCTTCCATAATGACAAGGCTACCATCCATTAGAGTAACAAAAATATCGACAATAGACTACCTTCCATAATGACAAGGCTACCGTATATTGGATTAACAAAAATCATGATAACAGACTACCTTCCATAATGACAAGGCTACCATCCAATGGAATAACAAAAATATCGAGAACAGACTACCTTCCATAGTGATAAGGATACCATCCATTGGAGTGACAGAAATCACAACGATAGAATACCTTCCATAATGACAAGGCTACCATCCATTGGAGTAACAAAGATCTCGACAACAAACTACCTTCCATAACGACAAGGCTACAATCCATTGGAGTAACAGAAATCTCGACAACAGACTACCTTCCATAATGACAAGGCTACCATCCATTCGAGTAACAAAAATCTCGACAACAGACTACCTTTCATAATGATTAGGCTACCATCCATTGGAGTAACAAAGATATCGACAACAGACTACCTTCTATAATGACAAGACTACCATCCAGTGTAGCAACCAAAATCTCGACAACAAACTACGTTCCATAATGACTAGGCTACCATCCATTGGATTAATAAAGATATCGACAATAAACTACCTTCCATAATGACAAGACTACCATCCATTGTAGTAATAAAAATCTCGACAACAGACTACCTTCCATAATGACAAGGCTACCATCCATTAGAGTAACAAAAATCTCCATAATAGACTACCTTCCATAATGACAAGGAAACCATCTATTGGAATAACAAAAATCTCGAGAATAGACTACCTTCCATAATGACAAGGCTACCATCCAATGGAATAACAAAAATATCGAGAATAGACTACCTTCCATAGTGACAAGGCTACCATCCATTTGAGTGACAAAAAAAACAACGAAAGACTTCCTTCTATAATGACAAGGCTACCATCCAATGGAGTAACAAAGATCTCTTCCACAAACTACCTTCCATAATAACAAGGCTACCATTCATTGGAGTAATAAAAATCTCGACAACATCCTACCTTCCAAAATGACAAGGCTACCATCCATTGGAGTAACAAAAATCTAGACAACAGACTACCTTCCTTAATGACTAGGCTACCATCCATTGGAGTAACAAATATATCGACAAGATACTACCTTCCATAATGAAAAGACTACCATCCATTGTAGTAACAAAAATCTCGACAACAAACTACCTTCCATAATGACAAGGCTACCATCCATCGTAGTAAAAAAAATCTCGACAACAGACTACCTTTTAAAATGAAAAGGCTACCATCCACTGGAGTAATAATAATCTTGGCAACATAATATCTTCCATAATGACAAGGCTACCATCCATCAGAGTAACAAAAATCTCGACAACAGACTACCTTCCATAATGACAAGGCTACCATCCATTATAGTAACAAATATCTTGACAACAGACTAATTTCCATAATGACTAGGCTACCATCCATTGAAGAAACAAAGATATCGACAACAGACTAACTTCCATAATGACAAGACTACCATCCATTGTAGTAACAAAAATCTCGATAACAGACTACCTTCCATAATGACAAGGCTACCATCCATTAGAGTAACAAAAATCTCGACAATAGACTACCTTGCATAATGAAAAGGCTACCATCCATTATAATAAAAAAACATCTCGACAACAGACTACCTTTTAAAATGACAAGGCTACCATCCACTGCAGTAATGATAATCTTGGCAACATACTACCTTCCATAATGACAAGGCTACCATCCATCAGAGTAACAAAAATATCGACAATAGACTACCTTCCATAATGACAAGGCTATCATCCATTATAGTAACAAAAATCTCGACAACAGACTACCTTCCATAATGACTAGGCTACCATCCATTGGAGTAACAACGATATCGACAACAGACTACCTTCCATAATGACAAGGCTACCATCCATTGTAGTAACAAAAATCTCGACAACAGACTACCTTCCATAATGACAATGCTACCATCCATTAGAGTAACAAAAATATCGACAATAGACTACCTTCCATAATAACAAGGCTACCGTCTATTGGAATAATAAAAATCATGATAACAGACTACCTTCCATAATGACAAGGCTACCATCCAATGGAATAACAAAAATATCGAGAACAGACTACCTTCCATAGTGATAAGGATACCATCCATTGGAGTGACAGAAATCACAACGATAGAATACCTTCCATAATGACAAGGCTACCATCCATTGGAGTAACAAAGATCTCGACAACAAACTACCTTCCATAACGACAAGGCTACAATCCATTGGAGTAACAGAAATCTCGACAACAGACTACCTTCCATAATGACAAGGCTACCATCCATTCGAGTAACAAAAATCTCGACAACAGACTACCTTTCATAATGATTAGGCTACCATCCATTGGAGTAACAAAGATATCGACAACAGACTACCTTCTATAATGACAAGACTACCATCCAGTGTAGCAACCAAAATCTCGACAACAAACTACGTTCCATAATGACTAGGCTACCATCCATTGGAGTAACAAAGATATCGACAACAAACTACCTTCCATAATGACAAGACTACCATCCATTGTAGTAACAAAAATCTCGACAACAGACTACCTTCCATAATGACAAGGCTACCATCCATTAGAGTAACAAAAATCTCCATAATAGACTACCTTCCATAATGACAAGGATACCATCTACTGGAATAACAAAAATCTCGAGAATAGACTACCTTCCATAATGACAAGGCTACCATCCAATGGAATAACAAAAATATCGAGAATAGACTACCTTCCATAGTGACAAGGCTACCATCCATTTGAGTGACAGAAATAACAACGAAAGACTTCCTTCTATAATGACAAGGCTACCATCCAATGGAGTAACAAAGATCTCTTCCACAAACTACCTTCCATAATAACAAGGCTACCATTCATTGGAGTAATAAAAATCTCGACAACATCCTACCTTCCAAAATGACAAGGCTACCATCCATTGGAGTAACAAAAATCTAGACAACAGACTACCTTCCTTAATGACTAGGCTACCATCCATTGGAGTAACAAATATATCGACAAGATACTACCTTCCATAATGAAAAGACTACCATCCATTGTAGTAACAAAAATCTCGACAACAAACTACCTTCCATAATGACAAGGCTACCATCCATCGTAGTAAAAAAAATCTCGACAACAGACTACCTTTTAAAATGAAAAGGCTACCATCCACTGGAGTAATAATAATCTTGGCAACATAATATCTTCCATAATGACAAGGCTACCATCCATCAGAGTAACAAAAATCTCGACAACAGACTACCTTCCATAATGACAAGGCTACCATCCATTATAGTAACAAATATCTTGACAACAGACTAATTTCCATAATGACTAGGCTACCATCCATTGAAGAAACAAAGATATCGACAACAGACTAACTTCCATAATGACAAGACTACCATCCATTGTAGTAACAAAAATCTCGATAACAGACTACCTTCCATAATGACAAGGCTACCATCCATTAGAGTAACAAAAATCTCGACAACAGACTACCTTGCATAATGAAAAGGCTACCATCCATTATAATAAAAAAACATCTCGACAACAGACTACCTTTTAAAATGACAAGGCTACCATCCACTGCAGTAATGATAATCTTGGCAACATACTACCTTCCATAATGACAAGGCTACCATCCATCAGAGTAACAAAAATATCGACAACAGACTACCTTCCATAATGACAAGGCTATCATCCATTATAGTAACAAAAATCTCGACAACAGACTACCTTCCATAATGACTAGGCTACCATCCATTGGAGTAACAACGATATCGACAACAGACTACCTTCCATAATGACAAGGCTACCATCCATTGTAGTAACAAAAATCTCGACAACAGACTACCTTCCATAATGACAATGCTACCATCCATTAGAGTAACAAAAATATCGACAATAGACTACCTTCCATAATGACAAGGCTACCGTCTATTGGAATAATAAAAATCATGATAACAGACTACCTTCCATAATGACAAGGCTACCATCCAATGGAATAACAAAAATATCGAGAACAGACTACCTTCCATAGTGATAAGGATACCATCCATTGGAGTGACAGAAATCACAACGATAGAATACCTTCCATAATGACAAGGCTACCATCCATTGGAGTAACAAAGATCTCGACAACAAACTACCTTCCATAACGACAAGGCTACAATCCATTGGAGTAACAGAAATCTCGACAACAGACTACCTTCCATAATGACAAGGCTACCATCCATTCGAGTAACAAAAATCTCGACAACAGACTACCTTTCATAATGATTAGGCTACCATCCATTGGAGTAACAAAGATATCGACAACAGACTACCTTCTATAATGACAAGACTACCATCCAGTGTAGCAACCAAAATCTCGACAACAAACTACGTTCCATAATGACTAGGCTACCATCCATTGGAGTAACAAAGATATCGACAACAAACTACCTTCCATAATGACAAGACTACCATCCATTGTAGTAACAAAAATCTCGACAACAGACTACCTTCCATAATGACAAGGCTACCATCCATTAGAGTAACAAAAATCTCCATAATAGACTACCTTCCATAATGACAAGGATACCATCTATTGGAATAACAAAAATCTCGAGAATAGACTACCTTCCATAATGACAAGGCTACCATCCAATGGAATAACAAAAATATCGAGAATAGACTACCTTCCATAGTGACAAGGCTACCATCCATTTGAGTGACAGAAATAACAACGAAAGACTTCCTTCTATAATGACAAGGCTACCATCCAATGGAGTAACAAAGATCTCTTCCACAAACTACCTTCCATAATAACAAGGCTACCATTCATTGGAGTAATAAAAATCTCGACAACATCCTACCTTCCAAAATGACAAGGCTACCATCCATTGGAGTAACAAAAATCTAGACAACAGACTACCTTCCTTAATGACTAGGCTACCATCCATTGGAGTAACAAATATATCGACAAGATACTACCTTCCATAATGAAAAGACTACCATCCATTGTAGTAACAAAAATCTCGACAACAAACTACCTTCCATAATGACAAGGCTACCATCCATTGTAGTAAAAAAAATCTCGACAACAGACTACCTTTTAAAATGAAAAGGCTACCATCCACTGGAGTAATAATAATCTTGGCAACATAATATCTTCCATAATGACAAGGCTACCATCCATCAGAGTAACAAAAATCTCGACAACAGACTACCTTCCATAATGACAAGGCTACCATCCCTTATAGTAACAAATATCTTCACAACAGACTAATTTCCATAATGACTAGGCTACCATCCATTGAAGAAACAAAGATATCGACAACAGACTAACTTCCATAATGACAAGACTACCATCCATTGTAGTAACAAAAATCTCGATAACAGACTACCTTTCATAATGACAAGGCTACCATCCATTAGAGTAACAAAAATCTCGACAACAGACTACCTTGCATAATGAAAAGGCTACCATCCATTATAATAAAAAAACATCTCGACAATAGACTACCTTTTAAAATGACAAGGCTACCATCCACTGCAGTAATGATAATCTTGGCAACATACTACCTTCCATAACGACAAGGCTACAATCCATCAGAGTAACAAAAATATCGACAACAGACTACCTTCCATAATGACAAAGCTATCATCCATTATAGTAACAAAAATCTCGACAACAGACTACCTTCCATAATGACTAGGCTACCATCCATTGGAGTTACAACGATATCGACAACAGACTACCTTCCATAATGACAAGGCTACCATCCATTGTAGTAACAAAAATCTCGACAACAGACTACCTTCCATAATGACAAGGCTACCATCCATTAGAGTAACAAAAATATCGACAATAGACTACCTTCCATAATGACAAGGCTACCGTCTATTGGATTAACAAAAATCATGATAACAGACTACCTTCCATAATGACAAGGCTACCATCCAATGGAATAACAAAAATATCGAGAACAGACTACCTTCCATAGTGATAAGGATACCATCCATTGGAGTGACAGAAATCACAACGATAGAATACCTTCCATAATGACAAGGCTACCATCCATTGGAGTAACAAAGATCTCGACAACAAACTACCTTCCATAACGACAAGGCTACAATCCATTGGAGTAACAGAAATCTCGACAACAGACTACCTTCCATAATGACAAGGCTACCATCCATTCGAGTAACAAAAATCTCGACAACAGACTACCTTTCATAATGATTAGGCTACCATCCATTGGAGTAACAAAGATATCGACAACAGACTACCTTCTATAATGACAAGACTACCATCCAGTGTAGCAACCAAAATCTCGACAACAAACTACGTTCCATAATGACTAGGCTACCATCCATTGGATTAACAAAGATATCGACAACAAACTACCTTCCATAATGACAAGACTA
The DNA here is from genome assembly GCA_948472305.1 of Vicia faba. NCBI lineage: Eukaryota > Viridiplantae > Streptophyta > Magnoliopsida > Fabales > Fabaceae > Vicia > Vicia faba. Next base: position 745,645,264 of record OX451738.1, read on the forward strand.
CCATCCATTGTAGTAACAAAAATCTCGACAACAGACTACCTTCCATAATGACAAGGCTACCATCCATTAGAGTAACAAAAATCTCCATAATAGACTACCTTCCATAATGACAAGGATACCATCTATTGGAATAACAAAAATCTCGAGAATAGACTACCTTCCATAATGACAAGGCTACCATCCAATGGAATAACAAAAATATCGAGAATAGACTACCTTCCATAGTGACAAGGCTACCATCCATTTGAGTGACAAAAATAACAACGAAAGACTTCCTTCTATAATGACAAGGCTACCATCCAATGGAGTAACAAAGATCTCTTCCACAAACTACCTTCCATAATAACAAGGCTACCATTCATTGGAGTAATAAAAATCTCGACAACATCCTACCTTCCAAAATGACAAGGCTACCATCCATTGGAGTAACAAAAATCTAGACAACAGACTACCTTCCTTAATGACTAGGCTACCATCCATTGGAGTAACAAATATATCGACAAGATACTACCTTCCATAATGAAAAGACTACCATCCATTGTAGTAACAAAAATCTCGACAACAAACTACCTTCCATAATGACAAGGCTACCATCCATTGTAGTAAAAAAAATCTCGACAACAGACTACCTTTTAAAATGAAAAGGCTACCATCCACTGGAGTAATAATAATCTTGGCAACATAATATCTTCCATAATGACAAGGCTACCATCCATCAGAGTAACAAAAATCTCGACAACAGACTACCTTCCATAATGACAAGGCTACCATCCATTATAGTAACAAATATCTTGACAACAGACTAATTTCCATAATGACTAGGCTACCATCCATTGAAGAAACAAAGATATCGACAACAGACTAACTTCCATAATGACAAGACTACCATCCATTGTAGTAACAAAAATCTCGATAACAGACTACCTTCCATAATGACAAGGCTACCATCCATTAGAGTAACAAAAATCTCGACAACAGACTACCTTGCATAATGAAAAGGCTACCATCCATTATAATAAAAAAACATCTCGACAACAGACTACCTTTTAAAATGACAAGGCTACCATCCACTGCAGTAATGATAATCTTGGCAACATACTACCTTCCATAATGACAAGGCTACCATCCATCAGAGTAACAAAAATATCGACAACAGACTACCTTCCATAATGACAAGGCTATCATCCATTATAGTAACAAAAATCTCGACAACAGACTACCTTCCATAATGACTAGGCTACCATCCATTGGAGTAACAACGATATCGACAACAGACTACCTTCCATAATGACAAGGCTACCATCCATTGTAGTAACAAAAATCTCGACAACAGACTACCTTCCATAATGACAATGCTACCATCCATAAGAGTAACAAAAATATCGACAATAGACTACCTTCCATAATGGCAAGGCTACCGTCTATTGGAATAATAAAAATCATGATAACAGACTACCTTCCATAATGACAAGGCTACCATCCAATGGAATAACAAAAATATCGAGAACAGACTACCTTCCATAGTGATAAGGATACCATCCATTGGAGTGACAGAAATCACAACGATAGAATACCTTCCATAATGACAAGGCTACCATCCATTGGAGTAACAAAGATCTCGACAACAAACTACCTTCCATAACGACAAGGCTACAATCCATTGGAGTAACAGAAATCTCGACAACAGACTACCTTCCATAATGACAAGGCTACCATCCATTCGAGTAACAAAAATCTCGACAACAGACTACCTTTCATTATGATTAGGCTACCATCCATTGGAGTAACAAATATATCGACAACAGACTACCTTCTATAATGACAAGACTACCATCCAGTGTAGCAACCAAAATCTCGACAACAAACTACATTCCATAATGACTAGGCTACCATCCATTGGATTAACAAAGATATCGACAACAAACTACCTTCCATAATGACAAGACTACCATCCATTATAGTAACAAAAATCTCGACAACAGACTACCTTCCATAATGACAAGGCTACCATCCATTAGAGTAACAAAAATCTCCATAATAGACTACCTTCCATAATGACAAGGATACCATCTATTGGAATAACAAAAATCTTGAGAATAGACTACCTTCCATAATGACAAGGCTACCATCCAATGGAATAACAAAAATATCGAGAATAGACTACCTTCCATAGTGACAAGGCTACCATCCATTTGAGTGACAAAAATAACAACGAAAGACTTCCTTCTATAATGACAAGGCTATCATCCAATGGAGTAACAAAGATCTCTTCCACAAACTACCTTCCATAATAACAAGGCTACCATTCATTGGAGTAATAAAAATCTCGACAACATCCTACCTTCCAAAATGACAAGGCTACCATCCATTGGAGTAACAAAAATCTAGACAACAGACTACCTTCCTTAATGACTAGGCTACCATCCATTAGAGTAACAAATATATCGACAAGATACTACCTTCCATAATGAAAAGGCTACCATCCACTGGAGTAATAATAATCTTGGCAACATACTACCTTCCATAATGACAAGGCTACCATCCATTAGAGTAACAAAAATCTCGACAACAGACTACCTTCCATAGTGGTAAGGCTGCCATCTATTGGAATAACAAAACTCTCAAGAACATAATACCTTCCATAATGACAAGGCTACCATCCAATGGAATAGCAGAAATATCGAGAACAGACTATCTTCCATAGTAACAAGGCTACCATCCATTGGAGTGACAGAAATCACAACGACAGACTACCTTCCATAATGACAACGCTACCATCCAATGGAGTAACAAAGATCTCGACAACAAACTACCTTCCATAACAACAAGGCTACTATCCATTGGAGTAATAAAAATCTCGACAACATACTACCTTCCATAATGACAAGGCTACCATCCATTGGAGTAACCAAAATCTAGACAACAGACAACCTTCCATAATGATTAGGCTACCATCCATTAGAGTAACAAAGATATCGACAACAGACTACCTTTTAAAATGAAAAGGCTAACATCAACTGGAGTAATAATAATCTTGGCAACATACTATCTTCCATAATGACAAGGCTACCATCCATCAGAGTAACAAAAATCTCGACAACAGACTACCTTCCATAATGACAAGGCTACCATCCATTATAGTAACAAAGATCTCGACAACAGACTAATTTCCATAATGACTAGGCTACCATCCATTGAAGAAACAAAGATATCGACAACAGACTAAGTTCCATAATGACAAGACTACCATCCATTGTAGTAACAAAAATCTGGATAACAGACTACCTTCCATAATGACAAGGCTACCATCCATTAGAGTAACAAAAATCTCGACAACAGACTACCTTCCATAATGAAAAGGCTACCATCCATTTTAATAAAAAAATATCTCGACAACAGACTACCTTTTAAAATGACAAGGCTACCATCCACTGCAGTAATGATAATCTTGGCAACATACTACCTTCCATAATGATTAGGCTACCATTCATTGGAGTTACAAAGATATCACCAACAGAGTACCTTCCATAATGACAAGACTACCATCCATTGTAGTAACAAAAATCTCAACAACAGACTACCTTCCATAATGACAAGGCTACCATCCATTAGAGTACCAAAAATCTCGACAACTGACTACCTTTCATAATGACAAGGCTACCATCCAATGGAATAACAGAAATGTTGAGAACTAACTACCTTCCGTAGTGACAAGGCTACCATCCAATGGAATAACAAAGTTCTCAACCACAAACTACCATCCATAAAAACAAGGCTACCATCCATTGGAGTAATAAAAATCTCGACAACATACTACCTTCCATAATGACAAGGATACCATCCATTGGAGTAACAATGATCTCGACAACAAACTACCTTCCATAACGACAAGCCTACCATCCGTTGGAGTAACAAAAATCTCGACAACAGACTACCTTCCATAATGACAAGGCTACCTTCCATTGGAGTAACAAAAATCTTGACAACATACTACCTTTCATAATGATTAGGCTACTATCCGTTGGAGTAACAAAGAAATCGACAATAGACTACCTTCCATAATCACCAGACTACCATCCATTGTAGTAACAAAAATCTCGACAACAGACTACCTTTCATAATGACAAGGCTACCATCCATTAGAGTAACAAAAATCTCGACAACAGACTACCTTTCATAATGACAAGGCTACCATCTATTGGAATAACAAAAATCTAGAGAATAGACTACCTTTCATAATGACAAGGCTACCATCCAATGGAATAACAGAAATTTCGAGAACTGACTACCTTCCGTAGTGACAAGGATACCATCCAATGGAGTAACAAAGTTCTCGACCATAAACTACCATCCATTGGAGTAATAAAAATCTCGACAACATACTACCTTCCATAATGACAAGGCTATCATCCATTGGAGTAACAAAGATATCGACAACAGACTACCTTCTATAATGACAAGGCTACCATCCATTGGAGTAACAAAAATCTCAACAACAAACTACCTTCCATAATGACTAGGCTACCATCCATTCAAGTAACAAAGATGTCAAAAATAGACTACCTTCCATAATGACAAGACTACTATCCATTGTAGTAAAAAAAATCTCGACAACAGACTACCTTCCATAATGACAAGGCTACCATCCAATGGAATAGCAGAAATATCGAGAACAAACTATCTTCCATAGTAACAAGGCTACCATCCATTGGAGTGACAGAAATCACAACGACATACTACCTTCCATAATGACAAGGCTACCATCCATTAGAGTAACAAAGATCTCGACAACAAAATACCTTCCATAACAACAAGGCTACTATCCATTGGAGTAATAAAAATCTCGACAACATACTACCTTCCATAATGACAAGGCTACCATCCATTGGAGTAACCAAAATCTGGACAACAGACAACCTTCCATAATGATTAGGCTACCATCCATTGGAGTAACAAAGATATCGACAACAGATTACTTTCCATAATGACAAGACTACCATCCATTGTAGTTATAAAAATCTCGACAACAAACTACCTTCCATAATGACTAGGCTACCATCCATTGGAGTAAAAAAGATATCAACAACAAACTACCTTCCATAATGACAAGAATATTATCCATTGTAGTAACAAAAATCTCGACAACAAACTACCTTCCATAATGACAAGGCTACCATCAATTGTAGTAAAAAAAGTCTCGACAACAGACTACCTTTTAAAATGAAAAGGCTACCATCCACTGGAGTAATAATAATATTGGCAACATAATATCTTCCATAATGACAAGGCTACCATCCATCAGAGTAACAAAAATCTCGACAACAGTCTACCTTCCATAATGACAAGGCTACCATCCATTATAGTATCAAATATCTTGACAACAGACTAATTTCCATAATGACTAGGCTACCATCCATTGAAGAAACAAAGATATCGACAACAGACTAACTTCCATAATGACAAGACTACCATCCATTGTAGTAACAAAAATCTCGATAACAGACTACCTTCCATAATGACAAGGCTACCATCCATTAGAGTAACAAAAATCTCGACAACAGACTACCTTGCATAATGAAAAGGCTACCATCCATTATAATAAAAAAACATCTCGACAACAGACTACCTTTTAAAATGAAAAGGCTACCATCCACTGCAGTAATGATAATCTTGGCAACATACTACCTTCCATAATGACAAGGCTACCATCCATCAGAGTAACAAAAATATCGACAACAGACTACCTTCCATAATGACAAGGCTACCATCCATTATAGTAACAAAAATCTCGACAACAGACTACCTTCCATAATGACTAGGCTACCATCCATTGGAGTAACAACGATATCGACAACAGACTACCTTCCATAATGACAAGGCTACCATCCATTGTAGTAACAAAAATCTCGACAACAGACTACCTTCCATAATGACAAGGCTACCATCCATTAGAGTAACAAAAATATCGACAACAAGCTACCTTCCATAATGACAAGGCTACCATCTATTGGAATAACAAAAATCATGATAACAGACTACCTTCCATAATGACAAGGCTACCATCCAATGGAATAACAAAAATATCGAGAACAGACTACCTTCCATAGTGATAAGGATACCATCCATTGGAGTGACAGAAATAACAACGATAGACTACCTTCCATAATGACAAGGCTACCATCCATTGGATTAACAAAGATCTCGACAACAAACTACCTTCCATAACGACAAGGCTACAATCCATTGGAGTAACAGAAATCTCGACAACAGACTACCTTCCATAATGACAAGGCTACCATCCATTCGAGTAATAAAAATCTCGACAACAGACTACCTTTCATAATGATTAGGCTACCATCCATTGGAGTAACAAAGATATCGACAACAGACTACCTTCCATAATGACAAGACTACCATCCAGTGTAGCAACCAAAATCTCGACAACAAACTACGTTCCATAATGACTAGGCTACCATCCATTGGAGTAACAAAGATATCGACAACAAACTACCTTCCAGAATGACAAGACTACCATCCATTGTAGTAACAAAAATCTTGACAACAGACTACCTTCCATAATGACAAGGCTACCATCCATTAAAGTAACAAAAATCTCGATAATAGACTACCTTCCATAATGACAAGGATACCATCTATTGGAGTAACAAAAATCTCGAGAATAGACTACCTTCCATAATGACAAGGCTACCATCCAATGGAATAACAAAAATATCGAGAATAGACTACCTTCCATAGTGACAAGGCTACCATCCATTTGAGTGACAGAAATAACAACGAAAGACTACCTTCTATAATGACAAGGCTACCATCCAATGGAGTAACAAAGATCTCTTCCACAAACTACCTTCCATAACAACAAGGCTACCATTCATTGGAGTAATAAAAATCTCGACAACATCCTACCTTCCAAAATTACAAGGCTACCATCCATCGGAGTAACAAAAATCTAGACAACAGACTACCTTCCTTAATGACTAGGCTACCATCCATTGGAGTAACAAATATATCGACAAGATACTACCTTCCATAATGAAAAGACTACCATCCATTGTAGTAACAAAAATCTTGACAACAAACTACCTTCCATAATGACAAGGCTACCATCCAATGGAATAGCAGAAATATCGAGAACAAACTATCTTCCATAGTAACAAGGCTACCATCCATTGGAGTGACATAAATCACAACGACAGACTACCTTCCATAATGACAAGGCTACCATCCATTGGAGTAACAAAGATCTCGACAACAAAATACCTTCCATAACAACAAGGCTACTATCCATTGGAGTAATAAAAATCTCGACAACATACTACCTTCCATAATGACAAGGCTACCATCCATTGGAGTAACCAAAATCTGGACAACAGACAACCTTCCATAATGATTTGGCTACCATCCATTGGAGTAACAAAGATATCGACAACAGACTACTATCCATAATGACAAGACTACCATCCATTGTAGTTACAAAAATCTCGACAACAGACTACCTTCCATAATGACAAGGCTACCATCCATTATAGTAACAAAAATCTAGACAACAAACTACCTTCCATAATGACTAGGCTACCATCCATTGGAGTAACAACGATATCGACAACAGACTACCTTCCACAATGACAAGACTACCATCCATTGTAGTAACAAAAATCTCGACAATAGACTACCTTCCATAATGACAAGGCTACCATCAATTAGAGTAACAAACATCTCGACAACAGACTACCTTCCATAATGACAAGGCTACCGTCTATTGGAATAACAAAAATCTCGATAACAGACTACCTCCCATAATGACAAGGCTACCATCCAATGAAATAACAAAAATATCGAGAACAAACTACCTTCCATAGTGACAAGGCTACCATCCATTGGAGTAATAAAAATCTCGACAACATACTACCTTCCATAATGACAAGGCTACCATCCATTGGAGTAACAATGATCTCGACAACAAACTACCTTCCATAACGACAAGGCTACCATCCATTGGAGTAACAAAAATCTCGACAACAGACTACCTTCCATAATGACAAGGCTACCTTCCATTGGAGTAACAAAAATCTTGACAACATACTACCTTTCATAATGATTAGGCTACCATCCATTGGAGTAACAAAGATACCGACAACAGACTACCTTCCATAATGACAAGACTACCATCCATTGTAGTAACAAAAATCTCGACAACAAACTACCTTCCATAATGACAAGGCTACCATCCATTAGAGTAACAAAAATCTCGACAACATACTACCTTTCATAATGATTAGGCTACCATTCATTGGAGTAACAAAGATATCAACAACAGACTACCTTCCATAATGACAAGACTACCATCCATTGTAGTAACAAAAATCTCAACAACAGACTACCTTCCATAATGACAAGGCTACCATCCATTAAAGTAACAAAAATATCGACAACAGTCTACCTTTCATAATGACAAGGCTACCATCTATTGGAATAACAAAAATCTCGAGAATAGACTACCTTCCATAATGACAAGGCTACCATCCAATGGAATAACAGAAATGTTGAGAACTGACTACCTTCCGTAGTGACAAGGCTACCATCTAATAGAGTAACATAGTTCTCGACCACAAACTACCATCCATATAAACAAGGCTACCATCCATTGGAGTAATAAAAATCTCGACAACATACTACCTTCCATAATGACAACGCTACAATCCATTGGAGTAACAATGATCTCGACAACAAACTACCTTCCATAACGACAAGGCTACCATCCATTGGAGTAACAAAAATCTCGACAATAGACTACCTTCCATAATGACAAGGCTACCTTCCATTGGAGTAACAAAAATCTCGACAACAGACTACCTTCCATAAGGACTAGGCTACCATCCAGTGGAGTTAGAAAGATATCGACAACAGACTACTTTCCATAATCACAAGACTACCATCCATTATAGTTACAAAAATCTCGACAACAAACTACCTTCCATAATGACTAGGATACCATCCATTGGAGTAACAAAGATATCAACAACACACTACCTTCCATAATGACAAGACTACTATCCATTGTAGTAACAAAAATCTCGACAACAAAGTACCTTCCATAATGACAAGGCTACCATCCATTGTAGTAAAAAAAATCTCGACAACAGACTACCTTTTAAAATGAAAAGGCTACCATCCACTGGAGTAATAATAATCTTGGCAACATACTACCTTCCATAATGACAAGGCTACCATCCATCAGAGTAACAAAAATCTCGACAACAGACTACCTTCCATAATGACAAGGCTACCATCCATTATAGTAACAAAAATCTAGACAACAAACTACCTTCCATAATGACTAGGCTACCATCCATTGGAGTAACAACGATATCGACAACAGACTACCTTCCACAATGACAAGACTACCATCCATTGTAGTAACAAAAATCTCGACAACAGACTACCTTCCATAATGACAAGGCTACCATCCATTAGAGTAACAAACATCTCGACAACAGACTACCTTCCATAATGACAAGGCTACCGTCTATTGGAATAACAAAAATCTCGATAACAGACTACCTCCCATAATGACAAGGCTACCATCCAATGGAATAACAAAAATATCGAGAACAAACTACCTTCCATAGTGACAAGGCTACCATCCATTGGAGTAATAAAAATCTCGACAACATACTACCTTCCATAATGACAAGGCTACCATCCATTGGAGTAACAATGATCTCGACAACAAACTACCTTCCATAACGACAAGGCTACCATCCATTGGAGTAACAAAAATCTCGACAACAGACTACGTTCCATAATGACAAGGCTACCTTCCATTGGAGTAACAAAAATCTTGACAACATACTACCTTTCATAATGATTAGGCTACCATCCATTGGAGTAACAAAGATACCGACAACAGACTACCTTCCATAATGACAAGACTACCATCCATTGTAGTAACAAAAATCTCGACAACAAACTACCTTCCATAATGACAAGGCTACCATCCATTAGAGTAACAAAAATCTCGACAACATACTACCTTTCATAATGACAAGGCTACCATCTATTGGAATAACAAAAATCTATAGAATCGACTACCTTCCATAATGACAAGGCTACCATCCAATGGAATAACAGAAATGTCGAGAACTGACTACCTTCCGTAGTGACAAGGCTACCATCTAATAGAGTAACAAAGTTCTCGACCACAAACTACCATCCATAAAAACAAGGCTACCGTCCATTGGAGTAATAAAAATCTCGACAACATACTACCTTCCATAATGACAAGGCTACCATCCATTGGAGTAACAATGATCTCGACAACACACTACCTTCCAAAACGACAAGGCTACCATCCATTGGAGTAACAAAAATCTCAACAACAGACTACCTTCCATAAGGACTAGGCTACCATCCATTGGAGTAAGAATGATATCGACAACAGACTACTTTCCATAATCACAAGACTACCATCCATTGTAGTTACAAAAATCTCGACAACAAACTACCTTCCATAATGACTAGGATACCATCCATTGGAGTAACAAAGATATCAACAACAAACTACCTTCCATAATGACAAGACTACTATCCATTGTAGTAACAAAAATCTTGACAACAAACTACCTTCCATAATGACAAGGCTACCATCCATTGTAGTAAAAACATTCTCGACAACAGACTACCTTTTAAAATGAAAAGGCTACCATCCACTGGAGTAATAATAATCTTGGCAACATACTACCTTCCATAAAGACAAGGCTACCATCCATCAGAGTAACAAAAATCTCGACAACAGACTACCTTCCATAATGACAAGGGTACCATCCATTATAGTAACAAAAATCTAGACAACAGACTACCTTCCATAATGACTAGGCTACCATCCATTGGAGTAACAAAGATATCGACAACAGACTACCTTCCATAATGACAAGACTACCATCCATTGTAGTAACAAAAATCTCGACAACAGACTACCTTGCATAATGACAAGGCTACCATCCATTAAAGTAACAAAAATCTCGACAACAGACTACCTTCCATAATGACAAGGCTACCATCTATTGGAATAACAAAAATCTCGATAACAGACTAACTTCCATAATGACAAGGCTACCATCCAATGGAATAACAAAAATATCGAGAACAAATTACCTTCCATAGTGACAAGGCTACCATCCATTAGAGTGACATAAATCACAACGAAAGAATACCTTCCATAATGACAAGGCTACCATCCATTGGAGTAACAATGATCTCGACAACAAACCACATTCCATAAGGACAAGGCTACCATCCATTAGAGTAACAAAAATCTCGACAACAGACTACCTTCCATAATGACAAGGCTACCATCCATTATAGTAACAAAAATCTAGACAACAAACTACCTTCCATAATGACTAGGCTACCATCCATTGGAGTAACAACGATATCGACAACAGACTACCTTCCACAATGACAAGACTACCATCCATTGTAGTAACAAAAATCTCGACAACAGACTACCTTCCATAATGACAAGGCTACCATCCATTAGAGTAACAAACATCTCGACAACAGACTACCTTCCATAATGACAAGGCTACCGTCTATTGGAATAACAAAAATCTCGATAACAGACTACCTCCCATAATGACAAGGCTACCATCCAATGGAATAACAAAAATATCGAGAACACACTACCTTCCATAGTGACAAGGCTACCATCCATTGGAGTAATAAAAATCTCGACAACATACTACCTTCCATAATGACAAGGCTACCATCCATTGGAGTAACAATGATCTCGACAACAAACTACCTTCCATAACGACAAGGCTACCATCCATTGGAGTAACAAAAATCTCGACAACAGACTACCTTCCATAATGACAAGGCTACCTTCCATTGGAGTAACAAAAATCTTGACAACATACTACCTTTCATAATGATTAGGCTACCATCCATTGGAGTAACAAAGATACCGACAACAGACTACCTTCCATAATGACAAGACTACCATCCATTGTAGTAACAAAAATCTCGACAACAAACTACCTTCCATAATGACAAGGCTACCATCCATTAGAGTAACAAAAATCTCGACAACATACTACCTTTCATAATGACAAGGCTACCATCTATTGGAATAACAAAAATCTATAGAATCGACTACCTTCCATAATGACAAGGCTACCATCCAATGGAATAACAGAAATGTCGAGAACTGACTACCTTCCGTAGTGACAAGGCTACCATCTAATAGAGTAACAAAGTTCTCGACCACAAACTACCATCCATAAAAACAAGGCTACCGTCCATTGGAGTAATAAAAATCTCGACAACATACTACCTTCCATAATGACAAGGCTACCATCCATTGGAGTAACAATGATCTCGACAACACACTACCTTCCAAAACGACAAGGCTACCATCCATTGGAGTAACAAAAATCTCAACAACAGACTACCTTCCATAAGGACTAGGCTACCATCCATTGGAGTAAGAATGATATCGACAACAGACTACTTTCCATAATCACAAGACTACCATCCATTGTAGTTACAAAAATCTCGACAACAAACTACCTTCCATAATGACTAGGATACCATCCATTGGAGTAACAAAGATATCAACAACAAACTACCTTCCATAATGACAAGACTACTATCCATTGTAGTAACAAAAATCTTGACAACAAACTACCTTCCATAATGACAAGGCTACCATCCATTGTAGTAAAAAAATTCTCGACAACAGACTACCTTTTAAAATGAAAAGGCTACCATCCACTGGAGTAATAATAATCTTGGCAACATACTACCTTCCATAAAGACAAGGCTACCATCCATCAGAGTAACAAAAATCTCGACAACAGACTACCTTCCATAATGACAAGGGTACCATCCATTATAGTAACAAAAATCTAGACAACATACTACCTTCCATAATGACTAGGCTACCATCCATTGGAGTAACAAAGATATCGACAACAGACTACCTTCCATAATGACAAGACTACCATCCATTGTAGTAACAAAAATCTCGACAACAGACTACCTTGCATAATGACAAGGCTACCATCCATTAAAGTAACAAAAATCTCGACAACAGACTACCTTCCATAATGACAAGGCTACCATCTATTGGAATAACAAAAATCTCGATAACAGACTAACTTCCATAATGACAAGGCTACCATCCAATGGAATAACAAAAATATCGAGAACAAATTACCTTCCATAGTGACAAGGCTACCATCCATTAGAGTGACATAAATCACAACGAAAGAATACCTTCCATAATGACAAGGCTACCATCCATTGGAGTAACAATGATCTCGACAACAAACCACATTCCATAAGGACAAGGCTACCATCCATTAGAGTAACAAAAATCTCGACAACAGACTACCTTCCATAATGACAAGGCTACCTTCCATTGGAGTAACAAAAATCTTGACAACATACTACCTTTCATAATGATTAGGCAACCATTCATTGGAGTAACAAAGATATCAACAACAGACTACCTTCCATAATGACAAGACTACCATCCATTGTAGTAACAAAAATCTCAACAACAGACTACCTTCCATAATGACAAGGCTACCATCCATTAAAGTAACAAAAATCTCGACAACAGACTACCTTTCATAATGACAAGGCTACCATCTATTGGAATAACAAAAATCTCGAGAATAGACTACCTTCCATAATGACAAGGCTACCATCCAATGGAATAACAGAAATGTTGAGAACTGACTACCTTCCGTAGTGACAAGGCTACCATCCAATGGAATAACAAAGTTCTCGACCACAAACTACCATCCATAAAAACAAGGCTACCATCCATTGGAGTAATAAAAATCTCGACAACATACTACCTTCCATAATGACAAGGCTACCATCCATTGGAGTAACAATGATCTCGACAACAAACTACATTCCATAACGACAAGGCTACCATCCATTAGAGTAACAAAAATCTCGACAACAGACTACCTTCCATAATGACAAGGCTACCTTCCATTGGAGTAACAAAAATCTTGACAACATACTACCTTTCATAATGATTAGGCTACCATTCATTGGAGTTACAAAGATATCACCAACAGAGGACCTTCCATAATGACAAGACTACCATCCATTGTACTAACAAAAATCTCAACAACAGACTACCTTCCATAATGACAAGGCTACCATCCATTAGAGTACCAAAAATCTCGACAACAGACTACCTTTCATAATGACAAGGCTACCATCTATTGGAATAACAAAAATCTCGAGAATAGACTACCTTCCATAATGACAAGGCTACCCTCCAATGGAATAACAGAAATGTTGAGAACTAACTACCTTCCGTAGTGACAAGGCTACCATCCAATGGAATAACAAAGTTCTCAACCACAAACTACCATCCATAAAAACAAGGCTACCATCCATTGGAGTAATAAAAATCTCGACAACATACTACCTTCCATAATGACAAGGATACCATCCATTGGAGTAACAATGATCTCGACAACAAACTACCTTCCATAACGACAAGCCTACCATCCGTTGGAGTAACAAAAATCTCGACAACAGACTACCTTCCATAATGACAAGGCTACCTTCCATTGGAGTAACAAAAATCTTGACAACATACTACCTTTCATAATGATTAGGCTACTATCCGTTGGAGTAACAAAGAAATCGACAACAGACTACCTTCCATAATCACCAGACTACCATCCATTGTAGTAACAAAAATCTCGACAACAGACTACCTTTCATAATGACAAGGCTACCATCCATTAGAGTAACAAAAATCTCGACAACAGACTACCTTTCATAATGACAAGGCTACCATCTATTGGAATAACAAAAATCTAGAGAATAGACTACCTTTCATAATGACAAGGCTACCATCCAATGGAATAACAGAAATTTCGAGAACTGACTACCTTCCGTAGTGACAAGGATACCATCCAATGGAGTAACAAAGTTCTCGACCATAAACTACCATCCATTGGAGTAATAAAAATCTCGACAACATACTACCTTCCATAATGACAAGGCTATCATCCATTGGAGTAACAAAGATATCGACAACAGACTACCTTCTATAATGACAAGGCTACCATCCATTGGAGTAACAAAAATCTCAACAACAAACTACCTTCCATAATGACTAGGCTACCATCCATTCAAGTAACAAAGATGTAAAAAATAGACTACCTTCCATAATGACAAGACTACTATCCATTGTAGTAAAAAAAATCTCGACAACAGACTACCTTCCATAATGACAAGGCTACCATCCAATGGAATAGCAGAAATATCGAGAACAAACTATCTTCCATAGTAACAAGGCTACCATCCATTGGAGTGACAGAAATCACAACGACAGACTACCTTCCATAATGACAAGGCTACCATCCATTGGAGTAACAAAGATCTCGACAACAAAATACCTTCCATAACAACAAGGCTACTATCCATTGGAGTAATAAAAATCTCGACAACATACTACCTTCCATAATGACAAGGCTACCATCCATTGGAGTAACCAAAATCTGGACAACAGACAACCTTCCATAATGATTAGGCTACCATCCATTGGAGTAACAAAGATATCGACAACAGATTACTTTCCATAATGACAAGACTACCATCCATTGTAGTTATAAAAATCTCGACAACAAACTACCTTCCATAATAACTAGGCTACCATCCATTGGAGTAAAAAAGATATCAACAACAAACTACCTTCCATAATGACAAGAATATTATCCATTGTAGTAACAAAAATCTCGACAACAAACTACCTTCCATAATGACAAGGCTACCATCAATTGTAGTAAAAAAAGTCTCGACAACAGACTACCTTTTAAAATGAAAAGGCTACCATCCACTGGAGTAATAATCATATTGGCAACATAATATCTTCCATAATGACAAGGCTACCATCCATCAGAGTAACAAAAATCTCGACAACAGTCTACCTTCCATAATGACAAGGCTACCATCCATTATTGTAACAAATATCTTGACAACAGACTAATTTCCATAATGACTAGGCTACCATCCATTGAAGAAACAAAGATATCGACAACATACTAACTTCCATAATGACAAGACTACCATCCATTGTAGTAACAAAAATCTCGATAACAGACTACCTTCCATAATGACAAGGCTACCATCCATTAGAGTAACAAAAATCTCGACAACAGACTACCTTGCATAATGAAAAGGCTACCATCCATTATAATAAAAAAACATCTCGACAACAGACTACCTTTTAAAATGACAAGGCTACCATCCACTGCAGTAATGATAATCTTGGCAACATACTACCTTCCATAATGACAAGGCTACCATCCATCAGAGTAACAAAAATATCGACAACAGACTACCTTCCATAATGACAAGGCTACCATCCATTATAGTAACAAAAATATCGACAACAGACTACCTTCCATAATGACTAGGCTACCATCCATTGGAGTAACAACGATATCGACAACAGACTACCTTCCATAATGACAAGGCTACCATCCATTGTAGTAACAAAAATCTCGACAACAGACTACCTTCCATAATGACAAGGCTACCATCCATTAGAGTAACAAAAATATCGACAACAAGCTACCTTCCATAATGACAAGGCTACCGTCTATTGGAATAACAAAAATCATGATAACAGACTACCTTCCATAATGACAAGGCTACCATCCAATGGAATAACAAAAATATTGAGAACAGACTACCTTCCATAGTGATAAGGATACCATCCATTGGAGTGACAGAAATAACAACGATAGACTACCTTCCATAATGACAAGGCTACCATCCATTGGATTAACAAAGATCTCGACAACAAACTACCTTCCATAACGACAAGGCTACAATCCATTGGAGTAACAGAAATCTCGACAACAGACTACCTTCCATAATGACAAGGCTACCATCCATTCGAGTAACAAAAATCTCGACAACAGACTACCTTTCATAATGATTAGGCTACCATCCATTGGAGTAACAAAGATATCGACAACAGACTACCTTCCATAATGACAAGACTACCATCCAGTGTAGCAACCAAAATCTCGACAACAAACTACGTTCCATAATGACTAGGCTACCATCCATTGGAGTAACAAAGATATCGACAACAAACTACCTTCCAGAATGACAAGACTACCATCCATTGTAGTAACAAAAATCTTGACAACAGACTACCTTCCATAATGACAAGGCTACCATCCATTAGAGTAACAAAAATCTCGATAATAGACTACCTTCCATAATGACAAGGATACCATCTATTGGAGTAACAAAAATCTCGAGAATAGACTACCTTCCATAATGACAAGGCTACCATCCAATGGAATAACAAAAATATCGAGAATAGACTACCTTCCATAGTGACAAGGCTACCATCCATTTGAGTGACAGAAATAACAACGAAAGACTACCTTCTATAATGACAAGGCTACCATCCAATGGAGTAACAAAGATCTCTTCCACAAACTACCTTCCATAACAACAAGGCTACCATTCATTGGAGTAATAAAAATCTCGACAACATCCTACCTTCCAAAATTACAAGGCTACCATCCATCGGAGTAACAAAAATCTAGACAACAGACTACCTTCCTTAATGACTAGGCTACCATCCATTGGAGTAACAAATATATCGACAAGATACTACCTTCCATAATGAAAAGACTACCATCCATTGTAGTAACAAAAATCTCGACAACAAACTACCTTCCATAATGACAAGGCTACCATCCAATGGAATAGCAGAAATATCGAGAACAAACTATCTTCCATAGTAACAAGGCTACCATCCATTGGAGTGACATAAATCACAACGACAGACTACCTTCCATAATGACAAGGCTACCATCCATTGGAGTAACAAAGATCTCGACAACAAAATACCTTCCATAACAACAAGGCTACTATCCATTGGAGTAATAAAAATCTCGACAACATACTACCTTCCATAATGACAAGGCTACCATCCATTGGAGTAACCAAAATCTGGACAACAGACAACCTTCCATAATGATTTGGCTACCATCCATTGGAGTAACAAAGATATCGACAACAGACTACTATCCATAATGACAAGACTACCATCCATTGTAGTTACAAAAATCTCGACAACAAACTACCTTCCATAATGACTAGGCTACCATCCATTGGAGTAAAAAAGATATCAACAACAAACTACATTCCATAATGACAAGAATATTATCCATTGTAGTAACAAAAATCTCGACAACAAACTACCTTCCATAATGACAAGGCTACCATCAATTGTAGTAAAAAAAATCTCGACAACAGACTACCTTTTAAAATGAAAAGGCTACCATCCACTGGAGTAATAATAATATTGGCAACATAATATCTTCCATAATTACAAGGCTACCATCCATCAGAGTAACAAAAATCTCGACAACAGTCTACCTTCCAGAATGACAAGGCTACCATCCATTATAGTAACAAATATCTTGACAACAGACTAATTTCCATAATGACTAGGCTACCATCCATTGAAGAAACAAAGATATCGACAACAGACTAACTTCCATAATGACAAGACTACCATCCATTGTAGTAACAAAAATCTTGATAACAGACTACCTTCCATAATGACAAGGCTACCATCCATTAGAGTAACAAAAATCTCGACAACAGACTACCTTGCATAATGAAAAGGCTACCATCCATTATAATAAAAAAACATCTCGACAACAGACTACCTTTTAAAATGACAAGGCTACCATCCACTGCAGTAATGATAATCTTGGCAACATACTACCTTCCATAATGACAAGGCTACCATCCATCAGAGTAACAAAAATATCGACAACAGACTACCTTCCATAATGACAAGGCTACCATCCATTATAGTAACAAAAATCTCGACAACAGACTACCTTCCATAATGACTAGGCTACCATCCATTGGAGTAACAACGATATCGACAACAGACTACCTTCCATAATGACAAGGCTACCATCCATTGTAGTAACAAAAATCTCGACAACAGACTACCTTCCATAATGACAAGGCTATCATCCATTAGAGTAACAAAAATATCGACAACAGACTACCTTCCATAATGACAAGGCTACCGTCTATTGGAATAACAAAAATCATGATAACAGACTACCTTCCATAATGACAAGGCTACCATCCAATGGAATAACAAAAATATCGAGAACAAAATAACTTCCATAGTGATAAGGATACCATCCATTGGAGTGACAGAAATCACAATGATAGAATACCTTCCATAATGACAAGGCTACAATCCATTGGAGTAACAGAAATCTCGACAACAGACTACCTTCCATAATGACAAGGCTACCATCCATTCGAGTAACAAAAATCTGGACAACAGACTACCTTTCATAATGATTAGGCTACCATCCATTGGAGTAACAAAGATATCGACAACAGACTACCTTCCATAATGACAAGACTACCATCCAGTGTAGCAACCAAAATCTCGACAACAAACTACGTTCCATAATGACTAGGCTACCATCCATTGGAGTAACAAAGATATCGACAACAAAATACCTTCCATAATGAGAAGGCTACCATCCATTAGAGTAACAAAAATCTCGATAATAGACTACCTTCCATAATGACAAGGATACCATCTATTGGAGTAACAAAAATCTCGAGAATAGACTACCTTCCATAATGACAAGGCTACCATCCAATGGAATAACAAAAATATCGAGAATAGACTACCTTCCATAGTGACAAGGCTACCATCCATTTGAGTGACAGAAATAACAACGAAAGACTACCTTCTATAATGACAAGGCTACCATCCAATGGAGTAACAAAGATCTCTTCCACAAACTACCTTAAATAACAACAAGGCTACCATTCATTGGAGTAATAAAAATCTCGACAACATCCTACCTTCCAAAATGACAAGGCTACCATCCATCGGAGTAACAAAAATCTAGACAACAGACTACCTTCCTTAATGACTAGGCTACCATCCATTGGAGTAACAAATATATCGACAAGATACTACCTTCCATAATGAAAAGACTACCATCCATTGTAGTAACAAAAATCTCGACAACAAACTACCTTCCATAATGACAAGGCTACCATCCATTAGAGTAACAAAAATCTCGACAACAGACTACCTTCCATAATGGTAAGGCTGCCATCTATTGGAATAACAAAACTCTCAAGAACATAATACCTTCCATAATGACAAGGCTACCATTCATTGGAGTAATAAAAATCTCGACAACATACTACCTTCCATAAAGAAAAGGCTACCATCCATTGGAGTAACCAAAATCTAGACAACAGACAACCTTCCATAATAATTAGGCTACCATCCATTAGAGTAACAAAGATATCGACATCAAACTACTTTCCATAATGACAAGACTATCATCCATTGTAGTTACAAAAATCTCGACAACAAACTACCTTCCATAATGACTAGGATACCATCCATTGGAGCTAAAAAGATATCAACAACAAACTACCCTCCATAATGACAAGACTATTATCCATTGTAGTAACAAAAATCTCGACAACAAACTACCTTCCATAATGACAAGGCTACCATCCATTGTAGTAAAAAAAATCTCGACAACAGACTACCTTTTAAAATGAAAAGGCAACCATCCACTGGAGTAATAATAATCTTGGCAACATACTATCTTCCATAATGACAAGGCTACCATCCATCAGAGTAACAAAAATCTCGACAACAGACTACCTTCCATAATGACAAGGCTACCATCCATTATAGTAACAAAGATCTCGACAACAGACTAATTTCCATAATGACAAGGCTATCATCCATTGAAGAAACAAAGATATCGACAACAGACTAAGTTCCATAATGACAAGACTACCATCCATTGTAGTAACAAAAATCTCGATAACAGACTACCTTCCATAATGACAAGGCTACCATCCATTAGAGTAACAAAAATCTCGACAACAGACTACCTTCCATAATGAAAAGGCTACCATCCATTATAATAAAAAAATATCTCGACAATAGACTACCTTTTAAAATGACAAGGCTACCATCCACTGCAGTAATGATAATCTTGGCAACATACTACCTTCCATAATGACAAGGCTACCATCCATCAGAGTAACAAAAATATCGACAACAGACTACCTTCCATAATGACAAGGCTACCATCCATTATAGTAACAAAAATCTCGACAACAGACTACCTTCCATAATGACAAGGCTACCATCCATTAGAGTAATAAAAATATCGACAATAGACTACCTTCCATAATGACAAGGCTACCGTCTATTGGAATAAAAAAAATCTCGATAATAGACTACCTTACATAATGACAAGGCTACCATCCAATGGAATAACCAAAATATCGAGAACAGACTACCTTCCATAGTGATAAGGCTACCATCCATTGGAGTGACAGAAATCACAACGATAAAATACCTTCCGTAATGACAAGGCTACCATCCATTGGAGTAACAAAGATCTCGACAACAAACTACCTTCCATAACGACAAGGCTACCATCCATTATAGTAACAAAAATCTCGACAACAGACTACCTTCCATAATGACTAGGCTACCATCCATTGGAGTAACAACGATATCGACAACAGACTACCTTCCATAATGACAAGAGTACCATCCTTTGTAGTAACAAAAATCTCGACAACAGACTACCTTCCATAATGAGAAGGCTACCATCCATTAGAGTAACAAAAATCTCGACAAAAGAGTACCTTCCATAATGACAAGGCTACCATTTATTGGAATAACAAAAATCTCGATAACAGACTACCTTCCACAATGACAAGGCTACCATCCAATGGAATAACAAAAATATCGAGAACAAACTACATCCCATAGTGACAAGGCTACCATCCATTAGAGTGACAAAAATCACAATGACATAATACCTACAATAATGACAAGGCTACCATCCATTGGAGTAACAATGATCTCGATAACAAACCATCTTCCATAACGGCAAGGCTACCATCCATTAGAGTAACAAAAATCTCGACAACATACTACCTTCCATAATGACAAGGCTACCTTCCATTGGAGTAACAAAAATCTTGACAACATACTACCTTTCATAATGATTAGGCTACCATCCATTGGAGTAACAAAGATATCGACAACAGACAACCTTCCATAATGACAAGGCTACCATCCTTTAGAGTAACAAAAATCTCGACAATAGACTACCTTCCATAATGACCAGGCTACCATCTATTGGAATAACAAAAATCTCGAGAATAGACTACCTTCCATAATAACAAGGCTACCATCCATTGGAATAACAGAAATATCAAGAACAGACTACCTTCCATAGTGACAAGGCTACCATCCATTTGAGTGACAAAAATAACAATGAAAGACTACCTTCCATAATGACAAGGCTACCATCCAATGGAGTAACAAAGATCTCTACCAAAAAACTACCTTCCATAACAATAAGGCTACCATTCATTGGAGTAATAAAAATCTCTACAACATCCTACCTTCCAAAATGATAAGGCTACCATCCATTGGAGTAACAAAAATCTAGACAAAACACTACCTTCCATAATGACTAGGCTACCATCCATTGGAGTAACAAATATATCGACAAGATACTACCTTCCATAAGGAAAAGACTACCATCTATTGTAGTAACAAAAATCTCGACAACAAACTACCTTCCATAATGACAAGGCTACCATCCATAAGAGTAACAAAAATCTCGACAACGGACTACCTTCTATAATGGTAAGGCTACCATCTATTAGAATAATAAAACTCTCAAGAACATAATACCTTCCATAATGATAAGGCTACCATCCAATGGAATAGCAGAAATATCGAGAACAGACTATCTTCCATAGTGACAAGGCTACCATCAATTGGAGTGACAGAAATCACAATGACAGACTACCTTCGGTAATGACAAGGCTACCATCCAATGGAGTCACAAAGATCTCGACAACAAACTACTTTCCATAACAACAAGGCTACTATCCATTGGAGTAATAAAAATCTCGACAACATACTACCTTCCATAATGACAAGGCTACCATCCATTGGAGTAATAAAAATCTCGACAACAGACTACCTTCCATAAGGACTAGGCTACCATCCATTGGAGTAACAAAGATATCGACAACAGACTACCTTCCATAATGACAAGGCTACCATCCATCATAGTAACAAAAATCTCGACAACAGACTACCTTCCATAATGACTAGGCTACCATCCATTAGAGTAACAACGATATCGACAACAGACTACCTTCCAAAATGATAAGGCTACCATCTATTGGAATAACAAAAATCTCGATAACAGACTACCTTCCATAATGACAAGGCTACCATCCATTGGAGTAACAAAAATCTTGACAACATACTACCTTTCATAATGATTAGGCTACCATTCATTGGAGTAACAAAGATATCGACAACAGACTACCTTCCATAATGACAAGACTACCATCCATTGTAGTAACAAAAATCTCAACAACAGACTACCTTCCATAATGACAAGGCTACCATCCATTAGAGTAACAAAAATCTCGACAACAGACTACCTTTCATAATGACAAGGCTACCATCTATTGGAATAACAAAAATCTCGAGAATAGACTACCTTCCATAATGACAAGGCTACCATCCAATGGAATAACAAAAATGTTGAGAACTGACTACCTTCCGTAGTGAAAAGGCTACCATCTAATAGAGTAACATAGTTCTCGACCACAAACTACCATCCATAAAAACAAGGCTACCATCCATTAGAGTAATAAAAATCTCGACAACATACTACCTTCCATAATGACAAGGCTACAATCCATTGGAGTAACAATGATCTCGACAACAAACTACCTTCCATAACGACAAGGCTACTATTCATTGGAGTAACAAAAATCTCGACAACAGACTACCTTCCATAAGGACTAGGCTACCATCCAGTGGAGTTAGAAAGATATCGACAACAGACTACTTTCCATAATCACAAGACTACCATCCATTATAGTTACAAAAATCTCGACAACAAACTACCTTCCATAATGACTAGGATACCATCCATTGGAGTAACAAAGATATCAACAACACACTACCTTCCATAATGACAAGACTACTATCCATTGTAGTAACCAAAATCTCGACAACAAACTACCTTCCATAATGACAAGGCTACCATCCATTGTAGTAAAAAAAATCTCGACAACAGACTAAATTTTAAAATGAAAAGGCTACCATCCACTGGAGTAATAATAATCTTGGCAACATACTACCTTCCATAATGACAAGGCTACCATCCATCAGAGTAACAAAAATCTCGACAACAGACTACCTTCCATAATGACAAGGCTACCATCCATTAAAGTAACAAAAATCTAGACAACAAACTACCTTCCATAATGACTAGGCTACCATCCATTGGAGTAACAACGATATCGACAACAGACTACCTTCCACAATGACAAGACTACCATCCATTGTAGTAACAAAAATCTCGACAACAGACTACCTTCCATAATGACAAGGCTACCATCCATTAGAGTAACAAACATCTCGACAACAGACTACCTTCCATAATGACAAGGCTACCGTCTATTGGAATAACAAAAATCTCGATAACATACTACCTTCCATAATGACAAGGCTACCATCCAATGGAATAACAAAAATATCGAGAACAAACTACCTTCCATAGTGACAAGGCTACCATCCATTGGAGTAATAAAAATCTCGACAACATACTACCTTCCATAATGACAAGGCTACCATCCATTGGAGTAACAATGATCTCGACAACAAACTACCTTCCATAACGACAAGGCTACCATCCATTGGAGTAACAAAAATCTCGACAACAGACTACCTTCCATAATGACAAGGCTACCTTCCATTGGAGTAACAAAAATCTTGACAACATACTACCATTCATAATGATTAGGCTACCATCCATTGGAGTAACAAAGATACCGACAACACACTACCTTCCATAATGACAAGACTACCATCCATTGTAGTAACAAAAATCTCGACAACAGACTACCTTCCATAATGACAAGGCTACCATCCATTAGAGTAACAAAAATCTCGACAACATACTACCTTTCATAATGACAAGGCTACCATCTATTGGAATAACAAAAATCTATAGAATAGACTACCTTCCATAATGACAAGGCTACCATCCAATGGAATAACATAAATGTCGAGAACTGACTACCTTCTGTAGTGACAAGGCTACCATCTAATAGAGTAACAAAGTTCTCGACCACAAACTACCATACATAAAAACAAGGCTACCATCCATTGGAGTAATAAAAATCTCGAC
This sequence comes from Vicia faba, assembly GCA_948472305.1. Taxonomy (NCBI): domain Eukaryota; kingdom Viridiplantae; phylum Streptophyta; class Magnoliopsida; order Fabales; family Fabaceae; genus Vicia; species Vicia faba. Next base: position 745,670,628 of record OX451738.1, read on the forward strand.
AACATACTACCTTCCATAATGACAAGGCTACCATCCATTGGAGTAAAAATGATCTCGACAACACACTACCTTCCAAAACGACAAGGCTACCATCCATTGGAGTAACAAAAATCTCGACAATAGACTACCTTCCATAATGACAAGGCTACCTTCCATTGGAGTAACAAAAATCTCGACAACAGACTACCTTCCATAAGGACTAGGCTACCATCCATTGGAGTAAGAATGATATCGACAACAAACTACCTTCCATAATGACTAGGATACCATCCATTGGAGTAACAAAGATATCAACAACAAACTACCTTCCATAATGACAAGACTACTATCCATTGTAGTAACAAAAATCTTGACAACAAACTACCTTCCATAATGACAAGGCTACCATCCATTGTAGTAAAAAAAATCTCGACAACAGACTACCTTTTAAAATGAAAAGGCTACCATCCACTGGAGTAATAATAATCTTTGCAACATACTACCTTCCATAATGACAAGGCTACCATCCATCAGAGTAACAAAAATCTCGACAACAGACTACCTTCCATAATGACAAGGCTACCATCCATTATAGTAACAAAAATCTAGACAACAGACTACCTTCCATAATGACTAGGCTACCATCCATTGGAGTAACAACGATATCGACAACAGACTACCTTCCATAATGACAAGACTACCATCCATTATAGTAACAAAAATCTCGACAACAGACTACCTTCCATAATGACAAGGCTACCATCCATTAGAGTAACAAAAATCTCGACAACAGACTACCTTCCATAATGACAAGGCTACCATCTATTGGAATAACAAAAATCTCGATAACAGACTACCTTCCATAATGACAAGGCTACCATCCAATGGAATAACAAAAATATCGAGAAAAAATTACCTTCCATAGTGACAAGGCTACCATCCATTGGAGTGACATAAATCACAATGAAAGAATACCTTCCATAATGACAAGGCTACCATCCATTGGAGTAACAATGATCTCGACAACAAACCACATTCCATAACGACAAGGCTACCATCCATTAGAGTAACAAAAATCTCGACAACAGACTACCTTCCATAATGACAAGGCTACCTTCCATTGGAGTAACAAAAATCTTGACAACATACTACCTTTCATAATGATTAGGCTACCATTCATTGGAGTAACAAAGATATCAACAACAGACTACCTTCCATAATGACAAGACTACCATCCATTGTAGTAACAAAAATCTCAACAACAGACTACCTTCCATAATGACAAGGCTACCATCCATTAAAGTAACAAAAATCTCGACAACAGACTACCTTTCATAATGACAAGGCTACCATCTATTGCAATAACAAAAATCTCGAGAATAGACTACCTTCCATAATGACAAGGCTACCATCAAATGGAATAACAGAAATGTTGAGAACTGACTACCTTCCGTAGTGACAAGGCTACCATCCAATGGAATAACAAAGTTCTCGACCACAAACTACCATCCATAAAAACAAGGCTACCATCCATTGGAGTAATAAAAATCTCGACAACATACTACCTTCCATAATGACAAGGCTACCATCCATTGGAGTAACAATGATCTCGACAACAAACTACCTTCCATAACGACAAGGCTACCATCCATTGGATTAACAAAAATCTCGACAACAGACTACCTTCCATAATGACAAGGCTACCTTCCATTGGAGTAACAAAAATCTTGACAACATACTACCTTTCATAATGATTAGGCTACCATCCATTGGAGTAACAAAGATACAGACAACAGACTACCTTCCATAATGACAAGACTACCATCCATTGTAGTAAAAAAAATCTCGACAACAGACTACCTTCCATAATGACAAGGATACCAACCATTAGAGTAACAAAAATCTCGACAACATACTACCTTTCATAATGACAAGGCTACCATCTATTGGAATAACAAAAATCTAGAGAATAGACTACCTTCCATAATGACAAGGCTACCATCCAATGGAATAACAGAAATGTCGAGAACTGACTACCTTCCGTAGTGACAAGGCTACCATCTAATAGAGTAACAAAGTTCTCGACCACAAACTACCATCCATAAAAACAAGGCAACCATCCATTGGAGTAATAAAAATCTCGACAACATACTACCTTCCATAATGACAAGGCTACCATCCATTGGAGTAACAATGATCTCGACAACAAACTACCTTCCATAACGACAAGACTACCATCCATTGGAGTAACAAAAATCTCGACAACATACTACCTTCCATAATGACAAGGCTACCATCCATTGGAGTAACAAAAATATAGACAACGGTCTACCTTCCATAATGACTAGGCTACCATCCATTGGAGTAACAAAGATATCGACAACAGACTACCTTCTATAATGACAAGGCTACCATCCATTGGAGTAACAAAAATCTCGACAACAAACTACCTTCCATAATGACTAGGCTACCATCCATTGGAGTAACAAAGATGTCAAAAACAGACTACCTTCCATAATGACAAGACTACTATCCATTGTAATAAAAAAAATATCGACAACAGACTACCTTCCATAATGACAAGGCTACCATCCATTGTAGTAAAAAAAATCTCGACAACAGACTACCTTTTAAAATGAAAAGGCTACCATCCACTGGAGTAATAATAATCTTGGCAACATACTACCTTCCATAATGACAAGGCTACCATCCATCAGAGTAACAAAAATCTCGACAACAGACTACCTTCCATAATGACTAGGCTACCATCCATTGGAGTAACAACGATATCGACAACAGACTACCTTCCATAATGACAAGACTACCATACATTGTAGTAACAAAAATCTCGACAACAGACTACCTTCCATAATGACAAGGCTACCATCCATTAGAGTAACAAAAATCTCGACAACAAACTACCTTCCATAATGACAAGGCTACCATCTATTGGAATAACAAAAATCTTGATAACAGACTACCTTCCATAATGACAAGGCTACCATCCAATGGAATAACAAAAATAACGAGAACAAACTACCTTCCATAGTGACAAGGCTACCATCCATTGGAGTGACATAAATCACAACGACAGAATACCTTCCATAATGACAAGGCTACCATCCATTGGAGGAACAATGATCTCGACAACAAACCACATTCCATAACGACAAGGCTACCATCCATTAGAGTAACAAAAATCTCGACAACAGACTACCTTCCATAATGACAAGGCTACCTTCCATTGGAGTAACAAAAATATTGACAACATACTACCTTTCATAATGATTAGGCTACCATTCATTGGAGTAACAAAGATATCACCAACACACTACCTTCCATAATGACAAGACTACCATCCATTGTAGTAACAAAAATATCAACAACAGACTATCTTCCATAATGACAAGGCTACCATCCATTAGAGTACCAAAAATCTCGACAACAGACTACCTTTCATAATGACAAGGCTTCCATCTATTGGAATAACAAAAATCTCGAGAATAGACTACCTTCCATAATGACAAGGCTACCATCAAATGGAATAACAGAAATGTTGAGAACTGACTACCTTCCGTAGTGACAAGGCTACCATCCAATGGAATAACAAAGTTCTCGACCATAAAAACAAGGCTACCATCCATTGGAGTAATAAAAATCTCGACAACATACTACCTTCCATAATGACAAGGCTACCATCCATTGGAGTAACAATGATCTCGACAACAAACTACCTTCCATAACGACAAGCCTACCATCCATTGGAGTAACAAAAATCTTGACAACATACTACCTTTCATAATGATTAGGCTACTATCCGCTGGAGTAACAATGATATCGACAACAGACTACCTTTCATAATGACAAGACTACCATCCATTGTAGTAACAAAAATCTCGACAACAGACTACCTTTCATAATGACAAGGCTACCATCCATTAGAGTAACAAAAATCTCGACAACAGACTACCTTTCATAATGACAAGGCTACCATCTATTGGAATAACAAAAATCTAGAGAATAGACTACCTTCCATAATGACAAGGCTACCATCCAATGGAATAACAGAAATTTCGAGAACTGACTACCTTCCGTAGTGACAAGGATACCATCCAATGGAGTAACAAAGTTCTCGACCACAAACTACCATCCATTGGAGTAATAAAAATCTCGACAACATTCTACCTTCCATAATGACAAGGCTATCATCCATTGGAGTAACAAAAATATAGACAACGGTCTACCTTCCATAATGACTAGGCTACCATCCATTGGAGTAACAAAGATATCGACAACAGACTACCTTCTATAATGACAAGGCTACCATCCATTGGAGTAACAAAAATCTCAACAACAAACTACCTTCCATAATGACTAGGCTACCATCCATTCAAGTAACAAAGATGTCAAAAACAGACTACCTTCCATAATGACAAGGCTATCATCCATTGTAGTAAAAAAAATCTCGACAACAGACTACCTTTTAAAATGAAAAGGCTACCATCCACTGGAGTAATAATAATCTTGGCAACATACTACCTTCCATAATGACAAGGCTACCATCCATCAGTGTAACAAAAATCTCGAAAATAGACTACCTTCCATAATGACAAGTCTACCATCCATTATAGTAACAAAAATCTCGACAACAGACTACCTTCCATAATGACTAGGCTACCATCCATTGGAGTAACAACGATATCGACAACAAACTACCTTCCATAATGACAAGACTACCATCCATTGTAGTAACAAAAATTTCGACAACAGACTACCTTCCATAATGACATGGCTACCATCCATTAGAGTAACAAAAATCTCGACAACAGACTACCTTCCATAATGATAAAGCTACCTTCTATTGGAATAACAAAAATCTCGATAACAGACTACCTTCCATAATGACAAGGCTACCATCCAATGGAATAACAAAAATATCGAGAACATACTACCTTCCATAGTGACAAGGCTACCATCAATTGGAGTGACAGAAATCACAATGACAGAATACCTTCCATAATGACAAAGCTACCATCCATTGGGGTAACAATGATCTCGACAACAAACTACCTTCCATAACAATAAGGCTACCATCCATTGGACTAACAAAAATCTCGACAACAGTCTACCTTCCATAATAACAAGGCTACCTTCCATTGGAGTAACAAAAATATTGACAACATACTACCTTTCATAATGATTAGGATACCATCGATTGGAGTAACGAAGATATCGACAACATACTACCATCCATAATGACAAGACTACCATCCATTGTAGTACCAAAAATCTCGACAACAGACTACCTTCCATAATGACAAGGCTACCATCCATTAGAGTAACAAAAATCTCGACAACAGACTACCTATCATAATGACAAGGCTACCATCTATTAGAATAAGAAAAATCTCGAGAATAGACTACCTTCCATAATGACTAGGCTATCATCCATTGGAGTAACAAAGATATCGACAACAGACTACTTTCCATAATGACAAGACTACCATCCATTGTAGTTACAAAAATCTCGACAACAAACTACCTTCCATAATGACTAGTCTACAATCCACTGGAGTAACAAAGATATCAACAACAGACTACTATCCATTGTAGTAACAAAAATCTCGACAACAGACTACCTTCCATAATGACAAGGCTACCATCCATTTTAATAAAAAAAATCTCTTCAACAGACTACCTTTTAAAATGAAAAGGCTACCATCCACTGGAGTAATAATAATCTTGGCAACATACAACCTTCCATAATGACAAGGCTACCATCCATCAGAGTAACAAAAATCTCGACAACAGACTACCTTCCATAATGACAAGGCTACCATCCATTATAGTAACAAAAATCTCGACAACAGTCTACCATCCATTGGAGTAATAATGATCTCGACAATAAACTACCTTTTATAACGACAAGGCTACCATCCATTGGAGTAACAAAAATCTCGACAACAGACTACCTTCCATAATGACAAGGCTACCTTCCATTGGAGTAACAAAAATCTTGACAACATACTACCTTTCATAATGATTAGGCTACCATCCGTTGGAGTAACAAAGATATAAACAACAGACTACCTTCCATAATGATAAGACTACCATCCATTGTAGTAACAAAAATCACGACAACAGACTACCTTCCATAATGACAAGGCTACCATCCATTAAAGTAACAAAAATCTCGACTACAGACTACCTTTCATAATGACAAGGCTACCATCTATTGGAATAACAAAAATCTCGAGAATAGACTACCTTCCATAATGACAAGGCTACCATCCAATGGAATAACAGAAATGTCGAGAAGTGACTACCTTCCGTAGTGACAAGGCTACCATCCAATGGAGTAACAAAGTTCTCGACCACAAACTACCATCCATAAAAACAAGGCTACCATCCATTGGAGTAATAAAAATCTCGACAACATACTACCTTCCATAATGACAAGGCTACCATCCATTGGAGTAACAATGATCTCGACAACAAACTACCTTCCATAACGACAAGGCTACCATCAATTGGAGTAACAAAAATCTCGACAACAAACTACCTTCCATAATGACAAGGCTACCTTCCATTGGAGTAACAAAAATCTTGACAACATACTACCTTTCATAATGATTAGGCTACCATCCATTGGAGTAACAAAGATATCGACAACAGACTACCTTCCATAATGACAAGACTACCATCCATTGTAGTAACAAAAATCTCGACAACAGACTACCTTCCATAATGACAAGGCTACCATCCATTAGAGTAACAAAAGTCTCGACAACAGACTACCTTTCATAATGACAAGGCTACGATCTATTGGAATAACAAAAATCTAGAGAATAGACTACCTTCCATAATGACAAGGCTACCATCCAATGGAAAAATAGAAATGTCGAGAACTGACTACCTTCCGTAGTGACAAGGCTACCATCCAATGGAGTAACAAAGTTCTCGACCACAAACTACCATCCATAAAAACAAGGCTACCATCCATTGGAGTAATAAAAATCTCGACAACATACTACCTTCCATAATGACAAGGCTACCATCCATTGGAGTAACAAAAATATAGACAATGGACTACCTTCCATAATGACTAGGCTACCATCCATTGGAGTAACAAAAATCTCGACAACAGACTACCTTCCATAATGACAAGGCTACCTTCCATTGGAGTAACAAAAATCTTGACAACATACTACCTTTCATAATGATTAGGCTACCATCCATTGGAGTAACAAAGATATCGACAACAGACTACCTTCTATAATGACAAGACTACCATCCATTGTAGTAACAAAAATCTCGACAACAGACTACCTTCCATAATGACAAGGCTACCATCCATTAGAGTAACAAAAGTCTCGACAACAGACTACCTTTCATAATGACAAGGCTACGATCTATTGGAATAAAAAAAATCTAGAGAATAGACTACCTTCCATAATGACAAGGCTACCATCCAATGGAAAAACAGAAATGTCGAGAACTGACTACCTTCCGTAGTGACAAGGCGACCATCCAATGGAGTAACAAAGTTCTCGACCACAAACTACCATCCATAAAAACAAGGCTACCATCCATTGGAGTAATAAAAATCTCGACAACATACTACCTTCCATAATGACAAGGCTACCATCCATTGGAGTAACAAAAATATAGACAACGGAATACCTTCTATAATGACAAGGCTACCATCCATTGGAGTAACAAAAATCTCGACTACAAACTACCTTCCGTAATGACTAGGCTTCCATCCATTGGAGTAACAAAGATATCAACAACAGACTACCTTCCATAATGACAAGACTACTATCCATTGTAGTAACAAAAATCTCGACAACAGACTACCTTCCATAATGACAAGGCTAGCATGCATTGTAGTAAAAAAAATCTCGACAATAGACTACCTTTTAAAATGAAAAGGCTACCATCCACTGGAGTAATAATAATCTAGGTAACATACTACCTTCCATAATGACAAGGCTACCATCCATCAGAGTAACAAAAATCTCGACAACAGACTACCTTCCATAATGACAAGGCTACCATCCATTATAGTAACAAAAATCTCGACAACAGACTACCTTCCATAATGACAAGGCTACCATCCATTGGAGTAACAACGATATCGACAACAAACTACCTTCCATAATGACTAGGCTACCGTCCATTCAAGTAACAAAGATGTCAAAAACAGACTACCTTCCATAATGACAAGGCTACCATCCATTGTAGTAAAAAAAATCTCGACAACAGACTACCTTTTAAAATGAAAAGGCTACCATCCACTGGAGTAATAATAATCTTGGCAACATACTACCTTCCATAATGACAAGGCTACCATCCATCAGAGTAACAAAAATCTCGAAAATAGACTACCTTCCATAATGACAAGTCTACCATCCATTATAGTAACAAAAATCTCGACAACAGACTACCTTCCATAATGACTAGGCTACCATCCATTGGAGTAACAACGATATCGACAACAAACTACCTTCCATAATGACAAGACTACCATCCATTGTAGTAACAAAAATTTCGACAACAGACTACCTTCCATAATGACATGGCTACCATCCATTAGAGTAACAAAAATCTCGACAACAGACTACCTTCCATAATGATAAAGCTACCATCTATTGGAATAACAAAAATCTCGATAACAGACTACCTTCCATAATGACAAGGCTACCATCCAATGGAATAACAAAAATATCGAGAACATACTACCTTCCATAGTGACAAGGCTACCATCAATTTGAGTGACAGAAATCACAATGACAGAATACCTTCCATAATGACAAAGCTACCATTCATTGAGGTAACAATGATCTCGACAACAAACTACCTTCCATAACAATAAGGCTACCATCCATTGGACTAACAAAAATCTCGACAACAGTCTACCTTCCATAATAACAAGGCTACCTTCCATTGGAGTAACAAAAATCTTGACAACATACTACATTTCATAATGATTAGGATACCATCGATTGGAGTAACAAAGATATCGACAACAGACTACCATCCATAATGACAAGACTACCATCCATTGTAGTACCAAAAATCTTGACAACAGACTACCTTCCATAATGACAAGGCTACCATCCATTAGAGTAACAAAAATCTCGACAACAGACTACCTATCATAATGACAAGGCTACCATCTATTAGAATAAGAAAAATCTCGAGAATAGACTACCTTCCATAATGACAAGGCTACCTTCTATTGGAATAACAAAAATCTCGAGAACAAACTACCTTTCATTATGACAAGGCTACCATCTATTGGAATAAAAAAAATCTCGCGAATAGACTACCTTCCATAATGACAAGGCTACCATCCAATGGAATAACAGAAATGTCGAGAACTGACTACCTTCCATAGTGACAAGGCTACCATCCAATGGAGTAACAAAGTTCACGACCACAAACTACCATCCATAAAAACAAGGCTACTATCCATTGGAGTAATAAAAATCTAGACAACAAACTACCTTCCATAAAGACAAGGCTACCATCTATTGGAATAACAAAAATCTCGAGAGCAAACTACCTTCCATAATGATAAGGTTACCATCCAATGGAGTAACAAAGATATCGACAACAGACTACCTTCCATAATGACAAGACTACCATCCATTGTATTAACAAAAATCTCGACAACAGACTACCTTCCATAATGACAAGGCTACCATCCAATAGAGTAACAAAAATCTCGACAGCAGACTACCTTCCATAATCACAAGGCTACCATCTATTGGAATAACAAAAATCTCGACAACAGACTACCTTTTAAAATGACAAGGCTACCATCCACTGGAGTAATAATAATCCTGGAAACATACTACCTTCCATAATGACAAGGCTACCATCCATCAGAGTAACAAAAATCTCGACAACAGACTACCTTCCATAATGACAACCCTACCATCCATTATAGTAACAAAAATCTCGACAACAGACTAACTTCCATAATGACTAGGCTACCATCCATTGGAGTAACAACGATATCGACAACAAACTACCTTCCATAATGACAAGACTACCATCCATTTTAGTAAAAAAAATCTCGACAACAGACTAACTTCCATAATGACAAGGCTACCATCCATTAGAGTAAAAAAAACCTCGACAACAGACTACCTTCCATAATGACAAGGCTACCATCTATTGGAATAACAAAAATCTCGATAACAGACTACCTTCCATAATGACAAGGCTACCATCCTTTGGAATAACTAAAATATCGAGAACATACTACCTTCCATAGTGATAAGGCTACCATCCATTGGAGTGACAGAAATCACAACGACATAATACCTTCCGTAATGACAAGGCTACCATCCATTGGAATAACAAAGATCTCGACAACAAACTACCTTCCATAACGACAAGGCTACAATCCATTGGAGTAACAAAAATCTCGACAACATACTACCTTCCATAATTACAAGGCTACCATCCATTAGAGTAACAAAGATATCGACAACAGACTACCTTCCATAATAACAAGACTACAATCCATTGTAGCAACAAAAATATCGACAACAAACTTCCTTCCATAATGACTAGGCTACCATCCATTGGAGTAACAAAGATATCGACAACAGACTACCTTCCATAATGACAAGACTACCATCCATTGTAGTAACAAAAATCTCAACCACAAACTACCTTCCATAACAACAAGGCTACCATTCATTGGAGTAATAAAAATCTCGACAACATCCTACCTTCAAAAATGACAAGGCTTCCATCCATTGGAGTAACAAAAATCTAGACAATGGACTTTCTTCCATAATGACTAGGCTACCATCCATTGGAGTAACAAAGATATCGACAACAAACTACCTTCCATAATGAAAAGACTACCATCCATTATAGTAACAAAAATCTCGACAACAAACTACCTTCCATAATGACAAGGCTACCATCCATTAGAGTAACAAAAATCTCGACAACAGACTACCTTCCATAATGATAAGGCTACCATTTATTGGAATAACCAAAATCTCGAGAACATAATACCTTCCGAAATGACAAGGCTACCATCCAATGGAATAGCAGAAATATCAAGAACAAACTATCTTCCATAGTGACAAGGCTACCATCCATTGGAGTGAAAGAAATCACAATGACAGACTACCTTCCATAATGACAAGGCTACCATCCAATGGAGTAACAAAGATCTCGACAACAAACTACCTTCCATAACAACAAGGCTACCATCCATTGGAGTAATAAAAATCTCGACAACATACTAACTTTCATAATGACAAGGATACCATCCATTGGAGTAACAAAAATCTCGACAACAGGCTACCTTCCATAATGACTAGGCTACCAACCATTGGAGTAACAAAGATATCAACAACAAATTACCTTCCATAATGACAAGAATATTATCCATTATAGTAACAAAAATCTCGACAACAGACTACCTTCCATAATGACAAGGCTACCATCCATTGTAGTATAAAAAATCTCGACAACAGACTACCTTTTAAAATTAAAAGGCTACCATCCACTGGAGTAATAGTAATCTTGGCAACATACTACCTTCCATAATGACAAGGCTACCATCCATCAGAGTAACAAAAATCTCCACAACAAACTACCTTCCATAATGACAAGGCTACCATCCATTATAGTAACAAAAATCTCGACAACAGACTACCTTGCATAATGACTAGGCTACCATCCATTGGAGTAACAACGATATCGACAACAGACTAACTTCCATAATGACAAGACTACCATCCATTGTAGTAACAAAAATCTCGACAATAGACTACCTTCCATAATGACAAGGCTACCATCCATTAGATTAACAAAAATCTCGACAACAGACTACCTTCCATAATGACAAGGCTACCATCTATCGGAATAACAAAAATCTCGATATCAGACTACCTTCCATAATGACAAGGCTACCATCCAATGGAATAACAAAAATATCGAGAACAGACTACCTTCCATAGTGACAAGGCTACCATCCATTGGAGTGACAAAAATTACAACGACAGAATACCTTCCATAATGACAAGGCTACCATCCATTGGAGTAACAATGATCTCGACAACATACTACGTTCCATAATGACAAGACTACCATCCATTGTAGTAACAAAAAACTCGACAACAGACTACCTTCCCTAATGACAAGGCTACCATCCATTAGAGTAACAAAAATCTCGAAAACAGACTACCTTTCATAATGACAAGGCTACCATCTATTGGAATAACAAAAATCTCGAGAATAGACTACCTTCCATAATGACAAGGCTACCATCCAATGGAATAATAGAAATGTCGAGAACTGACTACCTTCCGTAGTGACAAGGCTACCATCTAATGGAGTAACAAAGTTCTCGACCACAAACTACCTTCCATAAAAACAAGGCTACCGTCCATTGGAGTAATAAAAATCTCAACAACATACTACCTTCCATAATGACAAGGCTACCATCCATTGGAGTAACAAAAATATAGACAACGGACTACCTTCCATAATGACTAGGCAACCATCCATTGGAGTAACAAAGATATCGACAACAAACTACCTTCTATAATGACAAGGCTACCATCCATTGGAGTAACAAAAATCTCGCCAACATACTACCTTCCATAATGACAAGGCTACCATCCATTGGAGTGACAAAAATCTCAACGAAAAAGTACCTTCCAAAATCACAAGGCTACCATCCTTTGTAGTAACAAAAATATCAACAATAGACTACCTTCTGTAATGACAAGGCTACCATCCAATGGAGTAACAAAAATCTTGACAACAGACAGCCTTCCATACTGACAAGGATAAAATCCATTGGAGTAACAAAAATATCGACAACAGACTACCTACTGTATTGACAAGGCTTCCATCCATTGGAATAACAAAAATATCGACAACAAACTAGCTTCCATAATGACAAGGCTACCATCCAATGGAGTAACAAAGATATCGACAACAGACTACCTTTCATAATGACAAGACTACCATCTATTGTAGCAACAAAGATATCGACAACAGACTAACTTCCATAATGACAAGACTACCATCCATTAGAGTAACAAAAATCTCGACAACAGACTACCTTCCATAATGACAAGGCTCCCATCTATTGGAATGACAAAAATCTGGAGATTATACTACCTTCCATAATGACAAGGCTACCATCCAATGGAATAACAGAAATAGCGAGAACAAACTACCTTCCATAGTGACAAGGCTAACATCCATTGGAGTGACAGAAATAACAACGACAGACTACCTTCCATAACAACTAGGCTACCATCCATTGGAGTAATAAAGAACTCGACAACATACTACCTTCCATAATGACAAGGCTACCATCCATTGGAGTAACAAAAATATAGACACCAGACTACCTGCCATAATGATTAGGCTACCATCCATTGGAGTAACAAAGATATCGGCAAAAGACTACCTTCCATAATGACAAGGCTACCATCTATTGGAGTAACAAAAATCTCGCCAACAGACTACCTTCCATAATGACAAGTCTACCATCCATTGGAGTAACAAAATCTCGACAACATACTACCTTCCATAATGACAAGGCTATCATCCTATGGAATAACAGAAATATCGAGAACAGACTATCTTCCATAGTGACATGGCTACCATCCATTGGAGTGACAGAAATCACAACGACAGACTACCTTCCATAATGACAAGGCTACCATCCAATGGAGTAACAAAGATCTCGATAACAAACTACCTTCCATAACAACAAGGCTACCATCCATTGGAGTAATAAAAATCTCGACAACATACTACCTTACATAATGACAAGGCTACCATCCATTAGAGTAACAAAAATCTCGACAACAGACTACCTTCCATAATGACAAGGCTACCATCCATAATAGTAACAAAAATCTCGACAACAGACTACCTTCCATAATGGCTAGGCTACCATCCATTGGAGTAACAACGATATCGACAACAGACTACCTTCCATAATCACAAGACTACCATCCATTGTAGTAACAAAAATCTCGATAACAGACTACCTTCCATAATGACAAGGCTACCATCCATTAGAATATCAAAAATCTCGACAACAACCTACCTTCCGTAATGACAAGGCTACCATCTATTGGAATAACAAAAATCTCGATAACAGACTACCTTCCATAAAGACAAGGCTACCATCTAATGGAATAACAAAAATATCGAGAACAGACTACCTTCCATAGTGACAAGGCTACCATCCATTGGAGTGACAGAAATTACAACGACAGAATACCTTCCATAATGACAAGGCTACCATCCATTGGAGTAACAATGATCTCAACAACAAACTACCTTCCATAATGGCAAGGCTACCATCTAATGGAGTAACAAAGTTCTCGACCACAGACTACCTTCCATAATGACAAGGCTACCATTCATTAGAGTAACAAAAATCTCGACAACAGACTACCTTCCATAATGATTAAGATACCATTCATTGGAGTAACAAAGATATCGACAACATACTACCTTCCATAATGACAAGGCTACCATCCATTAGAGTATCAAAAATCTCGACAACAGACTACCTTCCATAATGACAAGGCTCCCATCTATTGGAATAACAAAAATCTGGAGAATATACTACCTTCCATAATGACAAGGCTACCATCCAATAAAATAACAGAAATAGCGAGAACAGACTACCTTTCATAGTGACAAGGTAACATCCATTGGAGTGACAGAAATAACAACGACATACTACCTTCCATTGACAAGGCTACCATCCAATGGAGTAACAAAGAACTCGACCACAAACTACCTTCCATAACAACTAGGCTACCATCCATTGGAGTAATTAAAATCTCGACAACATACTACCTTCCATAATGACAAGGCTACCGTCCATTGGAGTAACAAAAATCTAGACACCAGACTACCTGCCATAATGACTAGGCTACCATCCATTGGAGTAACAAAGATATCGGCAACAGACTACCTTCCATAATGACAAGGCTACCATCTATTGGAGTAACACAAATCTCGCCAACAGTCTACCTTCCATAATGACAAGTCTACCATCCATTGGAGTAACAAAATCTCGACAACATACTACCTTCCATAATGACAAGGCTATCATCCTATGGAACAACATAAATATCGAGAACATATTATCTTCCATAGTGACATGGCTACCATCCATTGGAGTGACAGAAATCACAACGACAAACTACCTTCTATAATGACAAGGCTACCATCCAATGGAGTAACAAAGATCTCGATAACAAACTACCTTCCATAACAACAAGGCTACCATCCATTGGAGTAATAAAAATCTCGACAACATACTACCTTCCATAATGACAAGGCTACCATCCATTGGAGTAACAAGAATCTCGACAACAGACTACATTTCATAATGACTAGGCTAACATCCATTGGAGTAACAAAGATATCGACAACAGACTACCTTCCATAATGACAAGGCTACCATCCATTGTAGTAAAAAAATATCGACATTAGACTACCTTTTCAAATGACAAGGCTACCATCCACTGGAGTAATAATAATCTTGGCAACATACTACCTTCCATAATGACAAGGCTACCATCCATCAGAGTAACAAAAATCTCGACAACAGACTACCTTTCATAATGACAAGGCTACCATCCCTTATAGTAACAAAAATCTCGACAACAAACTGACTTCCATAATGACTAAGCTACCATCCATTGGACTAACAAAGATATCGACAACAAACTACCTTCCATAATGACAAGACTACCATCCATTGTAGTAACAAAAATCTCGACAATAGACTCCTTTCCATAATGACAAGGCTACCATCCATCAGAGTAACAAAAATCTCGACAACATACTACCTTCCATAATGACAAGGCTAACATCCATTATTGTAACACAAATCTCGACAACAAACTACCTTCCATAATGACTAGGCTACCATCCATTGGAGTAACAAAGATATCGACAACAGACTACCTTCCATAATGACAAGACTACCATCCATTGTAGTAACAAAAATCTCGACAACAGACTATCTTCCATAATGACAAGGCTACCATCCATTAGAGTAACAAAAATCTTGACAACAAACTACCTTCCATAATGACAAGGCTACCATCCATTGTAGTAACAAAAATATCGACAACAAACTATGTTCCATAATGACGAGGCTACCATCCATTGGAGTAAAAAAAATATCGACAACAGACTACCTTCCATAATGAAAAGCCTACCATCCATTGGAGTAACAAAAATCTCGACAACAGAATACCTTCCATAATCACTAGGCTACCTTCCATTGGAGTAACAAAGATATCGACAATAGACTACCTTCCATAATGACATGGCTACCATCCATTCAAGTGACAAAAATCTTGACAAGAGACTACCTTCCATAAGGACAAGGCTACCATCCATTGGAGTAACAAAAATCTTGAAAACAGACTACCTTCCATAATGGCAAGGCTAAAATCCATTGGAGTAACAAAAATATCGACAACAAACTATGTTCCATAATGACAAGGCTACCATCCATTGGAGTAACAAAAATATCGACATCAGACTACCTTCCATAATGACAAGGCTACCATCCATTAGAGTAACAAAACTATTGACAAAAGACTACCTTCCATGATGAAAAGCCTACCATCAATTGTAGTAAACAAAATATCGACAACAAACTATGTTCCATATTGACGAGGCTACCATCCATTGTAGTAAAAAAAATATCGACAACAGACTACCTTCCATAATGAAAAGCCTACCATCCATTGGAGTAACAAAAATCTCGACAACAGAATACCTTCCATAATCACTAGGCTACCTTCCATTGGAGTAACAAAGATATCGACAATAGACTACCTTCCATAATGACATGGCTACCATCCATTCAAGTGACAAAAATCTCGACAAGAGACTACCTTCCATAAGGACAAGGCTACCATCCATTGGAGTAACAAAAATCTTGAAAACAGACTACCTTCCATAATGACAAGGCTAAAATCCATTGGAGTAAGAAAAACCTCGACAACAGACTACCTTCCATAATGACAAGGCTACCATCCATTGGTGTAACGAAAATATCGACAACAGACTACCTTCCATAATGACAAGGCTAACATCCATTGGAGTAACAAAAATATCGACAACAGACTACATTCCATAATGAAAAGCCTACCATCCATTAGAGTAACAAAAATCTCGACAACATAATTCCTTCCATAATGACTAGGCTACCTTCCATTGGAATAATAAAGATATCGATAATAGACTACCTACCATAATGACAATGCTACCTTCCATTCGAGTGACAAAAATCTCGACAATAGACTACCTTCCATAATGACTAGGCTACCATCCATTGAATTGACAAAAATGTCGACAACAGACTACCTTTCATAATAACAAGGCTACCATCCATTGGAGTAACAAAAATCTTGACAACAAACTACCTTCCATAATGACAATGCTACCATCCATTGGAGTAACAAAAATATCAATAACAAACTACCTTCCATAATGACAAGGCTTCCATCCATTGGAGTAACAAAAATATCGACAACAGACTACCTTCCATAATGAAAAGCCTGCCATCCATTGGAGTAACAAAAATCTTGACAACAGAATACCTTCCATAATGACAAGGCTACCATACATTGTAGTAACAAAAATCTCGACAATAGTCTACCTTCCATAATGACAAGGCTACCATCCATTGAAGTAACAAAATTTCTCGACAAAAGACTACCTTCCATAATGACAAGGCTACGATCCATTAGAGTAACAAAAATATCGACAACAGACTACCTTCCATAAGGACAAGGCTACCATCCTTTGCAGTAGTGAAAATATCAACAGGGGACTACATTCCATAATGACAAGGCTATAATGCATTGGAGTAATGAAAATATGAAGAAGAGACTACCATCCATAATGACAAGCCTACCATCCATTGGAGTAAAAAAAATCTCGCCAACAGACTACCTTCCATAATGACAAGGCTACCATCCATTAAAGTGACAAAAATCTCGACAACAGACTACCTTCCATAATGACAAGGCTACCATCCATTGGAGTAACGAAAATCTCGACAACAGACTACCTTCCATAATGACAATGCTACCATCCATTGGAGTAACAAAAATCTCGACAACAAATTACCTTCCATAATGACAAGGCTTCCATCCATTGGAGTAACAAAAATATCGACAACAGACTACCTTCCATAATGAAAAGCCTGCCATCCATTGGAGTAACAAAAATCTTGACAACAGAATACCTTCCATAATGACAAGGCTACCATACATTGTAGTAACAAAAATCTCGACAATAGTCTACCTTCCATAATGACAAGGCTACCATCCATTGAAGTAACAAAATTTCTCGACAAAAGACTACCTTCCATAATGACAAGGCTACGATCCATTAGAGTAACAAAAATATCGACAACAGACTACCTTCCATAAGGACAAGGCTACCATCCTTTGCAGTAGTGAAAATATCAACAGGGGACTACATTCCATAATGACAAGGCTATAATGCATTGGAGTAATGAAAATATGAAGAAGAGACTACCATCCATAATGACAAGCCTACCATCCATTGGAGTAAAAAAAATCTCGCCAACAGACTACCTTCCATAATGACAAGGCTACTATCCATTAAAGTGACAAAAATCTCGACAACAGACTACCTTCCATAATGACAAGGCTACCATCCATTGGAGTAACGAAAATCTCGACAACAGACTACCTTCCATAATGACAATGCTACCATCCATTGGAGTAACAAAAATCACGCCAACAAATTACCTTCCATAATGACAAGGCTACCATCCATTGGAGTAACAAAAATATCGACAACAGACTACCTTCCATAGTGACAATGCTACCTTCCATTGGAGTAACAAAAATATCGACAACAGACTACCTTCCATAATGACAAGGCTATCATCCATTGAAGTTACAAAAAACTCGACAACAGACTACCTTCCATAATGACAAGGCTACCATCCATTGTAGTAACAAAAATCTCGACAACATAATACCTTCCATAATGACTAGGCTACCTTCCATTGGAGTAATAAAGATATCGATAATAGACTACCTTCAATAATAACAAATGCTACCATCCATTGGAGTGACAAAAATCTCGACCACATACTACCCTCCATAATGACAAGGCTACCATCCATGGGAGTAACAAAAAATCTCCAAAACAGACTACCTTCCATAATGATAAGGCTACCATCCATTGGAGTAACAAAAATCTCGTAAACAGACTACCTTCCGTAATGACAATGCTACAATCCATTGGAGTGACAAAAATCTCGACAATAGACTACCTTCCTTAATGACAAGGCTACCATCCATTGGAGTAACAAAAATCTTGACAACAAACTACCTTCCATAATGACAAGGCTTCCATCCATTGGAGTAACAAAAATATCGACAACAGACTACCTTCCATAATGAAAAGCCTACCATCCATTGGAGTAACAAAAATCTTGACAACAAAATACCTTCCATAATGACAAGGCTACCATACATTGTAGTAACAAAAATCTCGACAATAGTCTACCTTCCATAATGACAAGGCTACCATCCATTGAAGTAACAAAATTTCTCGACAAAAGACTACCTTCCATAATGACAAGGCTACGATCCATTAGAGTAACAAAAATCTCGACAACAGACTACCTTCCATAAGGACAAGGCTACCATCCTTTGGAGTAGTGAAAATATCAACAAGGGACTACATTCGATAATGACAAGGCTATAATGCATTGGAGTAATGAAAATATAATGAAGAGACTACCTTCCATAATGACAAGGCTACCATCCATTGGAGTAATAAAAATATCGACAACAGACTACCTTCCATAATCAAAAGCCCACCATCCATTGGAGTAACAAAAATCTCGACAACAGAATTCCTTCCATAATGACTAGGCTACCTTCCATTGGAGTAATAAACATAACGATAATAGACTACCGATAAAGCTACCATCCATTGGAGTGACAAAAATCTCGACAATAGACTACCTTCCATAATGACTAGGCTACCATCCATTGAAGTGAAAAAAATGTTGACAACAAACTACCTTCCATAATGGCAAGGCTACCATCCATTGGAGTAACGAAAATCTCGACAACAGACTACCTTCCATAATGACAAGGCTACCATCCATTGAAGTAACAAAAATCTTGACAACAAACTACCTCCCATAATGACAAGGCTACCTACCATTGTAGTAACAAAAATATCGACAACAGACTACCTTCCATAATGACAATGCTACCATCCATTGGAATAACAAAAATATCGACAACAGACTACCTTCCATAATTACAAGGCTACCATCCATTGGAGTAACAAAAATATCTACAACAGACTACCTTCCATAATGAAAAGCCTACCGTCCATTGGAGTAACAAAAATCTCGACAACAGAATTCCTTCCATAATGACTAGGCTTCCTTCCATTGGAGTAATAAAGATATCAACAATAGACTACCTTCCATAATGACAATGCTACCATCCATTGGAGTGACAAAAATCTCGACAATAGACTACCTTCCATAATGACTAGGCTACCATCCATTGAAGTGACAAAAATGTGAACAACAGACTACCTTCCATAATGACAAGCCTACCATCCATTGGAGTAACAAAAATCTCGACAACAAACTACCTTCCATAATGACAAGGCTACCATCCATTGGAGTAACAAAAATCTTGACAACAAACTACCTTCCATAATGACAAGGCTACTATCCATTGTAGTAACAAAAATATCGATAACAAACTACCTTCCATAATGACAATGCTACCATCATTGGAGTAACAAAAATATCGACAACAGACTACCTTCCATAATGACAATGCTACCATCCATTGGAGTAACAAAAATATCGACAACAGACTACCTTCCATAATGACAAGGCTACCATCCATTGGAGTAACAAAAATATCGACAACAGACTACCTTCTATAATGAAAAGCCTGCCATCCATTGGAGTAACAAAAATCTTGACAACAAAATACCTTCCATAATGACAAGGCTACCATACATTGTAGTAACAAAAATCTCGACAATAGTCTACCTTCCATAATGACAAGGCTACCATCCATTGAAGTAACAAAATTTCTCGACAAAAGACTACCTTCCATAATGACAAGGCTACGATCCATTAGAGTAACAAAAATATCGACAACAGACTACCTTCCATAAGGACAAGGCTACCATCCTTTGCAGTAGTGAAAATATCAACAGGGGACTACATTCCATAATGACAAGGCTATAATGCATTGGAGTAATGAAAATATGAAGAAGAGACTACCATCCATAATGACAAGCCTACCATCCATTGGAATAAAAAAAATCTCGCCAACAGACTACCTTCCATAATGACAAGGCTACCATCCATTAAAGTGACAAAAATCTCGACAACAGACTACCTTCCATAATGACAAGGCTACCATCCATTGGAGTAACGAAAATCTCGACAACAGACTACCTTCCATAATGACAATGCTACCATCCATTGGAGTAACAAAAATCTCGACAACAAATTACCTTCCATAATGACAAGGCTACCATCCATTGGAGTAACAAAAATATCGACAACAGACTACCTTCCATAATGACAATGCTACCTTCCATTGGAGTAACAAAAATATCGACAACAGACTACCTTCCATAATGACAAGGCTATCATCCATTGAAGTTACAAAAAACTCGACAACAGACTACCTTCCATAATGACAAGGCTACCATCCATTGTAGTAACAAAAATCTCGACAACATAATACCTTCCATAATGACTAGGCTACCTTCCATTGGAGTAATAAAGATATCGATAATAGACTACCTTCAATAATAACAAAGGCTACCATCCATTGGAGTGACAAAAATCTCGACCACATACTACCCTCCCTAATGACAAGGCTACCATCCATGGGAGTAACAAAAAATCTCCAAAACAGACTACCTTCCATAATGATAAGGCTACCATCCATTGGAGTAACAAAAATCTCGTAAACAGACTACCTTCCGTAATGACAATGCTACAATCCATTGGAGTGACAAAAATCTCGACAATAGACTACCTTCCTTAATGACAAGGCTACCATCCATTGGAGTAACAAAAATCTTGACAACAAACTACCTTCCATAATGACAAGGCTTCCATCCATTGGAGTAACAAAAATATCGACAACAGACTACCTTCCATAATGAAAAGCCTACCATCCATTGGAGTAACAAAAATCTTGACAACAAAATACCTTCCATAATGACAAGGCTACCATACATTGTAGTAACAAAAATCTCGACAATAGTCTACCTTGCATAATGACAAGGCTACCATCCATTG
The DNA here is from genome assembly GCA_948472305.1 of Vicia faba. Classification (NCBI taxonomy): domain Eukaryota; kingdom Viridiplantae; phylum Streptophyta; class Magnoliopsida; order Fabales; family Fabaceae; genus Vicia; species Vicia faba. The sequence continues at coordinate 745,693,003 of OX451738.1, forward strand.
AAGTAACAAAATTTCTCGACAAAAGACTACCTTCCATAATGACAAGGCTACGATCCATTAGAGTAACAAAAATCTCGACAACAGACTACCTTCCATAAGGACAAGGCTACCATCCTTTGGAGTAGTGAAAATATCAACAAGGGACTACATTCGATAATGACAAGGCTATAATGCATTGGAGTAATGAAAATATAATGAAGAGACTACCTTCCATAATGACAAGGCTACCATCCATTGGAGTAATAAAAATATCGACAACAGACTACCTTCCATAATCAAAAGCCTACCATCCATTGGAGTAACAAAAATCTCGACAACAGAATTCCTTCCATAATGACTAGGCTACCTTCCATTGGAGTAATAAACATAACGATAATAGACTACCGATAAAGCTACCATCCATTGGAGTGACAAAAATCTCGACAATAGACTACCTTCCATAATGACTAGGCTACCATCCATTGAAGTGAAAAAAATGTTGACAACAAACTACCTTCCATAATGGCAAGGCTACCATCCATTGGAGTAACAAAAATCTCGACAACAGACTACCTTCCATAATGACAAGGCTACCATCCATTGAAGTAACAAAAATATTGACAACAAACTACCTTCCATAATGACAAGGCTACCATCCGTTGTAGTAACAAAAATATCGACAATAGACTACCTTCCATAATGACAATGCTACCATCCATTGGAATAACAAAAATATCGACAACAGACTACCTTCCATAATGACAAGGCTACCATCCATTGGAGTAACAAAAATATCGACAACAGACTACCTTCCATAATGAAAAGCCTACCATCCATTGGAGTAACAAAAATATCGACAACAGAATTCCTTCCATAATGACTAGGCTTCCTTCCATTGGAGTAATAAAGATATCAACAATAGACTACCTTCCATAATGACAATGCTACCATCCATTGGAGTGACAAAAATCTCGACAATAGACTACCTTCCATAATTACTAGGCTACCATCCATTGAAGTGACAAAAATGTGAACAACAGACTACCTTCCATAATGACAAGCCTTCCATCCATTGGAGTAACAAAAATCTCGACAACAAACTACCTTCCATAATGACAAGGCTACCATCCATTGGAGTAACAAAAATATTGACAACAAACTACCTTCCATAATGACAAGGCTACTATCCATTGTAGTAACAAAAATATCGATAACAAACTACCTTCCATAATGACAATGCTACCATCATTGGAGTAACAAAAATATCGACAACAGACTACCTTCCATAATGACAATGCTACCATCCATTGGAGTAACAAAAATATCGACAACAGACTACCTTCCATAATGACAAGGCTACCATCCATTGGAGTAACAAAAATATCGACAACAGACTACATTCCATAATGAAAAGCCTACCATCCATTGGAGTAACAAAAATCTCGACAACAGAATTCCTTCCATAATGACTAGGCTACCTTCCATTGGAATAATGAAGATATCGATAATAGACTACCTTCCATAATGACAATGCTACCATCCATTCGAGTGACAAAAATCTCGACAATAGACTACCTTGCATAATGACTAGGCTACCATCCATTGAAGTGACAAAAATGTCGACAATGGACTACCTTCAATAATGACAAGGCTACCATCCATTGGAGTAACAAAAATCTCGACAACAGACTACCTTTCATAATGACAAGGCTACCATCCATTGGAGTAACAAAAATCTTGACAACAAACTACCTTCCATAATGACAAGGCTACTATCCATTGTAGTAACATAAATATAGACAACAGACTACCTTCCATAATGACAATGCTACCATCCATTGGAGTAACAAAAATATCAATAACAAACTACCTTCGATAATGAGAAGGCTTCCATCCATTGGAGTAACAAAAATATCGACAATAGACTACCTTCCATAATGAAAAGCCTTCCATCCATTGGAGTAACCAAAATCTTGACAACAAAATACCTTCCATAATGACAAGGCTACCATACACTGTAGTAACAAAAATCTCGACAATAGTCTACCTTCCATAATGACAAGGCTACCATCCATTGAAGTAACAAAATTTCTCGACAAAAGACTACCTTCCATAATGACACGGCTACGATTCATTAGAGTAACAAAAATCTCGACAACAGACTACCTTCCATAAGGACAAGGCTACCATCCTTTGGAGTAGTGAAAATATCAACAAGGGACTACATTCCATAATGACAAGGCTATAATGCATTAAAGTAATGAAAATATGAAGAAGAGACTACCTTCCATAATGACAAGGCTACCATCCATTGGAGTAACAAAAATCTCGCCAACAGACTACCTTCCATAATGACAAGGCTACCATCCATTAAAGTGACAAAAATCTCGACAACAGACTACCTTCCATAATGACAAGGCTACCATCCATTGTAGTAACAAAAATCTCGACAACAGAATACCTTCCATAATGACTAGGCTACCTTCCATTGGAGTAATAAAGATATCGATAATAGACTACCTTCAATAATAACAAAGGCTACCATCCATTGGAGTGACAAAAATCTCGACCACATACTACCCTCCCTATTGACAAGGCTACCATCCATTGGAGTAACAAAAAATCTCCAAAACAGACTACCTTCCATAATGATAAGGCTACCATCCATTGGAGTAACAAAAATCTCGTAAACAAACTACCTTCCATAATGACAATGCTACAATCCATTGGAGTGACAAAAATCACGACAATAGACTACCTTCCTTAATGACAAGGCTACCATCCATTGGAGTAACAAAAATCTTGACAACAAACTACCTTCCATAATGACAAGGCTACCATCCATTGTAGTAACAAAAATATCGACAACAAACTATGTTCCATAATGACGAGACTACCATCCATTGGAGTAAAAAAAATATCGACAACAGACTACCTTCCATAATGAAAAGCCTACCATCCATTGGAGTAACAAAAATCTCGACAACAGAATACCTTCCATAATCACTAGGCTACCTTCCATTGGAGTAACAAAGATATCGACAATAGACTACCTTCCATAATGACATGGCTACCATCCATTCAAGTGACAAAAATCTCGACAATAGACTACCTTCCATAAGGACAAGGCTACCATCCATTGGAGTAACAAAAATCTTGAAAACAGACTACCTTCCATAATGGCAAGGCTAAAATCCATTGGAGTAACAAAAATATCGACAACAAACTATGTTCCATAATAACAAGGCTACCATCCATTGGAGTAACAAAAATATCGAAATCAGACTACCTTCCATAATGACAAGGCTACCATCCATTAGAGTAACAAAACTATTGACAAAAGACTACCTTCCATGATGAAAAGCCTACCATCAATTGTAGTAAAAAAAATATCGACAACAAACTATGTTCCATAATGACGAGGCTACCATCCATTGGAGTAAAAAAAATATCGACAACAGACTACGTTCCATAATGAAAAGCCTACCATCCATTGGAGTAACAAAAATCTCGACAATAGAATACCTTCCATAATCACTAGGCTACCTTCCATTGGAGTAACAAAGATATCGACAATAGACTACCTTCCATAATGACATGGCTACCATCCATTCAAGTGACAAAAATCTCGACAAGAGACTACCTTCCATAAGGACAAGGCTACCATCCATTGGAGTAACAAAAATCTTCAAAACAGACTACCTTCCATAATGACAAGGCTAAAATCCATTGGAGTAAGAAAAACCTCGACAACAGAGTACCTTCCATAATGACAAGGCTACCATCCATTGGTGTAACGAAAATATCGACAACAGACTACCTTCAATAATGACAAGGCTACCATCCATTGGAGTAACAAAAATATCGACAACAGACTACATTCCATAATGAAAAGCCTACCATCCATTAGAGTAACAAAAATCTCGACAACAGAATTCCTTCCATAATGACTAGGCTACCTTCCATTGGAATAATAAAGATATCGATAATAGACTACCTTCCATAATGACAATGCTACCATCCATTCGAGTGACAAAAATCTCGACAATAGACTACCTTCCATAATGACTAGGCTACCATCCATTGAATTGACAAAAATGTCGACAACAGACTACCTTTCATAATGACAAGGCTACCATCCATTGGAGTAACAAAAATCTTGACAACAAACTACCTTCCATAATGACTAGGCTACTATCCATTGTAGTAACAAAAATATCGACAACAGACTACCTTCCATAATGATAATGCTACCATCCATTGGAGTAACAAAAATATCAATAACAAACTACCTTCCATAATGACAAGGCTTCCATCCATTAGAGTAACAAAAATATCGACAACAGACTACCTTCCATAATGAAAAGCGTGCCATCCATTGGAGTAACAAAAATCTTGACAACAGAATACCTTCCATAATGACAAGGCTACCATACATTGTAGTAACAAAAATCTCGACAATAGTCTACCTTCCATAATGACAAGGCTACCATCCATTGAAGTAACAAAAATCTCGACAACAGACTACCTTCCATAATGACAAGGCTACCATCCATTGAGTAACAAAGATCTCGACAACAGACTACCTTCCATTATGACAAGGCTACCATCCATTGGAGTAACAAAAATCTCGACAACAAACTACCTTCTATAATGACAAGGCTACCATCCATTGGAGTAAAAAAAAAATACTACCTTCCATAATGACAAGGTTACCATCCATTGAGTAACAAAGATCTCAACAACAAACTCCCTTCCATTATGACAAGCCTACCATTCATTGGAGTAAAAAATATCTCGACAATAGACTACCTTCCATAATGACAAGGGTACCATCCATTGGAGTAAAAAAAATCTTGACAACAAACTACCTTCCATAATGACAAGGCTACCATCCATTGGAGTAATAAATATCTCGACAACACACTACCTTCTATAATGACAAGGCTACCATCCATTAGAGTAACAAAAATCTCGACAAAAGACTACCTTCCATAAAGAAAAATCTACCATCCATTGGAGTAACAAAAATCTCGACAATAGACTAGCTTCCATTATGATAAGGCTAACATCCATTGGAGTAAAAAATATCTCGACAACAGACTACCTTCCGTAATGACAAGGCTACCATCCATTGGAGTATCAAAAATCTCGACAACAGACTATCTTCCATAAAGACATGGCTACCATCCATTGAGTAACAAAGATATCGACAACAGACTACCTTCCATAATGACAAGGCTACCATCCATTGGAGTAAAAAAAATCTTAACAACAGACTACCTTCCATAATGACAAGGCTACCATCCTTTGAAGTAAAAAAAAATCACGACAATAGACTACCTTACATAATGACAAGGCTACCATCCATTGGAGTAAAAAAATCTAGACAACAGACAACCTTCCATAATAAAAAGGCTACCATCCATTGAGTAACAAAGATCTCGACAACAGACTACCTTCCATTATGACAAGGCTACCATCCATTGGAGTAACAAAAATCTCGACAACAAACTACCTTCTATAATGACAAGGCTACCATCCATTGGAGTAAAAAATAAATACTACCTTCCATAATGACAAGGTTACCATCCATTGAGTAACAAAGATCTCGACAACAAACTCCCTTCCATTATAACAAGGCTACCATCCATTGGAGTAAAATATATCTCGACAATAGACTACCTTCCTTAATGACAAGGGTACCATCCATTGGAGTAAAAAAAATCTTGACAACAAACTACCTTCCATAATGACAAGGCTACCATCCATTGAAGTAAAAAAAAATCTCGACAACAGACTACCTTACATAATGACAAGGCTACCATCCATTGGAGTAAAAAAATCTCGACAACATACTACCTTCCATAATGACAAGGCTACCATCCATTGAATAACAAAGATCTCGACAACAGAGTACCTTCCATTATGACAAGGCTACCATCCATTGGAGTAACAAAAATCTCGACAACAGACTACCTACCATAATAACAAGGCTACCATCCATTGGAGTAAAAAAATCACGACAACAGACTACCTTCCATAATGACAAGGCTACCATCCATTGAGTAACAAAGATCTCGACAATATAATCCCTTCCATTATGACAAGGCTACCATCCATTGGAGTAAAAAATATCTCGACAACAGACTACCTTCCATAATCACTAGGCTACCATCCATTGGAGTAACAAAAATCTCGACAACAGACTACCTTCCATAAAGACAAGGCTACCATCCATTGAGTAACAATGATATCAACAACAGACTAGCTTCCATAATGACAAGGCTACCATCCATTATAGTAATAAAAATCTTAACAACAGACTAACTTCCATAATGACAAGGCTACCATCCATTGAAGTAAAAAAAAATCAGGACAACAGACTAAATTACATAATGTCAAGGCTACCATCCATTGGAGTAAAAAATATCTCGACAATAGACTACCTTCCATAATGACAAGGGTACCATCTATTGGAGTAAAAAAAATCTTGACAACAAACTACCATCCATAATGACAAGGCTACCATCCATTGAAGTAAAAAAAAATCTAGACAACAGACTACCTTACATAATGACAAGGCTACCATCCATCGGAGTAAAAAAATCTCGACAACAAACTACCTTCCATAATGACAAGGCTACCATCCATTGAATAACAAAGATCTCGACAACAGACTACCTTCCATTATGACAAGGCTACCATCCATTAGAGTAACAAAAATATAGACAACAGACTACCTTCCATAATGACAAGGCTACCATCCATTGGAGTAAAAAAATCTCGACAACAGACTACCTTCAATAATGACAAGGCTACCATCCATTGGAGTAACAAAAATATCGACAACAGACTACCTTCCATAATGACAAGGCTACCATCCATTGGAGTAAAAAATATCTCGACAACAGACTACCTTCCATAATTACATGGCTACCATCCATTGGAGTAACAAAAATCTGGACAATAGACTACCTTCCATAATGACAAAGCTACCATCCATTGGAGTAAAAAAATCTCGACAACAGACTACCTTCCATAATGAAAAGGCTACCATCCATTGAGTAACAAAGATCTCGACAACATACTACCTTCCATTATGGCAAGGCTACCATCCATTGGAGTAAAAAATATCTCGACAACAGATTACCTTCCATAATGACTAGGCTACCATCCATTGGAGTAACAAAAATCTCGACAACAGACTACCTTCCATTATGACAAGGCTTCCATCCATTGGAGTAATGAAAATCTCGACAACAGCCTACCTTTCATAATGACAAGGCTACCATCCATTGGAGTAAAAAAATCTCGACAACAAACTACCTTCCATAATGACAAGGCTACAATCCATTGAGTATCAAAGATCTGGACAACAGACTCCCTTCCATTATGACAAGGCTACCGTCCATTGGAGTAAAAAATATCTCGACAATAGACTACCTTCCATAATTACATGGCTACCATCCATTGGAGTAACAAAAATCTCGACAACAGACTACCTTCCAAAATGACAAGGCTACCATCCATTGGAGTAAAAAAATCTCGACAACAGACTACCTTCCATAATGACAAGGCTACCATCCATTGGAGTAACAAATATCTCGACAACAGACTATCTTTTATAAAGATAAGGCTACCATCCAATAGAGTAACAAAAATCTCGATAAAAGACTAACTTCCATAAAGAAAAGTCTACCATCCATTGGAGTAACAAAAATATCGACAATAAACTACCTTCCATAATTACATGGCTACCATCCATTGGAGTAAAAAAATCTTGACAATAGTCTACCTTCCATAATTACATGGCTACCATCCTTTGGAGTAACAAAAATCTCGACAACAGACTACCTTACATAATGACAAGGCTACCATCCATTGGAGTAAACAGATCTCAACAACAGACTACCTTCCATAATGACAAGGCTACCATCTGTTGAGTAACAAAGATCTCGACAACAGACTACCTTCCATTATGACAAGGCTACCATCCATCGGAGTAACAAAAATCTCGACAACTGACTACCTTCCATAAAGACAAGGCTACCATCCATTGAGTAACAAAGGTCTCAACAAAAGACAACCTTCCTTAATGACAAGGCTACCATCCATTAAAGTAAAAAAATTTCGACAACAGACTACCTTCCATAATGACAAGGCTACCATCCATTGGAGTAATAAATTTCTCGACAATAGACTACCTTCCATAATTACATGGCTACCATCCATTGGAGTAACAAAAATCTCGACAACAGACTACCTTCCATAATGACAAGGCTAACATCCATTGGAGTAAAATATATCTCGACAACAGACTACCTTCCATAATGACAAGGCTACCATCCATTGAAGTAACAAAAATCTCGACAACAGACTACCTTCCATAAAGACAAGTCTACCATCCATTGAGTAACAAAGATATCGACAATAGACTACCTTCCATAATGACAAGGCTACCATCCATTGGAGTAAAAAAAATCTTAACAACAGACTACCTTCCATAATGACAAGGCTACCATCCATTGAAGTAAAAAAAATCACGACAATAGACTACCTTACATAATGACAAGGCTACCATCCATTGGTGTAAAAAACTCTAGACAACAGACTACCTTCCATAATGACAAGGCTACCATCCATTGAGTAACAAAGATATCGACAACAGACTACCTTCCATAATGACAAGGCTACCATCCATTGGAGTAAAAAAAATCTTAACAACAGACTACCTTCCATAATGACAAGGCTACCATCCTTTGAAGTAAAAAAAAATCACGACAATAGACTACCTTACATAATGACAAGGCTACCATCCATTGGAGTAAAAAAATCTAGACAACAGACAACCTTCCATAATGAAAAGGCTACCATCCATTGAGTAACAAAGATCTCGACAACAGACTACCTTCCATTATGACAAGGCTACCATCCATTGGAGTAACAAAAATCTCGACAACAAACTACCTTCTATAATGACAAGGCTACCATCCATTGGAGTAAAAAATAAATACTACCTTCCATAATGACAAGGTTACCATCCATTGAGTAACAAAGATCTCGACAACAAACTCCCTTCCATTATAACAAGGCTACCATCCATTGGAGTAAAATATATCTCGACAATAGACTACCTTCCATAATGACAAGGGTACCATCCATTGGAGTAAAAAAAATCTTGACAACAAACTACCTTCCATAATGACAAGGCTACCATCCATTGAAGTAAAAAAAAATCTCGACAACAGACTACCTTACATAATGACAAGGCTACCATCCATTGGAGTAAAAAAATCTCGACAACATACTACCTTCCATAATGACAAGGCTACCATCCATTGAATAACAAAGATCTCGACAACAGAGTACCTTCCATTATGACAAGGCTACCATCCATTGGAGTAACAAAAATCTCGACAACAGACTACCTTCCATAATAACAAGGCTACCATCCATTGGAGTAAAAAAATCACGACAACAGACTACCTTCCATAATGACAAGGCTACCATCCATTGAGTAACAAAGATCTCGACAATATAATCCCTTCCATTATGACAAGGCTACCATCCATTGGAGTAAAAAATATCTCGACAACAGACTACCTTCCATAATCACTAGGCTACCATCCATTGGAGTAACAAAAATCTCGACAACAGACTACCTTCCATAAAGACAAGGCTACCATCCATTGAGTAACAATGATATCAACAACAGACTAGCTTCCATAATGACAAGGCTACCATCCATTATAGTAATAAAAATCTTAACAACAGACTAACTTCCATAATGACAAGGCTACCATCCATTGAAGTAAAAAAAAATCAGGACAACAGACTAACTTACATAATGTCAAGGCTACCATCCATTGGAGTAAAAAATATCTCGACAATAGACTACCTTCCATAATGACAAGGGTACCATCTATTGGAGTAAAAAAAATCTTGACAACAAACTACCATCCATAATGACAAGGCTACCATCCATTGAAGTAAAAAAAAATCTAGACAACAAACTACCTTACATAATGACAAGGCTACCATCCATCGGAGTAAAAAAATCTCGACAACAAACTACCTTCCATAATGACAAGGCTACCATCCATTGAATAACAAAGATCTCGACAACAGACTAACTTCCATTATGACAAGGCTACCATCCATTAGAGTAACAAAAATATAGACAACAGACTACCTTCCATAATGACAAGGCTACCATCCATTGGAGTAAAAAAATCTCGACAACAGACTACCTTCAATAATGACAAGGCTACCATCCATTGGAGTAACAAAAATATCGACAACAGACTACCTTCCATAATGACAAGGCTACCATCCATTGGAGTAAAAAATATCTCGACAACAGACTACCTTCCATAATTACATGGCTACCATCCATTGGAGTAACAAAAATCTGGACAATAGACTACCTTCCATAATGACAAAGCTACCATCCATTGGAGTAAAAAAATCTCGACAACAGACTACCTTCCATAATGAAAAGGCTACCATCCATTGAGTAACAAAGATCTCGACAACATACTACCTTCCATTATGGCAAGGCTACCATCCATTGGAGTAAAAAATATCTCGACAACAGACTACCTTCCATAATGACTAGGCTACCATCCATTGGAGTAACAAAAATCTCGACAACAGACTACCTTCCAATATGACAAGGCTTCCATCCATTGGAGTAATGAAAATCTCGACAACAGCCTACCTTTCATAATGACAAGGCTACCATCCATTGGAGTAAAAAAATCTCGACAACAAACTACCTTCCATAATGACAAGGCTACCATCCATTGAGTATCAAAGATCTGGACAATAGACTCCCTTCCATTATGACAAGGCTACCATCCATTGGAGTAAAAAATATCTCGACAATAGACTACCTTCCATAATTACATGGCTACCATCCATTGGAGTAACAAAAATCTCGACAACAGACTACCTTCCAAAATGACAAGGCTACCATCCATTGGAGTAAAAAAATCTCGACAACAGACTACCTTCCATAATGACAAGGCTACCATCCATTGGAGTAACAAATATCTCGACAACAGACTATCTTTTATAAAGATAAGGCTACCATCCAATAGAGTAACAAAAATCTCGATAAAAGACTAACTTCCATAAAGAAAAGTCTACCATCCATTGGAGTAACAAAAATATCGACAATAAACTACCTTCCATAATTACATGGCTACCATCCATTGGAGTAAAAAAATCTTGACAATAGTCTACCTTCCATAATTACATGGCTACCATCCTTTGGAGTAACAAAAATCTCGACAACAGACTACCTTACATAATGACAAGGCTACCATCCATTGGAGTAAACAGATCTCAACAACAGACTACCTTCCATAATGACAAGGCTACCATCTGTTGAGTAACAAAGATCTCGACAACAGACTACCTTCCATTATGACAAGGCTACCATCCATCGGAGTAACAAAAATCTCGACAACTGACTACCTTCCATAAAGACAAGGCTACCATCCATTGAGTAACAAAGGTCTCAACAAAAGACAACCTTCCTTAATGACAAGGCTACCATCCATTAAAGTAAAAAAATTTCGACAACAGACTACCTTCCATAATGACAAGGCTACCATCCATTGGAGTAATAAATTTCTCGACAATAGACTACCTTCCATAATTACATGGCTACCATCCATTGGAGTAACAAAAATCTCGACAACAGACTACCTTCCATAATGACAAGGCTAACATCCATTGGAGTAAAATATATCTCGACAACAGACTACCTTCCATAATGACAAGGCTACCATCCATTGAAGTAACAAAAATCTCGACAACAGACTACCTTCCATAAAGACAAGTCTACCATCCATTGAGTAACAAAGATATCGACAATAGACTACCTTCCATAATGACAAGGCTACCATCCATTGGAGTAAAAAAAATCTTAACAACAGACTACCTTCCATAATGACAAGGCTACCATCCATTGAAGTAAAAAAAATCACGACAATAGACTACCTTACATAATGACAAGGCTACCATCCATTGGTGTAAAAAACTCTAGACAACAGACTACCTTCCATAATGACAAGGCTACCATCCATTGAGTAACAAAGATATCGACAACAGACTACCTTCCATAATGACAAGGCTACCATCCATTGGAGTAAAAAAAATCTTAACAACAGACTACCTTCCATAATGACAAGGCTACCATCCTTTGAAGTAAAAAAAAATCACGACAATAGACTACCTTACATAATGACAAGGCTACCATCCATTGGAGTAAAAAAATCTAGACAACAGACAACCTTCCATAATGAAAAGGCTACCATCCATTGAGTAACAAAGATCTCGACAACAGACTACCTTCCATTATGACAAGGCTACCATCCATTGGAGTAACAAAAATCTCGACAACAAACTACCTTCTATAATGACAAGGCTACCATCCATTGGAGTAAAAAATAAATACTACCTTCCATAATGACAAGGTTACCATCCATTGAGTAACAAAGATCTCGACAACAAACTCCCTTCCATTATAACAAGGCTACCATCCATTGGAGTAAAATATATCTCGACAATAGACTACCTTCCATAATGACAAGGGTACCATCCATTGGAGTAAAAAAAATCTTGACAACAAACTACCTTCCATAATGACAAGGCTACCATCCATTGATGTAAAAAAAAATCTCGACAACAGACTACCTTACATAATGACAAGGCTACCATCCATTGGAGTAAAAAAATCTTGACAACATACTACCTTCTATAATGACAAGGCTACCATCCATTGAATAACAAAGATCTCGACAACAGAGTACCTTCCATTATGACAAGGCTACCATCCATTGGAGTAACAAAAATCTCGACAACAGACTACCTTCCATAATAACAAGGCTACCATCCATTGGAGTAAAAAAATCACGACAACAGACTACCTTCCATAATGACAAGGCTACCATCCATTGAGTAACAAAGATCTCGACAATATAATCCCTTCCATTATGACAAGGCTACCATCCATTGGAGTAAAAAATATCTCGACAACAGACTACCTTCCATAATCACTAGGCTACCATCCATTGGAGTAACAAAAATCTCGACAACAGACTACCTTCCATAAAGACAAGGCTACCATCCATTGAGTAACAATGATATCAACAACAGACTAGCTTCCATAATGACAAGGCTACCATCCATTATAGTAATAAAAATCTTAACAACAGACTAACTTCCATAATGACAAGGCTACCATCCATTGAAGTAAAAAAAAATCAGGACAACAAACTAACTTACATAATGTCAAGGCTACCATCCATTGGAGTAAAAAATATCTCGACAATAGACTACCTTCCATAATGACAAGGGTACCATCTATTGGAGTAAAAAAAATCTTGACAACAAACTACCATCCATAATGACAAGGCTACCATCCATTGAAGTAAAAAAAAATCTAGACAACAGACTACCTTACATAATGACAAGGCTACCATCCATCGGAGTAAAAAAATCTCGACAACAAACTACCTTCCATAATGACAAGGCTACCATCCATTGAATAACAAAGATCTCGACAACAGACTAACTTCCATTATGACAAGGCTACCATCCATTAGAGTAACAAAAATATAGACAACAGACTACCTTCCATAATGACAAGGCTACCATCCATTGGAGTAAAAAAATCTCGACAACAGACTACCTTCAATAATGACAAGGCTACCATCCATTGGAGTAACAAAAATATCGACAACAGACTACCTTCCATAATGACAAGGCTACCATCCATTGGAGTAAAAAATATCTCGACAACAGACTACCTTCCATAATTACATGGCTACCATCCATTGGAGTAACAAAAATCTGGACAATAGACTACCTTCCATAATGACAAAGCTACCATCCATTGGAGTAAAAAAATCTCGACAACAGACTACCTTCCATAATGAAAAGGCTACCATCCATTGAGTAACAAAGATCTCGACAACATACTACCTTCCATTATGGCAAGGCTACCATCCATTGGAGTAAAAAATATCTCGACAACAGACTACCTTCCATAATGACTAGGCTACCATCCATTGGAGTAACAAAAATCTCGACAACAGACTACCTTCCAATATGACAAGGCTTCCATCCATTGGAGTAATGAAAATCTCGACAACAGCCTACCTTTCATAATGACAAGGCTACCATCCATTGGAGTAAAAAAATCTCGACAACAAACTACCTTCCATAATGACAAGGCTACCATCCATTGAGTATCAAAGATCTGGACAATAGACTCCCTTCCATTATGACAAGGCTACCATCCATTGGAGTAAAAAATATCTCGACAATAGACTACCTTCCATAATTACATGGCTACCATCCATTGGAGTAACAAAAATCTCGACAACAGACTACCTTCCAAAATGACAAGGCTACCATCCATTGGAGTAAAAAAATCTCGACAACAGACTACCTTCCATAATGACAAGGCTACCATCCATTGGAGTAACAAATATCTCGACAACAGACTATCTTTTATAAAGATAAGGCTACCATCCAATAGAGTAACAAAAATCTCGATAAAAGACTACCTTCCATAAAGAAAAGTCTACCATCCATTGGAGTAACAAAAATATCGATAATAAACTACCTTCCATAATTACATGGCTACCATCCATTGGAGTAAAAAAATCTTGACAATAGTCTACCTTCCATAATTACATGGCTACCATCCTTTGGAGTAACAAAAATCTCGACAACAGACTACCTTACATAATGACAAGGCTACCATCCATTGGAGTAAACAGATCTCAACAACAGACTACCTTCCATAATGACAAGGCTACCATCTATTGAGTAACAAAGATCTCGACAACAGACTACCTTCCATTATGACAAGGCTACCATCCATTGGAGTAACAAAAATCTCGACAACTGACTACCTTCCATAAAGACAAGGCTACCATCCATTGAGTAACAAAGGTCTCAACAAAAGACAACCTTCCTTAATGACAAGGCTACCATCCATTAAAGTAAAAAAATTTCGACAACAGACTACCTTCCATAATGACAAGGCTACCATCCATTGAGTAACAAAGATCTCGACAACATAATCCCTTCCATTATGACAAGGCTACCATCCATTGGAGTAATAAATTTCTCGACAATAGACTACCTTCCATAATTACATGGCTACCATCCATTGGAGTAACAAAAATCTCGACAACAGACTACCTTCCATAATGACAAGGCTAACATCCATTGGAGTAAAATATATCTCGACAACAGACTACCTTCCATAATGACAAGGCTACCATCCATTGAAGTAACAAAAATCTCGACAACAGACATCCTTCCATAAAGACAAGTCTACCATTCATTGAGTAACAAAGATATCGACAATAGACTACCTTCCATAATGACAAGGCTACCATCCATTGGAGTAAAAAAAATCTTAACAACAGACTACCTTCCATAATGACAAGGCTACCATCCATTGAAGTAAAAAAATCACGACAATAGACTACCTTACATAATGACAAGGCTACCATCCATTGGTGTAAAAAACTCTAGACAACAGACTACCTTCCATAATGACAAGGCTACCATCCATTGAGTAACAAAGATCTCGACAACAGACTACCTTACATTATGACAAGGCTACCATCCATTGGAGTATCAAAAATCTCGACAACATACTACCTTCTATAATGACAAGGCTACCGTCCATTGGAGTAAAAAAATCTCGACAACAGACTACCTTCGATAATGATAAGGCTACCATCCATTGGGTAACAAAGATCTCGACAACAGACTCCCTTCCATTATGACAAGGCTACCATCTATTGGAGTAAAAAATATCTCGACAATAGACTACCTTCCATATTTACATGGCTACCATCTATTGGAGTAACAAAAATCTTGACAACAGACTACCTTCCTTAATGACAAGGGTACCATCCATAATGACAAGGCTACCATCCATGGGAGTAAAAAAATCTCGACAACAGACTACCTTCCATAATGACAAGGCTACCATCCATTGGATTAATAAATATCTCGAGAACAAACTACCTTCTATAATGACAAGGCTACCATCCATTAGAGTAACAAAAATCTCGACAAAAGACTACCTTTCATAAATAAAAGTCTACCATCCATTGGAGTAACAAAAATATCGAAAATAGACTACCTTCCATAATTACATGGCTACCATCCATTGGAGTAAAAAAAATCTTGACAACATACTGCCTTCCATAATGACAAGGCTACCATCCATTGAAGTAAAAAAAAATCACGACAACAAACTACCTTCCATAATGAAAAGACTACCATCCATTAGAGTAACAAAAATCTCGACAACAGACTACCTTCCATAAAGACAAGGCTACCATCCATTGAGTAACAAAGATATCGACAACAGACTAGCTTCCATAATGACAAGGCTACCATCCATTGGAGTAAAATAAATCTTAACAACAGACTAACTTCCATAATGACAAGGCTACCATTCATTGGAGTAAAAAAAATCACGACAACAAACTAACTTACATAATGACAAGGCTACCATCCATTGGAGTAAAAAAATCTCGACAACAGACTACCTACCATAATGACAAGGCTACCATCCATTGAGTAACATAGATATCGACAATAGACTACCTTCCATTATGATAAGGCTTCCATCCATTGGAGTAATGAAAATCTCGACAACAGACTACCTTTCATAATGACAAGGCTACCATCCATTGGAGTAAAAAATATCTCGACAATAGACTACCTTCCATAATGACAAGGGTACCATCTATTGGAGTAAAAAAAATCTTGACAACAAACTACCATCCATAATGACAAGGCTACCATCCATTGAAGTAAAAAAAAATCTAGACAACAGACTACCTTACATAATGACAAGGCTACCATCCATCAGAGTAAAAAAATCTCGACAACAAACTACCTTCCATAATGACAAGGCTACCATCCATTGAATAACAAAGATCTCGACAACAGACTACCTTCCATTATGACAAGGCTACCATCCATTGGAGTAACAAAAATATAGACAACCGACTACCTTCCATAATGACAAGGCTACCATCCATTGGAGTAAAAAAATCTCGACAACAGACTACCTTCCATAATAACAAGGCTACCATCCATTGGAGTAACAAAAATATCGACAACAGACTACCTTCCATAATGACAAGGCTACCATCCATTGGAGTAAAAAATATCTCGACAACAGACTACCTTCCATAATTACATGGCTACCATCCATTGGAGTAACAAAAATCTGGACAATAGACTACCTTCCATAATGACAAAGCTACCATCCATTGGAGTAAAAAAATCTCGACAACAGACTACCTTCCATAATGAAAAGGCTACCATCCATTGAGTAACAAAGATCTCGACAACATACTACCTTCCATTATGGCAAGGCTACCATCCATTGGAGTAAAAAATATCGCGACAACATACTACCTTCCATAATGACTAGGCTACCATCCATTGGAGTAACAAAAATCTCGACAACAGACTACCTTCCATAAAGACAAGGCTACCATCCATTGAGTAACAAAGATATCGACAACAGACTAGCTTCCATAATGACAAGGCTACCATCCATTGGAGTAAAAAAAATCACGACAACAAACTACCTTACATAATGACAAGGCTACCATCCATTGGAGTAAAAAAATCTCGACAACAGACTACCTACCATAATGACAAGGCTACCATCCATTGAGTAACATAGATATCGACAATAGACTACCTTCCATTATGACAAGGCTTCCATCCATTGGAGTAATGAAAATCTCGACAACAGCCTACCTTTCATAATGACAAGGCTACCATCCATTGGAGTAAAAAAATCTCGACAACACACTACCTTCCATAATGACAAGGCTACCATCCATTGAGTATCAAAGATCTGGACAACAGACTCCCTTCCATTATGACAAGGCTACCATCCATTGGAGTAAAAAATATCTCGACAATAGACTACATTCCATAATTACATGGCTACCATCCATTGGAGTAACAAAAATCTCGACAACAGACTACCTTCCAAAATGACAAGGCTACCATCCATTAGAGTAAAAAAATCTCGACAATAGACTACCTTCCATAATGACAAGGCTACCATCCATTGGAGTAACAAATATCTTGACAACAGACTATCTTTTATAAAGATAAGGCTACCATCCAATAGAGTAACAAAAATATCGAGAAAAGACTACCTTCCATAAAGAAAAGTCTACCATCCATTGGAGTAACAAAAATATCGACAATAAACTACCTTCCATAATTACATGGCTACCATCCATTGGAGTAAAAAAATCTTGACAATAGTCTACCTTCCATAATTACATGGCTACCATCCTTTGGAGTAACAAAAATCTCGACAACAGACTACCTTACATAATGACAAGGCTACCATCCATTGGAGTAAACAGATCTCAACAACAGACTACCTTCCATAATGACAAGGCTACCATCTATTGAGTAACAAAGATCTCGACAACAGACTACCTTCCATTATGACAAGGCTACCATCCATTGGAGTAACAAAAATCTCGACAACTGACTACCTTCCATAAAGACAAGGCTACAATCCATTGAGTAACAAAGGTCTCAACAAAAGACAACCTTCCTTAATGACAAGGCTACCATCCATTAAAGTAAAAAAATCTCGACAACAGACTACCTTCCATAATGACAAGGCTACCATCCATTGAGTAACAAAGATCTCGACAACATAATCCCTTCCATTATGACAAGGCTACCATCCATTGGAGTAATAAATTTCTCGACAATAGACTACCTTCCATAATTACATGGCTACCATCCATTGGAGTAACAAAAATCTCGACAACAGACTACCTTCCATAATGACAAGGCTAACATCCATTGGAGTAAAATATATCTCGACAACAGACTACCTTCCATAATGACAAGGCTACCATCCATTGAGTAACAAAGATATCGACAACAGACTACCTTCCATAATGACAAGGCTACCATCCATTGGAGTAAAAAAAATCTTAACAACAGACTACCTTCCATAATGACAAGGCTACCATCCATTGAAGTAAAAAAAATCACGACAATAGACTACCTTACATAATGACAAGGCTACCATCCATTGGTGTAAAAAACTCTAGACAACAGACTACCTTCCATAATGACAAGGCTACCATCCATTGAGTAACAAAGATCTCGACAACAGACTACCTTACATTATGACAAGGCTACCATCTATTGGAGTATCAAAAATCTCGACAACATACTACCTTCTATAATGACAAGGCAACCATCCATTGGAGTAAAAAAATCTCGACAACAGACTACCTTCGATAATGATAAGGCTACCATCCATTGAGTAACAAAGATCTCGACAACAGACTCCCTTCCATTATGACAAGGCTACCATCGATTGGAGTAAAAAATATCTCGACAATAGATTACCTTCCATATTTACATGGCTACCATGTATTGGAGTAACAAAAATCTTGACAACAGACTACCTTCCTTAATGACAAGGGTACCATCCATAATGACAAGGCTACCATCCATGGGAGTAAAAAAATCTCGACAACAGACTACCTTCCATAATGACAAGGCTACCATCCATTGGATTAACAAATATCTCGAGAACAAACTACCTTCTATAATGACAAGGCTACCATCCATTAGAGTAACAAAAATCTCGACAAAAGACTACCTTCCATAAATAAAAGTCTACCATCCATTGGAGTAACAAAAATATCGAAAATATACTACCTTCCATAATTACATGGCTACCATCCATTGGAGTAAAAAAAATCTTGACAACATACTGCCTTCCATAATGACAAGGCTACCATCCATTGAAGTAAAAAAAAATCACGACAACAGACTACCTTCCATAATGAAAAGGCTACCATCCATTGAGTAACAAAGATCTCGACAACATACTACCTTCCATTATGGCAAGGCTACCATCCATTGGAGTAAAAAATATCTCGACAACAGACTACCTTCCATAATGACTAGGCTACCATCCATTAGAGTAACAAAAATCTCGACAACAGACTACCTTCCATAAAGACAAGGCTACCATCCATTGAGTAACAAAGATATCGACAACAGACTAGCTTCCATAATGACAAGGCTACCATCCATTGGAGTAAAATAAATCTTAACAACAGACTAACTTCCATAATGAGAAAGGCTACCATTCATTGGAGTAAAAAAAATCACGACAACAAACTAACTTACATAATGACAAGGCTACCATCCATTGGAGTAAAAAAATCTCGACAACAAACTACCTACCATAATGACAAGGCTACCATCCATTGAGTAACATAGATATCGACAATAGACTACCTTCTATTATGATAAGGCTTCCATCCATTGGAGTAATGAAAATCTCGACAACAGACTACCTTTCATAATGACAAGGCTACCATCCATTGGAGTAAAAAAATCTCGACAACAGACTACCTTCCATAATGACAAGGCTACCATCCATTGAGTATCAAAGATCTCGACAACAGACTCCCTTCCATTATGACAAGGCTACCATCCATTGGAGTAAAAAATATCTCGACAATAGACTACCTTCCATAATTACATGGCTACCATCCATTACAGTAACAAAAATCTCGACAACAGACTACCTTCCAAAATGACAAGGCTACCATCCATTGGAGTAAAAAAATCTCGACAACAGACTACCTTCCATAATGACAAGGCTACCATCCATTGGAGTAACAAATATCTCGACAACAGACTACCTTTTATAATGATAAGGCTGCCATCCATTAGAGTAATAAAAATCTCGACAAAAGACTACCTTCCATAAAGAAAAGTCTACCATCCATTGGAGTAACAAAAATATCGACAATAGACTACCTTCCATAATTACATGGCTACCATCCATTGGAGTAAAAAAACCTTGACAATAGTCTACCTTCCATAATTACATGGCTACCATCCTTTGGAGTAACAAAAATCTCGACAATAGACTACCTTACATAATGACAAGGCTACCATCCATTGGAGTAAACAGATCTCAACAACAGACTACCTTCCATAATGACAAGGCTACCATGCATTGAGTAACAAAGATCTCGACAACAGACTACCTTCCATTATGACTAGGCTACCATACATTGGAGTAACAAAAATCTCGACAACTGACTACCTTCCATAAAGACAAGGCTACCATCCATTGAGTAACAAAGGTCTCAACAACAGACAACCTTCAATAATGACAAGGCTACCATCCATTAAAGTAAAAAAATATCGACAACAGACTACCTTCCATAATGACAAGGCTACCATCCATTGAGTAACAAAGATCTCGACAACATAATCCCTTCCATTATGACCAGGCTACCATCCATTAGAGTAACAAAAATCTCGACAAAAGACTACCGTCCATAAAGAAAAGTCTACCATCCATTGGAGTAACAAAAATATCGACAATAGGCTACCTTCCATAATTACATGGCTACCATCCATTGGAGTAAAAAAATCTTGACAATAGTCTACCTTCCATAATTACATGGCTACCATCCTTTGGAGTAACAAAAATCTCGACAACAGACTACCTTACATAATGACAAGGCAACCATCCATTGGAGTTAACAGATCTCAACAACAGACTACCTTCCATAATGACAAGGCTACCATCCATTGAGTAACAAAGATCTCGACAACAGACTACCTTCCATTATGACAAGGCTACCATCCATTGGAGTAACAAAAATCTCGACAACTGACTACCTTTCATAAAGACAAGGCTACCATCCATTGAGTAACAAAGGTCTCAACAACAGACAACCTTCCATAATGACAAGGCTACCATCCAGTAAAGTAAAAAAATCTCGACAACAGACTACCTTCCATAATGACAAGGCTACCATCCATTGAGTAACAAAGATCTCGACAACATAATCCCTTCCATTATGACAAGGCTACCATCCATTGGAGTAAAAAATTTCTCGACAATAGATTACCTTCCATAATTACATGGCTACCATCCATTGGAATAACAAAATTCTCGACAACAGACTACCTTCCATAATGACAAGGCTAACATCCAGTGGAGTAAAAAAATCTCGACAACAGACTACCTTTCATAATGAAAAGGCTACAATCCATTGAGTAACAAAGATCTCGACAACAGACTACCTTCCATTATGACAAGGCTACCATCCATTGGAGTATCAAAAATCTCGACAACTTACTACCTTCTAGAATGACAAGGCTACCATCCATTGGAGTAAAAAAATCTCGACAACAGACTACCTTCCATAATGATAAGGCTACCATCCATTGAGTAACAAAGATCTCGACAACAGACTCCTTTCCATTATGACAAGGCTACCATCTATTGGAGTAAAAAATATCTCGACAATAGACTACCTTCCATATTTACATGGCTACCATCCATTGCAGTAACAAAAATCTTGACAACAGACTACCTTCCTTAATGACAAGGCTACCATCCATAATGACAAGGCTACCATCCATGGGAGTAAAAAAATCTCGACAATAGACTACCTTCCATAATGACAAGGCTACCATCCATTGGATTAACAAATATCTTGAGAACAAACTACCTTCTATAATGACAAGGCTACCATCCATTAGAGTAACAAAAATATCAACAAAAGACTACCTTCCATAAATAAAAGTCTCTCATCCATTGGAGTAACAAAAATATCGACAATAGACTACCTTCCATAATTACATGGCTACCATCCATTGGAGTAAAAAAAATCTTGACAATAGACTGCCTTCCATAATGACAAGGCTACCATCCATTGAAGTAAAAAAAAAAAATCACGACAATAGACTACCTTACACAATGACAAGGCTACCATCCATTGGAGTAAAAAAACTCGACAACAGACTACCTTCCATAATGACAAGGCTACCATCCATTGAGTAACAAAGATCCCGACAATAGACTACCTTCCATTATGACAAGGCTACCATCCATTGGAGTAACAAAAATCTCGACAACAGACTACCTTCCATAAAGACAAGGCTACCATCCATTGAGTAACAAAGATATCGACAACAGACTAGCTTCCATAATTACAAGGCTACCATCCATTGGAGTAACGAAAATCTCGACTACAGACTCCCTTCCTTAATGACAAGGCTACCATCCATTGGAGTAAAAAAATATCGACAACAGACTACCTTCCATAATGACATGGCTACCATCCATTGAGTATCAAAGATCTCGACAACAGACTCCCTTCCATTATGACAAGGCTACCATTCATTGAGTAACAAAGATCTCGACAATAGACTACCTTCCATTATGACAAGGCTACCATCCATTGGAGTATCAAAAATCTCGACAACTTACTACCTTCTATAATGACAAGGCTACCATCCATTGGAGTAAAAAAATCTCGACAACAGACTACCTTCCATAATGACATGGCTACCATCCATTGAGTATCAAAGATCTCGACAACAGACTCCCTTCCATTATGACAAGGCTACCATCCATTGAGTAACAAAGATCTCGACAATAGACTACCTTCCATTATGACAAGGCTACCATCCATTGGAGTATCAAAAATCTCGACAACTTACTACCTTCTATAATGACAAGGCTACCATCCATTAGAGTAAAAAAATCTCGACAACAGACTACCTTCCATAATGACAAGGCTACCATCCATTAGAGTAACAAATATCTCGACAATAGACTACCTTTTATAATGATAAGGCTACCATCCATTAGAGTAACAAAAATCTCGACAAAAGACTACCTTCCATAAAGAAAAGTCTACCATCCATTGGAGTAACAAAAATATCGACAGTATACTACCTTCCATAATTACATGGCTACCATCCATTGGAGTAAAAAAACTCGACAACAGACTACCTTCCATAATGACAAGGCTACCATCCATTGAGTAACAAAGATCCCGACAATAGACTACCTTCCATTATGACAAGGCTACCATCCATTGGAGTAACAAAAATATCGACAACAGACTACCTTCCATAAAGACAAGGCTACCATCCATTGAGCAACAAAGATATCGACAACAGACTAGCTTCCATAATTACAAGGCTACCATCCATTGGAGTAACGAAAATCTCGACTACAGACTCCCTTCCTTAATGACAAGGCTACCATCCATTGGAGTAAAAAAATATCGACAACAGACTACCTTCCATAATGACATGGCTACCATCCATTGAGTATCAAAGATCTCGACAACAGACTCCCTTCCATTATGACAAGGCTACCATCCATTGAGTAACAAAGATCTCGACAATAGACTACCTTCCATTATGACAAGGCTACCATCCATTGGAGTATCAAAAATCTCGACAACTTACTACCTTCTATAATGACAAGGCTACCATCCATTGGAGTAAAAAAATATCGACAACAGACTACCTTCCATAATGACATGGCTACCATCCATTGAGTATCAAAGATCTCGACAACAGACTCCCTTCCATTATGACAAGGCTACCATCCATTGAGTAACAAAGATCTCGACAATAGACTACCTTCCATTATGACAAGGCTACCATCCATTGGAGTATCAAAAATCTCGACAACTTACTACCTTCTATAATGACAAGGCTACCATCCATTGGAGTAAAAAAATGTCGACAACAGACTACCTTCCATAATGACATGGCTACCATCCATTGAGTATCAAAGATCTCGACAACAGACTCCCTTCCATTATGACAAGGCTACCATCCATTGAGTAACAAAGATCTCGACAATAGACTACCTTCCATTATGACAAGGCTACCATCCATTGGAGTATCAAAAATCTCGACAACTTACTACCTTCTATAATGACAAGGCTACCATCCATTGGAGTAAAAAAATCTCGACAACAGACTACCTTCCATAATGACAAGGCTACCATCCATTAGAGTAACAAATATATCGACAACAGACTACCTTTTATAATGATAAGGCTACCATCCATTAGAGTAACAAAAATCTCGACAAAAGACTACCTTCCATAAAGAAAAGTCTACCATCCATTGGAGTAACAAAAATATCGACAGTATACTACCTTCCATAATTACATGGCTACCATCCATTGGAGTAAAAAAATCTTGACAATAGACTACCTTCCATAATTACATGGATACCATCCTTTGGAGTAACAAAAATCTGGACAACAAACTACCTTACATAATGACAAGGCTATTATCCATTGGAGTAAACAAATCTCAACAACAGACTACCTTTCATTATGACAAGGCTACCATCCATTGAGTAACAAAGATCTCGACAACAGACTACCTTCCATTATGACAAGGCTACCATCAATTGGAGTAAAAAATATCTGGGCAACAGACTACTTTCCATAATGACAAGGCTACCATCCATTGGAGTAAAAAAATCTCGACAACTGACTACCTTCCATAAAGACAAGGCTACCATCCATTGAGTAACAAAGGTCTCAACAACAGACAACCTTCCATAATGACAAAGCTACCATCCATTAGAGTAATAAAATCTCGACAACAGACTACCTTCCATAATGACAAGGCTACCATCCATTGAGTAACAAAGATCTCGACAACATAATCCCTTCCATTATGACAAGGCTACCATCCATTGGAGTAAAAAATTTCTCGACAACAGACTACCTTCCATAATGCCAAGGCTACCATCCATTGAAGTAAAAAAAATCACGACAACAAACTACCTTACATAATGACAAGGCTACCATCCATTGGAGTAAAAAAATCTCGACAACAGACTACCTACCATAATGACAAGGCTACCATCCATTGAGTAACATAGATATCGACAATAGACTACCTTCCATTATGACAAGGCTTCCATCCATTGGAGTAACAAAAATCTCGACTACAGACTACCTTCCTTAATGACAAGGCTACCATCCATTGGAATAAAAAAATCTCGACAATAGACTACCTTCCATAATGACAAGGCTACCATCCATTGGAGTAACAAAAATCTCGACAACAGACTACCTTTTATAATGATAAGGCTACCATCCATTAAAGTAACAAAAATCTCGACAAAAGACTACCTTCCATAAAGAAAAGTCTACCATCCATTGGAGTAACAAAAATATCGACAATATACTACCTTCCATAATTACATGGCTACCATCCATTGGAGTAAAAAAATCTTGACAATAGACTAGCTTCCATAATTACATAGCTACCATCCTTTTTAGTAACAAAAATCTCGACAACAGACTACCTTACATAATGACAAGGCTACCATCCATTGGAGTAAACAAATCTCAACAACAGACTACCTTCCATAATGACAAGGCTACCATCCATTGAGTAACAAAGATCTCGACAACAGACTACCTTCCATTATGACAAGGCTACCATCCATTAGAGTAAAAAATATCTGGACAACAGAGTACTTTCCATAATGACAAGGCTACCATCCATTGGAGTAACAAAAATCTCGACAACTGACTACCTTCCATAAAGACAAGGCTACCATCCATTGAGTAACAAAGGTCTCAACAACAGACAACCTACCATAATGACAAGGCTACCATCCATTAGAGTAAAAAAATATCGATAACAGACTACCTTCCATAATGACAAGGCTACCATCCATTGAGTAACAAAGATCTCGACAACATAATCCCTTCCATTATGACAAGGCTACCATCCATTAGAGTAAAAAAAATTTCGACAACAGACTACCTTCCATAATTAAATGGCTACCATCCATTGGAGTAACAAAAATCTCGACAACAGACTACCTTCCATAATGACAAGGCTACCGTCCATTGGAGTAAAAAAATCTCGACAACAGACTACCTTCCATAAAGACAAGGCTACCATCCATTGAGTAACAAATATATCGACAACAGACTACCTTCCATAATGACAAGGCTACCATCCATTGGAGTAAAAAAAATCTTAACAACAGACTACCTTCCATAATGACAAGGCTACCGTCCATTGAAGTAAAAAAAAATCACGACAATAGACTACCTTACGTAATGACAAGGCTACCATCCATTGGAGTAACAAAAATCTCGACAACAGACTACCTTCCATAAAGACAAGGCTACCATCCATTAAGTAACAAAGACATCGACAACAAACTACCTTCCATAATGACAAGGCTACCATCCATTGGAGTAAAAAAAATCTTAACAACAAACTACCTTCCATAATGACAAGGCTACCATCCATTGAAGTAAAAAAAAATCACGACAATAGACTACCTTACATAATGACAAGGCTACCATCCATTGGAGTAAAAAAATCTAGACAACACACTAACTTCCATAATGACAAGGCTACCATCCATTGAGTAATAAAGATCTCGACAACAGACTACCTTCCATTATGACAAGGCTACCATCCATTGGAGTAACAAAAATCTCGACAACAGACTACCTTCTATAATGACAAGGGTACCATCCATTGGAGTAAAAAAATCTCGACAACAGACTACCTTCCATAATGATAAGGCTACCATCCATTGAGTAACAAAGATCTCGACAACATACTCCCTTCCATTATGACAAGGCTACCATCCATTGGAGTAAAAAATATCTCGACAATAGACTACCTTCCTTATTTACATGGCTACCATCCATTGGAGTAACAAAAATCTTGACAACAGACTACCTTCCATAATGACAAGGCTACCATCCATAATGACAAGGCTACCATCCATGGGAGTAAAAAAATCTCGACAACAGACTACCTTCCATAATGACAAGGCTACCATCCATTGGAGTAAAAAATATCTCGAGAACAAACTACCTTCTATAATGACAAGTCTACCATCCATTGGAGTAACAAAAATATCGACAATAGACTACCTTCCATAATTACATGGCTACCATCCATTGGAGTAAAAAAAATCTTGACAATAGACTACCTTCCATAATGACAAGGCTACCATCCATTGAAGTAAAAAAAAATCACGACAACAAACTACCTTACATAATGACAAGGCTACCATCCATTGGAGTAAAAAAATCTCGACAACAGACTACCTTCCATAATGACAAGGCTACCATCCATTGAGTAACAAAGATCCCGACAATAGACTACCTTCCATTATGACAAGGCTACCATCCATTGGAGTAACAAAAATCTCGACAACAGACTACCTTCCATAATGACAACGCTGCCATCCATTGGATTAAAAAAATCTCGACAATAGACTACCTTCCATAATTACAAGGCTACCATCCATTGGAGTAAAAAATATCTCGACAACAGACTACCTTCTATAATGACAAGGCTACCATCCATTAGAGTAACACAAATCTCGATAAAAGACTACCTTCCATAAAGAAAAGTCTACCATCCATTGGTGTAAAAAATATCTCTACAATAGACTACCTTCCATAATTACATGGCTACCATCCATTGGAGTAACAAAAATCTCGACAACAGACTACCTTCCATAATGACAAGGCTACCATCCATTGGAGTAAAAAATATCGACAACAGACTACCTTCCATAACGACAAGGCTACCATCCATTGAGTAACAAAGATCCCGACAATAGACTACCTTCCATTATGACAAGGCTACCATCCATTGGAGTAACAAAAATCTCGACAACAGACTACCTTCCATAATGACAACGCTGCCATCCATTGGATTAAAAAAATCTCGACAACAGACTACCTTCCATAATTACAAGGCTACCATCCATTGGAGTAAAAAATATCTCGACAACAGACTACCTTCTATAATGACAAAACTACCATCCATTAGAGTAACAAAAATCTAGATAAAAGACTACCTTCCATAAATAAAAGTCTACAATCCATTGGTGTAAAAAATATCTCTACAATAGACTACCTTCAATAATTACATGGCTACCATCCATTGGAGTAACAAAAATCTCGACAACAGACTACCTTCCATAATGACAAGGCTACCATCCATTGGAGTAAAAAATATCGACAACAGACTACCTTCCATAATAACAAGGCTACCATCCATTGGAGTAACAAAAATCTCGACAATGGACTACCTTCCATAAAGACAAGGCTACCATCCATTGAGTAACAAAGATATCGACAATAGACTACCTTCCATAATGACAAGGGAACCATCCATTGGAGTAAAAAAAATCTTGACAATAGACTACCTTCCATAATGACAACGCTACCATCCATTGGAGTAACAAAAATCTCGACAACAGACTACCTTCCACAAAGACAAGGCTACCATCCATTGAGTAACAAAGATATCGACAACAAACTACCTTCCATAATGTCAAGGCTACCATCCATTGGAGTAAAAAAAATCTTAACAACAGACTACCTTCCATAATGACAAGGCTACCATACATTTAAGTAAAGAAAAATCACGACAATAGACTACCTTACATAATGACAAGGCTACTATCCATTGGATTAAAAAAATCTGGACAACAGACTACCTTCCATAATGACAAGGCTACCATCCATTGAGTAACAAAGATCTTAACAACAGACTACCTTCCATTATGACAAGGCTACAATCCATTGGAGTTAGAAAAATCTCGACAACAGACTTCCTTCTATAATGACAAGGCTACGATCCATTGGAGTAAAAAAATCTCGACAACAGACTACCTTCCATAATGACAAGGCTACCATCCATTGAGTAACAAAGATCTCGACAATAGACTCCCTTCCATTATGACAAGGCGACCATCCATTGGAGTAAAAAATATCTCGACAATAGACTACCTTCCATATTTACATGGCTACCATCCATTGGAGTAACAAAAATCTCGACAACAGACTACCTTCTATAATGACAAGGCTACCATCCATTAGAGTAACAAAAATCTCGACAAAAGACTACCTTCCATAAAGAAAAGTCTACCATCCATTGGTGTAAAAAATATCTCTACAATAGACTACCTTCCATAATTACATGGCTGCCATCCATTGGAGTAATAAAAATCTCGACAACAGATTACCTTCCATAATGACAAGGCTACCATCCATTGGAGTAAAAAATCTCGACAACAGACTACCTTCCATAATGACAAGGCTACCATCCATTGGAGTAACAAAAATCTCGAGAACGCACTACGTTCCATAAAGACAAGGCTACCATCCATTGAGTAACAATGATATCGACAAAAGACTACCTTCCATAATGACAAGGGAACCATCCATTGGAGTAAAAAAAAATCTTGACAACAGACTACCTTCCATAATGACAAGGCTACCATCCATTGGAGTAATAAAAATCTCGACAACAGACTACCTTCCACAAAGCCAAGGCTAACATCCATTGAGTAAAAAAGATATCGACAACAAACTACCTTCCATAATGATAAGGCTACCATCCATTGGAGTAAAAAAAATCATAACAACAGACTACCTTCCATAATGACAAGGCTACCATACATTGAAGTAAAGAAAAATCACGACAATAGACTACCTTACATAATGACAAGGCTACCATCCATTGGAGTAAAAAAATCTAGACAACAGACTACCTTCCATAATGACAAGGCTACCATCCATTGAGTAACAAAGATCTCGACAACAGACTACCTTCCATTATGACAAGGCTACCATCCATTGGAGTAACAAAAATCTCGACAACACACTACCTTCTATAATGACAAGGCTACCATCCATTGGAGTAAAAAAATCTCGACAACAGACTACCTTCCATAATGATAAGGCTACCATCCATTGAGTAACAAAGATCTCGACAACAGACTCCCTTCCATTATGACAAGGCTACCGTCCATTGGAGTAAAAAATATCTCGATAATAGACTACCTTCCATATTTACATGGCTACCATCCATTGGAGTAACAAATATCTGGACAACAGACTACCTTCCATAATGACAAGGCTACCATCCATAATGACAAGGCTACCATCCATGGGAGTAAAAAAATCTCGACAACAGACTACCTTCCATAATGACAAGGCTACCATCCATTGGAGTAACAAATATCTCGAGAACAAACTACCTTCTATAATGACAAGTCTACCATCCATTGGAGTAACGAATATATCGACAATAGACTACCTTCTATAATTACATGGCTACCATCCATTGGAGTAAAAAAAATCTTGACAACAGACTACCTTCCATAATGACATGGCTACCATCCATTGAAGTAAAAAAAAAATCACGACAACAGACTACCTTAAATAATGACAAGGCTACCATCCATTAGAGTAAAAAAATCTCGACAACAGACTACCTTCCATAATGACAAGGCTACCATCCATTGAGTAACAAAGATCCCGACAATATACTACCTTCCATTATGACAAGGCTACCATCCATTGGAGTAACAAAAATCTCGACAACAGACTACCTTCCATAATGACAACGCTCCCATCTATTGGAGTAAAAAAATCTCGACAACAGACTACCTTCCATAATTACAAGGCTACCATCCATTGGAGTAAAAAATATCTTGACAACAGACTACCTTCTATAATGACAAGGCTACCATCCATTAGAGTAACAAAAATCTCAATAAAAGACTACCTTCCATAAAGAAAAGTCTACCTACCATTGGTGTAAAAAATATCTCTACAATAGACTACCTTCCATAATTACATGGCTACCATCCATTGGAGTAACAAAAATCTCGACAACAGACTACCTTCCATAATGACAAGGCTACCATCCATTGGAGTAAAAAATCTCGACAACAGACTACCTTCCATAATGACAAGGCTACCATCCATTGGAGTAACAAAAATCTCGACAACGGACTACCTTCCATAAAGACAAGGCTACCATCCATTGAGTAACAAAGATATCGACAATAGACTACCTTCCATAATGACAAGGGAACCATCCATTGGAGTAAAAAAAATCTTGACAACAGACTACCTTCCATAATGAATATGCTACCATCCATTGGAGTAACAAAAATCTCGACAACAGACTACCTGCCACAAAGACATGGCTACCATCCATTGAGTAACAAAGATATCGACAACAAACTACCTTCCATAATGTCAAGGCTACCATCCATTGGAGTAAAAAAAATCTTGACAATAGACAACCTTCCATAAAGACAAGGCTACCATCCATTGAGTAACAAAGATATCGACAACAGACTACCTTCCATAATGACAAGGCTACCATCCATTGGAGTAAAATATATCTCGACAACATACTACCTTCCATAAAGACAAGGCTACCATCCATTGAAGTAACAAAAATCTTGACAATAGACAACCTTCCATAAAGACAAGGCTACCATCCATTGAGTAACAAAGATATCGACAACAGACTACCTTCCATAATGACAAGGCTACCATCCATTGGAGTAAAAAAAATCTTAACAACAGACTACCTTCCATAATGACAAGGCTACCATCCATTGAAGTAAAAAAATCACGACAATAGACTACCTTACATAATGACAAGGTCACCATCCATTGGAGTAAAAAAATCTAGACAACAGACTACCTTCCATAATGACAAGGCTACCATCCATTGAGTAACAAAGATCTCGACAACAGACTACCTTCCATTATGAGAAGGCTACCATCCATTGGAGTAACAAAAATCTCGACAATAGACTACCTTCTATAATGACAAGGCTACCATCCATTGGAGTAAAAAAATCTCGACAACAGACTACCTTCCATAATGATAAGGCTACCATCCATTGAGTAACAAAGATCTCAACAAAAGACTCCCTTCCATTATGACAAGGCTACCGTCCATTGGAGTAAAAAATATCTCGACAATAGACTACCTTCCATATTTACATGGCTACCATCCATTGGAGTAACAAATATCTTGACAACAGACTACCTTCCATAATGACAAGGCTACCATCCATAATGACAAGGCTACCATCCATGGGAGTAAAAAAATCTCGACAACAGACTACCTTCCATAATGACAAGGCTACCATCCATTGGAGTAACAAATATCTCGAGAACAAACTACCTTCTATAATGACAAGTCTACCATCCATTGGAGTAACAAATATATCGACAATAGACTACCTTCCATAATTACATGGCTACCATCCATTGGAGTAAAAAAAATCTTGACAACAGACTACCTTCCATAATGACATGGCTACCATCCATTGAAGTAAAAAAAAAATCACGACAACAGACTACCTTACATAATGACAAGGCTACCATCCATTAGAGTAAAATAATCTCGACAACAGACTACCTTCCATAATGACAAGGCTACCATCCATTGAGTAACAAAGATCCCGACAATATACTACCTTCCATTATGACAAGGCTACCATCCATTGGAGTAACAAAAATCTCGACAACAGACTACCTTCCATAATGACAACGCTCCCATCTATTGGAGTAAAAAAATCTCGACAACAGACTACCTTCCATAATTACAAGGCTACCATCCATTGGAGTAAAAAATATCTTGACAACAGACTACCTTCTATAATGACAAGGCTACCATCCATTAGAGTAACAAAAATCTCAATAAAAGACTACCTTCCATAAAGAAAAGTCTACCTACCATTGGTGTAAAAAATATCTCTACAATAGACTACCTTCCATAATTACATGGCTACCATCCATTGGAGTAACAAAAATCTCGACAACAGACTACCTTCCATAATGACAAGGCTACCATCCATTGGAGTAAAAAATCTCGACAACAGACTACCTTCCATAATGACAAGGCTACCATCCATTGAGTAACAAAGATCCCGACAATAGACTACCTTCCATTATGACAAGGCTACCATCCATTGGAGTAACAAAAATCTCGACAACAGACTACCTTCCATAATGACAACGCTGCCATCCATTGGATTAAAAAAATCTCGACAATAGACTACCTTCCATAATTACAAGGCTACCATCCATTGGAGTAAAAAATATCTCGACAACAGACTACCTTCTATAATGACAAGGCTACCATCCATTAGAGTAACACAAATCTCGATAAAAGACTACCTTCCATAAAGAAAAGTCTACCATCCATTGGTGTAAAAAATATCTCTACAATAGACTACCTTCCATAATTACATGGCTACCATCCATTGGAGTAACAAAAATCTCGACAACAGACTACCTTCCATAATGACAAGGCTACCATCCATTGGAGTAAAAAATATCGACAACAGACTACCTTCCATAACGACAAGGCTACCATCCATTGAGTAACAAAGATCCCGACAATAGACTACCTTCCATTATGACAAGGCTACCATCCATTGGAGTAACAAAAATCTCGACAACAGACTACCTTCCATAATGACAACGCTGCCATCCATTGGATTAAAAAAATCTCGACAACAGACTACCTTCCATAATTACAAGGCTACCATCCATTGGAGTAAAAAATATCTCGACAACAGACTACCTTCTATAATGACAAAACTACCATCCATTAGAGTAACAAAAATCTAGATAAAAGACTACCTTCCATAAATAAAAGTCTACAATCCATTGGTGTAAAAAATATCTCTACAATAGACTACCTTCAATAATTACATGGCTACCATCCATTGGAGTAACAAAAATCTCGACAACAGACTACCTTCCATAATGACAAGGCTACCATCCATTGGAGTAAAAAATATCGACAACAGACTACCTTCCATAATAACAAGGCTACCATCCATTGGAGTAACAAAAATCTCGACAATGGACTACCTTCCATAAAGACAAGGCTACCATCCATTGAGTAACAAAGATATCGACAATAGACTACCTTCCATAATGACAAGGGAACCATCCATTGGAGTAAAAAAAATCTTGACAATAGACTACCTTCCATAATGACAACGCTACCATCCATTGGAGTAACAAAAATCTCGACAACAGACTACCTTCCACAAAGACAAGGCTACCATCCATTGAGTAACAAAGATATCGACAACAAACTACCTTCCATAATGTCAAGGCTACCATCCATTGGAGTAAAAAAAATCTTAACAACAGACTACCTTCCATAATGACAAGGCTACCATACATTTAAGTAAAGAAAAATCACGACAATAGACTACCTTACATAATGACAAGGCTACTATCCATTGGATTAAAAAAATCTGGACAACAGACTACCTTCCATAATGACAAGGCTACCATCCATTGAGTAACAAAGATCTTAACAACAGACTACCTTCCATTATGACAAGGCTACAATCCATTGGAGTTAGAAAAATCTCGACAACAGACTTCCTTCTATAATGACAAGGCTACGATCCATTGGAGTAAAAAAATCTCGACAACAGACTACCTTCCATAATGACAAGGCTACCATCCATTGAGTAACAAAGATCTCGACAATAGACTCCCTTCCATTATGACAAGGCGACCATCCATTGGAGTAAAAAATATCTCGACAATAGACTACCTTCCATATTTACATGGCTACCATCCATTGGAGTAACAAAAATCTCGACAACAGACTACCTTCTATAATGACAAGGCTACCATCCATTAGAGTAACAAAAATCTCGACAAAAGACTACCTTCCATAAAGAAAAGTCTACCATCCATTGGTGTAAAAAATATCTCTACAATAGACTACCTTCCATAATTACATGGCTGCCATCCATTGGAGTAATAAAAATCTCGACAACAGATTACCTTCCATAATGACAAGGCTACCATCCATTGGAGTAAAAAATCTCGACAACAGACTACCTTCCATAATGACAAGGCTACCATCCATTGGAGTAACAAAAATCTCGAGAACGCACTACGTTCCATAAAGACAAGGCTACCATCCATTGAGTAACAATGATATCGACAAAAGACTACCTTCCATAATGACAAGGGAACCATCCATTGGAGTAAAAAAAAATCTTGACAACAGACTACCTTCCATAATGACAAGGCTACCATCCATTGGAGTAATAAAAATCTCGACAACAGACTACCTTCCACAAAGCCAAGGCTAACATCCATTGAGTAAAAAAGATATCGACAACAAACTACCTTCCATAATGACAAGGCTACCATCCATTGGAGTAAAAAAAATCATAACAACAGACTACCTTCCATAATGACAAGGCTACCATACATTGAAGTAAAGAAAAATCACGACAATAGACTACCTTACATAATGACAAGGCTACCATCCATTGGAGTAAAAAAATCTAGACAACAGACTACCTTCCATAATGACAAGGCTACCATCCATTGAGTAACAAAGATCTCGACAACAGACTACCTTCCATTATGACAAGGCTACCATCCATTGGAGTAACAAAAATCTCGACAACACACTACCTTCTATAATGACAAGGCTACCATCCATTGGAGTAAAAAAATCTCGACAACAGACTACCTTCCATAATGATAAGGCTACCATCCATTGAGTAACAAAGATCTCGACAACAGACTCCCTTCCATTATGACAAGGCTACCGTCCATTGGAGTAAAAAATATCTCGATAATAGACTACCTTCCATATTTACATGGCTACCATCCATTGGAGTAACAAATATCTGGACAACAGACTACCTTCCATAATGACAAGGCTACCATCCATAATGACAAGGCTACCATCCATGGGAGTAAAAAAATCTCGACAACAGACTACCTTCCATAATGACAAGGCTACCATCCATTGGAGTAACAAATATCTCGAGAACAAACTACCTTCTATAATGACAAGTCTACCATCCATTGGAGTAACGAATATATCGACAATAGACTACCTTCTATAATTACATGGCTACCATCCATTGGAGTAAAAAAAATCTTGACAACAGACTACCTTCCATAATGACATGGCTACCATCCATTGAAGTAAAAAAAAAATCACGACAACAGACTACCTTAAATAATGACAAGGCTACCATCCATTAGAGTAAAAAAATCTCGACAACAGACTACCTTCCATAATGACAAGGCTACCATCCATTGAGTAACAAAGATCCCGACAATATACTACCTTCCATTATGACAAGGCTACCATCCATTGGAGTAACAAAAATCTCGACAACAGACTACCTTCCATAATGACAACGCTCCCATCTATTGGAGTAAAAAAATCTCGACAACAGACTACCTTCCATAATTACAAGGCTACCATCCATTGGAGTAAAAAATATCTTGACAACAGACTACCTTCTATAATGACAAGGCTACCATCCATTAGAGTAACAAAAATCTCAATAAAAGACTACCTTCCATAAAGAAAAGTCTACCTACCATTGGTGTAAAAAATATCTCTACAATAGACTACCTTCCATAATTACATGGCTACCATCCATTGGAGTAACAAAAATCTCGACAACAGACTACCTTCCATAATGACAAGGCTACCATCCATTGGAGTAAAAAATCTCGACAACAGACTACCTTCCATAATGACAAGGCTACCATCCATTGGAGTAACAAAAATCTCGACAACGGACTACCTTCCATAAAGACAAGGCTACCATCCATTGAGTAACAAAGATATCGACAATAGACTACCTTCCATAATGACAAGGGAACCATCCATTGGAGTAAAAAAAATCTTGACAACAGACTACCTTCCATAATGAATATGCTACCATCCATTGGAGTAACAAAAATCTCGACAACAGACTACCTGCCACAAAGACATGGCTACCATCCATTGAGTAACAAAGATATCGACAACAAACTACCTTCCATAATGTCAAGGCTACCATCCATTGGAGTAAAAAAAATCTTGACAATAGACAACCTTCCATAAAGACAAGGCTACCATCCATTGAGTAACAAAGATATCGACAACAGACTACCTTCCATAATGACAAGGCTACCATCCATTGGAGTAAAATATATCTCGACAACATACTACCTTCCATAAAGACAAGGCTACCATCCATTGAAGTAACAAAAATCTTGACAATAGACAACCTTCCATAAAGACAAGGCTACCATCCATTGAGTAACAAAGATATCGACAACAGACTACCTTCCATAATGACAAGGCTACCATCCATTGGAGTAAAAAAAATCTTAACAACAGACTACCTTCCATAATGACAAGGCTACCATCCATTGAAGTAAAAAAATCACGACAATAGACTACCTTACATAATGACAAGGTCACCATCCATTGGAGTAAAAAAATCTAGACAACAGACTACCTTCCATAATGACAAGGCTACCATCCATTGAGTAACAAAGATCTCGACAACAGACTACCTTCCATTATGAGAAGGCTACCATCCATTGGAGTAACAAAAATCTCGACAATAGACTACCTTCTATAATGACAAGGCTACCATCCATTGGAGTAAAAAAATCTCGACAACAGACTACCTTCCATAATGATAAGGCTACCATCCATTGAGTAACAAAGATCTCAACAAAAGACTCCCTTCCATTATGACAAGGCTACCGTCCATTGGAGTAAAAAATATCTCGACAATAGACTACCTTCCATATTTACATGGCTACCATCCATTGGAGTAACAAATATCTTGACAACAGACTACCTTCCATAATGACAAGGCTACCATCCATAATGACAAGGCTACCATCCATGGGAGTAAAAAAATCTCGACAACAGACTACCTTCCATAATGACAAGGCTACCATCCATTGGAGTAACAAATATCTCGAGAACAAACTACCTTCTATAATGACAAGTCTACCATCCATTGGAGTAACAAATATATCGACAATAGACTACCTTCCATAATTACATGGCTACCATCCATTGGAGTAAAAAAAATCTTGACAACAGACTACCTTCCATAATGACATGGCTACCATCCATTGAAGTAAAAAAAAAATCACGACAACAGACTACCTTACATAATGACAAGGCTACCATCCATTAGAGTAAAATAATCTCGACAACAGACTACCTTCCATAATGACAAGGCTACCATCCATTGAGTAACAAAGATCCCGACAATATACTACCTTCCATTATGACAAGGCTACCATCCATTGGAGTAACAAAAATCTCGACAACAGACTACCTTCCATAATGACAACGCTCCCATCTATTGGAGTAAAAAAATCTCGACAACAGACTACCTTCCATAATTACAAGGCTACCATCCATTGGAGTAAAAAATATCTTGACAACAGACTACCTTCTATAATGACAAGGCTACCATCCATTAGAGTAACAAAAATCTCAATAAAAGACTACCTTCCATAAAGAAAAGTCTACCTACCATTGGTGTAAAAAATATCTCTACAATAGACTACCTTCCATAATTACATGGCTACCATCCATTGGAGTAACAAAAATCTCGACAACAGACTACCTTCCATAATGACAAGGCTACCATCCATTGGAGTAAAAAATCTCGACAACAGACTACCTTCCATAATGACAAGGCTATCATCCATTGGAGTAACAAAAATCTCGACAACGGACTACCTTCCATAAAGACAAGGCTACCATCCATTGAGTAACAAAGATATTGACAACATACTACCTTCCATAATGACAAGGGAACCATCCATTGGAGTAAAAAAAATCTTGACAACAGACTACCTTCCATAATGACAACGCTACCATCCATTGGAGTAACAAAAATCTCGCCAATAGACTACCTTCCACAAAGACATGGGTACCATCCATTGAGTAACAAAGATATCGACAACAAACTACCTTCCATAATGTCAAGGCTACCATCCATTGGAGTAAAAAAAATCTTGACAATAGACAACCTTCCATAAAGACAAGGCTACCATCCATTGAGTAACAAAGATATCGACAACAGACTACCTTCCATAATGACAAGGCTACCATCCATTGGAGTAAAATATATCTCGACAACATACTACCTTCCATAATGACAAGGCTACCATCCATTGAACTAACAAAAATCTTGACAATAGACAACCTTCCATAAAGACAAGGCTACCATCCATTGAGTAACAAAGATATCGACAACAGACTACCTTCCATAATGACAAGGCTACCATCCATTGGAGTAAAAAAAATCTTAACAACAGACTACCTTCCATAATGACAAGGCTACTATCCATTGAAGTAAAAAAATCACGACAATAGACTACCTTACATAATGACAAGGCCACCATCCATTGGAGTAAAAAAATCTAGACAACAGACTACCTTCCATAATGACAAGGCTACCATCCATTGAGTAACAAAGATCTCGACAACAGACTACCTTCCATTATGACAAGGCTACCATCCATTGGAGTATCAAAAATCTCGACAACTTACTACCTTCTATAATGACAAGGCTACCATCCATTGGAGTAAAAAAATCTCGACAACAGACTACCTTCCATAATGATAAGGCTACCATCCATTGAGTAACAAAGATCTCGACAACAGACTCCCTTCCATTATGACAAGGCTACCATTTATTGAAGTAAAAAATATCTCGACAATAGACTACCTTCCATATTTACATGGCTACCATCCATTGGAGTAACAAAAATCTTGACAACAGACTACCTTCCTTAATGACAAGGCTACCATCCATAATGACAAGGCTACCATCCATGGGAGTAAAAAAATCTCGACAACAGACTTCCTCCCATAATGACAAGGCTACCAACCATTGGATTAACAAATATCTCGAGAACAAACTACCTTCTATAATGACAAGGCTACCATCCATTAGAGTAACAAAAATATCGACAAAAGACTACCTTCCATAAATAAAAGTCTACCATCCATTGGAGTAACAAAAATATCGACAATAGACTACCTTCCATAATTACATGGCTACCATCCATTGGAGTAAAAAAAATCTTGACAACAGACTGCCTTCCATAATGACAAGGCTACCATCCATTGAAGTAAAAAAAAATCATGACAACAGACTACCTTACATAATGACAAGGCTACCATCCATTGGAGTAAAAAAACTCGACAATAGACTACCTTCCATAAAGACAAGGCTACCATCCATTGAGTAACAAAGATATCGACAACAGACTACCTTCCATTATGACAAGGCTACCATCCATTGAAGTAAAAAAAATCACGACAACAAACTACCTTACATAATGATAAGGCTACCATCCATTGGAGTAAAAAAATCTCGACAACAGACTACCTACCATAATGAAAAGGCTACCATCCATTCAGTAACATAGATATCGATAATAGACTACCTTCCATTATGACAAGGCTTCCATCCATTGGAGTAACGAAAATCTCGACTACAGACTCCCTTCCTTAATGACAAGGCTACCATCCATTGGAGTAAAAAAATCTCGACAACAGACTACCTTCCATAATGACATGGCTACCATCCATTGAGTATCAAAGATTTCGACAACAGACTACCTTCCATAATGACAAGGCTACAATCCATTGTAGTAACAAATATCTCGACAACAGACTACCTTTTATAATGATAAGGCTACCATCCATTAGAGTAACAAAAATCTCGACAAAAGACTACCTTCCATAAAGAAAAGTCTACCATCCATTGGAGTAACAAAAATATCGACAATATACTACCTTCCATAATTACATGGCTACCATCCATTGGAGTAAAAAAATCTTGACAATAGACTACCTTCCATAATTACATGGCTACCATCCTTTGGAGTAACAAAAATCTCGACAACAAACTACCTTACATAATGACAAGGCTATTATCCATTGGAGTAAACAAATCTCAACAACAGACTACCTTTCATTATGACAAGGCTACCATCCATTGAGTAACAAAGATCTCGACAACAGACTACCTTCCATTATGACAAGGCTACCATCCATTGGAGTAAAAAATATTTGGGCAACAGACTACTTTCCATAATGACAAGGCTACCATCCATTAGAGTAAAAAAATCTCGACAACAGACTACCTTCCATAATGACAAGGCTACCATCCATTGAGTAACAAAGATCTCGACAACATAATCCCTTCCATTATGACAAGGCTACCATCCATTGGAGTAACGAAAATCTCGACTACAGACTACCTTCCTTAATGACAAGGCTACCATCCATTGGAGTAAAAAAATCTCGACAATAGACTACCTTCCATAATGACAAGGCTACCCTCCATTGAGTATCAAAGATCTCGACAACAGACTCCCTTTCATTATTACTAGGCTACCATCCATTGGAGTAAAAAATATCTCGACAATAGACTACCTTCCATAATTACATGGCTACCATCCATTGGAGTAACAAAAATCTCGACAACAGACTACCTTTTATAATGATAAGGCTACCATCCATTAAAGTAACAAAAATCTCGACAAAAGACTACCTTCCATAAAGAAAAGTCTACCATCCATTGGAGTAAGAAAAATATCGACAATATACTACATTCCATAATTACATGGCTACCATCCATTGGAGTAAAAAAATCTTGACAATAGACTACCTTCCATAATTACATGGCTACCATCCTTTTTAGTAACAAAAATCTCGACAACAGACTACCTTACATAATGACAAGGCTACCATCTATTGGAGTATACAAATCTCA
The DNA here is from genome assembly GCA_948472305.1 of Vicia faba. NCBI lineage: Eukaryota > Viridiplantae > Streptophyta > Magnoliopsida > Fabales > Fabaceae > Vicia > Vicia faba. Next base: position 745,735,334 of record OX451738.1, read on the forward strand.
ACAACAGACTACCTTCCATAATGACAAGGCTACCATCCATTGAGTAACAAAGATCTCGACAACAGACTACCTTCCATTATGACAAGGCTACCATCCATTAGAGTAAAAAATATCTGGACAACAGACTACTTTCCATAATGACAAGGCTACCATCCATAGGAGTAACAAAAATCTCTACAACTGACTACCTTCCATAAAGACAAGGCTACCATCCATTGAGTAACAAAGGTCTCAACAACAGACAACCTTCCATAATGACAAGGCTACCATCCATTAGAGTAAAAAAATTTCGACAACAGACTACCTTCCATAATGACAAGGCTACCATCCATTGAGTAACAAAGATCTCGACAACATAATCCCTTCCATTATGACAAGGCTACCATCCATTGGAGTAAAAAAATTTTCGACAACAGACTACCTTCCATAATTACATGGCTACCATCCATTGGAGTAACAAAAATCTCGACAACAGACTACCTTCCATAATGACAAGGCTACCGTCCATTGGAGTAAAAAAATCTCGACAACAGACTACCTTCCATAATGAAAAGGCTACAATCCATTAAGTAACAAAGATCTCGACAACAGACTAACTTCCATTATGACAAGGCTACAATCCATTGGAGTAAAATATATCTCGACAACAGACTACCTTCCATAATGACAAGGCTACCGTCCATTGGAGTAAAAAAATCTCGACAACAGACCACCTTCCATAAAGACAAGGCTACCATCCATTGAGTAACAAATATATCGACAACAGACTACCTTCCATAATGACAAGGCTACCATCCATTGGAGTAAAAAAAATCTTAACAACAGACTACCTTCCATAATGACAAGGCTACCGTCCATTGAAGTAAAAAAAAATCACGACAATGCACTACCTTACATAATGACAAGGCTATCATCCATTGGAGTAACAAAAATCTCAACAACAGACTACCTTCCATAAAGACAAGGCTACCATCCATTAAGTAACAAAGATATCGACAACAAACTACCTTCCATAATGACAAGGCTACCATCCATTGGAGTAAAAAAAATCTTAACAAAAGACTACCTTCAATAATGACAAGTCTACCATCCATTGAAGTAAAAAAAAATCACGACAATAGACTACCTTACATAATGACAAGGCTACCATCCATTGGAGTAAAAAAATCTAGACAACAGACTACCTTCCATAATGACAAGGCTACCATCCATTAGAGTAAAAAATATCTGGACAACAGACTACTTTCCATAATGACAAGGCTACCATCCATAGGAGTAACAAAAATCTCTACAAATGACTACCTTCCATAAAGACAAGGCTACCATCCATTGAGTAACAAAGGTCTCAACAACAGACAACCTTCCATAATGACAAGGCTACCATCCATTAGAGTAAAAAAATTTCGACAACAGACTACCTTCCATAATGACAAGGCTACCATCCATTGAGTAACAAAGATCTCGACAACATAATCCCTTCCATTATGACAAGGCTACCATCCATTGGAGTATAAAAATTTTCGACAACAGACTACCTTCCATAATTACATGGCTACCATCCATTGGAGTAACAAAAATCTCGACAACAGACTACCTTCCATAATGACAAGGCTACCGTCCATTGGAGTAAAAAAATCTCGACAACAGACTACCTTCCATAATGAAAAGGCTACAATCCATTAAGTAACAAAGATCTCGACAACAGACTAACTTCCATTATGACAAGGCTACAATCCATTGGAGTAAAATATATCTCGACAACAGACTACCTTCCATAATGACAAGGCTACCGTCCATTGAAGTAAAAAAAAATCACGACAATGGACTACCTTACATAATGACAAGGCTATCATCCATTGGAGTAACAAAAATCTCAACAACAGACTACCTTCCATAAAGACAAGGCTACCATCCATTAAGTAACAAAGATATCGACAACAAACTACCTTCCATAATGACAAGGCTACCATCCATTGGAGTAAAAAAAATCTTAACAAAAGACTACCTTCAATAATGACAAGTCTACCATCCATTGAAGTAAAAAAAAATCACGACAATAGACTACCTTACATAATGACAAGGCTACCATCCATTGGAGTAAAAAAATCTAGACAACAGACTACCTTCCATAATGACAAGGCTACCATCCATTGAGTAACAAAGATCTCGACAACAGACTACCTTCCATTATGACAAGGCTACCATCCATTGGAGTAACAAAAATCTCGACAACAGACTACCTTCTATAATGACAAGGCTACCATCCATTGGAGTAAAAAAATCTCGACAACAGACTACCTACCATAATGATAAGGCTACCATCCATTGAGTAACAAAGATCTCGACAACATACTCCCTTCCATTATGACAAGGCTACAATCCATTGGAGTAAAAAATATCTCGACAATAGACTACGTTCCATTTTTACATGGCTACCATCCAATGGAGTAACGCAATACTTGACAACAGACTACCTTCCATAATGACAAGGCTACCATCCATAATGACAAGGCTACCATCCATGGGAGTAAAAAAATCTCGACAACAGACTACCTTCCATAATGACAAGGCTACCATCCATTGGAGTAAAAAATATCTCGAGAACAAACTACCTTCTATAATGACAAGTCTACCATCCATTGGAGTAACAAAAATATCGACAATAGACTACCTTCCATAATTACATGGCTACCATCCATTGGAGTAACAAAAATCTTGCCAACAGACTACCTTCCATAATGACAAGGCTACCATCCATTGAAGTAAAAAAAAATCACGACAACAAACTACCTTACATAATGACAAGGCTACCATCCATTGGAGTAAAAAAATCTCGACAACAGACTACCTTCCATAATGACAAGGCTACCATCCATTGAGTAACAAAGATCCCGACAATATACTACCTTCCATTATGACAAGGCTACCATCCATTGGAGTAACAAAAATCTCGACAACAGACTACCTTCCATAATGACAACGCTGCCATCCATTGGATTAAAAAAATCTCGACAATAGACTACCTTCCATAATTACAAGGCTACCATCCATTGGAGTAAAAAATATCTCGACAACAAACTACCTTCTATAATGACAAGGCTACCATCCATTAACGTAACAAAAATCTCGATAAAAGAATACCTTCCATAAAGAAAAGTCTACCATCCATTGGTGTAAAAAATATCTCTACAATAGACTACCTTCCATAATTACATGGCTACCATCCATTGGAGTAACAAAAATCTCGACAACAGACTACCTTCCATAATGACAAGGCTACCATCCATTCGAGTAAAAAATATCGACAACAGACTACCTTCCGTAATGAGAAGGCTACCATCCATTGAGTAACAAAGATCCCGACAATAGACTACCTTCCATTATGACAAGGCTACCATCCATTGGAGTAACAAAAATCTCGACAACAGACTACCTTCCATAATGACAACGCTGCCATCCATTGGATTAAAAAAATCTCGACAACAAACTACCTTCCATAATGACAAGGCTACCATCCATTGGAGTAAAAAATATCTCGACAACAGAGTACCTTCTATAATGACAAGGCTACCATCCATTAGAGTAACAAAAATCTCGATAAAAGACTACCTTCCATAAATAAAAGTCTACCATCCATTGGTGTAAAAAATATCTCTACAATAGACTACCTTCCATAATTACATGGCTACCATCCATTGGAGTAACAAAAATCTCGACAACAGACTACCTTCCATAAAGACAAGGCTACCATCCATTGGAGTAAAAAATATCGACAACAGACTACCTTCCATAATGACAAGGCTACCATCCATTGGAGTAACAAAGATCTCGACAACGGACTCCCTTCCATTATGACAAGGCTACCGTCCATTGGAGTAAAAAATATCTCAACAATAGACTACCTTCCATATTTACATGGCTACCATCCATTGGAGTAACAAATATCTTGACAACAGACTACCTTCCATAATGACAAGGCTACCATCCATAATGACAAGGCTACCATCCATGGGAGTAAAAAAATCTCGACAACAGACTACCTTCCATAATGACAAGGCTACCATCCATTGGAGTAACAAATATCTCGAGAACAAACTACCTTCTATAATGACAAGTCTACCATCCATTGGAGTAACAAATATATCGACAATAGACTACCTTCCATAATGACAAGGCTACCATCCATTGGAGTAAAAAAAAATCACGACAATAGACTACCTTACATAATGACAAGGCTACCATCCATTGGAGTAAAAAAATCTCGACAACAGACTACTATCCATAATGACAAGGCTACCATCCATTGAGTAACAAAGATCCCGACAATAGACTACCTTCCATAATTACATGGCTACCATCCATTGGAGTAACAAAAATCTCGCCAACAGACTACCTTCCATAATGACAAGGCTACCATCCATTGGAGTAAAAAATCTCGACAACAGACTACCTTCCATAATGACAAGGCTACCATCCATTGGAGTAACAAAAATCTCGACAACGGACTACCTTCCATAAAGACAAGGCTACCATCCATTGAGTAACAAAGATATCGACAACAAACTACCTTCCATAATGACAAGGGAACCATCCAATGGAGTAAAAAAAATCTTGACAACAGACTACCTTCAATAATGACAACGCTACCATCCATTGGAGTAACAAAAATCTCGACAACAGACTACCTTCCACAAATACATGGCTACCCTCCATTGAGTAACAAAGAT